>CM024582.1:2026156-2727515 GCA_014182395.1 Eucalyptus sp. ANBG9806169
ATTTCAGTGTTTTATCAGAACCGTGATGTCTAAATATTCGGGAAGTCCAACAGACCACGTGGTAAATTCTTTCAGCTTCTTGGTCCTTGCGTGATTGTTTCTAAGGGAAAGGTAATGTTCTTGCTATTAAACAGGCTACTCGAGTATGTCTTCTAAATTCATTGGAAAGATCGCACCTCCCCTCTATGAATCACTTTAACTCTGATTTTGATGTACGAATAAGGAATTGAGAGCGGTAAGTACCCTCCTCGTGTATGAAGTTGATTTCTTGGTAATGCACTCCTCTTCATTACTGGTACTTATCCTTGAAAACGATGAAGATAGAAGACTATTTTGAGAAAATTATATTATGCTTCACTCAATTTGTTACATCTCTATGCTGCTCAAATTCATTTTTCGCTGAAAATCTATATCCATTAGGTTTATCGTAAAAATAAACAGTCATTTCATGCAGTAAAGGAATTAAAACTCAGCAATTTTCTCTTTGCTTTCAAACTCCTTAAAATTTTGCATACTGGCAATATACTAGGAAGTGCCATCACCCTTCAAGTTCTTGGTTTGTCTTAATGGAATCGATACCCTAAAGTTGTTTAACTAAACCACATCCGGTAAAGCTGGATCACCATTCAGTCTTGTAGCAGGGACTTGTCATTTTGGTTTGTTTAAAAAAAAAAATCAGGTCACGATTCAGGACTCTTACTTCATTCCATCAAATTTAACATCTTTATTACCTTCCGCATGCTTGTACCATGCAGATTATCTTAATTTGATCTTCGTATGTTTGCTTCGTTGATTCTTGTTGGGATTCATAGGTTGTTCTTCAATCTTTCCAATGAATTGGACATTTCCAACTGTAAGAGCATAAAACCCTCGGTCGACATGTGTTTGCCTCTTACTCGGTATAGCTTCTCACATCTTTTCTCAAAAGAAACTAGGAAATCTTTTGTTATAATCTCTTGATAAGTCATGCGACGACATGATTATGCGTACAAGTCCCTACAGACCATGAGTAGCAACTAGTTATGATGCCACAGGTTCAACTGCGGAAAGTAACTTTCGAAGATCCCATCATCTTTTCAAGAAAGGACTCTAATGCGATAGCCGCGTACTTTCCTTTTTCCCTTACAAGCAGAGACACGTTTCTTCGGCCATCTTAAGTGTGGATCAAGTGTTGTCAAACGCACTCATGTAGAAAAACTTTGAGCTGGAGATCTTCCTAAGATGAATTCATGGTAAACATGAACCTTCTCAACTGAAAGCAAAAGAAAGAGGGGGCAGAAAACAACTCCGGGAGCAGAAGCAGGCATGTCATGATTTGGCCATTCATTCTCAAATCTCAAACACAACATCATTTGTGTATAATAATCCTTATTTTTGAAAGAAAAGGAGTAGCTTTTACAAACAGTGCATGAAAATTCGACATGATCGTGCCAGTCCCGGAAATGCAGGAGAGCCCATTCAAGCTTAAACACAAGGAAATTTGATTTGGTTGCATCTTCGATTGGAAATGCTTGGTTGAGAACAACATCGCTCAACCCCTCCACTTGTCTTTGCGCTGCCTGATCTCCCTGAGACATTCGACGGGTGACTTGCAGCCTACGATCTCCTGCAAAGTTGCAGAAGAATTTCCACAGGACAAGAAGCATTAGAGCATCACTCTGTCGGGTAGAAAACGAGCTAAGGAAAGAGAATTCAACACCCCATGCAAATTCCTATTTGTGGATTCACGAAGTTGATAGGGAAGGAGGTTCTCATAGAGAATTAAACTTCACCTGCAGCTCCGGTAAATCAACCCGCATAAAAGGGTTGGTCTCCATTTCTTCCTCAATGGTGGATGGAATAGTCGGGAGGTCTTTCTCCCGCTGTTGCTGAGCCCATGATAACTTTTGCTTTATCTTCGCGTTCTCTTGTTCAACGGTGAGTGCAAACAGCAAGTTCTTCACCGTGTACTAGAAAATAGCGTTTAGGAACATTGTTCAGTTTTTTGCCAAGGAAAAGAAAGTGAGAAACATCATACAACGATAAAAAGAAAATGACTTTAGCTCTCTGACGTTGAGTATCTGAACGTAACAAAAATCTGCATCAGGAGCCAGTCGTTATTCTCACTTTTCTATCCCATGTCGCATCTCGCATAGTACAATATCAAGAATACACAGCAACACACCGAAGAACATCTACAATTCAAAAAGCTTGGGAGTAATCGTATCATCTATAGCATGATGGCCATGCCAAAGTCCATATTTTGTTAAAATTACAGATTATTTCCACTCAAGCCTCATGCTCATCCATATTAACTGCTAAAAAGATTCATTAATCTCCCTCATACAATATGATCTCTCTTTTTAACATAAAAGCCACGCAGCATAAGAAAACCGTATTTATTCTCTCACACAACAGTTGGCCAAGAGAAGGAGAAGAACCGCATCTCAGCATTATCTAAAATATCTGAACAAATAATCAGCCTAAGTATACTCTGTAGAGCAACTCCGGCTACTTAGCTTTACTTTATTCAGCCAAACTATCCACGCTACTCCCATGAAACTGAAAGCAGAAGAAACGGAAAGAGTAAGCAACATCAGTATCTTACCTCATGGCCGCAGTAGACTCGAGTTGGTTTTGGCAATGACCCCAGTGTTACACAGAGCGATTGGTACATCTGCTCTGCTGTGCCTTCAAAAAGTTTTCCACACCCAGCAATGAACTGCATTCAAAGATATGCATATTTGTATAATTGTACGCACAACTTGTCAAACTTTTAATAAACAGACCTCGTCCCAGCCACAACACAACGATGGCAATAATGCCAAAGTGTAGACATGTTAAGAAATAAGATCAACAAAGCATATGGCCCTCACGAAATCTCTGCTTGAAGCAGCAACTGCATCCAAATAATTTTAAAGTTAACTCCCAAGTTATAGAAACACATTTCACACCTCCTAGATCTTGCTCTTCATGTTACGTGACTAATTGGTGGATAAAATGTGACCACATGATTTATCACTAGTGCAAGTAATGAGATGAACTATCAACTCACCAGTGTGTCGCCTGTGAAAACAGCAGGATCTTCGTCCCCTTTCCCAGTCACATAGTAACTTATGTGCCCTTTGGTATGGCTGGCAACAGCATATCAAAAAATTAAAGAAATGGGGACAATAGCACCAAGCTCCAACAGAAAGTTTGTATCTCCATCTTCCACAGGCAAGTGATTTAACTCGAAACAAGAAATTGTCATGAAGTGATACATCAGAGTATGGTTGGAAGACCAGCTAACCAGCTAATCTTCCCATGAGCATCAACATATAGACATTCCTTATTTAAAGGGGAAAAAGGCCCCAAGATAACAATGATAATGAGATCATTAGAGACCCAACATCCTAAGGAATGGCTTACTTTTACCGTGCATCACGGCGGTCATAATGCAGTGGCTATATGTCACATCCAAAAGTCAAAATAAAAACTAACTACATGTAATAACACAACAATCTTCAACTTCCAAGATTAAAAGGGAAACGAAAGCTCAGCTTAATGCAGAGCACTCTTATGGAATGGAATACCAGACAAGCCATTCAAATGACGAGAGCGGAAAAAAACTCTCTCGTATTGCAGAGACTTCAATGTCCCCATTTAACATAAGTGTGAGTCTGCCAATATATTTCTATAGCGAGTGATGATTTAGGCATGAAGAAATTGAAAAAAATACCCAGGAGTGTGAAGGCATAGTATGTTGGTTTCCTTCCCAAGAGACACCTTATCACCGTTTTCCACCTTATCGGTGCAAGCCTTCACATCGTCGATCGAACCGCCGTACACCTTGATCTCGGGTATCAATTGCTTTATCTTCTCATTCCCCCCAGCATGGTCCCTAGCAGAATCAACACATGCAAGTCCACCCGTTAATTCACGAAACCAGCTAAAAGAAGCGCACCTCGATATCACTTCCTCCATTTCGCGCAACGGGTTCGTCGAGGCAACAAATTGCTTTGAAAGAGCGTTTTTCACCCAGAAAAATATCATCTTTCCAGCGAATTCTTAGTCTTTGCAGACAATAGGAAAGCAATCGATGCTTTCGCAAGCGAGATAATATTCAATCGAGGCGAAACGAATTTCAGCTCGGTTCAGCCTACACTGTCGACTGACCAGTGATGGTGAGTGGTGAGCACGAGCTTCAGGTCCACGCCGTGCTCCCGAGCCGCCTTCACCACCTTCTCGGGCTCCGCGGGATCCACGGCCGCCGCTTCCCCGGTGCTCTCGTCGACGATCCTGTCGATTCAATCCATGAAAACCGCCGGAAAAACAAGAAACAATCGTCGGAGAAGAAACGGGAACGGCGAGGGGGGGAAATCCGATGGGTGGAGGAGGGGTGGATTACAGGTAAGCGAAGTTGTCTTCCAAGCAAGGTATGTGGTGGATCTTCATGGCGGATGAGCTTCTCCTCGATCGGGATCGCTCGCTCGTCGCAGCGCCGCCGGGAGTCAATACGCTGGAAGAAGCGTGTCTCGACAGACGTCTGGAATCTCCGTTCGGCGGTTGGTGAGTTGGTCGGACGGACAGCTGCCACGTGAGATGGGAGGACACGTGCCGCCTCGGCATGCCAACGTGGCAGAACCTGATTCGAACCGACTAATAAATACAAGATCCGACCCATGACCAATTTGATCGGGAAACAAATTGGTTTCCGATCTAGTCCGGTCTTACCAAAGAACTGGAAACTAAATTGGAAGAATTGGTTCTCAATTTATGGGATATGGACCAAACTGATTAGTCGTGGGACTAAAAACTAGATCGATCAATTGATTGGATCTAGTTCTAATAAAATCGGTCATTCATTTATTTTTTTCTCGTACAAAAAAGCTATCTAGGCGTGTCAAATTCGATCACTTATCGAGGATGAACATGTATTGTTTATGTTGGAGGGAGCTCCTCTTTGACTTGGCTTTACATGTTATGTCATCATAATGTACATTAAGCATTAAGTTGTTAAAGCAAATTGTTAAATATCAACTTCTAGCATCATAAATATTAGGTTTGAACGTCACCTAATACATACTATGAAAAACTAGAATAGATTATAATTGTTTAAGACACTAATATATATATTTAGCCCAGTATCTACCCTTGAATCAGGACTGGATTAATTAGCCACTAATTTCAAAAATAAGAATGGGAATAAGACTGACGTCCATGGGAATTACCTAGGATTGGCTAGTTCGATCCGGTCCAATTCGAGCGATTTCCATACACACCCTTAGCTAGCAAAACTATTTGACTTGGTCCCACATTTGGGATGATCCGGATACAAGAAAACTGGAACGTGTAGTCATTGTGAACCACAGGCAAATTTGGCTTGCAAAGTTGCAAAAGACGCGTATCCGTATGTGGCCCGGGATATTTATTAAAAAAATAAAAATCGCCGGGCCAAACTAATCCGACCCGACGCGACCCGTTCATCCCGTGACGAGTGACGAGGGCAAAAGCAACCGGCGGGTCAAGAGTTGACCATTCAAAGGCGGTGGGCTGGGCTTTGGGCTCAAGAAAACTCGGGAGAGATTTACGTGAGCCGTGAGCTCACAGCGATGGGCGTCCAAGTCCACGGCGAACTCCCTATATAAAGCGCCCCCGCTAGGGTTTCTACGGTTTTCTCCTTCTTCATCGCAGCGCCCATTCTCTTTCTCTGCAGGACAATCGGCGGGACGTCGCCATGGGGAGAAGTACGTTTCCCTCTCCGTCTCTCCCTCTCCTTCTCCTTCTCGTTCTCTCTCGTTATCTCGTTTTCTCTTCTGGTTCGATCAAAGGCGTTGGCGTGTCGAAGCTGCTCCGTTTTTTCTCGTGATTGATGCGGGATTCCTCTTGAGTGGATTTATGTTTTTTTTTTTTTTGGGGGGGTGGGGCTCGGTTCATTTCTGGTGCTTGCTTGTGATCCGACGAGATGAGGATTATCGATTGTCGGGGGCGGGATGGTCGATTTGATCTTTTCCGCCTTCCGATTCATTGGATCTTCCGGTGGTGGGGGCGGGGGAGGGAATTTTTCCGTTCGAATGAATATGCGAAGGTGGTATTGGTTCCCTCGCGAACTGTTGCGTGGACGAAATCGATGGGAATCTCGTTGCGGTCGAAATTCCTGTTCGTTTATTGCTGAGGCGGCGTGGGATGCTCGAATTTTTATTTTGCTTTTACGTATCGTCTGCATCTGCATTTGCATCCTGTACGCTAGGATTATGAGTTTCCTTTGTGAAGTGGTGAGATATGGCATTTATTATTGAGCTTCTTTGGTTAACTTTATGCCGTGATTCTGACTTTGGGACGTTGTTCATGGAAAGAAAATGTTATAAATTGTCTGCGGTACCTGCATCCTTTGCACTGTCGTTGCTTCAGCCGCTTGTCGAATCTTGTTTTTCTCTGCAAGAGATGATTTTGCTTATTAGGTTAGGCCGTGGTGTACGTCGAGCGTGTCTTCTATTCTGTCTGTATTTTGCGGACTGAATTGCCAGGCTCCGACTTCCGGATTTAATTATTTATTGCAATGTATGTGATCTGATTTGATTGTGTGGTTATTGTAGGACCGGCAAGGTGTTATCGTCAGATCAAGAATAAGCCATACCCAAAATCACGGTACTGCCGTGGTGTTCCTGATCCTAAGATCAGAATCTATGATGTCGGGATGAAAAAGAAGGGTGTCGATGAGTTCCCCTTCTGTGTTCACTTGGTGAGTTGGGAGAAGGAGAATGTTTCCAGTGAGGCCCTCGAAGCGGCTAGGATTGCTTGCAACAAGTACATGGCCAAATTCGCTGGAAAGGATGCTTTCCATTTGAGAGTGAGGGTCCACCCCTTCCATGTTCTCCGTATCAACAAGATGCTTTCCTGTGCCGGGGCTGATAGGCTCCAGACTGGTATGAGAGGTGCTTTTGGAAAGCCACAGGGCACATGCGCTCGGGTTGCCATTGGTCAGGTCCTGCTCTCAGTGCGGTGCAAGGACAGCAACAGCCACCATGCCCAGGAGGCCCTTCGCCGTGCAAAGTTCAAGTTCCCTGGCCGCCAAAAGATCATTGTCAGCAGGAAGTGGTATGTGTTTCGACCTTTTGGCCTGTCTTGTAGCTAGAGACTTTAATTGCGTGCGCGTCGATGAGCGTAACTTGCTATACTTGGTCCATATCTGAGTATTAAAGCTCTGTTTCCGAAGGTAGACTCTTAAGGCCCTTCATGTTTTATCTGGCTCTTCTCATCACTTGCTCCTGGCCTATTGCTTCCAAAATAACACAAGATGTCTGTCCTATTGCTTCCAAAATAACACAAGATGTGATGCGTAATGTGCTGAAACCTGACTATGGAAAAATTATTCTCTGTTGCTGTTTGTCTGTGTCTTTTGGAAAATGCAAACTTTTTAAGTAGTTTTTTCTCTCTTCACTTTACTTGTGGGTCATTTGTAAATTTTTTTTTATGATTAGACTATAAGTTTTGTTTTGGAACTTTGTAACAGGGGATTTACCAAGTTCAGCCGTGCTGACTATTTGAAGTGGAAGTCAGAGAACAAAATTCTTCCAGATGGTGTGAATGCTAAGGTGAGTATGCTTGTGTTTGAATATCATATTTAAAACTTGTTAGACATTCTTATTGCTTCATTAGATAAGAGTTTTGTTCCTCCAATGCTTTAAAAGTGATGTCATGTTACTGAGGTTTCTTCACTTTATAAGGAGGAGGATTTTTTTTATTTTTTTATTTAAAGTGGAGGCAATCATTTGAGGGATAGTTTTCATATTCAGTCATGTTTTGTACCCCAAATATACCTAAAACTCGCTTTGCTTTAGACACTGGTTGGGTTTAAGATGTTTCAAGTCTAATTGGCCTGTTCTTGATGCTATATACGTCTTTTTTTATGCACCATTGAATTCTTATTGATGACTCACGAGTTCATGATTGGCGTCTTTTGCAGCTCCTTGGATGCCATGGACGTCTGGCGAATCGTCAACCTGGAAGAGCTTTCTTGCCTACAACTGCTTAGGAATATCTGGTGTTGACTAGAATATTTCCTGATTTTGTATTCTGAACCTGTCCGTCTTAGTATCATCTGTTGTTTTCTCTCAGTATTCAGAGTTGGATTGGGCTTAAGTGTCCTGAAGTTTATGCATATTATATTTGACTTTAATTTTCTTCGATTACTCTCCATCGATGACTCCAGTATTTTATATACATTCAGTTTGGGCGGTGATGCATTGAGCAAGTGTCTTTATAGATGGTTATGCGATGGTTGTGAATGATTGTGTTGGGTTTTTACTTTAACTCATATTGCTTGGCGGCAATTGTGGGAATCTGAGTCTGCGTATATTTGTCCTCTGTTTTGACAATCTGAGACAGTTTGCACTCGGTGCTTCCTCTGTGTTTTTGTCTTTCTACCTACTTAGGGCCTTTGCCCGGATTTCTTTCAATTCGGTCTATCTACCTATTAAGAGGAAAATCACTTGGTGCATTGATCAATGAGTCATGTTTACTGAAACTTATCTCCATGCGTTTCACAATGCACGGAATGTGCAGATAAAGTTCAGGACTCGTGGGATGTGGGGAAAAATTCTTTGCTTTTAAGGATTCAGGAGAAGTTCTCTTTCGCTCTGTGTACCCAGTTAAACAAACGTCAGGACATCCTTCGCTTGAGTTTCTTCTCTTTGTAACGGCAGTACGAATGAGTGCCATCATTTTTACGACCATGAAGCCGAAATTCCTTGGCTAAACTAGGTTATGTGCTGCACATGATTGTGAGGGACTTACTAGTAGGATCTGGTTGTCGTTCTAAGTGCAGACCATCTGTGGCTGAAGTATCTGAGTCTAGGTTCTATGCTGACTTGAGATATCTCAAGATCAATGACTACATTCCGTCCTATCGGTGAGCGGGGATGTGGTATTTATGTCGGACGGGGACTGACGGAGTGGCTGAGTTCATATTAGTTTCGTAAGTTGCTCTAAAAACGTTCGCCTTAGATGGCTCAACTCGGGCCGGGCCGGCAAAAGCTCTTTCGCCCATTCGGGTCAATGTTCTCCCGCATCGAGCAAACGAACAGGTCGAAGCAAAATTCGATGCTAACATCGGTGAATGTTCGGTTGCTTTTTGTCAGATGAGATTCGTACTTGCGCTACTGCATGTGATAAAAAGACCCTCAACTCAGACCAAGTGAATTGAATGGAGAGTCGCCACGGGTTGGCTTTGCCTGGATTGACGTCATTTGATTGCTCGCTTTCATTAAATTGGCTTTGCTTGGATTGACGTCATTTGATTGCTCGCTTTCATTAAATTCGATGCCAACTTAATCGACTGCCAACTAACTCCTCGGCCCATTTGTGACTGAGAACGTAGTGCTTCCATTATCGGTCCAATAACTATCTCTCTCGTTCTGCCTCTCACTCGCGCCCGTCGGGTTCCATTTTTTCGGCGGGGGGTCGCTCAACAATCAATTTGAGAAAACTTTGTAATTTGTAATCAGCCGAAATTGTAGAGATTGTGACAAATGCTGATGACCGGTTTATAAATGTGAAGAAAAGCTTCACTATTTAAGCTAACTTTTGGGTTGAGATAAATCCAATACCAACCAAAATCGGTACAAAGTGCCGTTGCCAACAAATTTAGATTTAATAGCCACATGGGAGAGTTACGGATTATTCCTGCTTTGACCCAGAGCTCACATCGGTTATGGAAATAGTAGATTTATAAGTATGAGAAAAAACCTCAATTTTTGAGCTTGATGAGTTGTTCCTACTCTAACCCACGTTTGATTTGTGATAGGAAGATTGATGATGTGGTCTCACATCTCTTGTGGAAGGGATTGGTAGTCGATTTATAAGAGTACATTTGGTAAAGCTCATGTTTTTTTTTTTTGTTCCTTGGAAAAAAATAAAATTGAAATCTATTTGTTGATGTTTCCGTTCGTGAGAATAATTTGAAATGGAATCCATTTGTGACTCGCTAGATGAGATCTGACAACCTCGTTGGAGCCTCCCCAACCCTTGTGGTCAATTCTTCTCAACTCGAGCCTCACCGTGGTTGGGCGAAGCTCAACCTTGCCTTGGTAGGGTGAGGCTTGATCTCGCCAGATCACCATGAGTTTCACGTCACTTGGCCAACCTCACGGTGGCTAGGCGACATCGAGCCTCATTGGTGGCCGGAGCTTTGCTAGATCTGGGCAAGGTTGAGCCTCGCTTGGCCAAGGCAAGGCTTAGGCTAACCTCACTAGGGGTCAATAATCGGGTAGAGGAAAAAAAAAAAAAAAAAGAAATAAGAGAAAAATATAATAAAATTATTTAAAAATTAAAAGAAATTTCAAGTTACAAAAAAAAAAAAAAAAATTGAGGTCATGCTAGATGCACTTTTATTTCAAAAGTAGAAATTTTGTATAGTTACTAGATGTGTACAAGGAATAAAAACAGAATAAAATTGTTCCCGAACAAATTTTGTTCCTAGGAATAAAAATGTTACTATATGCACTCGAGTGTGAGAAAAGTCATCATTAGCTTTTAAGAGACGAGAGAATTCAAGATTATTCAAAAAAATCTTTTCATTTTTATGATAGTGTGGAAAACGAATCACCCCATATTCAATTCACTCGGTTTAGAGGTCCATCTCCCAGCTTCGCAGATCTCACTTTCACGATGGAGATGAGAAGTCACGGTTCTTAAATTTTGTTCATACCACTGGTCACAAACAGACGCCACCGATCACCATAAATGAATGGATAGAAATTCGTGCTTCTCAGCTGTGACTGTGACCATCTTCTCACCTAATTATGCAGTCTCCACATTCTATCCCGTCGACTCATCAAATCGTGTTCACATTAAGCAAGCGCACGTGATCCATCTATTAACCGAAGTATGAATTTCGCAGCGCCGAATCGAATGACACGGTCACTTTGTCGAGACGATCGCAATCGAGCATACGCGCGAAGGCGGTACAGAAAGAACAAAAGGTGAAATTTTCTTGTTCCAATCGATGATCTATAAGCTGGAAAGACGAAAGTAAGGAATTATAAGGACCCTACCACGTGAATTTTAAAGACGTGGGATTCCGACTTTTATGCACAAGGCCATGATGCTGTTGATTCTCGAGAGTGAAGTCAAACCCACTTATCATGCACCATCACCTTTCACAAAAGCTTTGAATTAGATGGTCTCTTTTTTGTGGGGATTATTTGAATTCGCCATAATTACGAGGACCAAAGGAAAAAATAGAAGAAGAAGAAAAAGGGTCTCTTGCATCGTGGGGTTGCTGTTCATCATATCCATCCGACGGCCCCGACGGCTTAGGCCTACCTATGTGAATTATTTTCCTTGGCCAACCGGCATGTGAATTATTAGAAGCCTCCTTTTCTAGGTGAGTAATTATGACATGCTTTCCATTTCATGGGTCGTTGGTCTTGTGGAAATAATTTTCACTTGTAAAGAAATTGAACGATTAGTCTATTATTTTTATCAGCAACACAGAATAAAGATTAAATATTCAGTTACGTGTAAGATAAATTCCACATAATCATGACTGATTGTGTTTTTTTTTTCAAATCATTTTATTTTTATTTTTATAAGATATAAATGAACTGACAAGCACCCAATTACACATAGTGTTAGGAGCCTGCATGAGTATAGATCTTTATTTACACTTGTCAACATTAAGGTGATTGGTTCTCAATCTAGTCTTGGTTCTTAAAAGTTGAAACTGAGGACTAGACCCATTGGTCCTAGGATCGAGAATTGGACCGAACCATAGGTTTGATTCTATTCCAATTCGATCCAATTGAATCCATCATTTTTTTTCTCATTACTTTTTTTCTCACTACTTGGTACCGGATCAAGATAGTGTTTAGTTCACAATTTACTATTTTTTTTGGAGAAATAATAAAATAAAAAAAAGTATATTTAATCGGTCAAATCCGATTACTCTTTGGAATCATAAATCGAACCGTCTGGACATCAATTACATTTTTAGGAATGAGAACCAAACCAACATTTTTGGAACCAGACAAAATATATCGGTCCAGTTTTGGCGGTTCCAGGTTCACACGATTCGTTTTGCACATCCCCGATCAATATCCTAATTTCCCTTTTTTGGCAAACTTAATTTTCTTTGATGAAAACTAACTGTTTATTTATGCACAACATATGTCATTATATTCCTTATAATGCGATTGGCACGTACATCCACATTAAGTTTCCCTTAATTTTTTCAAATTTCGATAGCATTATAAAGTTGACAGAATATATATTTAATTTTAAACGAGCAAGTGTTACGTGAATAAGAATGGAAGGCACTTTTTCTGAAGCTACCAGGCTCCTAGGCCTCTCGCATCGTTTTACTAGTGCCATTAAATCCGACAATCCCGTCTTTTTTATCAAACCGGTCCCCTTTTTCGAGATTCGAGCCAAGGGTATGTCAAAGCTTGTTAGCGACCATAGATTCGGACAGAATTCAGCCAATCTCATCTTGGGATTCATGTCTTTAAGGAATTCTTTAGTGAGAAATGCCTGGAATTTTTTTGAATATCCATTGATTTTGACCAGTTAAACTTTGCAAAATGAGTCCACTGTTCAGCCATGAAGTTGAAGAATTCTTGAGGCAAGAATAAAAAGGTACATATTCATACATACATAAATATATATTCATATATATATGTGTGTGTGTGTAAAAGATAAAGAATAGGGTCACATCGTTCTGCTTGGCACTGTGCTTTTTCCCACTCGAATCTTCAGTATCCCACTCTTTGCCTCTTTTTATCTCTCCCCCATTTTTGCCTAGGAAGAAGGGGAGAAGAGGAGCAAAAATTCACTGAAGAAGAATGCCTGTAAAAGTCACCCGTCTTCTCAAGCATTCCGTTGAAGAAGAGAACCCAAGAACTGCACCTTGAGGAGTTCTTGGTTGTTCTCTCTCTCTCCCTCCCTCCTTGAGCTGAAGTCTCAAACTGACTTTCTTCCCATTATGTTCTACAGGCAGGCGGGTACTCACGCCTGCAACCTCCTCGTGATGATGACGTGTTGTTAATGATTGTTGCTGTAATTTCGGTAAAGCACTACCCTATCTCTCTCTCTCTCTCTGTGTTTCAACTCTCTGTTTAACCAAGCCTGAACTTTTCTTCAAGTAACCTCGTTGTCTTCTTGTTCTTCTTCCTTTTTCTTTTTTGGCTTTTCTGGTATTGTTTCTCGATGAAAGTGGCTAGATGCCATACATGCATATCTAGATTAGAGAGGTGAGAATCCTCTGCTTTTTTTGTTGGTCCAATGTGCGCCTGATACCGAGCTAGTGCGATCCATTCGTCTAAAAACCGGGAGATAAAGCGGGGGCCTTTTGTTTTAGCAAAGTATGCTTCTCCTTTATCAGAACAAAAGATAGCATTTGCTTTTCCTCGGAGCTGGCTTTTCTCTCTTGGATTCTTTCTGGTCTCTTTCTTTTTTGTAAACTGGGTGACTTTCTGGGCATGCATATTTTAAATCTTTAGCATCTCTTGGGAATGATTTGCCGTAAAGATTTCTCGGGTCTGCTTTCCCAATGTCAAAAAAGTCGGATAAAGAATGGACCTCCTTAAGGAATTCGAAATGGGACTGTGGGTGCATCTTATTTGCTTCTTGGTTTTGGTGACACTCCAAAGTCCAGAGACGACGTGATGTTGAATTGTGAGAAATTATCTCAAAATAGATGACGCCTCGAATTACAGTGGTCTGGAGTTGATTTCTGGAAGTCACTGATGAGGCTTTTTCTTAATGCTGTTTCATTTTGTTTTTTCAGCTGAGCAAGAAAGGAGTGCTTGAGTTCGATTCGAATATTTGAATCACTCTCTCTTGAGTACTTCATGAAGCTTCTTCAAGCAGTCATTCCCACGACCTCATTGCTTTTCGGTGTACTTCTTCTCATCCCCCTAGTTGTTGCTGATCTGAATTCCGATGTACAAGCACTCCTTGATTTCGCCTCGGCCGTCCCACATGCCCGTCAACTGAATTGGAGCTCTTCTGTTCCGATTTGCAGTTCTTGGGTAGGCATAACTTGCAATGTAGACAAAACCCGGGTGACAAAGGTCCGTCTTCCCGCTGTTGGTCTTTATGGCTCACTGCCGTCAAACACTTTGGCAAAGCTCGATGCTCTTGAGGTCTTGAGCCTGCGTTCTAATTATTTAACCGGCAATCTTCCTTCTGATGTGGCTTCCATTCCTTCCCTCCAATACTTATTCCTCCAGCATAATAACTTTTCTGGCTCTCTCCCGATCTCTTTGTCATCTCAGCTCAATGTATTGGATTTGTCCTTCAACTCTTTTAGTGGTGGCATTCCGCCATCCATTCAGAAGCTCAATAGGCTTGCTATATTTTACCTTCAAAATAATTCCATTTCTGGTACAATTCCTGACCTTAACCTTCCCAAACTCAAACTTTTGAATCTGAGCTATAACAACTTGTCGGGTTCCATCCCGAATTCCCTCCACAAATTTCCTAACTCTTCATTTGTTGGGAACTCTCTTTTGTCCACTCTTATTACCTCTCCTTCTCCTTCGCCTGCATACTCAGAACAGCCAACAACAGGTCCTTTTGGCCACAAAGCCGCTTCGAAAAAAAAAATCGGGTCAGGTGCTATCATCGCTTTAGTTATTGGGGGTTTTGCGGTGCTCTTCCTGCTCATGGTGGTTGTCCTTGTCTACTACTCGAAGAGAAAAGAAGGTAGTAATGTACTGAAAGTGAAGGGAACTAATGGCACAGGTCAAAATCCAAAGGACTTTGGAAGTGGGGTGCAAGAACCAGAGAAGAACAAGCTAGTATTCTTTGAAGGGTGTTCTTACAACTTTGATCTTGAGGACTTATTGAGGGCTTCAGCTGAAGTTCTTGGTAAGGGGAGTTATGGAACAGCTTATAAAGCTATTCTGGAGGATGGGACGACCCTGGTGGTGAAACGGCTGAGGGAAGTTGTGGCTGGCAAAAAGGAGTTTGAACAGCAAATGGAACTTGTTGGGAAGGTGGGACGACATGCCAATATCGTGCCACTGCGTGCATATTACTATTCGAAGGATGAGAAGCTCTTGGTTTATGATTACATGCCTTATGGGAGCTTGTTTGTACATTTGCATGGTATGTGTATCCTTAACCGTCTATTAGCACATTCTGATCTAGTACTTTTTTCGTTGATGCAAGAAGACATCCTAGTTTCTTTTTCTCTTTATCTAGACTTCACAAAAGAAAACTTATATGTTTAATCTGTGCACAATGTTGAACAATTCCTTTGTTCATGATTTGACCTATAAAGCTACAGGTATGTAAAAAATTGAAGGAATGTATGTTGTGTCTTTTCTTCATGTAGATTATAACTAGTCTCTGCCAAAGGTGTTATCTGCAGACTAATCTTGAAGATGGATTCTTCAATATTTTTCTGAAGAAGAAATGCAACCATGCACTTCATTGCTAGTTTGTGATGCGTATAGGAATAGTACAACTGATGCCAATCCTCATTCTCCCTTTTCAGTGACATGTAGTTTTGTAAGTTTGATCTCATTTACTAAAGATTAAATGTTGAGTTTCTTATAAAAGGTTTGCGGAGATCTCACCTTCATGTTGTGGCTTCAAATTAGTGAAAAAATTGCCAACTTCCATGTTCTACTCACCGAGTCAATGAGGAAGTGATGCTTTATAGAGGCCATAGGCAGGTCTAAACTGCCATAGACAAGCTATAAATATTATAAGTTAAGAAGGAATAAGCTTGAGCTTGCTTCAGAGGAACACTTGCTGCTCTTATTTCTAAGTTATCTCATGAACCTATTTATTTGCTCTTCTGTGTCCATGCCTTTTAGGAGATAAAAGTTCTGGAAGGACGCCATTAGATTGGAATTCTAGAATGAAGATCTCAATTGGAACAGCCAAAGCGATTGCTCACATACATTCAGAGCCTGGAGCTAAGTGTGTTCATGGAAACATCAAGTCCTTGAATGTCTTCCTCACCCAAGATCACGATGGTTGTGTTTCGGATGTTGGACTGACTCCTCTCATGAATTTGTCTGCAATAACTCCCCGAGTTATTGGGTACTATGCTCCGGAGGTGATTGAATCAAAGAAAGTTACTCAGAAATCTGATGTTTACAGCTTTGGTGTGCTCCTTCTTGAAATGTTAACAGGTAGACTTTAATTCAGTTTCGAATTTCATAACCAATTAAATGGTTCGGTTTGGAAATTATTTATTTGAAAAAATATGAAACAGAAAAGGTACCTACGAATAAATTATTAATTTGGTTCGGTGCATTTTTGTTTTGCTTTGAACATTTGGTTCATGGCCCAGATGTTTACAGTCATGGTATGTGATCCATGGTAACTTACATCTTTTTAGCCCAGATAGAGTACTGAGTTTGTCAAACACCACCTTCTCTTAATTCGAAGATACATGAATTCCTGATATGTAGTTTCTCAGCTCATTATATAGAGGTCATCTAGGATAAGGTACAAGTATCACAGGTGTATCTGTCTTTCGCTCATTTTCTTTGTCCAAAACCAATGAAATCAAAGCTGAGAACTGTGGTTTGTTTCAATTTGAGTGGATATTTTTGTCAAGGTTTTGTTTGGGCATGGACAGGTAAAACACCTCTCAAGCATCCAGGACACGATGATGTTGTTGATCTTCCCAGGTGGGTCCGGTCAGTAGTTCGAGAGGAATGGACGGCTGAGGTCTTTGATGTTGAGCTGCTGAAGTACGAGAATGTGGAGGAGGAGATGGTGCAGATGCTGCAAATTGCTCTCACGTGTGTCTCAAAGGTACCTGATATGCGCCCCAGGATGGATGAAGTTGCCAGGTTGATTGATGAAGTTCGGGAACCAGATGCAAAGGATCGGCCTTCTTCTGGAACCGAATCCAATGCGCAAACCCCGTAATTACAGATTTTAGATTCTCCTTTTCCTTCTCTGGAGTTGAGCTGCAGCATCTAAGAGAGCAATTTGCTCTCTTGTAAGCTGTGATTTACTTGTATGCTTTGCCCTGTAGTTGAATTCTGTATGGTTTTTTAACCATTTTAGTGAAGTGCTAGTCTGTTTTATCTATTGCCACCTCCAATTGCACAGTGAACTAGCAGAGAATTGGCTTACAAGCTTCCATTATGCCCTTGAGATCATTCGGTGTTTGTTGCCTGGAAATCCGCTTCTCATTTTGGCTTGTTGTTATGGCATTGTGCTTTGCATCTTAGGCAGTAGAGATCGTATAAAACAGTGAGCTGAGGGTGCCTTCTAGCATCTGCTTTTGCGGTGAGCAAAAGAGCTTGACTTAGATTTACATCAGATTGGATTAACAATTAAGAGAGCTAACCAGAAGTAGCCAATTGCCCTTGCTATGAAACAATTCCTCCATGATGAAATCCAACATTGAAATCTGTCTGCATTTTCGTACTTAATTTTGATCTTGTCCTTCACTGCTTTGGCATTGACTGATTGTACTTTTCTTGTTGCCTCAAAAGTAAGCCCAGGAAAAAAAAAAAAAATTCTCTCTTCCTAGAGTAAGATACAATGGCTTGGTCCTTATATTCATGTGAAGGGGGTAACTTTTTTTTAAAGGCATTAAGGGTGAGAAAAACTATGAAACTACTTGTTTTGATTACTCCATCTGCAAAAGCATCAAGCAAACAGGCATTGAGTGACAAAAACAAGATGGTCTTCTTCAAGATTATGGGCCCTTTTCACCATCCGAAATTTTAAGGATTTTTTTTTAAATATTATTAGAGAGAGAGAGAGAGAGAGAGAGAGAGAGAGAGAGAGAGAGAGAGAGAGCGGGTTTGGTGGTTATAATACTCATATGGAGGGGCTATTTTTTTGAAGGCCCTAAGTTGAGAAAAACTATGAAAGTACTTGTTTTGATGACCCATCTGCAAAAGCATCAAGCAAACGGGCTATGGTTGACAATAACAAGACGGTCTTCTTCAAGACTATTGGCCCTTTCTACCATCTGAACTTTCAAATTCAGATTTTTTTTTATATAATTTGATAGAGAGAGAGAGAGAGAGTTTAGCATGGGTTTTCACAAGGCATAAGGAGAACCGATAAGAAGCAAATAGTTGCAATTAGTTGTAAACTTTCTGGTGCATAAGAACCTCAACCTGTAAAACCCTTTGTAATGACATAAATCACACGCTTACTGTAACACAAGTGGAACAAGAAAACAGACGTAGGAATTGAGAGACTTATGCAACCGAGGTCCACCTAAGGCTTCGAAAATAACAACAGAACACTTTCGACAAAATCCAAAGAAGATATTTCCTTTGAATTATCCTAGAAAGGAAGACGACAGATCCTTATTTTATACACGGCTTCCACGCAAATTGGTTCGACCGAGGAACTGGGTTGCATAGGTCTCGGTTCATCTGATAGCAATTGCTTAAGCAACTACGTTCCAAGAGACAGAAGAAACAAAAGGTCAAAATGTACAGGACGAAATTAGAACTCAAGAAAGGTGGTTCTTCCTAGCTCAAACGGCAAGCTAAACAAGTCAAATGGTGGCATTTTTCTCTTGGAACTGACGGCTTTTCGAACTGGTCGTTGGTTACAATGAGCTTTTCTTGTGTAGCAGAGGAGCATCACAAGACAAACGGCGTGAATTTTTCCCCTATATTACATCCACGGCCATTAGGAACAGAAACATTATCTTTCACAGTCGTCTTTCCTCTAGGGGGAGTAGAGCATTTCAGCCATGGCAGATTCCAGCAGAGCCGTCTTCTCGGAGTTGGACAATGCCAAGACCCAACTCTACCATTTTAAGGCCATCGTCATCGCGGGAATGGGGTTCTTTACTGATGCATATGACCTTTTTTGCATTACTGCGGTCACCAAGCTATTAGGCCGCTTGTACTACTTCGACCCATCAACCGGAAGACCAGGTGCTCTTCCAATAAACATCTCTAACGCCATCCAAGGAGTTGCTCTGTGCGGAACTTTAGCAGGCCAGCTCTTCTTCGGATGGCTTGGGGACAAACTTGGCCGCAAGAAGGTCTATGGCATCACCCTGGTCACCATGGTTGGGTGTGCCTTGGCCTCGGGCCTGTCATTTGGGTCCACCTCCCATAGCGTGATCGGCTGCCTATGCTTCTTCAGATTCTGGCTCGGTTTCGGCATCGGAGGGGACTATCCGCTCTCTGCTGTCATCATGTCTGAATATGCCAATCAGAAAACACGAGGAGGGTTCATTGCGGCTGTTTTTGCGATGCAAGGTGTCGGGATTCTATTTGCAGGGGCTGTTGCCATGCTGGTCTCAAAGATATTCCTGGCAGCATTCCCAGCCGATCCATTCAAGGTCGATCCCATCTATTCCACACAGCCGCAGAGTGACTTCGTTTGGCGGATTGTCCTAATGTTCGGGGCTGTCCCGGCTGCCTTGACCTACTATTGGCGGATGAAAATGCCCGAGACCGCGAGGTACACCGCCTTGGTCCAGGGAGACCACAAAAAGGCTGCGTCTGACATGGCCAAAGTCCTGGAGAAAGACTTAGTAATCGATGAATCGCGATACAACGGCAATCCCGACCTTCCTGTCACCCCTCAGCCTTCGTACGGACTATTCTCGAGTGAGTTCCTCCGAAGGCATGGGCTCCACCTACTCGGTACCACGACCACCTGGTTCTTGCTGGACATCGCCTTTTACAGCCTTCAGCTCGCGCAAAAGGACATATACCCCGCCAGCGGCATCCTACCCCGGCCAGAGACCATTAACGCGATCGACGAGGTGTTCAAGTTGTCAAAAGCCATGTTCATTATCGCCCTGGTGGCGCAGGTCCCTGGGTACTGGTTCACCGTTTTCTTGGTTGACAAGATCGGGCGGTTCCCCATCCAGCTCATTGGGTTCCTGGCGATGTCGGTCTTCATGGCGGTCCTAGGAGTCAGGTACGAACACTTCAGGGGCCACAAATGCAGCGAAGGCACCAAAGCATACTGCGGCGGCCATCCGTTGACCTTCATTGCCTTCTATGGACTCACCTTGTTCTTCGCCAACTTTGGACCCAACACCACAACCTTCATAGTCCCAGCCGAGCTCTTCCCCGCAAGGTTCAGGTCCACCTGCCACGGAATCTCAGCAGCAGCAGGCAAAGCAGGCGCCATCATCGGGGCATTCTGGATCCAGACGTACACGCAGACCGACTCCGGGATTAAGAAAGCGATCATCGCACTGTCCGTGGTCAACCTGTTGGGCTTCCTCTTCACTTTCTTGGTGCCAGAGACAAAGGGCAGGTCCCTAGAGGAGATTTCCGGGGAGGATCAGAATCTCGGGGGGCGTCGGCATCAGGACCAGAATGGGATCGACAGGACAAGAAGCGCGGGCGCCAACGTGGTTCCGGAGACGGAGATGGCTTAGGCCCTTTGAGCTGCATGTGATTTCTTTGAGTATTTGATTGTCTCTAGTCTCTACTACCTGGAGGTTTGTGGTAATAAAATTTGGTGCCAGGACGAATAAACACGTAATTTGTCATCGTAAAGACTTATAGATGAAACACAAGCGTCTGTACTACGTATTATAATCAAGTTCGAAAGGACAATCGGTCTGCACCTGTCCAAATGGTAGCAAGAAAGCCATTGGCTTTTCTTGCCACGGAAAAAAGGGATTAGTGCGAGCCTTTTTTTGGCACTGCTGGGCCTGTTATTGTGCTATTTTTGCTGAGTCGCAGGTTCTTGTTGGCCCATAGAACTTGCACATCATCTTGCCCCTTCGATTATTCATGCTGCATTAAGCTGGTGCGTTTGATGACCACGTTAAGAGTCCGCTTGTCTTGTGAAAAACATTTTCCTTTCCAGCATTTGATTCGCTTTGAAAAATGAGTTAATAAAAAAAAATTTCCTAATCAATGGAAAAATTTTCCTATCAAAACTTAAATTCAAGAAAATGATTTCCTTTTGAAGAACTGGAAAATGTTTTCCAAAATATGATTAGGTATTGATGTTTGAATCCAAAACTCTATATTTGGGCACAAAAACCCCAACATTGGTTCTCACGTTCTAACATTCAAGACCAAGTCTCCCTAGGCCTAGGTCCATCAAAGCCGAGCTTGGAACCTTGGTGCTTTGGCTTAGGCCCCCCAGCACCCATGCTCGAGTTCATCAAGGCCCAGCCCAAACCCGAGGTGCCTATGCTTAATGCTTTGGCACCCAAACTCGAGTCTAGCCATGCTTAGGTCCCTAACGTTCAAGCTATGGTTCTAAACCTTAAGCCCGGGTCCAAAGAGATCGTACATAGATCCTCCGCACTCGAACTCGAGTCCTTGGTAATTAAAAAGTTTGTTTTTATAATTTTTTTTTTAAAATGATTTTTTATTATTTTTATTTTAAAATTTTTAGATTTTATTTTTCTTTTCTTATTTGTTCTTTCGTCTTTCCTTTCCTTTCCTTTCTCCTTCTTCATCCTTATTCCCCCACTGGCTATGTGCCTCAACAAAAACTAACAACTAGCAATCGGCCATGATGCGAGCCGACGTAGCAAGCTTGTGGCTCATTCGATCCTCGCCGAGGCTGAGCTCACTTGTGGCCATTACTGACAGTCATCCAAGCTTGGCAACTAACAAAAGGAGAAGGAAAAAGGAAGAGAAAAAAAGAAAAGAAATATAATATAATATAAAATTTTAATTTTTTTTTACCTAAAATATTGTCATGAGATTGAAATTATTTTCTAAATGAAATCCAAATACTAAAAAACGTTATCAGTCACATATTACCAAACAAAGAAAACCAACAATTTTCCTAAAAATGATTTTCAAAAAAATATTTTCCAACTCTCTAGTGTTTGGATGACAAAAACTAATCGATCTATGGACTAAAAACAACAAGTTTAGATTAGGGAAAATGAATTTTCTTTCTAGCAAGAAAAAAAAATCACTTTCGCTAAATCATCAAATGAATGAAAACTAACTATTTTCCTTGAAAATGATTTTCATGAAAGTTATTTTCTCTGATCGTGAAATTTTTAGTGAAACAAACGTGCCTTCGGTGTGTTAGATAATCTCTAACCACAAACTATTAATAGATCATATTTAAAAAAAAAAACATTACATAATATGGCAACTAAGAAAGTACTTAATTAATCGATTAACTGATATAAAATTCAACAAAAATTAAAATCACACCGATTATATTATGAAAAACTTCCAATAAATGCTCCTTATTCCCCATGTTTGATGAGAAACTAATACTCTTTACAATTTAATTTTCATCTGTTTAGCAACTTTTTATTCTTATTTTCAGTACTTAAAATTCAACACTTAATATTTAGTACTTAAATTTTCAGCACTTATCTTACGATATCATAAATAAAAAATTGGGTGCAACGAAATGAAATAGCTGGACAACACAATGAAATCAAAATGAATTAGTGTGATAATTGAAGAAAAATTTATGGCGAAAATCAGACAAATGTCAATAAATTATGAAACCTAAAGTAAGGATTCGACGGAATTGAATTCTGATTTCTTCACTATGGATTGTGATTCTTTTCCTTTTTATCGATGGAATCAAATACTCATTCCACCTTATAATACCTGGCAAGCATCGAAAACGTGATGTATTTGAAAATATTCTTTATCTTATAACATCATCGAGTGATGTTTCGGTTCAATTTAAATAACATCACGAGAGATTACCTCTCTAATTCAATTATATCTTTAAAGTATTTTTCTTCGAGCTAGACCATAAACACAATGCCAAAATATCATGGCACTTAGACGACATTTGGGAAAACTTTCCCACTAAAGTCCGAAAGCCTGTGGCCCAAGGCAAAATTCGCGTTTGACAAATTTTCTAGAAGAGTTTGGAGGAGGTGCAATCACAATTCTAAAGATCTCTGTAAAGTTGTTTGGACAAGGGGTAGGTCCAAAAGAGTTTTGGGCTTTGAGTATTTTTTGGAATGTCGATACAATTTCCTCTTCCAACTTTACCCTCGCTAAATTTTTATAATTTCATCAATGCCCTTTTATGTGATGTCACCTCAGGCTTACGCTGAGCAAGCAGTTGATGAGCTAGATTTGGCCAAATTTGTCACCGGGTTGATGCTTTTTTCCTCTTAATTTTTCCAAACACTATTTAAATTAAAAGTCGTTTTCCGATATACTTTAAACTACAATTTATCAAACACTATTTGTAATTTCGTATCACGATAAATCCCACTAACCTAAAGTGGGCTGTGCATTTTTCCATGAACTTTTCCCCGGAAGTCCGACCGACCGCACCCTCAGTCAATAATAGAGCGTCAGGTATAATTAATTTCCGAGTCAAGATGCATCTTATGTGGTTGATATCATATATCATATCATATTTATTTCGAGTCCCAGTGCTAACGCAATTAACATATATAGGCAGCGTTTTCCTCGGATTATTAAAGAACGGGGCCCACCCCCCACCGCGTTTTTCCCCTCCTTTCCTGGGGCCCACGCTACTGTGCTGCTTAGTCGCTTCTGGAGTGGGCCCGGATCGAAAAAATCGGCACTCAACCCCGACCCCCCACATTCCTCAATCCACGGCTCCCCGCGCGCCACGTGTGAAAGCGCAGCTGGCAGACGGGCCGTTTGTCAAACCGCAGATCTCTTTTTCCCTGAGATATTCCAAATTTGACTTCTCCTCCCTCCTCCCACTCCTCCTTTTGGCTTCTTCCAGGCGTACATTGCATACAATTCAGAGCGCACCCAGCTTTAAAAAGTTCAAAAGCGTCGGTGATCTTACCTAAGTTGCCAAATTAATGATTGATCTAATCTCTAGATTAACTCTTCCTGGCTTCAAATTGCCCCACGCTGCTCAAAATTACGATCAACCCTTTTGGTTGTTCAACCGGCCCAAACACCTTTCCTTCTTTCCTATTGACCGGAGCAATATGAATCGTCAAAAACATGATGTGATTATTCATGAGAGTGCTCATGTTCATTCAAATTGGATTTTTTTATATATATATTTAAACCAAAATGGTTGATGCCCTTTGTAGTCTTGTACTCAAGATCAACGACTTGTCATTATTGTACAAGAAAAATGACACAATAGTCCTTAAATTTCGAGGACTGTATTGCATGTTAAGCCAAGTTCGAGGATTTACATTGAATAAATTACAAATTCAGGGATCCATTGCACATCAAATCATAATTCAGGGACTATTTGCATTGTTATCCCTATAATAAGCTTTCTAACATGTGATTATGTGATTTTTTTGTGCCGAAATCTTTCACGGGAAGTGTTAGTCCAATAAAAGAAAAAAAAAATCTTTTTTTATAAGGCATGAAATCAGCAATCTCTTATCCATTATGAACTCCGATTCTTTCTCTCTCGTTCTTCCCACAGAACATGCATTCCCTTTCATGGGTGAAGAAACTGCCACAAAAGACAGGCACCCAAAACCAGCAAGAACCAAAAGAAGGAAATACGGAGGTTGACTTGAGGGGGAGGTGGGGGCAGCGCTACAGGGCAAGAGCCTGGTCCCCCCATCGAGATAACGGTCTCGCGAGGGAAGGACGGGAATGGTCCCGAGATGATGCGTGTCGGAGCGCCGAACGAACGGGTCAACACATGCTGGCACGGGAACGCGACGGCACCGGTCGCGGCCAACACGTAAGCCCAGCACCTCAGCTGACGTGCTCTCCCGCGTCGTGCCAGAGAATCTGAGAGGAAATGGTGGAAATTCAGCCCCCACGCTCCAGCGCCCTGTCTCGTCTTTCGGGCCATGCTGTCCTGTCCCCCCCCGCCCGCCCAGCCCGCCCAAATTTAATGCCCACCTTTATCAACGCCCAACGACATCCTCTGCTCCTCTTCTCCTTTAGCTCCGTGAGAACAGTGAGAGAGAGAGGGAGGGAGGGACAGTGATTTTGGAGTTCTCGGTCAATGGGTTTGACTGGAAAGGCTTCTTGAACACGGAAAAGAAGACTCGCTGTGGTTCTTGAATTTCAAAATTCGAGAAAGAGAGAAAGAGAGAGGAAAAAGCAGTGAAGAAGCAGAACAGGAAACAGCAAATGTGGAAAACCGGCAGATGGGTTCGTGTTCTTTGGGGCAAAGGAAGGAAATTTCCTCCATTTTCCCTCCCCCCACTTTCTTTCCAGCGAGGTTCGTTCTGGGTCCTCGCTTTCACACTTACACCACGCTCTTCTTCCTTTATAGCATTTGATTTAGATACTGGGCAGAATCGCATTCGTTGTTGCTTCTCAATTTAGAATCTCGATTCTATTTCTCCTCCCTAGTTCTGTGCGAAGACAAAAGTCATTTCCAAGAAGCGGAGGCTGTTTCGGATTCATTTTGGATCTTGCTCTGTTTTGATCTGCTCCAGTGGGATTATGTATGTCGGACAAAGTTGCTCTTTTTTTTTTTATCTGTTTTAGTTTTTTGTTGCTCCGTGTTCATTGATTTCTTCCTATTTTTACTCTCTATCCGGGAATATTCCTCTATAGATGTGTTCCTGCTTTCTTTAAGGTTTGGCTGCATAGGCTGCGAATATTCTGGAACTGAGATGGTGTAGATGTAGGACCATCTTTTATTTTTTCTCTGTTTGTGTTTGTGGATCTCTTCTATGCCGTCTTGGTGATAGTCGAGTTATGGCATTTTCTCCGTGGTTTTAGTTTTGGGTTTTATCTATCTGAGCGGGCTGAAATTTAAGGGATTTGGTGTTTTTGCATGAAGCCACAAAGAGTTTTACGGAATCCTTTCTGTCCCCAAGACAAAACGTTCATTTCTTAGTCAATTTATGGTATGCTACGAAGGCAGTTTGATGTACTGCACTAAGTAAATTGCTGAATAAGTTCTGCTGGTTTTGCGGACATTACTTATCTGGGTTTTACTTGTGCATATACTTATGTGGGAGGTAGTTTGTTGGGCATGCTTTTACATTTGTGACAACTGAGCGATGAGAATCCACAGGTTGAGATCATCGTTTCAATGTGTATTTCTAATAGATGCGCTTTCCTTTTGTTTGCTTTCAGAACTGATGTTTGGTTTCTTGTTGGTTAGGACGCTTCTTCACTGAATCTTGGTCTTGATTTCGTCTCTGCCATATATTAATCAAAGGAATCTTATTTGAAAGAGATAAGAGCCATATAATTGGGGGAGAACATGACAGATAGTGCAACTCCTAGTGCAGCTCCTAAAGTTCGGCTTGTTATTTGTCCAAGATGCCGGCAGGTCCTTCCAGAATCAGCAGATTGTCCTGTATATAAATGTGGTGGATGTGGCGCGATTCTTCAAGGTAATTATCTCGGCATATTCTGTAGACTTTTGAGGAATTTTGTGATTTTTCAGTGCTGTCACTATTTTCGCCTGTTGAAAGAACCTTAAGAGGCTCGTCTTAGGAATCTCTTGGATGGAGAGTAGTAGAAGATCCTCTCGGCTTCATGATTTTCTGTCCCATGATTGCTTTGACCTATACCATTATCCAATCTAATTGCTCCCATGAACATTTGTACCTCTAATTTGCTACGATGAGTTGACTTGATAAACATTTCCCTGCTTAATGTTTTCTGATAACACCTTGTTGTTGGCATGCAGCAAAATACCCGAAGAATGATGCCAAGGATACAGGATCAGATGTCCATGAGGAGAGTAGCATCCCGACAGAGAAAGCGGCTTATGGTTCTGAGGATAAACAATCAAGTAGCGTACATAATGAAATGATGATTCCTTCATCGGAAGATGGTTCTGTAAATCTAAATGATGTGGGCGAACGGGACACATCTATCTGTCATAAACCGGAGCAGGCAGAAGAGGCACGCTTTTGTAACGGTGACCTCAACAATGGGGAGAGCGGACGCGAATCTAGGAAATTTGACGTGGAGGAAAATGAAGCACTTAAGGAGCCGTGTCTGCCTGCCACAGTTAGTTCTCCTGATGAAGATCAGTCATCTCAAATTGGTGAAAAGGTGGAAGGTCAGCTAAAAGAAGAAAGTTCGCTAATCCCTGAAGCAAACTCTGTGCTAGAAGCAAATGGTGGTGAGATTGACTCCAAGAATGACAGCTCGATAACGATATCCGGAAGTAGTTCGCAGGTTACCGAAGAGGGTCTGGTGGAAGAAGACATTTTAGCCAATGACGCCCCACTGTTGCCTTCTGGTGAACAGAAAGAGCAACTTCAGACCAATGATCACATTCATCGTGCTTTCGAGCGGATGACCTCTAAGGAAACATTTGCGAGCACGGAGTATGTTGACCCTGTCTCTGAATTCAGTGATGCATTAGGTGATTTCTCCGTATCACCAACTGCCAGAGGCTCTCATGCTTATGAAGGCAGCGTGTCTTCTTACGACCCTTTTGAAGATCAATACCACGACAGGAACTTTCACAAGTTTAAGTATCCTGGAGAGAGAATGAATTTTGTGCCTTCTAAAGAATGGCGAAATAGGGGCAAGTATCAGGTGAATGACTCGATGGGCAGAGATGCTCGACTTCATCATCCAGAAAGGCACTTTACACCGCCTTCTTTTTCTTCGGATATGGGGCTTTATGCCATGAAAGGAAGCAGATGGGCCCAAAGTGGGATGGCGGAACCCTCGAGCCATGTCTCTCCTAGCAGGTACCATATAAGATCAGAAAGAGATGAATTACCACCTAGGATTCCGAGGCAACCGAGAGCTGGCTATGATCATGGAAGTCCATCGAGTCAAGTGTACCCTGAACATGACAAGTTGAAGCTATTGAAGATGGTCTATGAACTGGAGGACCAACTTAAAAGGACATGTAACCTGGATGAGGTGGCTAGCGAAAGGGCTTCTGCGGGTTTCAACTGGAAGGAAAAGGGTAGCCGTATGTACTACGACAGTGGCCCATTGGAGGAGAGTGACTCTCTGGGATTAAACATGCCTGGATATCTTAGGAGAACTGAGCCACGCAATAGTTGGCGATCCTCAAAAATACCCTTCTCGGCCGAGATGACAAAAAGAAGTTACCCATCCAACCACAACCATCTGCATCATTTCCCTCCTGACTATCGACGCTCCGAGCCACTGCCTCCACCTAATATTTACAATAGAGGCCTCTACAGTTTCCACGACACTCAGAATCCCTATAGTCCTTACAGCTCGTGTGCCTCGAGTCCTCAGCGTTATATGGACTATGAGCCCTCGATGGGGGATAGTGACACTAACTCCAATCATCAGAGGTATAAGATCCGAGAGTTTAGCAAATATAATAGGGAAAATCATCATGTGGTGAAGAGGCATTTACGTCCTAAAGCTGGTGGCGCCCCACTCATTATGTGCGACCAATGCTCGGAACTGCTGCAACTTCCTGCAGATTTTCTGCTTTTCAAGAAAAGGTGTCATCGACTGCGGTGTGGTGGTTGCAAGGCAGTGCTTAAATTTTCAGTCCAAAACCAAATTCATATAGTGCCATACATGCGGGATGCTGAAGCGCCTCCACCTAGTGAGGCCGGTGACTATGATGACTCAATGAATAGAAGGAGATATTCCTCTACTTCTCATGCCAATGGTTTTCCACAAGCAGAACCTGTGTCTTGCTCTGATGATTACGGACTTTCCATCTGTAAAAGCTGTTCAACGGAAGGCGATCCTGCTTTGTTGTCACAGTTTCATGCTCTGGATGATAGTAGAGAGGAGAAGATGAGGTTTTCTCGGAATCGGTACCGAAATAGACAAGGAATCTACGAACCTGCAGGTCGCTCTGGGCAAGATGAAATATCCCCCGATGCCGAGGGGCTGCCCAGTAAAGGAAACTCGCCACTTCATCAGCTTATGGGGTATTATTCGGTGAGCCAGGTCTTTCGAGGGCCTGAACCAGCAGACGCAGGTGCAAGTTCATCTAGCCAGAAAAAGTCAGGATCTCGACAATTTTCTCGCATAGCTTAGGCCCGAGACAACATGAACACAAGCATTACTGCTCTTCGATGTCGAATCATTTCAAATTCTGGGAACTAAGAGGGCAATGCTGCGATGTTAGTTTGGAACCTTTCCTTACTGCAGAGAGATTAAAGTTTCTTTTAGATACACTGATGCAGACAATGAAAAGTTCAGCTCAGATTTTCAGTGGTAGAGTTTCTTTTCATAGTAGTAAGTATACAAAGGTGCAAGGGAGGATCTCTCAATTGATTCGTTTGTTTCTGTAAGTAATTTCCCATATACCAACTACAAATGTACACTAAAAATTTTCTGCGCATGTACTTTATGTTCGCCCCGCCGCGGCGCATCCGAAACTAAAACGAAGCCTATGTAAAAAGCATCTGACCAGTGTTCTCTTTTCTTGAATTGGAGGGGTGATTTGGTTTTATTTTATCTGCTTGTGCATTGCATATCTTCCCAAAGACCCTGTTCGTCTATTCTGATGCTGATTTTCGTCAAGCTTTTGAGTCAACGCATTGTCACTTCCTTCTCATGTTATGGGATTGTCATGAACTAATCTTTGATCTCATCTGGTGAGATTGAATAAGCATGGTGTTGAGAATCAGATAGGTAGACAAAGATTCTTAGGGCCTGTTTGGTAACCATCCCAACAGTCTTGCATTCGATTTTTGTTCCTGGAATCGCCTTTGAGACGAGAATCGCGTTTGGTAAAATTTTTGTTCGCGGGAACAAATTTGTTCCCAGAATCGGTTTGGGACGAGAATCAAGAATAAAAAAAAAAATTTGATTCTTGTTCCGAGAACAAAATTGAGAATCAAAACTTTTCTTCTTCTTCATCGACCGCCATCCGCAATCGCCACACGCCGCCATCCGCCGCCGCCGGTCGCCGACAAGCTCGCTGGAGGCTCTTGTCTGGCCTAAAAAAAAAAAAAAAGAATAGGAGAAAAAGAAAAAAAAAAAAAAATAAGAAAAAACTAAAAAAACTAAAAAAGAAGAATAGGAGAAAAAATAAAATAATAAAATAATAAAAAAAGAAAAAAAGAAAAGAAAAAAAAAAAAGGAAAAAGGAAAAAAAGGAAAAAAAGAAAGAAGAATAGGATAAAAATAAAATAAAATAAAAAATAATAAAAAGAAAAAAAAAAAAAGGAAAAAAAGGAAAAAAAGAAAGAAGAATAGGAAAAAAATTAAAATAATAATAATAATAAAATAATAAAAAAAGGAAAAAAAAAAAAATAATTAAAAAATTAAAAAAGGAAAAAAAGAAATAAAAGAAATAAAAGAAATAAAAAAATAAAAGAAATAAAAAAATAAAAAAAAATTAAAAAGGAAAGGAAAAAGAAAAAAAGAAAAAAAAAAAAAAGGAAAAATTATTTAAAAATTAAAATAAATTGATTTGGAACAGAATCAATGAACACGGTACCAAACGCAATTATATTCCAAAATCAGAAATTTTGTACATTTACCAAACACGTTTTTTTACTTATAATCAGTTCTCGGGAACGTAATAAAAAATAATCATTTCTGATCAGAATTTGTTTCCGGGAACAGAATCGTTACCAAACGCGCCCTTACTCTCCGACAGCGGCAAACCAAAAACCTTAAATTAAAGAAGTTACGTATGAAGGATAAACTTGCATTTTGCCCATTCGATTTTTCCCATTTCGCCTAATCAAGTTCCTTTACGGAAAAAAAATTAATTTTAATATTTCAACCAGTCACTTCTCCTATTTCAGGAGTTACATGAGAAGCGAAGCCTGGCCGGGCCGGGAGCTATAAATCTCGAAATATCAACACAATTTTCATCATTTATATTTGGTTGGAGTTATGAGAATTGACTTTTTACAATATAAAATACCTTAAAACTTTCGATGGGTTCATTATTTTAAATTATTTTAATGTTTTTCTTGGTTTCCATTTTTCTAGGATGACAAGTTATTTTGACTTTTTCTTCTTATCTTTTAACCGACTTATGGTAGAAAATTTACTAAAAAAACAGAAATGAAAGAAGGTAAACCGACTTATAGTAATCCAAAAAGCGTTAACGTACCCTGGTAGATGAAGCTCGCCGCGACACAGCCCAATCAAAAACGAGAGAACGCTGATCGCGTATCGAACGCGACTCCGTCGGCGGCGGTGAGATTAGCACCGCCCCTCTCCCTTCCTCGCCCGAGCCGAAGAATCCAATCCAGCGCCCGCCCGCCCGCACGCACGCACGCACTGCAGATACACCGAGCGCAGCCGGACTCGCGCCCTCCCGGCGCGTGAATTCCCGCCTCGCCCCGCCGCTCGGTTCGGTCCTCGACTCGAGCAGCGGCGCTCCCTCTTCCGGGTCAGTGGCCTTGCCCGTAGGAATTGTTCTCCGCCCATCATTTTCTGCTTAGTGAATTGGGTTGTTTGTATCTGTGGCTTCTGAAAAACCCGAGCCTTGTTGTCGTGCTCCGCGTTGTTGATATGTATGTCCTTCGCTTCTGATACCAGTAGTGTCTAAGAATTTCGGGTAATGAGCAGCTGGGGCGCTCTCTAAGTAACGAAGGCAAAGTTTGTAACTTTGACTGCACCGTCTCATTGGGTTATGTGTAATTTGTCTAATGAGCGCCTCGGAGCGCACATTTGACAAGACCCTTTATTGAAAGTGTCGTTCTTTTTGTTATATTTCGATCGCGGAAGTCTGATTTGGTCTGAATGATGTGTATACAGGGATGGGGAGGAAGAAGCAAGCTCGGCCGCATAGGTCGGGTGTGATTATTATAGACGGTAATGGCGAAGGCGGCAGTAAATCAGATTGGGCTGAGGAAAATGTTGGAGCAAATCAGAAGGTACAGAAGGACGGATTGGATGTGAGTGACCCGCCATTTTTTGTCGATGTCGAGTGCAATTGTTGGGCATTGGATGAGCATTTTGATATATCTGAACTCGTATTGACCGACTTGAATATAGGAGGGGGATTTTCGGGTTTTAGAGTAGAAAATGGATTTTATCAGAGTTCGGATTACTCTTTTAGGTTCAGGGTGTGCAACGTGAATGAGTTTGTGTCTCGAATTAAACTGGGTCATTGGCCTCTATTATCTGCTAAAGATGTACATTTGGAGTTGGTCGAGAAGCACTCGGCTGAGAACAGGGAGAATCAAAAGGTGGTTTTGTCGGGTTCTTTTGATGGACCAAATGAGGGAGTTTCTGGTCTTGTTCACTTGGCTAGTCTGAAGTTTATGTCAGTCAGGCCACTTGAGGGGATTGCCTTTTCAGAGGACATGACAACTTTAAGGGTGAGGGTAGAAATTCTCAAGAGGGCCTTCGATGCTTGTGAGTCACTTCAGGATAATATGAGGCAATTGTGGAAAAAGAGTATGATCAATGTCATGGCTTGGTTGCGACCAGAGGTTATGACTTCAGAGGCCAGATATGGAATTTGTCAATCTAGAGCAGTAGGAAATGATTTGTATCCAGATGACAGGGATAGCACCACAGTAAACCGGAAAGACATAAAGTTTGAAGTCAGTGGATTTTATGAGGCCATCAAACCGTCAAAGTAAGTATAGCCATGAATTCGTGATTGAGATCTTTGAGATGTCTCCTCATTTGGTCTTTGTTGCTCGCTTCTTTGCTGTACAGAACAGATCCAATGCTCGATGAAAACATTCCCAACTTAATTCCTAAGCTTAGGCCATATCAACGTCGTGCTGCGTACTGGATGGTGCAGAAAGAGAAAGGAGCTTTAGGAAGTTTTGGCACCAGGGAACAAGTCAGTTAGTTTCTCCTCTATGTATGACTGTGGGTTTTGTTGACTCCGGTCTAAAAATGTTCTACAATCCATTCAGGTGCAGTTTCTCTATTCTTTCATGGTACTTCCGAAATTCGTCAAAGAATTAATAAGTTAATGACATAAATACGAATTCTAGCATGATTAGGGGTAAAATGATTGAGTGTGGCTGGGTGTTGGCATTTCTCTATTTTTGAACTCACGATCTCTACATCCCATAACCTTCACCCTCCCAGTTAAGTCCATCAGCTTTGTTGCAATTTTACCCAACTTCAAATGTATGTAACACATGGCATAGTTGTATGCAATAGACAATGGGGAGCAGGAGTACCGTAAAAACATTGACATGCAGGATCATTGGAACAAGGGCTAATACGATCTTTTCCTTCTACCTTACATCTAATACCTGTTATGAGATCATGTTATGTCATAATCTAAGTTGTTGGAGAACTTGTTAGATTATGTCTCACAACCAATTTCATGTAAATGGACTCTTGATAATGGTAGTGCTTGGTTAATTGTTGATGTGGAGTCGAATCAAATATACTGCTGTTAGGTGAAACTTTACCTCCAGCTGTTATATGGGATGCTTTTCTTCACAGAGTGGTTTTTGCTTCCGCCTTGCTCAAATTCATGTTTACTCTCTCTCTCTGATATGCATTATGATGGTGATGATTATCAACATAAGGGTCATAAGACATTCACTTTCACGGTGTCATCTATCAAAATTTTTTACGCCTTATCCATCCCAATTTTGTGTATGTACTTGGCATTATTATTGAATGATATAATTTTTCTTGGAAATGTTTGCCTTTTTTATTTTCCAGTGGTAATGTGGCAATGCGCTCAGAAGTTTTCTCTGAACGTGTATCTGGCGGTATCCTTGCTGGTGAGTCTTGAAAATATTTTGAGTTTAATGTTTTTTATTTCCATGTTAGTACAATCTTTAATGCTATTGCTTGTGGAACTATTCAAACCATAATGATCGATAAATCCAAACAGATGAGATGGGTTTAGGAAAGACTGTTGAGCTGCTAGCTTGCGTCCTTTCCCACCGTTGGTCAGCATCCGAGAGTGGAGCGTGCATTAATGAGGAATCACAATTGAGAAAAGAGAGTCAAATTCATAGTAAAAGATTGAAAAGGGAGCGGGTTGAGTGCATTTGCGGAGCTGTGACTGAAAGTTACCGGTACACAGGACTGTGGGTTCAATGCGACGTGTGTGATGCATGGCAACATTCCGATTGTGTTGGTTATTCAGCTAGAGGGAAAAAGGTGAAGGATGGTAGTGGACAACGGAAAAGAGAGAAGAACATTGAGAAGTCCAGAAGAAAGAAAAATGTTCCCACTATTGTAGAGAGGGAGGGAAAATATGTCTGTCAATTGTGCTTGGAATTGATGAGCGTTACTGAATCTCCTGTTCCAAGTGGGGCAACTCTAATTGTGTGTCCGGCTCCTATATTGCATCAATGGCAAACTGAAATTATCAGGTATAGAAGCTAATCTTTTGATGTTATTGTCCATTTCTTCTCCAGAACTTTAGAGTTACCATCATCTTTTAGCTGGATGTTTTTATGTGCTTTCACTAGTTGCCTATAGTGAATATTGATAAAGTTGGTTCGATGAGATTGATGGGTGGCCTGATCTTGAAAGCATTTTATGAAAATATATGTGAAGTTCCCACACCTGTTGTTTTTTAGTAGAAATTTGTTATCTTCCTATGCTGTCATATCATCTTTAGTAGTTTTGGGCTTTCTTCTTTTGGTTCTGAATTTTATTATTGAATGGTTATCAAGAAAAATTTCCACGTTTGTAGCATTTCTGGAGCATTGAGCTTAAATTTCGAATTTTATGTGTGCCTTTGCTCCCCCTTGTAGGCACACAAATACTGATTCTGTGAAAGTGCTGGTTTATGAAGGAGTGAAAAACACATCCTTTTCTGAAGAGCCTGCTGTTGAAGTCGATGAACTTGTTTCCTATGACATTGTACTGACAACATATGATGTTCTGAAAGAGGACTTGTCTCATGACTCTGATAGGCATGAAGGGGATCGCCGCCTTATGAGATACCAGAAGAGGTTCCATCAAAGCTCCATATTCATTGGTTATTACGTTTTTCCTTTACTAATCTTGAGCACAAATCCCCCAGCCTAAACAAAAGGGTTAATTTAAGAAGATTTATCTTGAGTAGTAACTTACCAGAATGATTTCTTAGAATGCCCAAATGGTCGGGAGTAATGCTGGTTAAGATATGTTTACTACTTGCTTATAGGTACCCTGTTATTCCGACTCCTCTTACTCGAATCTTCTGGTGGAGGTTATGTTTGGATGAGGCTCAAATGGTGGAGAGTAATGCTGCTGCTGCAACAGAAATGGCATTACGATTACATTCTAAACATCGTTGGTGTATTACTGGCACTCCCATTCAGCGTAGACTGGATGATTTATATGGGCTCTTGAAGTTCCTTAAACTAAGTCCTTTTGATGTCCCTAGATGGTGGAATGAAGTTATACGAGATCCATATGAGGTATGAAGTCCTTCATGATTTTCTTCTGTGGACGAAGCCCTCATACCAGACTTGCTTCCATTGATACTTCAATATGAGAACACTCCTTTTTGCCCTTTGTCTGCAGAAGAGAGATGCGGGAGCTATGGAATTTACCCACAATTTGTTCAAGCAAATTATGTGGCGTTCTTCAAAAAGACACGTTGCTGATGAATTACATCTCCCACCTCAGGAAGAGTGTCTTTCATGGCTTTCTTTCTCAGCTATAGAGGAACACTTCTATCAGAGGCAGCATGAAACTTGTGTGGATTATGCCCGCGAACTTGTTGAGAGTATAAAGGCGGATATTCTCAAAAGGGAAGCTCCAGGTTATGCATTTTCTCTGATAGTTCATTTGGTGTGACTTTAAGATGGAATGTGACAATTCACACCTGCATTTTCAGGTAGTGCATCTTCTGCACCATCTGATAATTTAATCACTCACATGGAGGCTGCAAAGCTGCTGAACTCACTCCTGAAGCTTCGCCAAGCATGCTGCCATCCTCAAGTAGGAAGTTCTGGACTTCGCTCTCTACAACACTCACCCATGAGCATGGAAGAGGTCCTAACGGTATGTTTTCTTTTTAGCTTGATTGATAGATTATGCATGGGTCTTAAAGTGCTGCGGAGGCAAGCCAAAGAAGCACAAGATCAGTGATTGCTAACTTCTAGTGGAACTTTTTCCCAGGTTCTCATTAGTAAGACAAAGATAGAAGGAGAGGAAGCCCTAAGGAGGTCAGTTGTTGCTTTGAATGGGCTTGCTGGTATAGCCATCATAGAGGAAAATCCTTCTCATGCTGTGTCCTTGTACAAAGAGGCCTTGGATTTAGCTATGGAGCACTCAGAAGATTTCAGCTTGGATCCTTTGTTGAATATTCACATCCATCACAATCTTACTGAGATAGTTTTCAAGGCTTCAAATGGATCGCCACAACTCCAGCTAAATGATGGACAAACTTCCGGAAGCCCTGGGAACAAGACCTCAAAGAGACCTTATTTTGGAGAATGCGATGATGAATATGCCACAAAGAGGCGAAAGTTGAATGGAATCGAAGATGATAGTTCTATTTTAAATACTCCGAAGGCACCTGCGTCCACTTCTGACATGTCGGTGGACGCCTTAAATGAAACAAATGAGTGCAATGCGAAGCCATCTTTTGCGTCTAATTATTTTAGTTATGATCATCTAAAAACAGTTCGTGAGACCTTCAAGCAAAAATTCCTGTCTACTTTCAATTCAAAGTTGATCATTGCTCAACTGGAATTTAAAAAATCATATGAGCAGGTTTGTTTTACTTATGCCCCTCTATACTATTGAAAGTTCATTCCGTGCTTAATTAAGCTGATATTTATCCAAGTGGCTTCCACTAGAGAGTTCTATAATTGAGCAAATTAACCGTATCATTCCAGTCTAAAATGTGTCAAACCTGTTAGCAGTTAGAGCATTCAGGAATAAATCACTGATTGATCAGTACGTTGGATCCATTTTGTGACAGTTCGAGCTTTTAAGACAAATGATAGCCAAACGTGGAACTAGAGCTTCGTTCTCTAGTTATCTGTATCTACATTTTTTATCGTGTTTGTGCTCTTAGGTTACTTGTTTAATGAATTTAAATCCATATTATGCATTTCACATGTTAGTCTCATCTTACTTGCAAGAAGGATTGAGCAATAACTAACGTTTAATGGACACCATGTGGCCATTAAACTTTCAGGACAGAACAGTCACCTAACAAGTAGCTTCCCTGCCTGCTTTCTCCAATCAAAGCAGGGTATATTTCACTTCTGCATTTAGTTTGTGTTTGCATTGCTTGATTAGCGATATCATGTCCTTAATGACTGTACGTAGGCAGCATGCAGTATCTAGCTTGTAGGACTTTCCAGTTTTCTCCCATGTAATCATTGTTTTTCTTCTTATTTGCTTATTTTCCTCGTTGTTCACAACCGGTTGTCTAATACTGCTTTTTGGGTCTTGAAGGTCTGTGATACATTTAGTGAAGTGAAAAATCAACGTTCAGTGTGGTGGTTGGATGTTCTTCATCATATCGAACAGAGTAGGGATTCCACGAATGAGTTAATAAGAAAGATTGGTGAAGCTGTTCTGGGATCTACTAACAATTCAAGGTCATCTAAGATTGGTTCTAGGTGAGTTCTTTTGTTATTTTCTGCATCTTATACTTCTTCTAGTGCAAAAATGATTGGGTCTTAGTGAGTCCTGTTATTAAAATATGAATGTTATAATTCTTGTAATGCAAAAAGATGAATTTCCTCTGTTTCCTTTCCATATGCTATGACAATGCATGGTCTTGCTTGCATGAAATGTCCTTACTTTGTCAGGGCAACTTTGGCTCCACCTCACGTAAAAAGTTGCCTGTCATTCTCCTTAGAAGTGAATTTTGAAAACCTTTTGGGCATTGATTCTTTTAGCCCCTTAGAGCTTGCAAGATCCTTCTCACATGCAATTTCTGAGTTGTGAAATGGAATGAAGTTGTGTCCAGTTTTGTCGTGTTGATCTCATGTTATGTGGAGATGATAAGCTGTACTTGATCAGCATGGATTATCAATAACAGTGCAAATACACCCATATAATAATCACTTCTACGAAGGAAAATGATTTTCTCTTTGATTTTTTCCTCTTTTTTTTGGGATTTGGTTTTGAGGAGGGGGGGGGGGATGGAAGTGGTTAAATTTCTTTGATTGTCAGCTCCTTCCCAGTTAAATTATTTATTTTCTAATTCTTCCCCAAAATTGGTGGCTAATTATGGTTTTGTGGCACGGTAATCAATTAAGTAGCTGCTACTTATTAATTGGATAACCGGTTACTCGAAAACACACACACACACACACATATATATTGACTGCTAGGAGAGGCAGTGGTTTTGTATTGTATTGAGTGATTAAAGTGATGTCTACCTGTCTACATCTGTGGCCAATGGTTGATATCTGACTGTTACATACTTATACTGCTTTTCGCCTATCCATATATTTTAAATCATGTGCATGGCTTGGTTAAATTTTTCTACAGATCAACTTTTGGAAAAATGTACTTGGTTGTAGTACAAATAAATTTTGACATCTACTCATCGTAACAGCCAGCACTCTGCTTATATCTTGATCCAGCTTTCGGAGCATCCACGGTCTAAAGTACTATATCCAGACTGGTCTTGATTCGCTGGAAGTGTCTAGGAGAGCTATACTTGATAGACTCTTAGAGATTGATGAGACAATGGACAAACCAAGGGATGAGGACATAGAGAGAGTAGGACATTGCCAAAACTGCCAGCCTAATGGTAATGGTCCTGTATGCATTCTCTGTGAACTAGATGAACTATTCCAGGTTTGCTACTGCTTGTTGTAGTTAAGACCAATAAATTGCCCCCTGAGATGTAGTAGAGTTCTCTTACTCTTTCCCTTTCACAGATATATGAGGCTCGCCTCTTTCGCCTTCGCAATGCACGTGGAGGGATAATTATGTCTGCTGAGGAGGCATTAGATCGGCAGAAGAAGAAATCTGCACTTAATCAGTTCTATAGGACTTTGTCACAAGCAAATAAGAATTTGTCATCTACGTCAAGGGATGAGGAAATCGCTGGAAAGAGAGATACTGGCGAGAAAGTAGTGGTCAGTAGTACTATTTTCATCTCTTTAACCTTTCTAATAAGATTTTGCTTGTTAGTCCATTTTCTTTGGTTCTTATCTGACATATAATGCTGTTTAGCTTCTTGGACACTGCATCAGTATTTTGAGCTTGAAATCGAACTTGAACTTCTCGTTCTTGTATATGGCGAACTAAACATCAACTGTCAAATGTACATTCTTTGTGAAGGCAAGAGTTTAGTATCTTTGAGAACCTGGATGTGGTTGAACTTATCTTAATTTGATTTTTCATCTTAAGTGTGATAGTTATGGTTTAGTTGCAGATTCTAGTTGCTTGGGATTCTAGTTTTCTTTTCTTTTTTGGCTCATGTAAAACAAGGAGCAAGTGATGGAAACTACCTGGTAATGATGGAAGTTAAGAAGCTTATGTACATGAATTTTGGTTCATAGGTTTCTAAGTCTCCCTCTGAGTTGGAGGTTGTGCTTGGAGTTATGCGGGGCTACAGCAAAGTGCATTTGGGGAAAGAGGGTAAATCAGCAGCCACCAAGCAATTACGTCTTCTAGAGGTATTCCACTCTCCTCTTTCTCGATTTGATTTGGGCCAAGGATTTTGGAAAGTGCAAGCTTAGAAATACCTTCAACCAAGTTATTTTTTAATAATATTAGGTTGTATATGTTATTCTGGAGGGTAAATAACTCTTAAGTCGTATTGATTTTAATTATGTCCAGAAACCCTACTCCGACTTTGGATGCTCATTGCAATTTGATTTGTTCCTTATGATACTCCACAGTATTGTGGTACAGGGCCCAAGAAGATGCTTATTTGATGATTTGACTAACAAGTCTTGCCTTGGTTGAAGTTATAATCCTCTTCTTTGAACATTTTAGGAACCGTTGTTGTTTATTGTGACATCTGGATTACATTACTATTTTCAAATCTCTGACACTATTTCCTGTTTTTCCGTGCATAGGACATGAGGAAGGAGTATGCCTCTGCAAGGTCTTTGTGCATTGCTCAAGCTCAAGTTTTGCGAGCTCATGATGAGATCAAGATGTCAACCTCAAGATTGCGCCTCAGAGAAGATGAGAATGATAAATCTCTTGATGCTCTAAGTCTGGAAGAATTACCTGCAAATAATGTTCATTACTCGAATGAGAAATTCGTATCTTTGGCTTTGTTATTACGTATAAAAGGGAAACTTCGTTATTTGAAGGTATGCAAAAGATGCTTTGATTGAAGTTGGCTGCACATGGTGACCCGAATTTAATTTAGTGAAGAAACATGCGGGGTGGTCCCAACTGTTTTAGTTTCCCTGCCACTTTTATGGTCATCCCCTGCTTTTACCCTTTTGTTTCTTGTATTTTAGCGTGATTTTTTCTTTTCTAATATGTCCATGTCAGGGTCTGGTGCAAGCAAAGCAGAAGGTTTCCCCTATGGAACAGAAAAGTGAGCACTCATTGAATGCTTATCAGGAAGCCTGCCCAATTTGCCAAGAAAAAATAAGCATTCAAAAGATGGTTTTTCAATGTGGACATGTCATTTGCTGTAAATGTGAGTACTCTCTCTCTCTCTCTCTCTCTCTCTCCCCAGAAATACTTACTTGTGATTGCTCATTTGAGCTGTCGGATCTTGTGGGTCCTGCATGGGGTCCAGCGTATTTAACAACTCGCATGCATTATAATTGTTGTTCTTTCGCCAGAATACAATGTTGCTGATAGTTTGAGGTCAGCTAGCATCTTTTTTCTTCCTTACCAAAGATCATCCATCAATGATGCAAAGTTTCAAAAGAATCTATCAAGTTTAAGATCATAGAAAAGGCACCATCAATTTTGAGCAGAGTGGTAACTTTTTTTATACTCTATTTGAGTAGTTAATTCATACATTGGGTATCAAAGCCTTTGGCTCAACTGTTCCCCCCAGTATGTTGTATTAGGAAATACCTTGGCCTTTTATGACCAGATCTGAATCCAGAACCAATGGTGTCACTCTGGTTACCACTAGCTTACTTCTCTTTCAATTGTTGAATAACTTGAATTTGTGCCGTTGATTGGTTTGCCTCTCGCTGAAATTCTCCTCTGTGTCTCTATTTGTTTCATGAAGGCTTATTTGAATTGAGTGAACACAAACAAGCTCAGGCTGGAGAGTCCCAGAGAAGATGGGTGATGTGCCCCACCTGTCGACAACATACAGAGTTTGCAAATATTGCTTATGCTGATGATAGACAAAATAAATCGCATAATTCTTCTGGGCTGCATGAATCTCCAGATAGCAGAAATGAAGCTTCTATCACCGTCCAAGGGTCATATGGAACAAAGGTATAACCTGTCTAAAAATAATTGAAGACCTCAGAGATGTCTGAATACCCTGCATGGATGTATTTTCAAACTGATAACAATCTTTGTTTTTAGTAATTTGTTATCAAGGGTTTCTTTCCATGGAAAACTGCTCTTGAAAAAATCTTTCCTGAAAACATCATTTTAGAATTAAGGACATTTCTGTACCCTTGCGGATGAAGCAAATCCCAAGATGGAGGTTACTTCCATGGCACCTCACCAGGAATGAACATCATCATTGCTTTCTTGAGAAACATTGTATGAAGTTTCACTTCTTTGAGGTCACCCTTTTGGTGTGGATTGGTCTAGGTGACTCTTTAATTACGTACTTTATTCTGGTGGGGTCACGAGGTGGGGGGGGAGGGATTTGTATCCAAAGTATGCTTCATGCACTTTCTAGCGACCTTTGAGAGGAGCATCCTTCTCAAAGTAGCTACTATTTGATTACACAGCTTCATCAACAAGAAAACTGAATAATTTGACTTTAGTTGAATTAAAGGTTTCTCTTTTTCCCGTGAATTTAATTAGAGGTTGATTCAGTATATTTGTGATTACAATTCCTTCTATGAATATTAGTAACTTCTTGTCTGTGGGCCTCTTATTGAAGATTGAAGCAGTCACGAGGAGAATCTTGTGGATCAAGTCTACCGAGCCAAACGCAAAAGTTCTTGTTTTCTCTAGCTGGAAGGATGTTCTTGATGTGCTGGAGCACGCCTTCAAAGCTAACAGTATCTCTTATGCACGAATGAAAGGAGGGAGGTAAGCAGGACAATAAATGACATCTTCTCTTTATTTTTGTTGAGTAATTATCTGGTATGACTTGCACCAAAAGAAAACCGAGTTTTGTCAGTCGCAGGAAAAACCATGGGTTGCTTATTTTATTAAATTACTGACTGGACTTGATATGCACTGATGGAATCAAGATGCTGACACCATAGTGACACTGGAAACAGGAAAGCGCACACTGCAGTCGGCCAATTCAGAGGACAAAACCCTAGTGTAAAAGTAAATAAACGGGAGCATTGCCAAGATATTCAGGTGTTGCTGCTCTTAGTCCAGCATGGGGCCAATGGGCTCAATCTCTTAGAAGCAAGGCATGTGATTTTGGTGGAACCACTACTTAACCCTGCTGTAGAGGCACAGGCAATTAGCCGAGTGCATCGGATTGGGCAAGAAAATAAGACGCTAGTTCACCGTTTCATAGTAAGTTCATCTGTTGACTTCTTATGCAATCTTATTTGGTATGATAAGAGTACCGCATATCTATCTTGCTGTGCTGATTCCATATCAATCGTGGTTGAATCCAGTTTGGAGTTAGATTTCGTGCTAAACCAAATATTGCTAGTCCTATATCAACCCGAAGAATGGGTAAACCTCAAATGGAGCCCAGATACCTTGGGTTGAACTACTTTTGTTCAAGTTAAATTATGACATATAAGATCACTCTAAATAGAACTCTCATAACTGAGGTGAACTCTGAAGCATGTTGACCTTTCAGGGCATCTGATGATTCCTTTTTCTAATTCATGTGCATATTTGGGGTGGGGGTAGAACCTAGAAGGATAATAGGATACGACTCCAGAACTTCACATATTTCTTCGTAACTCACTCAGGTTTTTCTTTGTTCCTTTAGGTGAAAAATAGTGTTGAAGAGAGCATCTATAAGCTGAACAAAAGCAGGAATAGCAGTTCATTCATCAGCGGAAATACCAAAAACCAGGATCAGCCTGTCTTGACGCTTAAAGACGTGGAATCCCTTTTTGCAGCATCACCTGCCAACCCACCACCGACTGATGTGAAGCCTGTGGAAAGCCTAATGCATTTGCCGCCTTCCATGGCCGCTGCTGTCGCAGCTGAGAGAAGACTCCAGGAACAGACAGCTTCACATAGTTCCTGAAGACAGATCTTCCAGTAACGATGTCACCCATCACAATGCACCCTCCACGGGCTCATCACAGTTGGCAGTTAAAAAAGCTGATCGACAACCTGCGTCCGTCTCACAGGATGTGTTTTACCAGTGCTTTTCATTCCATGAACCACCCTCGCCTTGTACATACCATAATTGCTAGCTTTAGATGCCTTTACAGTGTCGGGCGACCGTGTAAATCTAGTTAGGAAATTCATTTGTTATCAGTGGACAACCTTGTCTAACTCATTCTTTCTGCAGTCTTGCTCGTGCAAGAATTTCTGGGTTCTAGTCACAATTGGTCGAATCTTTTGCGTCGGTCTTTGTTTCTGAACTGCTGTCCTATTTTAAGTAGAATAATTTATTTGACTTAATAAGAGGAGCTTGGTGCAAGGACTATTCTCCTAAGTTGATGTACGAGTTTGCTTTTTCCACGCAAAAGGAAAGAAACAAATTACGAAGCGATTGCAGAGGCCGCCTTTTAAAATTAAGCAACGAATCTTGTGTGCCTCTGATACTAGTAAAAGATAAGAATCAGTAAAGAGACCGCAACCGCGAAAGGTTCTCGTTCCGCATCCCGTTTTACGTAAGTGATGAGGGCAATATCGACAGTGACCCTTGTGACCAGACAGAACACTTTGAATCGCGTGCCTTCTGCTGCACGACAATCTCGAATGCTCTCGTCATTCTTTGATTTTTGTGCCACTGCCACCAACTCTTCACTCACTAAATGCGGCCCGACACGTGTACAACTGTGGCGGCCACGATTTCAGGCGGCTGAACTCTTACATAAGTCTAGGAATCACCATTCTGTTGCCTCCGTATCTCAGAAACCCTTACTACATAGTCTCTACTTGAATTAGAAAGTCAAAATATGAAAACCTCTTTCTGCAATACCCACGTGCGCATCTTGGGTGGTTCTATCGTTTCCCACCAGAAAACCGATGTCCATGCTCGAAATCTGGCTGTTCCATCATCTGGGTCATTCCTGAAGCTCAATAAGAAGCAATGGAATGGGGCGGATCTGGGGCTCGTGGTCCGGTGTGCGAGTTCGGCACCAGGTCCCAGTCCCGTGGCAGAGGTGGTGGAAGAAACGGAATGGAACGAGATGAGGAATTGGTCAGAGAAATGCAGCGTGCAAGGAGGGGTGGAGTTGCTGGAGTGTCTGGAGAGAGAGGCAATCATGGGAGATGACGAAGGGAAAGAGCCGACGGATTACAGCCGGAGAGCTCGCATCTTTGACAAGAGCTCCAAGGTTTTTCAGGCTCTCAAGGAACGTGAGACAGAGACAGCTTCTCACTAACTCTGGACATGAGGTTGGATAATGATGATGATGTTTTTGTTTATTGTAATTCAGTTCCTTTCCCTTCGAATAATTTCAAAAGGTTAAGTCAGAAACAATGTAATTTCGCCTCTCGAGGACACCGATGAAGCTGTTCAAAAGTGTCTTTTTCATGCAGTGAACACCTTGTTGAAAAGTAAGTTTTATCTGCCTTTAGACAGGTGTACACACGCACGTTAGCCCCATTGATTTGGTATACCACAGTCAGAAGAAATCTCTAACCAACTTCCAGCATCTCAGATGGTCTAGAAGAACATTCACCGTGTTTTCGTGAAGGGGCAAGACGGACTTTGCTCAAGAATCTCATAGGTAAACTGAAACTCAGAAATAGTACTAAAGAAAGAAGAGAAACGGAGAACCTCGTATTTTTAACAATAGCACCAACAAAAGATGGCTCCATCCGATCTAATACATATAAGTCACGAAAGTTAACGAAAAGTAACTAGAACATGTTCCTACAAATCCAGTAACGATGAGCTGCTCAAACTTGCAGTTCACAAAACTAACTACCCTAAAAGATTAAACAGATTAAACAGACTAAACCTATCTCTTCTAAGAATGCGAGTGCAATGAACCAGTCATGCCATCAACATGTCCTAACAGCTCCTAAGCAAGTATTCTTAACAGAACTTCCAATGGTTATTGCAGTTAACACAAGTGACATACGTCGTCATTGGTTCGTCCGCACTCCTCGTCTGCATCTGGTAGTAAGTGCATTTTCTCTGGCCGCATCGGCCACACTTGAATTGATCGGTTGTGGCTTTCGGTGCGGCTCCTAGCTCACACTCGAACAAAGCTTTCTCCTTTATCTGTCGATTTTGAAGTTGCCTCTCATCACTAGCCATTTCTTCCGTGGTCATGTCTAGGAGCCTCTCTGGCTTGACATGACCGAGAAGAACTTTTCTCCTGAAATCCGGGTTGTTGGGATCCTTAATATTGAACATTATGGACCTGTATTTCATCTTGTGGGCGCCGTTCATACGACCCCAACTCTGGAACATGGTTGACTCAACTAAAACCGCGATGCTAGATGGGTCACATGCATTCACTTCATCAACGATGTCTTTGCTGGCTTCACCAGAAACTCTGGACAAAGCCTCAAAGAGAAGTTCCCGTACTCTGTCCCTCATTGGATCGTTGCATTTAGCCACAGAAGCAGACAGCGGCTGCACAGGATTAGGTGACAATTTGTTCACATGACAATTTGGCTTCTCTTCCTTAGTTGCAGTTGTCGTTTCAACCTTGACACTTCCTTGCAGATTCCCATCACAGACCGCTTTCTCAGTACCACCAACATCCGACCTTGACATCTTCTCAGAAGGAGTACCATTTCGCTCAGTTTTCCTAACCTTTGTTGCTTCAGACTTAGGAATCCCCTCAATCCGGAAAGAGGAGGATTTTTTAAACTTGTTCTCCCTAGCTTTTGCAGTCTCATTATGATCCACACTGCCATTCTTCTTGCATCCATTTGATTCTTCCATAACAACCTGTTTCCATAGCTGAATCAAGTCGGCAGCATAAGCTTGTATCTTCTTCCTAGGATGTTTTGTAAGGCGTCTAAGACCTTTCCCAACCTAAGAATTTTCAACCATGTAAGCACATGAAAAAGTGAGTACGGCAAAAAAGCACAAAGGCAAAGGCACATGCAAGTTATAGCAGACATAATAAATCCACATTAGGATAAGATGAAGGACTCGTGCCATTTGAATACTGACTGATATGCAGGTGATAAAACTTCAGCAGCTGGATCATGGAAAGCCTTGGAAACCTATGTTTGCTGAACGGAGTTGGTGAAAGCTTATTTTCTTACTGCCAAGGCCTAATTTTTTGTCCAATACATGCCAAACAACTCTTCCAATATAACTCGTGGTATGAAAAATAGCTGTTTGCATGCTAGGGACTACTCGTTCTTTAATTCGGAGGGCTAAAACTCAATGGTCATAATTTTACAGCTCTATGTGAAGTCACTATCGGAATCCTCATACTCGATTGATGCACGTAATAAAGTTAAAAGCTTCCCATTCTGACTCTTGTTATATCAACCACGATTCATGAACTACTTGTTTAAAGTGGAATAACTAAGATAGAAAATCCTCAATTACCCGCTACTAAGCCTTCCTACTATTTCATTGAGTTTGAACAATAAATGAGAGATTTACAGCCTGCCCTTCGTGTCACTGGGTGTGAGCTGCTATCTTGAATTGCCTATAGGGAAGTGAGGAGGCGACGGTAACATGATTTTGCAAAACCAAACCAAACTGTGGCTTCTCCACCTCAAATTTTTTCAAGGAAACTTTTCAACCGGTTTCCTGGGAAAAATCAGAATCGAAAAGTGCCATTTGGTGGGATCTCCTCGAATCCCACCAAGTGAGATTTCTTAAATACGAAGAAAGAAAAGAACAACATGAGGAAACAGATAATTATTAAGAGAATTAAGTACCGATACATAAATAGAATGCGTGGCTGCCCCTTTTTAAAAAGCAAAACGTGTGGTCTCAACAACGCAGTTACTATCTAAAGGTGCGGACTTGCGCGCCACCCTTGCCTATATTACATAGCATTGATCCGCATCAAATACGTTGAGCATCAAGCACAATCTAAGGCTCCACGGTACTCGTGAAAAGAAACTAATTCGCAGAAAAGAAAGACACAAAATTTCATTGTTTCACCACATTCGACATAAACTAAAGCCAAAAGCAGAACAGCAAACAACATCGAGCCGCCCCATCTAATTGTCCAACAGACGGAGCACAATTCAAGAAGATTCACTCCCAAAGGTCAAAACAACAACGGCCGCGCGCGCAGAATCAAATTGAGAGAGATGAGAAAAAGGGACGCACCTGAGTGGAGACGAGGACTTGAGAAGTGACGGGGAAGGACTTGAGGCGCCTCAAGGCGTCGATGCATCTCCCTTCCTGGTCGTCGTCTCCTCCTCTGCCGCCTTCTTCCCCACCATTCACAGCCGTCGCGTCCGCAGCTTTGCTCGCCAATCGGAACACCTCCACCAACTCCGCCTCCATCTCTCCCGCCCTCCAAGCTTCACCAGCTTCAAGACCACCAACACACGGCACACGTCAGTCGCTCCGCCTCCAAAACCAACCTCAAACGCAGAGACGAGAGACGAAAAAAAAGGGAAGAAAAAGGAAAGAAAAAGGACCTTCCTTTCACAGAAAGAAAAGGCCAAAAACCATTGAAGAGAGGAGGGATGCAACAAACGAAGCTCGACGAGGAAGAAAGGGAAGAGGCGACGTCGTGGAGAAGAGGAATGCCGACTTACAGATGGAGAGAAAGCTCCGACAGAGCCTCCGAGGAACACACAGCAGTTCGTTTCGGATTCCGAGGTGAGAAGATGGCTGTCGCCCGGAGAGACTGCGAAGAAGGAGGAGGAGGAAAGGGCGTGATGTGGTTGGGCGACACGTATTTATAGGAGGAGACGGGGACCGGGTGAATCTGACGGTTAGTAGGGGCCCCACGTGGGAATATCCTGGATTGCCTTCTTGATTTCCCTCATCGACTTTTTGTTTTTCCTTTTCTTGACTTTTCTTTTTATTAAATTATATATATCGAAGTACGGGTATTTTCTGTTTCGAAAGTCACGCAACATGCATTTTTTATTTTTTTTTTATTTTCCCTGATTTCTAACGTAATTTTCTGTTATCTTCACTTCACTTTATCTTTTTTGGTGAATTACCTGATTTAAATATTCATTGCTTTGACAAGGAAATAAGAAAAATGGAATATGATTTAGAAATTTAGGATGAACGGTTAACAAGATTTTATTAATTTTTTTTTTTTCGATTATGAAGAAGAAATTGAGAGAAAGAGAGTGCAGCAGAAGCAGCATGGAACTGGTCTGTTGGGAGAATTTCGAGGACTCGCGGGTTTGTAGCTCTTTCGGACGCGTGTGCATCGTCCCACCTAACGCTGACTTGTCCTCTCCCCCATCTCCTCCCTTTTTCTCTTTAATTACTAAATCCATAATCTAATTCCATAATTTGATAATAAAAATTAACAAAAACCAAAAAATAACAAATTTATTACAAATAAATCAGTTTGAATTTTTGATGAGTCACTAGTGTATCAAGCTATAATCACTAATTTATTGACTCGACTACACATCGTTTCCTTTTCTTTTCTGCCGTCTCCCTGTGCTCACGCTTCTTTATTTCTTCAACACGCAAACACACCCACAAATAAGTTGAGCATCTTGCTTGTACATTGAGGTTCCCCACGCATTGCTCGGCCCGTGACACCTCCATCGCCTTTTATCACCATATATAGACCGATATTGTTGTCACTTTATCCGTATGAAAAATTACTAACGATACATAAAATGTTGCTGCTGTCTTATATAAGAGTTATAACGCGTAGAAAAAGTTACCTCAATATGCTCGAACATCTTTAATCGGATATTTTACTTTTTACTGTTGAAAGTCATCATGCATCTAGGCGCAACTTACTTTTAATCACACATTTTGTCGGCTATGTCTATAAAGGGGAAGCCGCCTAGGGTTCTGGCACTCAGTCAATACTGTCAATAGGATAAACATGATAGGTTGAATGGTAGATGATCAGTGGTAAATGGGATTTACCTGTGGCAGCTTTTTTTTATCTTCCATACTTCTTTGACCGTCCTTTTGGCCTAATTTCCCCACTAGAAGAATCCCCCATTTAATCTCGAATTTCTTTCACCCAAAATTTCAAACTTTTACTTTACTTTCAAGTCTGCCTATACATAAAAAAATCCACCATTGATTTCTTTGTAAATATCAACCTAAAATGGCCACCGATTTCTTCAATATTGTCAATCTCAAAAGCTACCGTTGTTCCATATGAAACATATGAAGGTAATGGTATTAATAAAAACGCAAGTCTGATAATGAACTTCTAACTCGCCCCTATAGTGATAAATTTGAAAAAACTAATTACGATTTTTGGACGGATAAACAAAATTTAGACTAGGGCAAAAGTTTGGAATTATTTTTTAACAAAAAAAATTCAAAATAGAATTAGCATTTAACCAAAAGTAGAGTTTTTTAAGGGAATTAGCCCTCTCTTTTTACTTGCGAAAAGCAAACCTTACAACTTTTTCCAGTCTTACATGATCACTAACCGCCTTACTAGGAAAAGACTCCTCCCCAATAACATCGATGATTTTGGGGGCTTACCAATTAGTGACAAACACCAATACAGCTGGGCATATATGCAAACAAAGCCAACTAAAGTTCTAAGGGCATATCCTAATGAACCCTACTTCACGGTCCAAGAGTGGGCTGAGTATTACAACCCCCGGCCCTCCCCTTCCTTACCAAAAAGTCATCATTTAGAAGAAAGCAAAACAACATGCTCTGTACTTTATACCATTTTGAAAGGTGGAACACTGCGCATCTCATTCTTAAAATGCATTTGGCAAAGACACACCCAGCTTATTGAACTTTTTAACCTGTTAAGGCCATTGCTAATGGCTGAAGCGACAACAAAGAAAAGAGGGACCAGAGGGAGAGAAAAGAATCAAAGAGTGCTCTCGCAAAGTATTCACTGTATGATCCGGATTTTAATGCCAAAAAAGGCCCCAGAATGGTACTGGCAACTGAAACTGCATTATTCAAGTTCACTTCTGTTCATAAACCCTCACGGCAGAAAGGAGAAAAGGTGATGACGAGATCAGACTTGCCCAGCTTTAACTCCCCAACTCACTTGTCTTCAGGCTCTGGTTTCTCGAAGAACGTTTTCTTCAACCAATCAAATGGCTGCATTGGAAAAAAGAGCATTACTAATGTTCCAAATACCTATGCTTTACTCATCCAGGAAAATCAATCATACATATTTTTTTATGTTTTCAATAAAAAGGACCTGACATCATCCTATAAGAAACAAAAGGTGAAAGTGGAATAAAGGACCTGAAAGTCAGACCCTAATGAGCAACTTCTCATAACATAGAAGAGATAGAAGAAAGCGTCTCTTGTGCACCCAGATTACAGATTACCAGAACACATAAAGAAGAACACTGATCTAGAGAATCTCTCACAAGTTAACATCAATAGCAATACAGAGTATCCCAGATTGACAGGGCTGATAGCTGATTCACTATTGCTCATGAGTTTCATAAGGCAACCTACGTCTCCAAGGTCAACAGCTGATTTATTAGCTCATTTTAAGTAACAAATTATCATTGCATCAACCGGTGGCCTATTAGTTGAGTTAAACCACATAACCAAATATCTAAACTACAACGGTAGATACTATTGCTCTATGTAAATGTCGTCATACTTCTTAACCATCAACAAAAAAGTTCAACTTGATAGACATTAACAAGTGACCAAATAATTTTAGGTACAATATCCAATAATTTAACTAACATGCATTATCCACATTCAGCAGATGTGTTCAATAGTATAATTAGTTTGGTCACGAGTTCTTAAGACGTCCATCATTCAAAGGTTATCAAAAAAGAAACAAAAATACAACAAGATGCGTGTAAAGGGGTATGTTTATGCAACAAAAGTTTCATAACCTTTTACCGTTTCCCATCACTAGTTTCAAATATTATCCCATAATGGTCGTATCTCATTAAGCCAGCTTCAGTTCATACCCACATAATGAAAGAAAAATCTCAGAATGTGAGCCTCTATCCTTGCAATAATGCACTCGCATCGAAAGTTCGACAAGTTCCATCGCTCAAATCCACAGAACAAACTCCCAATCCAATAAAACGGGCGTAACTCCCAGATCAAATTGGATGAAAGATGGGAATTTTGCAAACCCTTCCAGAACTTTGCGAGGAAAACATTCTCAAAACACGATCCAAACACAACCCTGTGCAGTGGCAACTAATCAAAGTGCATGCATCGGACGAATACCGGTACCCCAATAAAGCAACACAGCATGAGGACGGAATCTTAACACACCATCTAATAAATGGACAAACTTACACTAGCTAACGCGATGCCAAATAAGAAATCTATAAGATTGAAAACCAACACGATTAGCTAATGCCAATCGAACAAAACTCGACACCGTCAAATCCAGACGAAAACAACCGATCCACCGAAGCCCACACCAGATCAAATCGAGCAAGCTCGCCATCGCTCGCTCCTCGGAGATCAGCGACGATAAACAAGAGTGAGAAAATAAACTGACCTGGATGAGGTAAAGAGCGGTGGCGCCGGCGGCGACGCCCCACATGGCGGCGGTCTGGATGTCGTTCGGCTGAGGCCGCATCCTGGGCTTGAGGAATTTGAACAGGCCAGATCCACCGGACGATGCCACCGATGCCATTTCTCTCTCTCTCTCGCTCTCTCTCTCTCTCTCTCTCCTCTCTCTTCCTTCCGATTTCCCCAAATTGAAACGGAAACCCTAATTTCGCGAAAGCGTAAATGAGAGAATCTCTGTCCTCGAAGTAAGTCCAAAGGGTGAAAAAAGGATGGAGCACGGCAGCGACTTCTAGAAGGGCATACGCTTCCTTCTGATTGGTGGAGAGTGGGTGATCGGGCGAGTCCACGAACGGCGAAGATTGTTTTCCTGAACGACTTCCAGCCGTCTGATGGAAGGGGACCGAAATCAGCCGTTGGTTGGTACTAATCGAACTCCGACTTTGAGTCTTTTTGATAACAATCATGTTGTTATCATTTTATGTTCTTCTATTCCATGAAACAAAAAAAGAACATAAATTTACTTGGTAACTTCAATTAATTTAACTACTGGGTTTACCCTAGTGGCCACCTTTCCAACTTGGACGGGAGATGTGGGGGGTTCGAATCCCCACATTCTCAGGAGGGTTGGGGTGATGATGAATTAAGTTTTAGTAGTGGGTTTCAACTCTTATTTCCTGCAAAGAGGTAGGGCAAAAGTTTGAAAGTGAAAGTTAGAGTAGGAATAGAATAAGACTGACAAAAAAAAAATTCAATTAATTTTTTTATTTTCTAAAATAAAAAAGTGATCAAGAAATAGATTTTGAACATAAATTAAAAAAAAAAAACTACTTCTTTATTTTTGGGAATAGAATTGGAAAAAACTATTTGATGAACATAAATTATTCTCAAGAATAGAAATGCTACCAAATACACCATAAGATTCGACAATTAGAATTGAGGAGTTTGAGAGTGCATAAAACTGAATTTATGATAAATTGATTGCAAAATCGAAAGACAAATAAATATATAAATATAAGATTAATATAATGAAAAATTCCAAACCAACATACTTCTAACAAATTCATCCAAAATAATTTTTCAATCTCTAAAAACTCTGAAGTAGTACAATTATAAAATATTTTCTCCAAACTAATTTTTGGGTCACAAAAGGAAAAACCCCAAATTGGCATGCAAATGACCCATTTACCAATTTTTTACCGTAAAATCACTGAACTAGATGACACATAATAATAATTCAGTTAACATGATGAGTCATGTGAATATCCATAACTCTCGAGAAGATTATCAAGGATAAAAGTGTGTTTGAAGGAGTTTCGATGCCTGATCAGAAAGATAAAAATGGTGATGAGGAATGTGCTCGATGAAGATGAAGACGGAGATGGATTAGAGTATGCGCGCGCACGTGCGTGCAGTGAGAGAGAGATTTTTGGGTAAAAAAATAGAGCTAAAATGACAAACCAAAAAGAGAATTATGAATTTTCATATAAACTTGTCATGTCAATTAAGTTATTATCATAAATTAGAGCTAATTGAAAAAAACAAAAGAGAGAGTTATGAATTTCCACACCGACTTGTCATGTCAACTAAATTATTGTTATGTATTATCCATCTTAGTAATTTCACGGTAAAATCTCACGAAAGCATAGTATAATTATATTATGTGCATAATGATTTAGGGTTTTGTGACTAAGAAATTAATTTATGATAAATTTATCATAAACGTATTAATTATGAATTGTTCATGGTATTAATACCATAATATATGATGAATATGATATATACGAATTGAAAATATTTATCCTGGCATTTAGGCATTAAGTGCCCTCATTAGCTGAAGGTGCAATCTCGATGTGTAATTAGGCCCACTCAACTAGCCCATTAGGGATTAGCGTCAATTAGCTTAATAATGTATGTTCAAATTTGATAAAATACAATGTTAGTCCTGCTTTTTATCCGACCCATCGCGATCTAATCGTCTAATCTTACCTAATTCGGTATCGATCTAGAAGAGTCTACGGATGTTATCATCGTACGCGCCCTGCCGTCCATACCGTAGGAAAAGGACTTGCAATTAATGATGTCCTACGTTGTAGTGAGAAATTGAAAACGTGAATCAGGGGATTTGAAGAAACCACGGTCTGAAACAGCTGCACGTGCCGATGACCAACATAAATAATTCATCAACTTCTGTCCCGTCATTCTTTTAATTCACATACAGAATTGATGGGAATTTATGGTATGATTTCAATGGTTAAACTATCAAATCTCAAAGAGATTGAAACTTCACGGTCATTGGGATGTCCACATCCCCAAATAAATTTTTTGAGGGGGAGTTGGTGGGGATGAGGTCGCAATTAATGAGACAGAAAATTGTGCGGATTTGGCTATTGTCAAAGACATTGTCGATCGAGATTGAAGGCGATTGGTTCTAGAATGGGTCAGTCCTTATCTTTAAACTTTGAATTAAACCAGGCAAGATCAGTTCCCAGTTTGTGGAATTAAGAATCTGTCTACCCATAGCTAGAATTAATTCGATCCGATTCTAGTATCAATCTTAGAATCAATGATCTCTTCTTCTTCTTTTGGTTTTTTCTATTCTTTATAAATGGGAGTTTCCCAAAATTACAAGAAAAAATAATTTACTAATTAATATTTGCTTCATAATAAAAAAAATCAAGAAATCTTAACCATATTCCTTATGTGGAACTGGAACTGGACCGGTTATTCTCAATTTTGAAATTTTGTAATCGGGATTTATCAAAATTGGTTAGTTTGGTTTGGTTCTCACATTGGATTGGGACCGATGCGTACTCCTAATTGAGACCGGCAAATCACCTGGGTCGAGGTAAGCAAATTCCAAGTTTGGATCTCCGTCTTCTTTCTCGAATTGTGACCCGTGGATTTGGTTACGGTATCAAAACAGTCAAGCTTGGCCTGCGAAACCTTGATGGCGAGTTGCTCATCAAAATTCTTCGCCAATTTGTTAAAAGACTTCGAATTTGTGGTCGAGTAATAAGGATTGAAGGAGGTGGAGATGGACGTGGCCTGATAGTAATACACCTCCATTTTCGAAAAAAAAGAGTCAATTGAGCTGTTCAGGCTTTAATTTATCAGGGGTTAATACTCTGAAAAACCTCAAACTGGTATATTTATGACAAATTTACCCCAAACTAATTTTTTGACCATGAAAAACCCCGAACTAGTATACATGTGACAAATTTACTCCAACCATAAAAAACCATAAACTTGTATATTTATGACAAATTTACTTCAAACTAATTTATTCGACTGCAAAAAACCCAAAACTGGTAAATTTGTGATAAATATACCATCCACTAAATTAGATTAATACCACAAAAAAATCACAAAAGTTGTAAACTGTGACAAACGGAGCGGAAAATTATACCAGTCAACTGTCACTTGTCATTTAACTTAATAAATGATAATAAAATTTAACGAAAACTAACAGAGGGTAAATTTGTCACAAATGTACCGATTTTGAATAAATTTGTCAAAGATATACTAGTTTTGGGTTTTTTGTGGTAAAAAAATAGTTTTGGATAAATTTGTCACAAGTATACCAGTTTAGGGTTTTTCAAGGTATTAACCCATTTATCAATCAAATCCTTAACATTTTAGGTGTAATCAAGTCAGAGCTTGTCATCAACAAAATTCCAATCTAATGTCGGAGATCCTACGTTGCTGCTCTCAAGAACCACTTCATTCCATGTGGAAGATATTTATGTAGAGACTTCGCTCCATAGTTGTAAAAATTCTAATGGATTTATTGAGGAGCATATAAAGTTACTAGTTTAAAACAAACTTCAATTTTTGAAATATTATCTGTTTTGGTGAAGTGTGTAATTAACATTTTAAATAGGGAAGAAGCCCCAAAAAGGATTTACGTGGTGTGAGATATCGCATTATTCGAAAAATCTCAAATTATGCCCATTATAACTCATTTACTTTTAAAAAAAAAATTATAACATTAAAAATCTCAAACTATGCATACCATATTATATTTACCCTAAACTTTTATTGTAACATAAAAAATTCCAAACTCATATCTATATAACATAATTATCCTCCATCAAACTTCTGTATATATTTTTCAATCAAAATAACATGGTTTTTACTTTACTCAAGTCATCTGAGCGTCATGTTAATATTATTTGCGTTTCGACATTTATATAGGTAGCTTTTTAATAGTTCTCATTAATATAACTTTGATGGAGGGTAAATGCATTGTAAACATACAAATTCAGGATTTTTTGATCTTATTAAAAAAAAGTTTAAGATAAATGTGTAGCAGTAAACATAATCTAATATATATAAATCGAAAGCTTTTCATAAAGTATGTTTCACAAAATTCTCTGGCCACTCGTTGGCAAAGAGCTGAGTAGTTGTCACATTTCCCAAGATGGAATTATAGTAAAAAAAAAAAGGAAAAAAGACGATTCTCATCATCATCATCATCATCATCATCATGCTATTTTTTAATTGTTGCTCTGTAACCTTTGTCCTCGTTAGCATTGAGTGAGAATTCAGGGTGCGGTGGAGTGGCCCAATCACGTTGCCCGCTCCTACCCTCACTCCTCGTGTCCCTGTCGAGAGCAGTCAAATTGATGACATCTCGATTCCTGGAGACATCCCATGAATCCGTCCATGTGTAAAATGAACAGATGTCATAAATTCCTAAATTTATTCATGTACCCGAAGCAATTGGGGGAACTGTCCATGGGACAAGCCCAATGTCAGGTCCTTTAATGATTACAAAGCTGGTAAATTTTGTTGTACGAACAAGCACTGGAACCGACCAAAAAAAAAAAAAAAGAAGTGGGGTCTCACTCATTAATTGCAAACTTATCTTTAAGAAATTAATTTAGCTATAAACTTTTTCCATTACCAATTTAACTCTAAATTTTTACAATAAACTTCAATATAATCATTTCTATTACTTTTCACCGGAAATCACTCACGTGATTATCCATATCTTGATTAAATCAATAAAGAGAGTTAAGGTTATAGTTAAAGCTGCTAGTAGTCATCTTACGTGACCCACTATTACGTTAGTAATTTCTTGCGAAAATTAGTTGATACGGCTAAATTATAATTTTTGGTAAAGATTAGAGTTGAATTGATAAAATTGGAAAGTTTTTGCAATGGTTGAGCCCATTTGATGTGAGGCGAGACCCCGCAATAAATACTTTTGTGTAAGCAAACAAGATGGTGACAACTTATGGGTAGATTTGTCATGAACTAGTTAAGAAGGCCCCTTTCATTAAATGCGGTACTCTCGATGGTTGCAAGGAACCGGCTAAGAACGCCTCTATCCATGATATCTTGATTCTCAACTTAATTACTTCTACCATTAGGTAACGCGTATGGTCAACATGCATAGACAGAAAATCGCTGGCTACGCGACAAATTACACATGAATTTATACGTCAACATCCATATATTTATGAAGATTTGAGTTGCTAGATAAAAACGGAATAGGCACGAGATTTTCTTTCTTGAACCTTTTGTCTGGTCAACCGACAGATATTGAAATATAGGAAAGACAAACAAGAAAAGAGGGGTACTTGCTCCAAATCCAATTCGACAAATGGCTCCACACATCCACATAAATTAAAAGCACACAAGAAGATGGCCTCAAGGGATCGATAGGTAATTTTCACGTCAGCATTAGAATAATCCTAATCGCCGGCATCCAAGACATGATTCAAAAAAAGCCTGTGGTTTCACGTGGATTAAGGATGGCCAAGACGATAAAAGATTCAAAGGCAGATATGCTAATCTCAACACACTAAAAATTCTTTAAGCTTTGAAATCCGAGCTTTTGGTACTGCGGGAGATGAGGAATATCCGCTGCATCGTGGGCGCTTTGGCACTTTCCAGCTGTTCACTTGTCTGCTTATGCTCCATTTTCTTCTTTACATGGTGTTTTCGTGCATAAGATATCCTCCCTTCGGTCAAAGATATAGGACAGGTTCGTTGGTACCATCGACTGGAAAGCACTAATCATCGTTTAGGAGCGGCTTCGGAAAGTCATAAATAACAAAAGTCATATGTACACCGTTGTTTCTCACTATGTTTTCCGACTGTGCGAAAGAGTAATTACACGGACACAATTAAGACACCGAGGCGCATATAATAAAAAAAAAAGGAAAAGAAAAACCGTCATGATAGAAAAAATTTTAAGCGGAAGAAAAGTTATGAAAATTTGAAGACGAATCTGAATGTTCAAATCAATACCTTTGCAAGATACTAGAGATCTTCGACGTAAGGGTGTGTGTGGAAAGTGGTATGAAATTTGGAGAAAATTATAAAAAAACAAGTCTTATGTGACACCGTTGGCATTAATGTGTACAATTTTCATTGATTTTTTACAATTTTTTTTTTTTAATTTTCTTTCTTCATTTTTCCTTTTTCCCTCGTAGTCATTGGCCTCCTTAATGGCTAATGGCCACAAGCGAGGGCCAATGAGGGTGGGCCTCTCATGCCATCAAAGGGTTAGCCTCGCCAGCTTCGAGCAAGGTTCAACAGAGGTCGTGCCCTATCAACCTCTGTAGCCTGGCCTAAAGATGGTGAGAACAGCAAGTTCGACCCTTGCCAGATACCATTAATAATTGAAGATGTACGTATCGATAAATTTTTTTTGATAATTTCTCAGATTTTTTGCCACCCATATGGGCATAACGCACTCGTGGAAAGTGATAACTGAAGAAGCACAAAAAGTTAGCCAAAGCTCCTGAAATCTTTGTGACATGTATTTTAGCATTACGAGTAGGGCCAAACCGACCTTTTGTTTTATGTAAAGTCGAAAACATAGTACCATGCAGATAATGGAGGACTAAGTAGAGATAACGTCGACCAGGCGGGGTCGCTTCTTTGTGTGGTCCTCCTTATCTTATGGCTGCAAGCGGTTCTTTTTCCTGCACCATCGAGGTTCCATCAACCTTTTTCATAAATCGCAACCAAAGAAAGAAGGAAAAAATCAAGAAAAAAACCCCCCAAAAAAAAAAGAGGAAATAAAAATGAGAAAAATGATTGAGCCCTTTTGAAAAAAAGCCTTTGAATCGTCTCATTTGGAGGAAAAAAAATCTCATTAATGTTGCTAGAATTTCTATCAAAATACTAGGGGTGGGCATCATTCTGGAATCGAAGAATTGGACTAGTGGGACCCGTCTGATTCCAAATTCCAAGATAATTTACTTCAGCGTGTAAGTTCGGATTTTAGATAGGTGAAACCTAGAACCACAAATAAGTTTTTGTATTTTTTTTCCTTGGTTTATGTTTTCACGCGAACCCATGGCATTCCATGAATGATGAGTATATATTTTCAAATCACTAGTCCGAGTTTCTATTTTGTGACCGCAACTTTTATTTTATTAATATTTCATATTCTTAGTGTGTCTAAATATAAGTAGTGGCCAGAGTGAATTGTAGAAGTAAGTGGTGATTATTAAACGTGGCGATTCATACTAGTAGAACCCGGGTAGACCTGGGATTGGGATGTAAATTTGGTTCTAGGTTCCAAGAAAGGGCCAATTCCAAAAAAATCTCCAAACTTTAGGTCCAATCCCAGATTTATCTCGAACTTTTTTTTGTCTCATAAAAAACCCTAAACTTTATATTTAGTCCTAAATCTGCCCCTAACTTTTTTTTTCTTAGAAAAAACCCAAACTTTAGGTTTAATCTTAAATCTTCCCAAAAATTTTCTTTTGTCTAAGAAAAAACCCCAAACTTTATGTCTAATCCCAAATTTACCCCAATTTTTTTTGTCAAAAAGAAAATCATCAATTTTTACTATAGTTCTAAATTTGCCCTGATTAGCCCTCTGTCCAAAAGTCGAGATTAGTAGTTTTTAATTTTTTATATCCTAGAATGGTTTTATTTTGAAGATAATTTTTCATATTGCCTTGCTGATGTATATTTATTACTGATGTGGAAATGCCACTTTAAGTTGAGACTAGACTACGTGGTAGATTTAAGAATATGTTAAAAGCTATGGAGGGTAAAACTCAAAATTGGTACATTCGTTGATGATATAGCAATTTGATAATAAAATTTAATGGAGACTAATGGAGAGTGATCAAAAAATTAGTTCAAGACATGTCTACTAGTTCGGAATTTTTCGTGATATTAACCATTATTTTTAGACAAAAAAATTAGGGGTAGATTTGGGACTGGACTTAAATTTTTAGGGTTTTTTCTTATACAAAAGAAAGGTTCAGGATAGATTTGAGATTGGACTTAGAGTCTAGGTTTTTTCTTTAGACAAAAGAAGTTCGGGATGAATTTGGGACTGGACCTAAAGTTTGAATTTTTTTATTTTTTATTTGAATTGGCCCTTCCACAAAATAAGAAACCTATTCCGGGGAGTGGATTTCAAGTTCTAGATAGAATTTTTTAGGGAACCTAGTGACCGCCCATTCTTTACAAAGTCATGCAATTTACTCTTGTGCATAAACCCTACTTCGACCTTATCCCTTCTCATGCACGTTTCTCCTCCCTTTTTTTCCGCAGGAGGCGGGGCCGGGGGCAATAAAAGGCCCGGCGTCAGCACCGGATCACGCCGCGACGTCACGCCTGGCTTTGTAAGCACGGTGCTCCTCTTTTCCGTCGATTGTCTGCACTCGCATGTTTCCTCGATCTTTCTCTCCATCCTCTCTATTTCGGCTTTGCATATATATCCCTTTCCCCTACTTTTCCACTCATTTGCCGCTCTCCTTCTCCGCACTTTCGAGATAATCTCGGAAGCTCTCTAGCCAACCTCCCGGAAAGAGCACAGAGAGAGAGAGAGAGAGAGAGAGAGAGAGCAGGAAGAATGGGGACTGATTGGCCGGAGGAGGAGGGTTCGCCATCAGGATCAGCCGTGGTCAAGACGAAAAGGGTGGTGGAGGAGCTGCGTCGAGGAAGGTGCGCGGCAATTCAGCTCCAGCTCCTCCTCCAGAACCCGCCGAGTCGGGACGGCTCTGACGGTTCCCGGTCGTCCTCGGCTGAGGAGCTTCTGGAGAAGATCTTGAGATCCTTCGCGGAAGGCCTCTCTGTCCTCGGTTCTTGCTGCGAGTCCGCGTCTGCTGGTCATGACCACCAGGTCTCGCCGAGCTCCGGCGAGTCCGGCGACAGCAAGAGGCGGCTCGATCTGAAGGATCGGAGGGGTTGTCACAAGAGGAGGTGCGATCAAGAAAGGTTCGCATCACACTAATTATATATATTTTGGCTAACTTCTTGATTAAGTTTCTTGCTCTCCAGATGCTCTTTTTTGTATTTTCCGGGGTTTTTCTTCATCACTAAACTAATTAAACTGCAAAAAGATGGACTGAGAATCTCGAGAAGTTAGAAATGTTCAATCTTCTTCACACAGATGCACCATGGATGCACTGATCGCTGCTTAAATTTGCCTTCTGGTACCTGACCGTACGGTCACTGTGATCAGTGGATTTATCATTCGTTTCCAGTTCCTGGGATAATACTTTCGGATTATATCCTGCTCCAGCAGACAAATCCACCAATTATGATCTTGGATCTAATGCTTTCGATTTTGCCTTTTTTCTTTTGTGCATGCAGTAAGGCATCTCAAACATGGACCAAAGTCTCTTCCACTAGCGAAGATAATCATGCATGGAGAAAATATGGCCAAAAAATGATCCTCAACGCCAAGCACCCAAGGTCTGTGCCCTTGAAGTATTTTCGAATTCTTAACCCACATGAAATCACTGTTCTTGAATCTTGGTTGCCCATCGAGAAGGGGAAAAAATGGCCTTTTTCCGTACAGCATAGGCAATTAGCCACTCATTTAAGAAAGCAAACTGAATGATTTTCACTAAATTCTTTTCTTGAATATGTTATACGAATGCAGGAGCTACTTCAGGTGCACGCACAAGCATGACCAAGGCTGCAAAGCAACCAAGCAGGTCCAAAGAACGGAGGACGATCCTGAGAAGTTCCACATCACATACATTGGAGTCCACACGTGCCGGAACATCATGAAGACTCCACGAATGCTCATCACAGATCCTGATACCTGTGTTGGTGAATCTTTCCCCATAAAGCAAGAGCTCAGGGAAGAAGCCAGAAGTGACCTGACCAATGACAATGTCTCATCCGCGGACTTGTTTCTCATTACGGGTCTTGGATCATCTGATCAGCCAAATGACCCAGCTTCAGTTTCCTCAGAAAGGATGGGTTTTGATAATGCTAACGGTGAACATGCTCTCCCCACCATGTACCCTTTTGGGGACGATGCTGATTCTCATGCTCTCGGGATGGATTTTCTGCGCGGTAGCGTTAGCTTTGATGGTGATTTCTCCTTTGATGCAACTGAATTTTTGGCTAGTGAGGTGAGGGAGCGTAGAAACTAATTCGGGGTATAGAAAAGCCAGACTAGACTGGCGAGTGCCTTTATCTTTCCTTTTGTTCCATGGAAATAACAGCTTGCTACTACGAAAAGATTGCGTTGTTAATGGGATTAATGATACCGTGAATGATTTGATGGATTCTTTTACTTGCATTTTTCTTTTGAGCAAGTCCCATTATGGGTTAAAACCGTTTGGCCTCAGAGAAAAGTATGCTTAATTATTTGATGTCTTCATTAGTGGAGCTTTGTTTCCACACCGGTGGGACCAGTTGGTACTCCAATTTGTCAAACTATAAGATGTGAAAAGAAAAGTCTGAACAGGAAAAAATTGAATATGCTTTGAATTCGGATAAAGTTAAGACAGGCTCGGTTGTATCGATTATGGCGAAACTTTTAAAAAGATTATGCTACTGTTAGGAAATTTACGCACGATTTTCTTTCTTTTGTTAGAGTGTATGATCGTCGCTTTACAAGTTATAACTATAGATATAACTAAAGATCATGAGCTTTCTAGTTAAATATCTTGAACAAAACGCTTGGAAGGAATACAGTCAACATAATCCTCACTAGAGTTAAACTTGAGAATGAGCTGTCCATGATAATTAAGGTAGTTGATATTCCAAAAAGAGAATCTATGATGTGCATTTTAGTCCCACTGTACCTCAATACATCAAATGCAAAGGAATCTTCCAAGAAGTTGCTAGGTAATTATATCTTGGGGGAAGGATAAGAATCGGTTTTCTTCCACAAGCAGAAGATGTAAAGGCAAAGTGGGACAGAGCTGTCGCTAAAAGTGAAAAGATCAAAGACAAAGCGTACTCAAAGGATTAAAGTTGAAAATTGGTGGAACTGCAAACTAAATAACGAGAAAAATTAGAACATGAAGACAAGGATACCCCCCTCCTCTCTCTCTCTCTCTCTCTCTCTCTCTTAGAACATGAAGACAAGGATACCCCACCTTTCTCTCTCTCTCTCTCTCTCTCAATCAATCAATCAATCTGTTTCCAACTGTTGTTTTACCATCCATTTTAGCCTTTTTAGTTATGGACCCTGGAGTGTGTGGTTCTCATCATCTTTCGAGCGTTCCCACTAGAACCCATCATCATCGTTGGATGGAGAGCGATGGAGACAAACATGGAAGCGGTTTAATGCTTTGAATCGAGCGTGACATGACATGGACGTCTAGAAAACTGGAATGCTTTCTCTTACCAGGAGCAACTCTTGATGAAACAGCATCCGAATGTAGAGTGATTAGGACGATTTCAGTACGTTCTTGATTGTGCCTCTCTAGTTACAAGCCCCGTATGAACAGAAAAAAGGGTTCCTCGCCGAACGTCTTCTGCAATAAAATCCATCACCCCTTAACCTAAAAATGCGTACGTCGCAGAAAGATCAGAGGGCAATCGCTCATCACATCATGATTATGACGTTGAATGATTCTAGAAGGCCCCCCTCCCACTGCAAATCAAGAACCCTAAAAATCACACTCCTGTCGTCCCTCAGACATCGAACCAACTGATGGTGACCCCCGCATGTTGATCTTTTCAAAGGACTTCCCTCCGGAGGCGCATGTCGTGAGAAATTTCAAGAAAGCTATGATTACTACTACTCTTCTTTGTTGAAAGTTCTTCCGCATCTCTCTTTCTGATCATGGCCCACTCAGTACAGACCTCCATGTTGGTTACTTGACCCTTTGCGCCCGGGTTCATGATCACTGCCGACTTTGGTGCCCAAGCAAAGATCTCATCCCATATTTCACGAAACCGCCCCGGCAAACGTCTCGATGAAAGAGGCACGTGTGGATGATCGACAAAGTTCGTGATCTGCCCATTTGATCTGACCCGAATACATTGTCTTCGTCAATAACGTGTGAAGGCGGCAGGCATCATTCACTCTCTATAAGATTCATTCCACATGGATTGGATCTTCCAATCGTGAAAAGATCACCTCCTTTTGTTAATCATGATGACAACTTTCGGGAGGCAGCTACTGGAGATCCCCGAGGAACACACGTTCACATGCGCTTTCTTGTTTTTGTTTTTGTTTTTAGAGGGTTCTATTCTATGCTTCGTTCCCATGTTTCGAGAAATGCTTACTTTTCGGGCATCCTGGACATGGACTTGTTGGGAAGTGACATCATATATGCTTGAAAAACGGGGAATGGATGTTCCATAACTAAAACGAGGGGAAAAAATTTGTCAAAAAAAGGAGCTGAATTTTCTCTTCTTTGACGACCTCATGTAATTGCATATTCCACCTGTTAGATCTGCTTTTTTTCTTTTTTTTGGTCAAAAAAAATTTATTTTGGGTTTAGTTTGAGTTGGGGCATTAACTTTTATGTCCCGGATTTTTATTTAAGGAAAAAATTTATCAATTAATCGATTTCTGAAGGATGATTAAGGTTTTAGTATCTTAAGATTAATCTCTTATCCAAACAATCTCATAATTCGTGCTTATCGTTAATTCGTGATGATGTTTATGATAGTCAGTTTCTCGATTTTATTTTTAGTTCTACATTTGGTCTTGATTCAGAGCATTGCTAACATATAAGTGGCACCTAATTTTGCAGGTTAATATGCTAATTTTGGTCAGTAATTTCTAACATAGTTAGTGAATGTAAGGTGTTACTAGTTAACGGAAATAAAAGTTGATAACTTCATAAAAAAGTTGGTGAATTAAAAAAAATTAAACGTTGATAAGCAACTCAAGCAAGAGTTAATAACCTATGACTAGACTTGTTAAAAGGGTTGGTCAGATCGAGTAAAAAATTATTTGACCCAAATAAATCAATTTCCATACAATGCAAATTTAGTGACTCATACCCGACTCAAACTATATTCATAAAACACTTCTATATTTAATACAATTTAGGAAAACTCATATCCAAATTGAGATGAGAGTAGGGAGTGATTGAGCACGAGATCGAGTAAATGCGAGAGAGGGCAAAGACAGAATTGGATTAAGTCTAAGTAATGTAAACTTATTTATAACCTACTTATTGAATATATTTAATTCATATAACAACTCACTTCATCATATATGGATTAATAAATGGGTTTATGATTCCTTTTTACCAGTCCATCAATGACTAAGAGTGTGTTTGGTAACTATTATGTTGATAGGAACAATTTTTGCTCAAAATGAGTTTTTGGGCATTTGACGACATTTATAGTAACTTTACAAAATTTCTATTTCCAGAATAGAAATTGCTATGTACAATTCTCAAATTTTTTTGTAACTTATAATTTCTTTTAATTTTTTAATAAATTTATTACATCCCCCCCCCTTTTTCTTTTTTCCTTTTATTATTCTTCTTGTTGGTTGCTTGCCTCAGGGAGCCTCACCGACCCCTGGTGAGGTTGAGCTCATCCAGCCATCGGCGAGACTCGCCTTAACCTGGTGCTTGAGCTGACAAGGTCGGCAACTAGTTAGTGGAAGAAGAAGAGGAAAAAGAAAAGAACCAAAAAAAGAGAACAAAAAAAAAATAAAATGAAAGGCTTGATTTTGGAGTTATTCCTGGGAATAAATATTTTTTTTTTTTACTTGATTTTGTTTCAATTCTATTGTTGGGAATAAAAAATTTATTAAATGGATTTCTACTTTTTTATTTATTTATTTTGGGGGACAAAAAAATAGAATCAGACACTTTCATCATGTTACCAAATATGCCCTAATTTTGCATACAACAATTGGTAAATCATTCTAATTTTGGTTAATTTCTGCATACAAGAGTTGGTAAATTCAAATCGTTGACAATCTATGACTAATAGACGGTAGTTAGTGAAAAAAGTGCCAATTTTGCAATATATGAGGACAAGAAAAAAAAAAGCTGCTGATTTGCTCATAGTGTTGGTAAATTCCCAACATTTTATCTGGAAACAAAATCACCGGTCACTCAAATTTGTATCCAACAACTTTATTACACCTATCGACAATAAAAGAAATCCTTATTGGACACGAAATGATAGAATTCCACAACTCGGTTTCAATCTCTTTATCTCTGAATCAATCTCTTCTACACAGGCACAAAAACATTTAGCCTCGTACCTCTGACAGTCAAAACCCAGTAAATGGGCGACAATCAAAATGCATAATGCGATCACCTTCGGGTACAGCCGAGCGACCAATGTTTTGTTACACTGGGTTCTAAAGAATGTACCTGGAATAATAATTACAACATGGTAATGCTAATCATCAATTCACCAATTCATCAATTTAAAGCAATTATTTCAAAACTTTCCCCAGAAAAATATTATCTAAACAGCTACTTCTCTTGTCCTCTCGGTGCTCGTCAGTCATCAATCTTTTTTATCCTCTTCATCCCTTTTATCTTCCATGGAAGATGGGAAGATGAAGTCCATGCTATTGGTGCTGCTGCTGCCAGAATTAAACATTGCATCCGCCAAATCTGCCACCAGTGGATACTCAGGCTCTTTACCACGTCTACTTCCACTAGTGGAAGGGCCCGCCTCGCTGCCGCTGCCACTACCGCTGCATCCGACCGCCATGTTTCTGCTCCCGCTCGCACCGCCCATGCCGAAGTCCACCAGTGGCCATCTGGTTAGCGGGGCCGATACAGATGCCAGAATTGGCTGTGTGGCAGCGATGGGAGCCATATCTAGCGAAGCCGGCGGCGGGTGTGGAATCGATGGTGCGGTCGAGGACATATGGCATATGTGGTCACTGCGGTACATGACCTCGAACGTGAACGGGTCGTTGTCGAGCCGCTGCACTTGCTTCTTGGCAGGGCAGTGGTACAGCTTTTGATGGGTACACCTATAGTAGCCCCTGCAAGGGAGAAACTTACACTTCAACATCGCTTGGTACACCATCGTATCGAAAGATTGTTCTTTCAAAAATAAAACTCTACAATTCACATGCATTTGTGCATAAGCTTGCATACACATATCATGAAAAAAGAATTTCCTCAAGTGATTGTCATAAAGAACTGAGATCCTCTACATTCATAAAGTATAAATTTACACTTAATTAATGATTATTCTAGTCGAATAATTCTTTATAAGTTAGTAGTATTTGTTAGTAACACTGTTTTAAGTACATTGTCTCTCATCATACTATGTGTTGTCTGGTCAAATACTTCGTTCAATTTTAGTGGCACTCTTTCAAGTCATGATGACCGGCGAATTAGTAGACCGTTCAGCACTTCCTCCCTTCGTCGATACTTCTTAATTTGATGATGACTAATCAACTTTAATTGGTAAAATACGGGGTCAAAGTCTTGTTGGAGACTCGATTTGATCGATCTTTCTAAGCTTGCGAAGATTACGTTAGACCCCACCAGGAAATTATGTCTACAGTATCTCTCAAAGAAATTTTATTGGGTCTATTATAGGAGATATCTCTGCTTTATGTCACCTCTACAGCGTGCATTTCCCTTTTCCTCGCCGCTTCAACAAGACATCAAACTCAACTGATCTGAAGAAGGTGCGTAGAAACCGGCTCGGACACCATTTGACCGTTGAACAGAAGGAAGAAGTTAAAAAAAAAATCCATCGATGTCGGGTTTTTCTGGGGTGAACGAACATCCTATGAATGATATTACCGGTGCTCACCCGCACTACAATTTCCGGAGCCAATGAAATCAAAAGATGTTGACAGATAGTAGAGTTGGAAAAGCCATGGTGGTATGTTAAACGGAAGATGTGGCTGAAGACTTTGACCGTTCATCTACCCAAACACAATATACACGAGAGCATCGTTTTAATAGATGGTCCTCAAGATATGATCTGAGATTCAAATTAGTTCACAGATGAATTCTTTTTCTAATCATAATGTGAACACGGTTTATATGAATTTTACGGATGTCATTTTCCTCGAAGGTGGTATTATTGACGTGTGATTAGGGCAAGGGGGAGGAGGGTGTGGTGGGGTCAACGACATACCTCGGGAATTTTGACCCAAGAATCTCCTTTTGACCATACTTTCGCCAAGTGTAGCCATCCTCGGGAGGGATCTCGGTGTTGCCCATTCTTGGCGCTGGAACCCTAATCGTCCTTTTCTCCGCGTCACTATTCCTGGAAAGAGATTGAAGAAAAAATAAACATTGTAATTCCTAAAAGATTGAAGGAAAAAATAAACACTGTAATCCCTAAAAGAGGGAAAAGATATGACGCTTTCCAAGTATATTCACCCAGAGATCCAAGGACCAAGGGCTCGTTTCATCTCGATGCCAACGAAAAGTATAATTAAATCACGAAGCAAAACAATACGAATTAGATAGCTTATCGTTAAGAGCGAAACCAATGAGTGCGTAACATCCTCGCGCTTGCTCGCCAATTTTCAAGAAACTGGGTGGCCTAAGAAAGTCAACGCTAGTGCCGCCAGGATGAAGGGTTTAATTATTGAATATGCAATGAAGGGAGGCAAACCAGATGCGGAGCTTAGCGTGGTGGAGTTCTTTACTAAGAAGTAACGTCCCGATGGAGAGCCTTTTCGAAGAACCAACTCAGAAAATTCTTGCTTTCTTTGTCATAGCCCCCCCTCTCTCCCTCTCTTTTCCTTTCTTCGTTCCTATGTTGCTTTCGGTTACTCTTGGATCGTACATGGGGTGAGTCAAAAGTAACTGGGGGCGTTCGTCATGTTGGGGAATCGTCGAAAGCCGCAAGAGGTGCCCAACAAGCCACATTGAGGGACAGGGCATTAACCGATAAGCATCAATTGAGCAAGGTATGAATTGGGTTTAGGAGATAGTCCAGCTTTCACATTTCACGTGGGGAAGGGCATGAATGCTTTTCATGTGCCAAGCCAAATTGTGTGATCGCTAAGAGAGGAAGATGGGCTTGTTTCAGAGGTTATTGAAAAATGGAGAAATACTGATTGAGACTCAGAAATATCTCGCTCGGTCTATGTGAAAATTTCACCTCATGGCACGTGGTTTGAAAATTTAGCAAAATCTTGGTATGTTTTTTAATTAAGATATAGCAAACACAAAGGAAGACGGGATTAAGAGCAGAAGAAAGAACTGCAATAACAGTATGGCGGTGAAACCGAGTTGAAATTTCTTTAACTTGTTGTACAAAGCCACAAGTATATAAGCTATATCTTAAACACACTAAACGAAGATAAAAGCTTGATTATAATCAACCCATGGATAATCTCACCGCCGTACTTACGATGACTCCGGTTTTAAAGTTAGGCAATTGCAAACAGATAAGTAGACCGATGAACAAAACTATCTAGCCTGACGCTGGAATTAAACGTCTTTTACTTTCTTCTCTTACACCAAAGGAACTCTTAAGTAATCCACTCTATCCATTAGGAAGACCATAATGCAGATCAATAAATATTATATAATCTAAACTACACAATTGTATATGACTGTGTCCAATGTACATTGATTTCATCAAAGTCAGAACTTAAGAGATTTTCGTACCTTCTTCTTGTTCTTTCTGAGGACGAGGAAGCAGATCTTCGACGATCTGATGACCCATCGATTGCCTGCATCTCTTCCCCTCCACTACCAGGTACTGCACCCACGGCTTCCATTGGCACCGGTCGCCCCTCTATGTCGCCTGTTCTTCCTCCGCTCGTCCCGGCCCAATACTGTGTTTGCTGGAGAATGCTCTGTGCATAGTCTGACGACTTCAGCCACCCCCAATTACTGCCACCACCACCGGCTTGAACCTCCGACCGATGCATCTCTTGCATCTCGCGGTACCCGCCTGAGCCAGCGTCTAGAGGATTGTGCCCGAGCCGTTCTCGAATGGCGCTGAAGGCCTGGATGATCTCTTCACAGGAGACGGCAAGACGGTTTGGTTGGTTGGCCAAGTTGGGGAGGTCGTGCTCAAGGGCACTGGCCAACCTGCAACCTCGAAGGATTAAATTCATGATGTCGTCCATCTTTTCCGGAGGTGTTTTGAAATTTTTTCCTTCTGTTGTGTTTGTGTATGATGGGTCGTTGGCCGTCAGAAATTTTGGAAGATGAATAAGCCAACTTAGGACATGAGATGATATATTTAAATGGGAGAAGGTAAATGCTGCTTTTTGTAGTCTCTCTCTCTCTCTCTCTCTCTCTCTCTCCCCCTCCGTCCCTCTTTCTTTCTAATTTGGTGCTTTGTTAAGGGTTCGGAGGGGTGAAAGTTTGTGGAAACTTTTATCCTTGTAATTCAAAGTATTCGCGTGCTCTCGAACACGGTACGAGGAAGGAGGACCGCGGACTTGGTCGTGGTCTTGGGTTCTTGGAAATTCAAAGGTTTTATATATGGCAGTGCTGTGTATCGATAGTTTCTTTGTCTAGAGGAAGACTTTGCCCTTTGAATCAACGGCTTGGACCTTGAAGAATGTTCTACGTGTTTGAACTAGGTAGACCCTTAATGGCGAAAATGTTACTCCTTCTAGGGTTCTTTAGAGTATTGAAGGAAGATGAGTTGGGGTACTACAACTCGGTAGACTCGTTTTTTCTTTTCCAATCGTCGGACCGCCTTCTTGGACTCGATCAAACTGGGGACATCAAGAAAATGAAACCCTAATTCAAGGAAGGTCATCACATAGAGGAAGGCAGTTATTTCCATGAAAGAACGCCCTAGCTGAGTTGGCATTTGCAAGGGAGTAAATAAATAGAGAAAAAGGTGATTGGCCATTGGGGAGGGCAATCCTTGTCTTTATGCATGAAAATATGTAATATAGGTCAAGTTAAATAAAAAGCAAATAGGAATCTCAATTTGGGAGAATACAAGAGCTTGTGGATACATTCATCCATGTTAAAATGGAGAAGTCAAAACAACCCAGGGTTGCATATTTGGCTAGTTTGAAAAAATTTAGAGAAAAACCATGCTTAAAGGAAAAAGCTCTCAAAAGAGAATTGGAAAATAAATTCCTCCTAATGAAGTTACTTAATTACCTAGCATAAGCTTGTAGAATACAATAGTGTTTATAATGTTCAGATTTGTATTTCTTTGACCACCAAGGTGGTTTGTCTAGTGGTAAAAGGGTCGCTTGTCTTCCACACATTCATGGGTTCGATTCACGTCGTAAGAGAATCTTTGAATGACTCTTGTTATGTTGTCTGGTTGCCACATACTTTGTATAGAGAGATTATGGGCTACTATGACATCTTGGTGAAATTACGATGACGGGCTTGCCAACTTTGAACCTTTGAGTTGGGTGTGGGACACCTATGGTAAAGCTTGGATATATGCACATCCCTTTTTATCTTCATTAATAGCATGAAGCTAAGCTTCAAATATTCTTTTCTTTTTTAAGCTAACAATGCTGTATCGAATACCACAATTAATCCAAGGGTTATATAAAACAATGTTCTTTTTATAATAAAGATATAATTGTTGAGTCACCAAATAGGAAATGTTATTCGATTTTTAACGCACTCACTTTTAATGATATATATAGTTAATAGGGCTAGACATGTGTCGGCACTCGATGATATGATCCAGCCATGGCTAAAAGAATAAGAGGGTAACAAGTAAATAATTATACTTTTCATTTCTTTGTTGAGATTGAAATTCAGTCACGTAAAAAGAATCTGATATAATGCGTGCAAGCAAGACAATGTAGACCCTTGATAATATGACCCAGTCACAATTCAAGCCGAAAGAATTAGAGGGCGACAAGCAAAGAGTTATGTTTTCATTTATTAGTTGATGTCAAAATCAAGTTCTTAAAAAATTGGGCTTGTTGCAATGCACCTAGGCCAAGTCAAGAAAAGGACTCCCATACTTTTCTTTCATGTTTTCATAGCTAGTTTGTTCTTTTCAATTTAAGCCAAGCTCCATATCTCTTTATCTCTTTTTAATTTGGGACAAAAAGAGAGTACTTGGTCTACTATTGGGCCTAGCTGATCACTTTTTAGAAAAGTTTGATTCGAGATCAATTAAGCCCAATCCATGAGCTATATATGATTTTTTAAATTAATACCATGAAAAATCCTAAACTAATACATTTGTGATAAATTTACATTCCATTAGCCTCCGATAAATTTTGCCATCATAGAAGTAAAGTATTTTATTAATTTCTACTTGTAATAATAAAACTTGACACATCGTCATGCATCATTAACATTTAATACTTGTATTACGCTTCTTATAAAGAGATGTTGGCACTAAATTTCGCATCTTTTATTTAACAATAAATTAGTTGACTTACAGAATAAAGATGTTAGTTTATCAAACAAAATGTGTAAATTGTATTCTGTCCGGTAATGTTAAGATTTGTCTTTGCTTTTTTTTTTTTTTTTAATTTGCTTTGTGTCTTACCTATATTGCAAGCACTAAGAGGTGGTTTTTTAAAACGATATATATGTTTTGATTAATTATTATAACTTCGACAATTCGAAGGATATTTGTGTTAATGTGTAATTTATATGATTATGGGCATTTTTGTAATTATGTTTTATCTATACCCTTACTTTAATTACTTACTCCTGTAAATACATAATATACAATCTTGATTGGGGTTAAGCCACTATATACTTTATCTTTATTTTCTCTCTAATTCTACGCATCAGCATGGTATCAAAGCGGAAAACCCATCAAATTCTTCAACATCTCCACTCGAAATCAACACTTTTTTGCTCCAACTACTATTTTATTAATGTCCAATATATTTCTATTTTTTCTTTCTTTTCTACCATCTTTTTACTTATTATTTTCTCTATCTATTAATCCCAATTTCTCATCAGCTCCCTATAACACTTTGCCCACTTTCACCTCTTCTTCCCTCTTCTATATTGCTCCGATCTCCGTTGCTGTTCAAATTACGGTCATGCAATCAACCTCGCCATCTCTTGTTCTTCCCAACATCACAAATCTGGTCTCCATTAAACTTGATATAGACTATTATCTCCTATGGAAATCTCATTTTGAACATGTTTTGATCTGCAACAATCTGTTGGGTTATGTGGATAGATGTCTATTGCGTTTGTCGTAGCTTATTAATGATCAGAATGGCATTGTAATGGTCAATACCTCATATTCCACCTCATAGTCGTGATTTTCCTTGAAGTTCACGGCCTTCAAACATTTTGAGAGATTTGACTTTCTCTAGGACAACACTTTATTGATCTGGCCAAGGAAGACTAAAACTTGAATTTTAGAACGTTGTTAAAGAAAATGGTTAATACCCTAAAAAATCTCAAACTGGTACACCTGTGACAAATTTACCCCAAACTATTTTTTTGACCATGAAAAACCTCAAACTAGTATACCTGTGACAAATTTACCTTGACTGATCATAAAAAAAAAAAAAAAATCCTAAACTAGTACATTTATGACAAATTTACCCCAAATTAATTTATTCGACCGCAAAAAACCCCAAACTGATAAATTTGTGAAAATATACCTTCTGCTAAATTGGATTAATACTACAAAAAATCACAAAAATGGTAAACTGTGATATATGGAGCGTAAAATCTTAAATTGTTATACAAGTCAATTGTCACGTGTTATTTCACTTAATAATTTGACGGTAAAATTTAACGAAAATTAACATATGGTAAATTTGTCACAAGTATACCAGTTTACGGTAAATTTGTCAAAGGTATACCAGTTTGGGGTTGTTGGTGGTCAAAAAAATAGTTTGGGATAAATTTGTCACATGTGTATCGGTTTGGGGTTTTTCAGGGTATTAACCCTAAAGAAAACGATCATTTAATGTTTGATCATTTCAAACATCTGAAGTCAATTCTGGACTCTCTCACTACAATCAATTGCTTCGTCTCTGATAAGGACTTGGTGATTCAAGCCATCAATGGGCTCCCATCTATGTACGATTCTTATGTCACCATGGTCACGAATGGCCCTAATGTTCTATCATTTGGTGATATGCGTTCATACCTTCTCGTTCAAGAAGAATGATTTCTTCGAAAATTGAATGCATAATCTTCATATGATATTCATCATGCTTTGATCGGTCATGCCTCTTTACCTAGTCCATCGTTTTGAGGATTTCGAGGTGGACGTAACTCTAGAGGCCATAACTTTGGTCAGGGATAAGGTGGATGGTTCTCGTGTGATCAACTGAGTTCATAATTCTAGAGGCTGTATCTTTTGATGATGGATTCAGTTCGTAGTCATTATTAGCCCCCTTATGTCTCCTCCACCTCCTCCAGTTGGCCTCCTAGTGGCTTGAAGCCTTATGTTCCCCCATTCACATAGGGAGATATTCTCGGATCTAGATCTTGTCTTACATATAAGATTTGTAACGAAGTTGGGCACATCGCGCTATAATCTCGACAACAATTCAACCATGTCTTCATCGCCACTGATCTATTGGACTCCTCAGTTCTCTCGGTTGGTGAGATCTCATTCAACTTGGTATCTTGACACTAGAGCGTAGGCATACATGACTAGTGATAGTAATGAAATCCTAGACCTTTTTATGATTTGACAAAATTCTCAGTTGATAAAGCCTTTTTATGTACTGGTTCTCAATCTTTACTATTATCTCTCGTCTATCATGTTCCTAATCTTCCTCGCAATCTTCTATTAGTTACTCAATTTCATTGTAAAATTTTTTGTGCCATTAATTTTAATGGTTCATCATTTTCTCTGAATGACCAACAAATCAAAAGTTTTCCTCCAAGTTGATTCTTTTGATGGTCTTTATTCGATTTCCAACTCAATGGTGACATCTCACTTGTATCCTATCATGGTTTCTTGTGCTTCACTCACTCACCGGCAAGCTCATCTTGGCCATTCAAATAAACAAGTTTTGAGTTGTGTTTGCAATTATAGCTCTAAGTGGGTACCTTGTGAGCCTCATCTTGTAGGCAAATCTCATTGAATGTTTTTTTGAGGGGATAAGAATGCTTCAAGTGCCATAACTTTGCACAAATGGACACTTAAGTGCCATAACTTACGAAATGTACACTTAAGTGCCACATTCGAAGAAAAACGGATCACTTAAGTGCCACTTCGGCCAAAACGCCGACGTGGCATTTTTCCGGCGAGGCGAGCCCAAAACGACGCCGTTTTGCTCGTTGACGTGGCCAAATAATGCAAAAACGGCGTCGTTTTGGGCTGATATGGTAAAAAAAAAAAAAAAAAAATAAAATTAATTAAATTAAATTTAAAATTAAATTTAGTTAAAATATTAAAAAATAATTATTTTAAAATTAGAAAAATTTAAAAAATTTTAAAAAATTTAAATTTTTTTTTTTTTTTTTTAAAAAAGGAAAGGGGGAGGCGGGCGAGGGATCGCCCTCGCCCGCCGCCCCGCCATCGCCGGAAGGGCCGGCCCTCCCCCCCGTCGCCGGCCCTTCCGGCGGCGGCGGCTAAGGGCGATCCTCGCCGCCTCCCCCTTTCCTTTTTTTTTTAAATTTTTTTTTTTTTAAAATTTTTTTTAAAATTTTTTTTAAAATTTTTCTAATTTTAAAATATTATTTTTTAATATTTTAACTAAATTTAATTTTTAATTTAATCTAATTAATTTTTATATATATTTTTTTACCACGTCGGCCCAAAACGACGCCGTTTTTGCATTATTTTGCCATGTCAGCGAGCAAAACGGTGTCGTTTTGGGCTCGCTTTGCCGGAAAAATGCCACGTCGACGTTTTGGCCAGACTTTGGCCGGATTGGCATTCAAGTGATCCATTTTACTCCGATTTTGGCACTTAAGTATACCTTTCGTAAGTTATGGCACTTAAGTGTCTCTTTGTGCAAAGTTAAGGCACTCCAGGGGTCCGCACGTCGTTTTTTGAGTCTGTTAGTCATCATGCATCTTTTCCTTTAGTTGTGATTCCTTATGATGTATGGACAACTTCAATTTAATCTAATTATGACTCCGTCCGTTTCACGGAAAATAACTTCCAAAAAAATATTTTCCGGATTTTCGGCGTTCGTTTCACAGAAAATGAATTGCTTAGGGAAAACATTTTCCATAGAGGTAAAAAAGTCTTCTAAACTAGGGGAAAATATTTTCCACTTTTGTTAATATATTTTTAAATTCAAATTATTATTTTTTACTTTTCCTCTTTCTTTTCTTTATTTTCCCTTTTCTTCTTTCTTGGTTGGTTGTCGGCCACGGCGATAGTTGGTGACCGGCCACAAGCAAGCGTCGAGCTCACCGGTGAGCATGAGGCTCGCCCACCTCTGGCGAGCGCGAGCATTGAGCTTGAGGCTTGGTGACTAGTGAGGTTCGAGGCTGGCGAACTTGGAGCTTGCCGATTTGGTTAGGCTTGAGGCTAGTGAATGGTAGATCGGTGAGCGCAAGCTTGTGGCGAGGCTCGCGCTTACTAATTTGGCGAGCCTTGAGATCGCCGGCCTCAAGCCTCGCCAGATTGGTGAGCTCGACACGCGTTCGCCGATCTAGTGAGTGGCAAGCCTAAGCTTGCCGGAGGCGGGAAAGCCTCGTGCTCGTCGGCGAGCTCGAGGCTCACTTGTGGCCAGTTGTTGGCCGTTGTCGGCTATCGCCATGGCTGGCGATTGGCCAAGAAGAAGGAAACAAAGACAAGAAAAAGAAAAATAATTTAATAATCAATTTTTTTTGAAAATAAGAATAATTAAAAATCAATTTTAAAAATAAAATAAATGAAAGAGAGTGTATGAATGAAAATATTTTTCTTATTGAATAGCGCAATTTTCCACTTCATTTTCAGGTTCCGTGTGAACACCAGAAAATAATTACATTTTTCTGTAAAATGGTTTCCTGAAAAATATTTTCCAGAGATGCTACATTTTTTGCAAAACAAATGGATCGTAAGATTTCAAATATTTTGTGTCATTATTGTTGACTACTCTCGGTTCACTTGGGTTTTTTTCATGGAAAATAAATCTGAAGTGCTTACACACTTTCATCACTTCTGTTTTTTATTGAAGATTTGTGCAATGCTAAGATCAAATTTTTACAAACTAATGTGGGAGGTGAGTATATTAGTAAAGTGTTCCAAACACACTTACCTAAGAATGGTAATATTCAACGTTTTTCTTGTCCAGACATCCCATCTCAAATTGGTTTCTCACAATGCAAAATTAAACATTTAGTCAATATGCTTCGAATCTTATTAATCCATGCTCATATGCCTCCTTCATATTAGGTTGATGCTTCTCTCACCGTTGTTTACACTATTAATTGACTTTTTACTTCTGTTACATCTAATATTTCTCATTTCCACTGTCTATTTAGGTTCAAGTTTGATTACTTGTTCTTTCAAGTTTTTCGGTGTGCATATTATCCTTTTCTTAGGTATCATGTCTCTCATAAGCTAGCACCTCATTCTTTGTATTTCTTGGGCACACGTAAATCATAAAAGTTATCATTGCCTTGATCGGTCAAGTGATTATGTTTTTATCAATTGTCATGTTCATTTTGATGAGGAGAGTTTTCCCTTTTCACTAAAACCTTCAATTTTTAGTCTCATAACCCATTGTTCCATATCAATTCCTTCGCTTTTTGTTTCTTCCAATCAATCTATTCTTCCTTCTACCTCTTGTGATCTTGGACCTCCTCATCCATCTCTTTATTCTTCTCTAGCCCAATCTCCTAATATGCCTCTCTCCTCCTCTCAACCTACTCAACCCGTTTCTAATTCTTTTTTGCCTCCATTATCTTTCCCTCCGAGCTTGCTCACTGTGTCCCAACTTGGCTCCTTTCTCGACCAGATCACTCCTACAATAGACTTGCAACTCCCCTCTACATCTTTATCTAATATGCTTCATGTGCTATTGAGATTCAATCTCCCAGTTTTTAGTTTTTACACCTACTTTGGATTGAGAGGGGTATTAATGTGTAATTTATATGTATTATAGGGTATTTTGTAATTATGTGTATATTTGTACCCTTATTGTAATTACTCCCTCCTATAAGTATATATCATATAACCTTTATTGGGATTGAGCCACCATGAACACTTTGTAGTTATTTTCTCTCTAACTCTAAACATCAACAATTTGAAGGTAATAATTGAAATGTAGTACAAATTTTTATTATTTTATTAATTATTTGTAAAATATGGGCTAGACTTTGAAAATTGTTAAAAGTGTCACCCTTTTTAGCCAAAATCTAAACGACGGACAAGGGCTGTGCAATCGGCCTAGTTCTACCTAGGAATCAGACCAAGCTGACTTTAGAAATAGGTGCATGTAAGTTCCACTCGGAAGTCGGTAGTTAGAACCTAGTTGGAAAAGTATGATATATCTTTCTTAAATAAACTTAACTTCTCTATTACTTTATATTCCTCTTTTTATATATATTATAGGAATTACTAGTCTTAGAATCGAGTTGGACAAAAATAATCTTATTTCGTTTTGCTGATATAACTTGCTGAATTTTTCCCCAGCAAAAGTAAACAAAGTAAAAGGACTCTTGAGACTTGCTTGCTTGGTTTATATATATATATAATTTTTCCCCAGCAGAAGCAAACAAAGTAAAAGAACTCTTGAGACTTGCTTGCTTGGTTTATATATATATATTGATGTCTTACTTTGAGTCGTTTTGTTGCTTATACCATTTTATTATAATTTTTGTTTATCTCAATTTTTTTTTTAAATGAAGCAAAAAAGAAAAAAAAATCAATTATTTGTAGACTTTGGAATCTGATAAAAAAAACGTGATTAGCTCCAGGGGCAAACAAGATAAATTATAGGTTCCAAAAATTAGGAATAAGTTCTAACAAGGTAGGTTTTAGGAAATCTGTCCACCTTAGGGTTGGTCACTCCTACTCTAGAGGACATTGCAACCGATTTCAAACACTTCAGTGGGAAATAATGAAATAATCGAAAAGTTAGGTTGCAAATTACAACGAGTGCCAAACCTTGGTGGAAAATTTAATTGCTTTAATTGTTTGACGAATTTGCCCTTTGTAAAAGGTGCTAATTACATGACAAAGGCATGACCGGAGCTCCGATTGATAAACAGCCTGAGCCAACTCCGAGGGGACACTGCTACATTCAGCTTGAAACTCCAAGACTCGACGAAATGGATTGCAAAATAACTGATAAGTCGGGATGCAGTTTATAAGAAGGGCAAAAATCCTAAGGGGGGATGCAATCCACCGTAAGTTTTATGGAAAAATTATTCAAAAAGTTATAGATATATTGCACTTTAGTTAATTTACTTCTAAATTTTTCAATTGCGTCAATTGAATTTTAAGTTTTTTTTTTCACATTTTACGAATTGAGTCCATTCAACTAATTTTGATCAAATAATGTTGATATGGTGGTCCAATTAGTGTTAATCATCCTAAGTGACATACCGACGCCAATGTTGATAACTTTTAATTTTAATTTTATTTTTTTCTTTCCTTTTAGTTAGTGGCCGAGGCCAGTCTTAGGTAATGGCTGGCCATCGTCGATAGCCATGATTAGACGAGAATTGCCCTCACCCTACCTAGGCGAGGTTGCAGGTGAGTGATGGCCTTTGCTAGGCTAGTGTCACCCTCGCCAACCATCGGCGACCCTTGCCCAAAGTCGCTGAGGGCCATGACGCCCTTTCCCGATGTTGGGCGAGGGTCACCGGCCCTAGCTCGTGGCTAACGACCCTCATCGGCACTTGATTAAAAAAATAATAAAAAAAAAGAAAAGAAATGAGAAGATGTGACATAGGATGGCGAACCTTTACGTAAGTAATTTCCGATTAAGACTAATTGAACGGATTTAATTGATAAAATGTTAAAATATTAATAACTCAATTAACACAATTTGTTCGATAAAAAGAAAAAAATCGACACAATTTCAAAGTTCAGAAAGTTTCCCAGTTAAAACTGATAATTCGAAGAACAGGCGATCCGATCCGATCCGATCCGATTGGGGGCAGTCGGAAACTCCGATGGGACTGAGAAGCACCGGATCGCGTTAATCATATGCCCAGTTTCTATTGCCTCCCCCGAGTCCATCATCCCTCTCTCTCTCTCCTCCGTCTCCTCCTTCTCTCTCCTCGCCGCTCGCAGATCGCGCCACCTCGTTCGCAGATCTCTCCCTCCCGCTGTCCCAACTGCGGCGGACGCTGAATTATACCAGTGGCAGCTGCTCGGAATCGGGAGGAGCAACGAGGAGGATAGAATGTTGAAGTTCTTGAAAGGAGTCGTCGGTGGATCGGGCACCGGGGTCAAGGATCTCCCGTACAACATCGGCGAGCCCTATTCCTCCGCTTGGGGCTCCTGGCTTCACTGCCGCGGCACCTCCAAGGTATTGTTATCCGTCCTTCTTCGTGTCGAATTGTGATTGGTGGAGCTGATGCTACTGCGTGCTTGGGCGGGTGCGATTGCCGATGCGATTTGCGCGGGAGGGGGAGCGGTGGGGTGGGACGCGATCTGGGCGGAGTGAGGTTGTAGGTGTATGGTTTGGAGAGGTCTTGATGAATGCGGTCGCGTCTAGTTGATTTTTTGCCGTGGGAAGTCTGGCTTGATTCGAGTGAACGGTGCGGAGTGAAAGTTAGCTGGTGAATTTGATCAGGGAATGTTCACTTTGAAGGCCAGAGGTACTAGGTCCGTCCGTTGCAAATGCGTTAGGGGAAATTCTAGAGGAGCGGAGTTTCGCTCTGGAAAGTATGATTTGTTGTGAAATCAATGTCAACGAGTGGAGAGAGTAGGTTGTTTGGCTATATAGTTTGAAGTACTTATGTCCACTCTTCCATGAACACTCCAGAGATGTTCTTTTGTTGCTCAAGATCCTGTTTTTATAACTATATGAGTAAAGCTGTGATTGTTTGAATCATTGGAATCTATTATTTTTGGCCATACCAATGATGCTCTCCTTTAGTTTTGTGCAACATAATGCTAGTGCTTGTTGATGCATCCCTTGATCTGGGGATGTTTTCCCCACTTTTGGAGGAATAGACGGACTATTTTCCTTCTGGTAATTGTTTTTCCTTATGGACTGCTTTTGGCTAATCCAGGATGATGGATCTCCAGTTTCTATATTCTCCCTTTCGGGGAACAATCCCCAGGATGGACATCTTGCTGCCGGTCGAAATGGTGTTAAACGTCTTCGAACGGTAAGCTGTTTGTTATCTTTTAACTGGATGTATAGCCTGACCAAAAGAAAAAAAAAAGGGATTTATACCAAGAAGTCATATAGGAAATGAAGTGTCTGAGTAAATCTGTAGTGCTTGATAACACATGATTAGAGTTTGAGGTTTAGTCGCACCAAGCTTCTTTCGGAAGCTGTATCGTCACCTTCATAGTATGCATAGAGAAGTTTGATGGTCAATATCCGTGCTATCTGTTTCAGAAAGACATCTGGATTGTATTTATCAAAGGATTGCGTTTTTACAGGTGAGGCATCCAAATATACTATCATTTCTCCATAGTACTGAAGCTGAAGTTTCTGATGGTGCCACCATGAAAGTTACCATTTATATAGTCACAGAGCCTGTGATGCCTTTGTCTGAAAAGATAAAGGAATTGGGTTTAGAAGGTACTCAGAGGTATGGTATTCTTACTTTGCTCTGGTATTCGTGTTTGAGCGATATGTGTGCACTGGTAGCCCTTTTTATTGCGCTGCATTATCTTTTAACCTATACCAACACTGGAATAGTGATGCTTAAGTTACTGCAATTGAAGTTTCAAACTCCATGACATACCATTGCACATATGACTACTCTTTTTGCCTATTGAAATTTTAAATTTCCTGGGTGTTTGTTGGTTTTTTAATTTACTCTGCTTCTTTCATTTGTACTTTGGTCATATTTACTGTCTTGTCTACAATCTGCTTGCAACTGTGGAGCATAAAAACGATAGTATTTACGATCTTCTGCTAGGTTTTAGGTATATTATTCAATAACTTTCTCTTCCAATGCCAGGGATGAGTACTACGCATGGGGATTAAATCAAATTGCTAAAGCAGTGAGCTTCCTCAATAATGATTGTAAACTTGTGAGTATCAAACCTCAATTTTTTTCCTCGTGAGTGATGAAGGAACCGCTATTTACTGTTTCGAAGAGGGGAAATGCTGTTGTTACGGCAATACCTGAGAATGGTGTGGTGTCACTATTAGAATCGTCAAATCTTTCCTGTTGTCCTATGATTCAGCCGCTGACAGAGTGACTAGGCTAAATATCACTTTATGAGATTTGGTTTCCATTTTGAGCATGATTGATTTTTTTAATATGACGAAATTAAAAGGTAAATATTGTCCTAGTTTGCAGAAGTTAACGCAGAAACAAAAGCCATAAAACGGGAAAAAGAAGCTAAAATTATTAGAAGACATTCCAGTTAAACACAATTCTGAATATTAGATCCTTCCTACTTGATTTTGGCGAGGCTGCTCAGCTTAAATATTTTCTCACTCCTTCACGCTTATATGGTTTTAAGATTGTTAAATTTCTCCATATTGTGGTAAATGGATGTGGATGTTCTTGTCTATACAAATTCACCTTTGGAGAGAAGGGTTATCATGGGGAAAGTCTTTTGCTGGATCTTAAGGAAGGACCACACACAAAAAAGGAAATCTTTAGGCTTCAGTCTCTAAGTTGCTGCTGATTGTTAACGAAAGTCACATGGATGCTATGAAGAATTCTCTGTTGTATATTTTCAAATTTTGGTTTGAATGACGCCCAATTTAGTAGTTAGAGACTCAGTCTCATCTACATCAGAGTGTATACGGGAGGCACCTCCCTGATCTGATTAAAACGGAAGTTTAACTTCCTTTGCTGTCCCTTCTATCACCTCATGATATTTTTTCTCCGTTCTGTAGAGGCTAATTTTGGCAAGTGCAGGTTCATGCTAATGTATGTGTGGCAAGTGTTGTTGTCACTCAGACTTTGGACTGGAAGCTGCACGCGTTTGACGTTCTATCTGAGTTTGATGGGAACAATCCTTCTGCATCTGGACCTATGCTGGTAAGTATCTACTTGATAATTTGTTTTCCTTTAACTTTGGAGGTGATGTACAGACCTTTTGGCTTACAGGCTCTAAAATGAAACCATGGTTTTCGTTGTCAAGATTAGATAAGTGCTTGTGCGTTTGTCCATCTCGATTTGGATATGTGATCTGTCATTAACAAAATCTCCTTATTTAACAGCCCCTCCCCATAAAAGAAAAAGAATTGCTGATTGAGAATTTTATTCGAGCAAACCTGTTCTCTCATTGTTCAATGACTTGTTTCCTGCTGAGTGACCCCTACTTTTTTTATATTTTAAAATTAAGTAGACTTGCATGATTTTCAAATGTGCTATAATATCCATTATCAAATATCCTTACTTGTTGCTTGATTTAGCCATTTTAACTCAATGGGCTAGCAGTTTACAGAAATTGGTGCAACATATTCATGTCTTGCTCCAGAATTTATCTATATTCACAAGTACATGATACAGATGATGCTTCACCATTTTGAGCGATTCATATATTTATCATCATGGCTTACATAGCTGGACTTGTTATTCACAAGTCAACTTTGCAAAAAATTTTATATTATCTTTGTCTTGGACGAATGCTTGTGATGGAGGGCTTTTAGAAGACATCTTTATTAGCATGCTTCTTGCGTCATTTGTATTTTGCTATTCGAATGTAATTTGGTAGTTTATACACTCTACTGATGTTGTTCTTTCGTTCATACAATTAACTCTAAATTGTTCTGGTCCTCCTTATAATGAAGAGCATCAGAGAGCAAAAGTTTAATAAATTCCATAGGTTGTGTTGTTATATGAAAATATTTGTTCTATAGTGGCAACGGATGGACTATGATTAACCATCAGTAATTTTGCCTTCTCTCATGGCATGATAAATGATCAAAGTTGCAGCTTTGTTAATCTTATAATCCGTTTGTTCAGCAATATGAATGGCTCGTTGGAACACAATACAAACCGATGGAGTTGGTAAAGTCTGACTGGGCTGCCATCAGAAAATCTCCACCATGGGCCATTGATTCATGGGGATTAGGTAAGTTCCTCGACAACCCAATGAACCTTCCCCTCCTCCTCTCTCTCTCTCTCTCTCTCTCTCTCTCAAATTATTCTCAGAAATAGAAAGAATGAAAAAGAAGAAAGGGGTTGATATCTGAGAATGACCTCTCAATGCCATCACGTCCTTGCACTTCCAAAGGTGTTTTATATGTATGGTCTGTATTCTCTTGCACACTTCATGCATAAAACGTGAGTTGTGATTACATGCTATGGAGATTCAGCACTTTATCAAAGATGACAAACATATGCTCATGCAAGATTCTTTTGTTTTGAGTTTCTGCTAGTCGATTCAGCTGCCTTTTATTGCTTTCTCACTAGATGCTTTGTTCTTTTCCCCCTTTTTCGGTGTATTTTTGTATCAGGACTCTAGAATTTCATTCCATTTTGTTTGTTTTTATCGGTAGGCTGTCTCATATATGAACTTTTCTCCGGCATGAAGTTGAGCAGAACAGAGGAGTTGCGCAACACTGCTTCTATTCCAAAGGTAGATACAGTATTTGATAAGGGTCGCTGTCTGGACATGTTCACTGGATGAATGATTTATACTAATTCCATTGCATCAGAGATTTATAATTTTGGTTTGTTTTGGTTCTTGAAAGATTATTGTTTCACTTGCATCTCATCTTGCAGTCTCTGCTTCCAGATTATCAGCGGCTCTTGAGTTCCATGCCTTCTCGCAGGATGAATACATCAAAGCTTTTAGAGAATAGTGGTCAGTTTTCTAACTTGAGTGTCTAACTACTTTTTTGATATTATTTACTCCTTATTGTTGGAGGTATAAATTGCAAAAATTTTATGTGGAAAATGATTTGAATAGATTAATGTTCATTTGAGTTATACATGTATAGTTCTTCAGGGAATTAGTGGAGAGCATTTGATTCATTTCCAGTTGTCGTCCGAGAGCCATATACCAGATGAAATGTTAATTATGGAGGATAAACTGGTGGTAGTTGCTATTCAGTATATGGTTTCTTGGTCATTAGTTAAGTCTCTTCAGGAAATAACAAAAAATGTTTTTTATTGAAGTGACCATAGACAATCTGGTTAATGGTTAAAGAAAGAAAAGTGCATTTTCATTTCATTGCAAGAGCAGATGAGTGTCTTGTGGAATTTCTGGCTCTCAGGTATACTTGTGTGCATGTGAAAGGTGCTCATTGCAGGACCTTCTGTTTCCTTTAAAGTGGCTTTGCGGTCACTTGCTCATGTTTCTGTGTGTGTTTTCTATGTGCTGACATTTTTCCTTTTATGGCAAGGGTTGTTGATCTAGGACAACTATTTCTCTGAATTCTTTTCTTCTGTGTGCCATAATACTAACGTTGGTGCTTATGGAATGGCAGAATATTTTCAAAATAAACTGGTGGATACAATACATTTCATGGAAATTCTCAATCTAAAGGATAGTGTTGAGAAAGACACCTTCTTCCGCAAGCTGCCAAATTTAGCTGAGCAGCTTCCTCGGCAAATCGTTTTGAAGAAGGTGCAGTCATTAATTCCTTGTAGACATAGTACACTCAACAATTATTTTCCTTAAACTCAGCGTGTTGATGTTATTTCCTGCTTTTACAGTTACTTCCTTTATTAGCTTCTGCCCTTGAATTTGGTTCAGCTGCTGCCCCAGCATTGGCTGCATTGTTAAAAATGGGTTCCTGGCTCTCTACTGAAGAATTCAGTTCCAAGGTTATACTCTTTTAAGTCCATCGGTTGTGTCCTCCTTTTATTCTGTTTCTTTTATATGAGTTTTGATATCGCATCTATTATATGTGAACATGTATGGAAGCGCTGTCTTTGTCTATATTTTGTTGTCTGATTTTAAATTTGTTTGATTTCAGGTACTGCCTACAATTGTGAAGCTTTTCGCGTCCAATGACCGTGCTATTCGAGTTGGTCTCCTGCAGCACATTGATCAGTATGGAGAGTCATTATCAGCTCAAATTGTTGATGAGCAAGTATGCTGCCACTACCAAATTCTTGATGTCTTTCTATACTCCCAAGTATATCAAGAGTAATTTTTGCATGTCCAATTTTGGATTTCTAAAGCTCCTATCTTGCTGACTAGGTTTACCCTCACGTGGCTACTGGATTTTCTGATACATCTGCCTTTCTGCGAGAATTGACACTGAAATCTATGCTCATTCTTGCTCCTAAGGTAGGTTTTATATCTCAGTTGTCTTCTAAGATGCTGTGTACAACCCGTAAAAGGCGAGCGCTGTGATTTTCGAAGCCCTGTCACATACAGCAGATCTAATGACAGCCAAATTCAATGAATGGAGACAGTGGTTCATTACATTTTTCTTTTTTTGACTACAGCTTTCTCAGCGAACAATTTCAGCATCTTTACTGAAGTACCTGTCAAAGTTACAGGTATGATTACTGGGTCTTTCAGATCATCTTTTATTGAACTTCAGAAATCGTATTCTTTCTCTAAAAATTAATTCCCTCCATTAGGCAGTGCATGATCAGTGGATAATGCAAGATCTGTGCATTTTAAGATATGCTTGGTACTGCAGAAAATTGGTTATGTCTTTTCTTTGTGGTGCTCGGTTTAGGAGTCACTCATCTATTAGGCAATTTGGGAGCTCTGGTATGTGTTTTTCATTTCTGTAAGGCTTGCAGGTGGATGAAGAACCAGCAATAAGAACCAACACCACGATATTACTTGGTAACATTGCAAGCCATCTAAATGAAGGGGTCAGTTTCCCAATTTCCATCATCTTTTGTTGTGTCTTTTGATTGCCATATCTTCTTTCAGCATATTACCTCATCTTAATCCTTCTCTAGTGTCAGTGAAATTGCTTAAGAATGCCACATATTGTTATTTTATGGTGCAGACAAGGAAAAGAGTGTTGATCAATGCGTTTACAGTCCGTGCACTGCGTGATACTTTCTCTCCTGCCAGAGGAGCAGGTAAGGTCCCTCTGTGATTTAATCAACATTTTATTGAGTAGTATACTACAAGTTACAACATGCTTTGAAGATGCTAAACATTCCCAGCATTGATGGAAAATGAAAACTATCATTTCGTTTGTGCATCTAGTCAAACTTTTTTACTCTATTTTCACATGTTTCCTTTATTCTTTAGCTGAATCTATTTTTTTCTCTTTCTGATTAGACTGTCCCTAAGTAGTTGTTCAACTCTTCTAATTGATTAAACAATTATGTCGAGGCAGGAATCATGGCTTTATGCGCGACAAGCTCGTCTTATGACACTACTGAAATTGCAACTAGGATTCTTCCAAATGTTGTTGTTTTAACCATTGATCCTGATAGGTAAGGTGTTTTATTTTTGCTGCATCTTCCTCCCACATGATTAGATGTTTACCTGCTCTTTGACTAGCCATCACTTTTTTCTCCTTTTTAATGCTGTACATTGTCATGTACTGGTTTTGGGCCCTTTCATTTTTGGGGACAAAATCAGTGCGGAGCTTTTGTGATATTAAAAAAAAAATAAAAAAAAATAAATACTTACGAGACCTAATGTACAGGTATTTGTACTCTCCTCCTATCTTGGAGGGAAATGACTCTAAGACTGTTGCTATCTCAACATTGAGTTCCTTTTTTTTTTCTCAACAGTGATGTTCGATCAAAGGCATTTCAAGCAGTTGACCAGTTTTTACTGTTATTGAAGCAATATTACGAGAAGGTATCTATTTTCCGTCTCTTTCTTCAACCACTAACCAAAACTGTATCTTAGTTTTAATTCAATCAATCAGAAAGCTTGGAGGTGGGTTTTTTTATCATTTGCGCCAACACAGTAGTCAGAAGGAGCATGAGTAGTTTGTCTTTGCTCATGATCTCTCTCTGTCTCTCTCTGTCCCTGTCCCTGTCTCTCTCTCTCTCACACACACACACACACACACACAAAAGCGCGCATCTGTCAGATAGTCCTGCTGGTCTGATCTGGTGGTATGTATGCACTTTTGATGACTTTGTTCGAATGAGGTACCCTATTCTTTTATGTCCCTCTAGTTTTCATTTTTCTCTTTATGTATAATACTTGGAAGTGCTAATTATATCAGTTTAGATCTTTACCAGTACTTGTCTTTTTCTGAGCTATGATTTCACTTATTTAAGATACTCTAATTCATCGACAATGTTTAGTTTTTTCATCAGTTAGTGATAAAATCTTCTGTTCCTTATTCTTTTTCAGCAGACAAGTTCTGGGGATACCACTGGCATGAGCACTGGAACTTCTTTGGACCTTGGAAATGCAGGTTTACTTGGGTGAGTTCATTCTTCTTTAGCAGTGCATTGTGCTTACATGGCAAATTATTGTGGTTGGAAAGTAAAATGAAACGGCTTGGAGGCTCTCTCTGTCACTTTGATGAAAAAGTTCATTCTTTGTGATGCATATTAGTATTTATGCCTTGCACGTCATACCATGCAGAAAAAGCAAAAATAATCCCAGCAGCAATCTAGGAAACAGATGTCTGTAGATATAAATTGGAACAAGCAGTTTATTATCGTTTCAACAGTCCGAAATTAATTTTTCACTGCAACCAGTCAACGGTTGGATTTGGCAGTTTCAAAGCCCATACATCTTCAACAACAAAATTCACAACTGCAAAAAGGACAATTATTGTCACTGCTTATCTGCAAGTTCGTCATATGCAGATGAGGTGCCTCCTGGAAGAACTAGTGATCAATGTTGTTAATTGGGATTCAAATAGGGAATTTAAACCTCATTTTTTGAATTGTGAATCCAATTGAATCATGAATGGTAAGATTCAGTAGAATCTTATAGAATAAATAAATAGAAGGATATCTTATTGAAGCCTAGCTATTATTTGTGAGAATATACAAAAATATTGAACAGATCATTTTGAAGAAATATCACCTGATCATGCTAGATGAACCCAGACGACCTATGTAAGATATTCAAGGAAATAACCCCTCTATCAGTAAAATTGTGATTTGAAAACATCCATGCTATGATTCGTGTTTAAAGCTTGATGTCATAACTTTCAGGGCCAACAATCACAAATATAGAAGTCTTGACTGAATTGTAGTGAATCATACCTAATCATAATGGGATCATAAGATTCATTTGCAATTCAGATGCATCTCCGCTTCTAGTTGCAGAATGAATTGTTTTGTGGGTGAAATTGATTTGAAATCATAGGATTTCAACAACACTGCTGGTGATTGACTGTTCCTTTAGCTGGAAAACACAGAAAGCAATTCTGTGTTTTCGCAGTTACGCCTTTCAAAGCACTGAAAATGGTGGTAGTCAAAGGACGCATTCTCCTTGTAATTTTCGGGTTTTAGGGCTGTTGAGATAGGGAATCTGAGAGCATTGTAGATCAAATACAATCTTGAAGATTTATGATTAGAGAAGTACTCTGTCTATGCCAGAACTTGGCAGCCACAGGTCAACATAGTGGTTGTTTCTCTTGCAATTGTAGAGGAGTATCTTGAGTCAGGATTTTATCCTCTTTTATATGGTGTTCTTTCATGAATTTTTATTGACCTAAGGTTGCACTATTATGCAGATGGGCAATGAGCTCCTTGACTCTCAAAGGAAAACCTTCAGAACAAGCACCTGTTGCAACTGCGAACTCCAGCACTCCTCTTACTTCTTCAGCTTCCACTCCCAGCTTTGGTATGGCTTCTGTTCATTCATTGATATTCTCTGAATGTGTTCCCCAGAAGCCTTTAGTGGATGTTGATACCAGTCTAGTTATAATTTGTTTTCATAAAGCTTGAGCTGGCTCTGGTAATGGTAAATTTTATTACCGACACCGTTGTGCATGAATGGTTTGTGCTAGGATTGACTTTCTTGCGGTCTTACTATATGCAGCTGCTGCAGTGTTTTCTCTAAAGGGAAGGGGTTTTTGAAAAATCAATAGCGAGACTAAGCCCAGAGGGATCATAAATTCTCTTTAGAGTCACAGTGCATGGCTTTACTCCGCAAGATGTTTCTTCCTACATTATGGACTGTCGATATAAACCTAGGATAAAATAATTGATATGTACATCACCGTGACTATAATTAATATAATATGCATGTTATGTTGATTGGTTTCTTGGATAGTTTCAGGGGTGGAGACTCCAAGTACCGCAATGGTTCATGCTAGTTCTAGCACAGACCTGTCTGATCAGCCCGTACCTGTGTCACCGACATCAACCGATGGTTGGGGAGAAGTGGAGAACGGAATTCATGAAGAGCATGAAAGTGACAAGGATGGTTGGGATGATATTGAACCCCTTGAAGAGCCAAAGCCATCTCCCGTTCTTGCTAACATCCAAGCAGCTCAGAAAAGACCAGTGTCGCAACCTGTTTCACACTCCAAGCCGCCAGGTAATATGAATATATTTTGCTTGATGCCGATGGTGATGAATGCTCTCATAGTTTGCTGTGGGAGTGCATTGACTGTAAAGACCTACTGATGATTTGTCACTTGATGACTGAACCATAAGACAGTTTTTTAGCCCAAAATGCTATCTTCTGCTTGAGAAATTCATTTCAAATCTTTATATTTGTTTCCGGGATCTGTAATGTCCAGTGAGTATGCGATCTTCAATAGTAACTAGAATATTATAGATTGAGTTGCTGTCTAGATAACTGGTTCTGAATCACATGAATATTTATATGTGAGGGCCAGTTACAGTGTATTCAAGTTAAGAGGTCATGGTGGTAATCATCTTTTGGTGCTTTAACGTCGAAGGATTGTCGTTAGAATTGAAATTTTACCGCAATTAATAACTCTCTTGCATTTTGATTTTGATTAATGCGATTTGCTGCCAATACATCCGGCAGGCTTAAGTATTTCCCTTTTGATTCTCAGTGACGAGTTTGAGGCCAAAGAGTGCAGTGAAAGTCCCCAAAGATGAAGATGATGATTTGTGGGGATCCATAGCCGCACCGGTTCCAAAGAGCGCCTCGAAACCTATGACTGTAAAACCTGCCGTAACAGCGGATGACGATCCATGGGCTGCCATAGCCGCTCCTCTGCCTACCACCACCGCCAAGCCTTTATCAACCAGTAGAATCCGAGGAGCTAAACCCGCCGCTCCAAAATTGGGCGCACAGAGAATAAACCGGACATCGTCATCCGAGTGTAAATCAGACAAAATCAAGAAACAGGAACGCTAGAAGAATCTTGGAGCCTGTACATTTTTGTCTTCAGGGGGTGTGGTCGACCAATCAATCATAGCAAAGAATCGGCGCACATTCGGTTCGCGATAAGTTCTTTCTTTCTGGCAAAATTTATCATGTGTATCATTTTTCATTTGTAATATCATTTGTAACCATCATATAGGACGTCGTCATTCTTTTCTCACAGTACCTTAGTCTTATAAGTGGTTATGAGAAATTTCAACTGGCAAGGAGACTGGTTGTGAGCTTGTAATGTGATGGCTCTTTTTGGCCGGACAAACTATTGTTACTGCTTGACGAAAGCGGGTGCACGAGTCGGTGCGTGTTTGCGACAATCTGAGTCCCTGTCTGTTCCTCCTGCATACAGCCATTGAATCGCGACTGCGGTTGGGCTGCCCGCGCGAGCAGCTCTTTCGCGCATTTTGTCTCACGGCATGTGGTGTTGCGTGAGGTGAATTTGATGGAGATGCATTGCATACCATATCACAAGAGAAAGAATTGATGCTGCGAAAAATGTGATAAATTTATGTCAAAATAAGTTTTTGACCACCAAAACACAAATTGATACATCCATGCTAATTTTATACCAAATTAATTTTTTTTAACTATATTTAAATTGTTACATTTATGATAAATTTATACTTCCTTTAATTTCATTAAATTGGATTAATATTACGAAAAGTCAAAATTGGTACATCTATGACAATAGAGGATAAATTTTCAAATTGATAGATTCATTGTCTACACAATATTTTACCGATAAAATTTAACGAAAATTAATATGGGTAATATTTTATCGACGAAATTTAACGAAAACTAACATGAAGTAATTTTATCATGAATGTATCAATATAAGAATTTTTCGCGATATTAATATCGATAAATATGGAGGGAGCCGGTTGCACTTACACATGCAGAAAAAACCAATTAAACAATAATAATATAAAAAAGGGTAGTCGAGTCAACCTATTTAATACTGGCAGATTCGGCAGAATCTCAGTTCGGAAGTCAGCTCCTCTCCCTTCTTTCATTCCCATCACATCGATCAGATCTCTCTCTCTCCCCGATCGCCACTTCTCCTTCTTCGCCGCTTCGCGCCGGCTTACAATGACGGCGACCGGCCCGCGCCGCCGCGGCCGCGGCCGCCGCCACCTCGCGCGTCGCGAGAGCCGCGCTCGGCTCTCCGTCATCGTGGCGTGCCTCGGCTGCTTCCTCCTCGGGCCCGCCGACGCTTCGATCCACGAGTACCGGAACGAGACGTTCGCCCGCCGCTCCAACTCCTTCTTCTTCCACGGCGGCAGCGAAGGCCTCTTCGCTTCCCAGCCCCGCCCCTCCTCCGGCGGCGGCGGCGGCAATCTCACCTCCGACGACGCGCCCGTCAGCGGCAGATCGTTCATCCGGTTCGTCATTGTCCTTTTTTTTTTTTTGGCGGCTCGATGTTCTGCGTTCTGCTTGGTGAGCTAGCACGTTCTTTGCGGGTGATCCGGATTTTCTTCGCGGCAAAAGTGGTTCGCGGCTGCGTTTCTGCGTTGACTGGCTCAATGCTTCATCGTACGTTGGTTCGTTGCATGAGGTTGAACGTTGATTAGAGTTATTTGGGACAAAAAAATTCGTGCACGTAGTTTGGTCCGTGTGAATGATGAGTTTCAGAGGTGATATTTTAATGGAGGACGAAGAAGAGCAAGAAAAGTAGGAATCTTTAGGAATGATGATGGCCTTCTGTTTGGCTAATGCTGACATCATGCATTGGTCCTTTTCACGCGATGGATGTTGTTCGAGATTCACCTGGAACTGTTTGCTTGGAGTTTTGAGGTGTGAGTGTGGAAGGCGGGGACGATGAGTGGACAGGGAGAGGGAGTACCAAAAAACACGCGCAAATATGGAGAGATCTGTCCATTTTGGCAACAAAAAAAGATAACGAAGAGCTATGAGAGATCAGAGGTTTTGGGGTTGATCTCGCATTTACCAGGATTTTCAGTAAAGCGTGCAATCTTATTTTCGGCCAACGTAAAAGAATCACAGTTTTCAATCAGCTAATGAGTACTGAGGTAAATATGGAGGACCTGATTATCTTCATTGATAAACAGGAATTATTCACCCTTATAAATGCTTTTCAGCTAAAGCAGTAAATGCATTTTATACATCCTGTCAACTTTAACTCTGTGGGTAATAATTATTTCTTGCAGTTTATTTGTATTCGGATTTCTGCTCAACAATATCTTTGTTCTTTTTCTCTGTTTTTGAAAGAGCCTTTGGTTGCTGATCTTACATGTAGTCCAAAGTTATAGTACGGAGTTTAAGGTACTTAATGTCGAATATGACCTGTACAGGTTCGAGTCCATCACCTTCCAAAGGACAAAAGAGTCTGCTGCGAAGATAAATGAGATGCAGCAGAGAACTGGATTGGTTGAAGCTTTAATTGTTGATGTCAGAGATAGGGAGAGGATTGGTGGTGCTTATCTGAATTCAAGTATGATATGTTGCACTCCAGATCTCTCTAAGGATGGATACTGCAAGGTAGGGGAGGTGATCATTCATCAAGATCACAATAATCCTGATGGACCTAAACGAGTTCAGACTTTCTTTGAGGGGAAAAATGAAGAGGCTAAAATGGAGCTTCACAGTGTGGAGATCAACAGAACTGGAATGTACTATCTGTACTTCATGTTTTGTGATCCAGAACTTAAGGACTTGTCAGTCAGTGGAACGACTGTTTGGAAGAACCCGGAGGGTTATCTACCTGGAAAGATTACTCCCCTGATGACGTTTTTCGGCCTCATGTCTTGGGCATACCTGGTTTTGGGTCTTGTCTGGTTTCTCCAGTTTGTGAAGCACTGGAAAGACGTAATACAACTTCACTATCAGATAACGGCTGTAATTGGTCTGGGGATGTGTGAAATGGCCTTCTGGTACTTCGAATATGCAAACTTCAATTCCACTGGATACAGACCTATGGGAGTCACTGTATGGGCAGTAACTTTTAGTGCTGTCAAGAAGACTGTTTCCCGTCTGCTACTTTTAGTGGTCTCGATGGGATATGGTGTTGTGAAGCCAACCCTTGGTAGCATAACCCCTAAAGTACTGGTCCTTGGCATTGCATACTTTGTGGCTTCAGAAGCTCTTGAGCTCTACGAACATTTGGGAAACATAAATGACTTTTCTGGAAGAGCAAGGATTTTCCTGGTGCTACCAGTCGCTCTTTTGGATGCCTGCTTTATTCTTTGGATCTTCTCTTCATTATCTCAAACTCTTGAAAAGCTTCAGGTAAGTTATATACATCATGTTCTCCTCCTATCACTAGTTCTGGCAAGCCCTCGCATGCAATAAGTAGGCATCCATTGAATAAAATCAATTAGTTTCTAATTTGAGCAAGATTATTCTGCATAAGAAGTCTGTTGTTAGTCTGTAGGTTCCCCATGAAGTGTTCATATGTGTGCATGTTATATTTAATCAGTAATTAATTGGCCTTTTATTCGACTCCTGAGTTAATTATTTTGTAGACAAATGCATTCACCACGAGTATATAAAATGCATTTTATATACATGATTATACATATTTAATTTTGTCAAGTCTCACATAGTGATACCAATGACATCAATTCTTGTTATTTGAGGTCATCTACATTTTGCACGCTTCGCAGACCTGGTCTAAGTGGGCTAATTGGCCGGCTGGACTAAAACCGCCTCTTAGCCGAACAATTGACTGTGATTCCTAGTATGTCAAAATAGCAGTAGCAATGTTGAGAACGTATGATATACCAAATTCTATGAAGATTAGAGATAGATGTGAGCTGTGATTGCGCCCACTCTGGATTATATCCTTCTGAGTATCCTTCTTGGGAGCAAGAAAAGTATGTGGTTTCTTGGCTAGGTCGTGATTGTCCCACTTCGTAGAAATGTGGTCAAATAATAGCGCCACAATTTAATCATGCAAGAATTTAAGTTTTGAACATCATTTTCTAGGCCCACTATTTTCACATGCGTTTACCTCAATTTTACCAACCATTTTTGCTATGACGCACTTGATAGAACTTGGTTAGGTGGTTTACTTCCCAAAGTGGATATATCTTAATAAATTTACTGGAACCGGTGAAGTTCATTTATACACTGCATGCATTATCTTAAATTGTCTTTTTTGTCCTCCCAATTTCGAGAACTAATTCGGATATTGTATCGTTTTATCACTTTGGAGGACAGATCAGAAGAAGTGTGGCCAAACTTGGGCTTTATCGCAAGTTTACTAATTGCCTTGCAGTTTCAGTGCTTCTCTCTATCGCTTGGATTGGCTATGAGGTTCCTTTTATTTCTCTTTCCAACTTTGGCTCTAGAGGCTTGTCTGCTGAATTTGTATTTTCCCCCTACTCCTTTTCCTTTATGCATTCAGTAGACGTTTGATTTTGCCTCTTCTAGCAAATCCTTTGATAATTTTCTGTGCTTGACGTTTTCCTTAGCTCAATTATTTATGCTGAAAACAAAGTCCTTTCTTCTTGCTTGAATAATAATGCCATTACTCGTACATGATCGAAGCTGATAGTTTGTTGCTGATCCTCTATTTCTTATCAAGCAGACTGATTGACTGATTGATTTTCTTGTTCCTGACACGATTTTTGACAGCTGTATTATAATGCAAATGACCCTTTGAGTGAACTGTGGCGAAGTGCTTGGATTATCCCTGCTTTCTGGATTTTGCTTGCATATATTCTCTTGGTGGTGATATGCGTCCTCTGGGGTCCATCGAACAACCCAACTAGGTACTCCCAGAAACTTGATTCCTATCCTTTAGATGCTGCTACTTTATCTGGGAGTATTCTCTTCGATTTTAAGTCATATAAAGCTCTAAACTTCCACATATGCGTAAGATTGGAATTTTGGTGATTGTATATTGAAATTTAGGAGGCATCCAGTAGGGTATTTGGCCTACCAAAACTAAACTAAACTAGTTGCATTGTGGTGTTATTGTTATGTTTGGAAACTGATTAAACAAACGTTCCATGCCTACTTATTGGGATTCTTGAAAAGGGGCCGGACTTGGAACATCTAAAGCAATGAGATTTCAGAATTTTATTTAACGCAATGCCAATCTTGCACATCTCTGCCCTCATACAGTGAGGCATGTCATTGCTGTTTAACCTTGTGCTGATTTTACAGATATGCCTTCTCCGAGGAGCCTGGGAATGACATGGAAGAGGAGAGTGTCTTGCTTGCTAGTAGAGGAGTTATGGTGGCTTCTGAGGGAGCTTCCAAGTTGGAAAGAAAGGATAGGAAGCTGTCGCTTCCAGCTGAGCATCATGTATTCAGCATCGGGGAAGCAGTTGAAGACAAGAGAGAATAACAGCTCTATCTCATCCTGCAATCTGTTACTGGTCACTGGTGCAGTTCACAACTCTGCCAGAAACTAACCTTTGACAGTGTATACTTCTTCGATTATTTATTTTTTCCCATAGAAAGTGCTCATAACGAGAAGAATTAGAATAAAGTTCATAAAGCCATATGACGGGGAGGGTAGCAGGAGGAGGATCTAAATTATTAGGCGGTTTGATGTAAAACCATCAGGCAGATGAATGGAAGTCGCTGATATCTGAGGTGTAAATACAATAAACTTTACAAAGCAAAAGTATTCTTCTGAGATATTATGTTATAAAAGGCTGCAAAATGTTTCATTGAACTTGTATCTCTCAGTGGATGGGCTTCATTTCGCTAAGCTGGTGATACTCGAATTTGAGCCGCCACATTGGCCAGGATTGTGTTGGTAACTTCTTTATCCTCTTGCCTATACTGACCGCAGGATAAACCCACGCATGGCACAATGACTAGACTGAAAATGAACCACTCCTCATGAAATAGAACATGCTGATAATTTAATCAAAGAACTGGGGACTTTTTTGGTTCAAGACTTGTGGATGTCATGTGCTTGATCACGCAGCACCAACAGGTCTTGACATCTCGAGAAAACCCAGGTTCTAACACTTCCCATGTTCCCTCTCAGGTCTACCACGCTAGAGCTAATTCGACACCTGCATTTCCCAGAGCTTCAAATGGGTCTTGATTGATGTGAACATCTCAGCAATTTCTGGCATCAATTTACTCCCGAAATCAAATCGAACTGAATCCAAATAATATTGTATCAACACAATAACTCAAAAACTAATTTCATGGCACTTTCTGAGTGTCGGTGCACCTATCATTAGGTGGTCCAAGGACAGCTTTTTCTTTCTTTCTTGGAGCTCAGTCACCCACATATGTCAAAACATGGGTTCTCCCTCATTCCCACGGACACTAGAAAGCCTCAATGCAATCATCCAAAATTATCTTCCCCATGTTCTTATTTAAGTTAGTCACTGTATTGCAAATATCGCCAGTACTTTGGGTGGACAAACCTCCTGAGTAGAACACATCAACTCTATTCCTCGACTCAATCCAACTGCAACCAGGGCTCTTCCTCAAACCCTTCTCTTTCATGGACGCCCGCAATTGCGCTGCCCGATCCTGCAACTCAGCTTCTCCATAAAGATTCAACAACTGAACATAATTGCTTCCTGTGTCTGGTTCGATCCTCAACAAGTTGGAAGCTGCCACTTCCCCGAGCTCAACATTTTTGTGGATTCGACATGCAGACAAAAACAGAGCCAAACGCTTCTATCAGGTACCATGGACATGCTTTCTATGAAATGATAAGCATCGTCCAAGCGTCCAGCTCGGCCAAGGAGATCGACAATGTTAACATAATCCTCTATTTCGGGCTCAAAGTGACACCCCTCTTTCATCAACTCAAAAAGTCTCAGGCCTTCCTCAACCAAACCAGAATGCCTACAAGATGAGATCAATGACCTGAACGTTACTTTATCAGGATCTATGCCTAAGATTCTCATTTCGTCAAATAGTTGGATGGATTTAAGGTAGTTCCCATTATATCCGTAGCCAGATATCATCGAGTTCCATGTCACCAGGTTCCTTTGTGGCATTTTTTGAAAGATCTGCTCAGCATAGTTGATGCATCCAGATTTGATATACATATCCATCAGTCCGTTCTCCACTTGAAGATCCCACAAAATTTCCTGTCTTACCAGATATCCATGGACAGTTTTCCCTTTAAGCAATGATGCTAAAGATGAAATTGCAGCAAGTACAGTTGTGATGGACACAGAATCTGGTTTTTGACCTTGCTGCGCAATTTGAGAAAAAAGATCAATTGAGAGTTCAGGGAAATTGTTTCGGCTATAGCATGACATCATGGAATTCCAAGTTACAAGGTTCTTATGCGGCATATTAGCAAATAAAACTGATGCTGTATCTGGCAAACCACATTTTGAGTACATATCAATAAGAGAACTCGCTACAAAGGTATCAGATTCCAGTCCACTCTTTATCACGGATCCATGAATGGCTTTACTCAGAGAGATTTTCTCCAGCCCTGCACCAGCATCAATTACACTTGCCATAATATTTGAATCCGGTTTCATCCCATCATTTTCCATTTCTTTATATAAATCAAGAGCCTCCTTATACTTCCCATTTTGGCAAAAACCTGATATCATGGAACCCCATGCTACCATATCCCTCTCTGTCATGCAAGAAAAAACCAAATCAGCATCTTCAATGTTTCCACACTTGGAGTACATAGTCAGCAGCGAACTCTGTGTAGCAACATTCTTTTGTATCGGTCGCTTGCTCAAGTCTGCATGGACCGATCTTCCAAAATTAAGAAGCAGAGCCATACTACAGGAAATTAAAATGTTTGACAATGTGATGGAATCTGACTTTGTACCACTGGCTCTCATCTGGTTATAAACTTCAATAGCATCATTGACGCAGCCATTACTGACATAAGCTGAGATCATAGCATTCCACGACTCAATTTCTCTCTCTAACTGAGAGAAAAGACATTGTGCATCTTGAACCGATCCACACTTTGCATACATAGTTAAAGTAGCAGTAGAGACATAGGGATCATTGAGAAAACCCATCTTAATCACGTCACAATGGACTTGTCTACCAAAACACACGTCTTCACCACAGCAACAAGCACTTAAAGCACTAGAAAATGTTGATGATACGAGGTCCACATTCTCATTCTTTGCTAATGAATAGAGTCTCAAGCTATACTGCCACAAGTTATTCTCAATTAGCCTACTAATCAATACATTCCATGCTACTACATTGCTTCTGTCCACCAGATTATCAAACAAAATGAACGCATCCCTCAGTCTCCTACAACTAGAGTACATATCAATCAAAGCAGTTTCTAAGAAAGGGTCACCATTGAACATGTTCCTGACAACATAGCCGTGAATTTGCTTCCCCTGCAAAGATCCCAAATGACCATCACAAACACCTAACAGAATGGAAAGAGAATACTCATCAGGTCTTACACCCAACAGCTGCATTTGACCAAATTTATGTACACCCTCCTCAAGACGGCCATATCTAAAGTACCCATCTATTAAAGAGTTCCAGATCGTGACGTCCTGAATCAATGCTCGACTCTCAGTCAATTCATCGAACACCCTGACGGCATCATCTAAAGACCCACATTTCACGTACATGTTGATGAGCGAATTTGCTATGTACAAATCATTCTGCAGACCCAAAGCAAGAACGGAAGAATGAATAGTCTTTCCAGAGCAAAGATTGGAAAGAGAAGCGCAGGCTTTGAGAAGGGAAGGGAAGGTGAATTTGGTGGCATTTACTGGTGAATACAACTTCAGGGCCTCTGTGTACTGGGACTGTTGGACTAAAGATTTGATCTTGGAATTGACGAAGGACGTTGAAGGATGTGATTGAATAAGAGTCGAAAGTCTCCGGGCAAAAAAGAATGGGTTGAATTGCATGTCAGCACCATCACTCCAACTGCATTCAATCAAAAGTGATGCAGAAGCAGGTTATGAGATACCATCTTGGGAAAGAAAAAATAAGTTGTTTTCAGTCAATCACTTGTGAGGTCAACGACCTACTGCGAAAATAATGTCTTAACCCGAAAAGACAGAAGGTGGTCGTGCTCAGATTTATTACTGCTAATGATATCCAGAAAATACTTTTTTTTTTTTTTGGTCCACATGTTAAGAGAGAACTCTTGATTCTATAACAATAGGAATCCCAAACAATATGATACATTTCCTTTTCTCAAATCGGGTAGATGAAAAACTCAGGCTGAGTACATGTTTTATCTCTCAAATTATGTAGGGATATCTTTCTTTTCTCATTTCGGCATAAAAAAAGGCTATTTATAATAATAAAAAGAGAAAAAGGATAATCATGCTTGTAGTTTTAAAATTTATAGAGAAATCACAATTAAGTCTTAAATGTAGTTAAGAGCTAAAACACATAAAAAAAAAAAAGTGCAGTCAAATCTTTTTATTAGCTGCATCGAATTTGAAAGACGAAAAATGCTAATATAGCTTTTTTTTTAATATATCTCGAGGCCACGTGGAGCAAATCCTCCAGCGCTATATTGAGACTCTATGGGGCCAAAACATAAAATCATATTGGGCTAAGCATGAGCCAAACCCAAGCCATAATATAACTCGGTTGATGTGCAGATTTTACTCGAGCAGGTATGATCAATCGGCAGATTTGTGATTTGAGAACAACACTGATTTGAAGTTCAAGCTACTTGGTTCCTACATTTCAACTCATCTTTCCGAGAATATAGCATATCGGATCCATATAAATCTCAGCATAGTGAATATGAGCAGAGCCCATTGCCGCCGACAGAGAGAGAGAGAGAGGCAGAGAAAGTTCAAGAGGTAATGAAGTCTCCTCAGTTTGCGGGGAGATAGAAGAAGACCATCACCATCACCATCACCATCACAGGCATTTCCACCAATACAGCATTTTTGTTGACGCTTGAATTTCCGAATAATGTAATAAGAGCGAGATGTCCCAAAAACTCGCGTGTCAGATCCCATTGATGAGAGTTTTGAGTGACATTATACATGACAATTTCTGCTGATGGAGCCACGCACATACAAAGATGATCTATTTTCTTAGAAAGTTTTGAGGTGAAGTTGAATGTGGGATCAAAATTGAGAAAAGATCCACTTCATCGGCACAGCTCATTTGATGCTCGCCTTAGGAATGGAAGAAACACATGGTCCACCAGAAGTCATAAACGGTACACCCTTGAACGTAGCGACACCTTTCTCATCAGTAAACAGATTCTGCACCATAAACACAGTTCACAATTACAATACCACAGAAGCCATAAATAATTTTTTGGCTAACACATAAGCCATTCGTATGAAGAAGAAGAAGAAGAAGAAGAAGAAGATGATGAAGACAAAAAGTGGATCACTTAGAGCAATCTAAAAATTCAAGCTGAAAAAGTCTTGATCGAGAAGAGGATAAACTAACAGTTAGAAAAAATACCGGTGTTATCTTCTCCAACTGCTTCTTCTTAGGGTTCAGAACTTCTTCTGGCTTCCCATCAATCCTAAATAGAGAACCAGCAACGGCATATGAGCAAAAGGAACCAAAAGTTTGACGCTTAAGATCTATACCAATATTTTAATTGAAAAGTGTGTTTTATCAAATATGTTCCAAGCCAAAGATCGATCAGCGAAGCTAGAAGTAGAAGATTGATCCAAGAGGAAGTGCTTTCAAGAGAAATAACAATTGCTATCTATATGTCACACATCGAATCCTATTGCCAACTAAACTGTCTACAGAATGGCTTTTCAAATGTGTCTGCATACGTGGGTGCCATGCACGCACGCACACACCACATAGATCAATCGATCTCAGGTGATTGATGATGTATGAGCACTTGCAAGATAGAAAGTGCTTTTACACTGTGAATAGTAAAGTACACTTTGGAGTAGGCTTTAATCAGGCATGCCCTTAATTTTTCAAAATTTCCCCATAAGCAGTTAGTTTGGTGATGTGCATATGCTTCCACAAAAGGCAATCGGCAACAGGAGAAATTCAGGTAAGTAAATCTCAGACAAAGCTTTCCAGGCTCACCCAGAAAATGAGACCTGCTCCCCAATTTGGCCCCCTCTGGTGGGAGCAAAGGTTCAACAACCGAGTGATCTTCATTAGAAGCACAAAGCACCTGAAAGATGACAAATTGGAATCAAATTTTGTGGACAATTGTCTCATGATTGATCTTCATAAGTTGCAAACTATAAGAATTTCTGGGCAAGTGGGTGATTATCAAATCACAGAGACCATGGTGGCACATAACATACAATCACATGAAGAAACAGCATGAAGAAACATCATCTTGCTACAGCAGTCAAGGGCTACTACCTGATCAATAGTCTCACGAGCAGTCAGCTTATGCAGAAGCAAAACTTAAAAGCTAAGACTCAAAGCTGAACCACTGAAAACTGGAATTCATGCAAACACAATAGGCTAGGGACGAACTGAAATATCTTTAATGGATCCACTGATGCAACAGTGCCATCCACTGGTCAAGAGATGATAAATAACGAAACCAACAATTCTCACCATGAAGCTATTGAAATTCTAGCCACACACGTCAATTTTGTCTAATCCAGGCTAGAAAGTACTTTCGGAGGAGCAAAGAACTTCTAATATGTTTTTCCATTTGTGGCTTTCCACAAAATATAGTTTTCTTAAACAGGGAAGCTCGATGAATGAAGAGAATTCACTGATATTTAAAGAGATGAGAGCAAAAGACATACCAGGCCTTCAGACATAACATCTCTGAGCTTTCCTGGTTTTACATTTGTAATAAGCACAACACGCCGGTTCTACAAGTAAGAAAGAGATAAAATTGATTGCTTCCAAAAAGTTTATTAAACTGCTCCTTACTTTAGTGAGGCAATGAGGTAATTACAATACCGTCAACTCATCTGGACTGCAATATTTGGCCAAACCACTAACAACCTGCCTCAATTTAGCCTCTCCAACATCAATTTCTTCAACAAGTAAACTGGACCACCAAATCAAGAAAGGAACAAAAATCAACCTCTGCACTTTGCATGACTATCATATCAGAATCAAAAGTTTACAAGACATGGCAGAACAGAAGACCATGATTAACACACCTATCAGCAGATGGATGCTTCCATGCTTTCCTAATGAGGCCAACCCGTATATTGAGCAAGCTCACATCAATTTCTTTGTCTTTTTCAGCAGGTTCCTTTCCTGGTGCTTTCTTGCTTTCTTGATTAGCTTGACCATCTACCTTGCCCTTTTTCTGATAGTTTTGACGCACAGAAGTAAAAAAATTTAATTCATGGCAAACAAGCGGTATACTCAAAAAAGATCTTGCTCAATTGTGTGCAATGTGGCTCGTATCCTAGATAACGTCTTCTGTCTTTACTATTGTTTGTGCCCATCAAATTTGGGCATTAAACACAAGTCTTTGTACTGAACATAGTGAATATTTTTCTAAGACTATATTCATTTTTTTTTTAAATTCCTCGTGATCATGGCCTCTATGACATGACAATTCTGTAAGAATAAAGAGAGAGTTGCAAAAATTCCCTAAAGCTGCCTTACAGCTGACACAAGCAATCTTAACACCCTTTTCTGTTACCCACAAGAGGAATGATGCACTCCTGTTAAATTAAATATTGAAAATAAAATGGCATTGATAAGTACCTTTAAATTGTCTTCAAACTTTCTTGGTTGTGTTTTTTTAGCTGGGTGGGCCTCAACCCCACACTTATAGACTTTTGACATAAAGACTAGAAGCAAAGTAGATAGGAAGATGGTTTATCAAGCTTCCCACCTATAGCTAATGTTGTGCAGTAAAAAGCCTTCTCTAATTTTATAACTATGAAAAAGATAAAAATAGTTATTCAAAAAATTAGCAAAGCTCTAAATGGGAAAACCTATATTTTTCAAAGAATTAAGGCGTTCAATTAAATTACCAACAGTAAATTATGATCAAATTACAAAACTCAAAAGCCATGCTTCAATAAGTGAGCACGTGTGTATCCTCATAAAGCAAGAGAGTCAAGTACATCCATGGTATGATTATAAAGGAGAAAGGTGAACAAAAAGCATAAAAAAGGACCAGTACAATGGAAGAAATCCATGACTTAAGAAAAACATACATCACTTTTCTTTGTATTTGAGTCTGCCTCTGACTTATCTGCAGTTTTTTTTGTTTTTGGATCCTCATCTGGCTTAGCTACGATTTTGGGTTCCTGCCATCCAAAATCAAGCAATCAATGGACAATCACATTGCATTACGTATTCCCAGCATATCCTACCCATTAAATCGAAAGCAAAGACAGAATGATGTCTTGTCATTAGCACTCTAATACAATATATGGTCTTAAAATCCACCTCACCATTAGTCGCAGACAATTAAACACATAAAAGCAGAACTCACCGGAGGTGCAAATACAGCCTTCTCCAAGGTGATCTTTTCAAAAGATTCCCCAAAATCCTCCTTGTGCTGTAAGAATGAAGTACAAGACCATAAATACTATAATTCAGACAGAAGTAGTATCTTGATAATGGATTAAAAGGGGCAGGAACCGCCAGTCTGACGGGCACCACAGGCCCAAGCCTGATACTGAATTAGATTCAATCAACCATTCATAGCAACCATGTATATTTAAAATATATTTATTATTAGCAAAGGAAAAAAAAAAAAAGAGACTAAGGAATGGAACTATTATTATGAAAAGTCAATGGCTTCAAACCACACCTGGATGTAATCAAACCATCTCATAAGATGCGGTAACTTTTGCCTGTCTGTATTTGAAAGGCCAACCTGGGAACAAGGAAACAGTAAGAGACCATCCAGCTTCATGTTCAGATTGGTACTAGGCCATGAAGCCTTACAAGTATTCAATTTTTGGAGAAACAGCATGCTGTACACTTTTAAACAATGAGTAAATGCGTACCACAGAAGAATGAATTGTTGAGAAAACAATAATATCAGCTTCAGAGGGTGTGACTCCATTTCCCAAGAGGACTGATTTTGTGACCAACTCTTCATTCAATTTGTAGAGGGCATCAATGGATGACTCGGTATTCGCAGGGAAGCTCTCAGCAAATTCTATCCACTTTGTCACCTACAACCAGAAATTGTGCTTCTGAACCCATAGGCAGAGAAAATCCTAAGATATTTGAAAAAAAAAAAACGGGGACACCAAATTGGTAGCATCATCATGCGCAAGATAGAATATTAAAATTAAGATTGCTTTTAAGTTTTCTCTGGTCAGCTAAACCTTTCTTGTGTAGTATGTGGTACACTTGGATACCATCTTCTATATGGGACAGCAAACCTCATTGCCATTCCTTGTATTTTTCTTTTCACCTTGAAAAAGAAGATACGCAGTAGTGGAACCTCCAAGCACTGACATTTATCTTTGCTCCAGGCATGTTTCCCTCAGATTGATGAATTATTTCCTGCTGCCGAGAAGGATTTCGTAAAACAAGACAACTAAATTTACCTCTTCATGGTGATCCGCAGAAGCCCTGTTTGTCGATGACTTCAAGATGTCCGAAAGCAAGCTCTTAATATCGTGTTCGCCAGCCTTACTTAAGAAGGCCGTCTGCAAAAACCGATGTTTCAAACTTAGAAGCTAAAATGACCATGGAAAAATCAATGAACTTAGACAAAAAGAAGAAGAAGAAGAAGAAGAAGCTGATCGAGCGTCACTAAAAGCCAGCCCATGGAACGACGGAAACCGAAAATTCTCAACAAATGCGACGCGAAAGGCAACCGTTCCCGCGATGGGACGAGCACCTTCCACCTAGAAAAGCCGCCGACCATCACTCCCCCGTTAAGGTGATCCCAACCACTGCTCACATGCTCAGGGCCCCCCAAGAGCAAGCGATTACGAAATGCCTCCGCGTCGGCGGCGATCGGAAGAGACGCGCATTCGCCCCGGCCTCGCGCGCAAAAGAGAGAGGGAGAGAGAGGCGCGTGGACAGAGAATCGAATCGGTCTCGATCGAACAAGGATAGAGGAGCTTACGGGATCCGAGGAGAAGCGTTTGCAGAGCGCAGACACCATCGCCTGCTTCGCGCCGAGAGTCGCGGCCATTGATGTCGTCGGATGTCGTCTTCTTCTTCTTCTTCTTCTTCTTTCCTCTTTTTCTTCTTCTTCTTCTTCTGCAAGTTCTATAAAATCCAAATTTACAGAAATGGAAGATCGAGCTGTGTCGTGGACTCTCAAATTGATGAGTAGGGTTTATGGGGTTTCCCAAGCAATGGGCTTTTCGATGAAAGCCCGAATAGATTCGTTGAGGCCCATGGACGATGTTAAATTTGCATGATTCTAAGGAACCTTGCCTTTTTCTTTTTATGGAAAATGGAAAGAATTACAATTTTTTCTTTTTTGTGTTTTTTTTTTTCTAAAATGAGTACGTACAACGGACGGATACACTACTAGTTTTTTTTTTTTTTTTCAGTCCTACTCTATTCCATGTTATGTTACATTTACTTTCTCGACTTTGCTTCGCTTTGCGGGCGTGGGAGTCAAAACCCACTCTTGAAATTTACACGTCCCCACCCCATCCCCTCCTGAGAATGTGGGGATTTGAACCCCTCACCTCCCCCTTCCATGTTGAAAGGGTGGTCACTAGGGCGAATCCAGTGATTCGATACACAACTAGTTAAAAAGGCCTCTTCTAGATGGAAGGCCTTCCCCCAAACTGGGTTTTTGACCCCACCCCCGTCTTTTTGGGAATCCTGTGTTTTGACGTCCCCTTTTTTCTTGTAGTTGGACTTGAGTTTAATGAAATGATATTTTTGTTTCGATCTAATAAAAAAAAAGTAATGAAAAAATAGAAATTTTCCAATTTGAAGTTCTTAAAATATATCCCTCTTTATATTTTTAGAATATCTTGTAAGTCGTTATTTCTATTTTCCATTAAGGCATCGGACACTTAGATCGTGTTTGGTAACGTTTACTTAAAAACAATTTTTCAATAGAAATAGTTTATTCATTATTAGCTATTCATAATGAATATGATGAATATGGATTCATATGAATTGAATATTGAATATAGAAAAGTAGAATATCCAATAAATATTGGATAGTATAGAAGATAAGGATTCATATAGTGATATAGAATTTTGATCTATTTCTCAATTATATGCTTATCAATACTTAATATTTTAATATTTATTCGAGAAAATTTCTAAGTATAAGAACGTGTTTGATAACTACAAAAAAATTTACTCCAAGAATAGAAACGTGTTTGGTAACCTGTATAATTTTTTTTTTTTTTTTTTAAAAAAAAAAAAATTCGATATTTTTATTATATTTTTCATTTTTTTTTCTTTCTTCCTTTTGGCCGATGGCGGTGACCAGCCAAAAGGAAGAAAAAAAAAAAAAAAAAAAAGAGTTTCTTGGAAGTGTTTTCAAAACAAGAAACAATTTTTTTCTATTTCTTGTTTATGTTCTTATTCTCGAGAACAAAAATTAATAAAGTGTAAACAAACGCGTTTACGTTTTTTTTTATTCATTTATTTCTTTTTTTTGTTCCCCGGAACAAAAGAACAAAAATTTGTATGCCGGAAAACAAAAACACAAATAAACAAACACACCCTTATCAACAAAGACACGTTTCATGTATTGTGTATCATGAACGACCTTTTAGCACTAGGATCGCTTTCAACGATAGCGTGTCGCATGAGATTATTCACATAAATAATTACTTGCGATAGGCCAAGTTACTTAAATAAATCCATTTAACAACTCAATAAAGTATGCTGATGAGGTCACTAAAAGATGCTAATGAAATTCTTATAACGGCATCTATTATTTAACCTCGCCAGCCTACCTCGCAATGCAACTCTAAATTGTTCATCTTCTCGACCCTTAAAATCTCGGTCATACCTATATATGCTACTTGAATATAGATTGTATGAAAAAAAAAAAAAAATCCGATGGGAACCAGGAACGAATTTTGTAAAACCCAGATCATGGATGGACCAAAGTCATGATCATTAGGACATAATTAACAAAGCTAGTAACAATCACGGTCACTAATCATCTTTACTGCTTTTTACATGGAGATTCCCTTTCTGCACGCTCCCTGGTGACTTCACTCCCTTCTCTTCATCCAAGTCCTCATCGCCCCGGCTCTGATCCCAGCCTTCTCCTGCTCTTTCGACTCTTCTTCCTGTGATGGAGTTCGTGTTCACTGTGCCCATCTCGAGCAGCTCGTACCCCCTGCGTGCGGCCATCGCCCCCGGCAGCTTCCAACACGCCAACGCCGCCAGAATCGCCAGAATCACCACTCCCGAAGCGACACGAACGGTGAATACAGAAGAAGAGTTGCTTTCTGAGTCCCCTCCAGGACTGGGTTGTATTGAAGGACTTGGACCATGTTCGTCTGTCGCGTTTACCTAATAAGCAAATCACAAGAATATGGCGCATCAAGAGAAGAGCCTGCCTAATGTGCAAGAGTGTGCGACGGGTTCATGCCATATCGGATCGAAGTTTTCAATGCTCAAGTCGTTGCTGATCAGAGAAAATAGCATGTTTATACCAGGAAGCAAACCCCTTCTCCTCCATCCAACACGATTGAAGAATTTCTTCCGACATACGCGGTGACATTAACCTGAAAAAAATCATAGCATTTCATCACATCTTCACAAAGACGGCAACTTGACAATAACGTAAGGCATGAAGAAGGTACGGGAGCTCGCTCGCCTTCTTTTGTTTCGCTGCTTGAATTTCATCGATAGTGATATTGTTAGCAGGCGAGGAGCTCGCGTTCACTTTCAGAGGAGTCTCTCCGCCGTTCCGGATTACAAGAAATGTTCCGCTCGTGCCTGCAAATTAAAAGGATCAGCTGAATCATATCCTTTGCCCATAAATTTTCAGAGTCTCCAACTTCTATAATGACGATGCCAATGGCTGAGCAATGATTCGCCTAAGCGATTGAATTGTTTCGCCGCACATCGATTCTGCTAAGATCAAAATCCACACGAGAGGCTTGAGAGCATTCTTGAGTACTGAAATTAATCTGCAGAGAGAGAAGTTAGGCCTCCTTTTCATTTTACCTTTTTCGACGCATGCAGTCAAGTTCTTCCCTCCACAAGCCCCGGGCAGCGGCCCCAGCGTACAGTTCTCACCATCACCGCTCGAATCCAACGTCCGCCAGGCCACCTCGGAGCTCGGTTTCTCCAAGCCAGCTTGTGGAACCTGCTTAATGATCCTCGATCAGAAAAGGACTTGATCAAGAAGGAGCAAACAAAGCAAAACAAGAAAGGCAATTTATATACAGCCGATTCCTTCGACAAGCTTTATGGAAGAGCCATTCCATGAGCCGAGAATCACGACCAACAACATCCCCACGAGGATCCGATAACGCTGCAGCTTCATGGAGCGCATGATTCGGCGACCGTATCGTCTCAGGAAGAACTTCGCCTTGGACGCTGAAACAGAAGACAAACCCATGAAGAAGACCTTCCTCCGTCTCTGCTAAAAAGGGCGTTTCCGCAGTGTCGCCATGGGGAAACAGATATTGCATCGTAGCGTCCGAACCGGGGACCCGCCAAAGGGTTGACTTTGACTATTGACATTTGCAGGAGAGCGTCCAATTCTACGGAGAATGAAGGTGCACGTTTTGGATGTATGTGATATGTCAGGTGCGATAAAGCAGTCGCCACAAAAGAAAATTCTAAGTTACTAGAGCAGGGTGCGAGATGAATTTCCACATCTTAACTTTTCTCGTGTTCTGAAAATCGGTTCGACAACGAAAGCCTTGAGCGTCCCAACTCGACCCAATGAATGGGTGAAATGGGGTATGAAGAATGGAACTTAAGATCTCTAACTCTATTATCAAATATATACAAATTTACTTCTATAACTTAAACTTTTGAGTTAAGTTTCTCAACATATTAATAGAGACCTTGAATTCAGATATTTTCAGAATTATATTTAAGTCCCTATTATATATTTTCATGTTTTGGTTTTAGGATGAAATCTAATCTAAACATGAGGGAGGGTGTTTGATGTACAAATATAATCCATGTTCTCTTTTGACAACTTAGGGAATACTTTAATACCCGATTTCATTTGCCTAGGCAACTTTCCATGCTCGCATCTCTTGCAAAAGCAAGACTTGTACGAAGGATAGGTTACTTTTACGATCGTATTTTATAATAATAATAATACTTTTTATCACCAATTCTAAATATATATATATTTTAAAAATAATGCACATGATGGATTCGCAAGAAAAGGTGAGGCAATTATTAGCCTCATCTCCTGCCGTATGCGTTGCGGTCATTTTTTTATGGAGAAAAATTCCCCAATTCAGTGCGTCGCCTCAGCGGAGCGCGAATTCCCCGCCCTCCGAGTCCATCCATACGCCTAATAAGGATTATATTTTCATTTTCCATGCATTAACTACATATATACCGATCATAGCAATTCCATTTACTCGGATATTTATTAACAAAATATTTTCAATATTAAAATGTGCTTCAACACACATTTATAAAAAAACTCGTTCCATTTTGATAATAGAAATGAGCATGGTCCAAAATTGGGAGCCACCCACTGAGGACTAGTTTAGAAAAATTAAAATTGAGAACGGCACATTGGTTCCATGAATCTACCTAAGAATTGAATCGTTGACTTAATTTGATTTCCGGGTGGATACATGGAATCGGTCCCATTAAGTTTCACGCACTTAGTATAACACTTTCCGACGAGTCAAAGTAAAGCAAAAAAAATAAAGAACTTTCAAATTCTTAATTGGAATATTAGTAAAAGAATTGAACTCATATTAATAGTTGAGAACTGATGTTGTTGCAAGTTGATGGACGTTAAACTTGAGAGTTAAGATTGTGAATGAGAGATAGACCGGTTAAATGGGTGGGTCGAGTCAAGTTTGGCTCGGGTTATAAATGGTCCAACCCAAATCGACCCATTTAACCCGTTTATGACCCATTTATTGTAGTGCAAAATTTTTTACACATACCCGACCCAATCTATACTCAACCCATACCTAACCTATTTAACTAAACTTAAAAAGCTTATATATATATATATATATATATTTATTTATTTAAAAAATGGTATTACTAAAATATTTTTATACAACATAAAATTTTAATTATTTTTGATTTGAATGACCCATTTATGATTTGAATGAGTCTAAGATCCTTTTTTTTTTTTTTTTTTTTATGACCTAGAAACCTCCGTACACCCGATAATGCGGCGAGGTAAATCCGGGTGATCTTGCGGAGGGACCCACCACCCCAACGTCACACTTAAGACACCAAGCACCTTCACTGGGTTTCGAACCCCTCACCTTTAAGGAAAAGATCAACGGAACTCTTATCCAGCGGAGCCATCACGACTGGTGGTGTCTAAGACCCATTTTGCCATCTCTAATGAGAGATAAAAAGATGACTCATTGAGATGAGAGTGGGATAAGACAAATACTTAATTAATGGATGTTTAATTTCATATTGGAGATTTTAGGATTTTCATTTTTCTGAAATTTTTTTATTAGAAACTTTTCTTAAAAATTAAAAATATTTTTATATATTTGGTCCAGTCCTTATGGATGAGTAGGCGGTTCCACACCTAGAACTGATAATCGAACCGGTATCCACTGATTTCAGGCGGCTCGGACGGTTCTAATTCTTTTGCATATCCTTATATTAGTGGATTTTGGATAATTACCGATGCATACACGAGCCAAAAAGGAAGATAATTTTATGGTCGGACGGATCCTCGGATCACAATGGGTCGTTAATCTTTACAGGCTTTTTCTCGTAACTACGATACAAAATTTCAACGGACGAAGTCGATCGCCTCTGTTTTTTTCTTAATTATTATCAGACGGCGGTCGAGAAAGGAAACGACCTTAAAAAAAAACACGCTCTGATAGCCGCGACAACGTGGAATCTCCTGGCCCTCTCTCTCTCTCTCTCTCTCTCTCTCTCTTCCTCTCTTCCCCGCGAAAAAGATCGTTTTTTGTGTCTTCAATTAGCTGACGCCACCATCCCCGAGCTCGCCCAAGCTTCTGCTTTCGCCTGCAAATTCGGTCTCGGGAAGACGAAGAAGAAGAACCATCGATTCTCTCTCTCTCTCGTCTCTAGCGGATGAAAATGTCCGGCGACGAAATGGGGCTGGTCTCGCCTCCGGCCAGCCTCAACCCGCAGCTCCTCTTCCACGACGACCCCACCCTCCGCTTCTCCGGCCCCCGCCTCGCCGAGCCGGGTCATCGGCGGCGAGCCGGTCCCCAAGCCCCATGAAATCCCCTCCTCCTTCCTCGAATCCCGCTACTTCCCACCCCCCGCCCCGACGCGGGCGGCGCGCCGCAGAATTGGTCCGACAACAACGACTCGAGCGCCGATGGCTCAGAGGGCAACGACGAGGAGGACGAGGATGACGATGAGGCAGACGAGGAGGGGGGGATTTGTAGGGTTTGGTGGGGAATCGAATAGGTCTCGGGATGATGCGAATAGTAACAAGGACGGCAGTCGTAGTAACTGAAGAAGCTCACAATTTGTGGATGATTTTTCATATATCATAATTTATAGATTGTACACGCTTATAAAGAGAAGGAAAAATACAATCTTTGACAGAGCAAGAATCATGGAATAGCAACTCATCTACAGTTGGTATGCTAATATGAAAATCAAAAAGATATCAAAAGATTTCATATTTTTAAGATAATATCATAAAAGATTTTATATCTTAACACGCCCCGCAAGATGGACGTTCCATCGGAAACGCCCATCTTGTCTCGTAATTGTATTGTCCGCAGCCTTGATAACGGTTTCGTGAGAATGTCGGCAAGTTGATCATGGGTGGAAATATGAGAGACTCACATCTTGCCGGCTTTAACAAGTTCCGAACGAAATGGTAATCTATCTCAATGTGTTTCATTTGGGAATGGAAGACGGGATTTGCACAAACATAAGTAGCACCTATGTTGTCGCAATACAAGCTTGGTGCCGTGTCCATGTGAATGCCAAGTTCTTGAAGCAAAGATTTTACCCAAATGAGTTCCGCTAAGGCCATGGCAATGGCACGATATTCGCTTCGAGACGACGGTGCAACCGATTGTTGCTTTCGAGAACTCCAAGAGATAGGATTGGCCCCTATATAAATCACAAAACCCAAAGTAGATGTGCGATCATCAATGTTACCTGCCCAATCTGCACCGGCGTAGGCATGAAGCACAGGTTGTGTGTCGCGTCGCAAGTGCAACCCATGGAATAATGTTCCCTTAAGATAGCGTAAAAGCCTTTTTGCAGCTGTCCAATGGGTTGTGGTCAGCTTATGCATGAATTAAGATAGCTTGTTTACGGCAAAACCAAGATCCGGGCGAGTGATGTTGAGGTATTGAAGTGCGCCAATGAGGCTTCGAGATTCTGTAGCATTGGCCGGTGATTGTTTGTCATGAATCGAAAGAGATTGACCCGTGGCTAATGGTGTCGCTACCTCTTTTGCATCTCCCATTTTGAAGCGCTCAAGTAGCTCTCTTATGTATTTATGTTGAGAAAGAAGTAAGCCAGTCTTTGTAGGAATGACTTCAATTCCCAAAAAGAAATGCAGTGGCCCCAAGTCTTTAATTGAGAACCGATTAGAGAGAGCGTTGATGAAGTTTGAAACAAACTTTTGGTTACTTCCTGTGATAATGAGATCATCCACGTACACTAAAAAATAGGCTTGAACACCACCATGAAAGTAAATGAACAGAGAACTATCATTCTTTGAATTGACAAATGAATTTGCGAGAAGGAATGATCTTAGCTCATTATACTAAACCCGCGGAGCCTGCTTTAACCCATATATGGCTTTGCGAAGTTTGCAAATGTGTGTTGATTTTTCTGGGTCTTTAAACCCAGGCTGTTGTGACATGTAAACCTCATCCTGAAGAGTGCCTTGGAGGAAGGCATTGTCGACGTCCATTTGTCTCAATGTCCATCCACGCATTAAAGCCAATGATAAAACCACCCGAATAATATTTGGTTTGATGACCGGGCTAAATGTATCGGTGTAATCAAGGCCTAGTCGTTGGTGAAAACCTTTGGCCACAAGATGTGCCTTGTAACTCTCAATACTACCGTCCACACGTCTTTTTATTTGATAAACCCATTTGCAACCTACAACATTCAAAGATGAATCAAAAGGTATTAGTTCCTAAGTCCGTTACGAATAAGGGCATTGATCTCAGCCGACATTGCTTCACGCCATTGAGGACCGCACATAGCTTGTGTAATTCCCGTTGGTTCTATAGTCGGTGGAAGTGGATGTTTGGTGATGATGTGGTTGAGTTGTTTGGGCTTGAAAATATTATTTCGGGATCTAGTGGTCATGTTGTGAGTTCTTGTAGGTGGATTTTGGGGGTTGATGTTTGGTCATTATTGATAGTGGCAATTGGGTTTGCAAGATGTGGCATTTGTTGGGATTGATTTGAGGGTTGGAAAGTCGATGAGGATGCAGCACGGGATGGAAGGTTGCTTCGAGGGGGCACCTGTGCAGATGGTTCAATGTTTGGCACTAAAACTGGAAGTGAAATAGTAGGTGGAGGAGATGAACTTTGAGGGTTGACAAGACACTTTTAGTATTAAGAAGTGTTTGGTACGGAAATGTGTTTTCTTCGAACACAACATGATGTGAGGTATAAAGACGATTATTTTGTGGATCAAAACATTTATATGCACTTTGTGACAATGAATACTCTAAAAATATACATTGTCGAGAGCGGGACATAAGTTTATTTGTGTTGTATGGATGTAACCACGGATAACAAAGACAATCAAATGTGCGAAGTTTTTTATAATTGGGAGCCATTTGGAATAATGTTTGAAATGGTGAATGCATATTTGGAACGGGTGTTGGCAAACGATTAATGAGGTATGTAGCAATTTGAAACGCATATGACCAAAAAGAATGTGGTAGATTTGCTTTGTGTAATAGGGCGAGTCCGGTTTCAACTATGTGTCGGTATTTTCTTTCTACAGTTCCATTGTGTTCCGGTGTGTGTGGCAATGTAGTTAGATGGGAAATTCCATGTTTTGCAAGAAAATGTTTCAAGTTTTGAAATTCTCCACCACCATCCGAGTATAAATTTCGAATAGAAACAAAAAATTGTTTTTCAACCAAACTTTTGAACTATTCAAAAATTTGAGTAACATCAGATTTTTTTCTTATAAGACAAAGCCAAGTGTATTTCGTATGGTGGTCAACAAATATAAGATAGTAACGGAAACCATCAATTGAAGCAGTTGACACATCACCCCAAACATCGGAAAAAATAATATCAAGCGGAAAATGACTTACAAGAGTTGATATCCCAAATGGAAGTTTGTGACTCTTATTGCACTAACACGCATCACAGGATAACTTAGAGCCTACGATTGACTCAGAAGACAAACGAATTGGAAAATTGTTAAGAACATGACTGAGAATACGAAATGAAGGGTGACCTAGTCGATTGTGCCAAACCATCGGTTTTGTTCGCTCATTGACAAAGGCTGTGAATTTTGGATGAGTGCTTGTGAGAGGCGTCCGATACACACCATTGCTAAGCCCTCCTCGAAGTAACGTCGCTCTCGTGCGAAGATCCTTCACCAAAAAATAATTGGCAAAAAATTCGATAGATGAGTGGTTATTGCGACAAAATTGTGAGACGGAAATCAGGTCTTTTGTACTATCAGGTGCACATAAAACATTGGTTAATTTAAAGGATTGGTTTGGATAGGATAAATTAGTAGAACCAACGTGACTGATACGCAAACCTGTGCCATCACCAATGACGATCTCGTCGGGGCCTTCGTACTCTGAGTGAGTGGTGAGGTTGTTGAGATTGCTTGTGACGTGATGTGATGCTTCTAAGTCTAGTAGCCAGCCATTTTCTTGTCGTGGAGCTGTTGCAACATGAGCAGTAGGTTCCCGAAGACTATTTCGAATGCGAAAACAAGATTTGGCCGAGTGTTCATATTGATCTCAAAATTGACATGTCGGACGAGGCTCTCTGTTGTCCCGATCAGAATACCTCCTATGAGAAGGTCCACGATGCTGGTTAGATCTGGAATAATTTTGATGACGGCTGCGATTATTGGGCCAGCGAGAGTTGTTGCCTGTGCCACGGCTTCTATTGATGTAGTTGGCTTTGACTGGTGCTGCGTCAAGTCTAATTTCCTCCAGTTTTAGTTGGGTTTCATAGGCCACCAATTTGTCATGCATTTCTTCAAAGCTGATTGTGTTTTCACGAGCCCTAATCGCTGCTGCGATTTCTTTGTATTCAGTTCCAAGTCCTGCATGAATGACTAAATCATCATCAGAGATAGGAGTGTCAATGATTGCTAATTCATCGGCAAGGGCTTTAAGTTCCTGCAAAAGTTCTGAAACAGAAGTGAGTTTCGGCGAGCGGTAGAGAGTTGATCCTTGAGATGCATAACTCTTGAGCGGGATTTATTTTCATATAAATTCATGAGTTTTGTCCAGGCAGCGTGTGACGAATTGCAAGAGGCAATGAGTGGAATCACGGCTTCGGATACAGATGCAAAAATTGCATGAAGCAAGAGCTGATCCTGGCGAATCCAAGTTGTTGCGGCTGGATTTGGCACCGTTTGATTTCCAGTTGAAATGGTGAGAGGTGGATAGACAAAAGTTCCGTCAACAAATCCCATTAAATCATAACCAATGAATAGCACCTGGAATTGAGTACGCCAAGAGGGATAATTGGCAACAGAGAGCTTGAATGGCAATTGGACGGCGGCTGAGATCGAGATCAGACCATTAGGTGCAATTGTTCTTATGGAAACGGAACTAGAATTCGAGGTGGTGCGAGCTGATTCTGAAGGGACTTCCATGGCTACCATTATCTAGAGAGCCCAACCGGAGATAGAAAAGCTCAAAAGACAAATCCAACTCCTTGAAGAAGGAAGGTTCGAGACCTTTTGATCCATTTGCAACTCCAATAAGAACGGGATATTTGCCACCGTCACCCCAAACGTCTATCTTTGCTGCCATTCCACAAGATCCTTCCAAGAAGGAACCAGATATACGAGAACGCATCAAAGAGTTGAGTCGAATCCAAAAGGAAAGAGGAAAAGAGAAAATTCCTGAAGAATCATATTCAGTTGTCATAAGAGAAAAGCCAGATCAGATGATGATAGCAAATCCGTTAGAATCCTTTCTAAAGGATTTGAGTGTCCAAGGACATCCCGATCTGTCCACAAGACTGATCCAACTCCTCCAAGTGATCAAACTCTATTTCCAACAGAACAAACTGATCTTACCACTTCTGATACTGAATCCGATTGAGTATCATCTTCTTCCTCTTCATCTTTTTCAGTTACTAAGCCTGATTCCCTTCCTATTATACCAATAACATATTCTATATTCATGGCTGATCCTCCAGAGCAGGAAATGGAGTCAACTTACTCTGACCCAGAGATTGTTAGGGACAACCCTAGAAATCATGTGTCCATGGCATCAAAGCAGTTTTTTACCATCGATGATATTCCTTACCACAAATGGCCAGAAAGACTTGAGGAATTTCATACTTGGTTAAACACTCAGTCCCTCACCAACCATGATATGAATGATGTCCTTTACAACTTTGTTACTAGGTTCACAGGAAGCCTTAAACTTTGGTGGAAATCAGTATTAGAACAAGACCAGATTCATTTTCTAATGTCACCAAATTTTAGCCAGGCCATTACTATCCTATACCACTTATTTGTGGGAAAACCCACCGACCTCATCGAGATGAAAAGAAGAGAGTTTTTCGAAAGAAAATGTTGTTCCCTCCAGAAGAAACATCTTGATAAGCATTATCGGATAATGCTCCAGCTCTTTTACCAAATTGGAGTAGATTCAAATCTGAAGCATATCTTACTGACTTCCATCCCCAAAGAACTATCCCAAATGGTCGAAAGATCCTTTTTGGGAGACAAAAGAGAGTTCGGGATATGCCCCCCGGGAGAGATACAACAAGAAATCCATCTATGCCTTGAAGAAATATGCCTAAAGCGCCGGATGGTCAAATCCTATATCAACAAAGTGATCCAAGCCTCGAGACACTTTGCTCTCGCCACAAGCCAAGATCAAATGTTCCAAACAAAATTGTGATGGCACTGTGGAAAGTATTCTCGAAAGAAGAAACACTTCAAGAAGTTCTCGATGAACAAGTCCAAACATGACAACAAGAACTTCCGAATGAAGAAGAAATGGTGATACCTACGAAAAAGAAAGGATCGCGCGGGCCATAAAAAGTCAAATCATTGCTCTACATCTGCAACCAGAAGGGACATTTTGCCAAAAACTGTCCCCAAGCCAGAAAGGGCCAACATCATTTGATACACCAGATTGAGAATGAAATAGGTATCTCTCTTGAAAATGATGATGTTGAATCATTATTCTCTGCTGATGAAGAACAATATGAACAAACTCTTTGTATCATTCCATGTTACAACAATTCCAAAGGAAACCGATTGATTCAGAATCAAGATATTTTCACATATCACCCACATCTGAGAACAAAACCTTGACATATTTTCAAGTCAAACCCACTGTCCCCATTTTGCTGTAAAAATCATCACCTCAAAGTTTGCCAAGCCGATCACTGTTATTGCTCTCATTGATACTGGAGCAAGTTGTTCAATCTTGGTTCAATCTTGGATACCAAAGTTCTTCCTGAAGAGTATTGGACTCCTTATGTCCGATATTTCAACTCTGCCTCAAGAGACACTTTCTCCACAAATGTGAGAACTACTCCTGTGACCGTTCAGTTTTTCCTTAAATGTTCAATAACCACAAAAATATTTGGATCCAATCTTCCCAACAAAGACCTAATCATTGGTTGGGACGTCATGACTTAGATCTCATAGCTACGTATTATTCCTGGAAGAGGTCTTAGGTATAAGGACCAATTCTCTGAGTTCGTCAATATCCAGAGACTCTTCTCCATTCAGATGAGCCTGTTAGATCCAATCATGCAAATGTTCAATAAATTAGAAATTAAAATTTTAAACTTCTCAATTTCTGTTTCAAAAGTTTTTTCTTGCACACCCTAAGGAACCTTCCCTTTTTCTTTTTATGGAAAATGGAAGAATTATAATTTTTTTTTGTTTTTCTTTTTTTCCTAAAACAAGTATGTACAATGGACGGATACACAACTAGTTTTTTTTTTTTTTTGGTCAGTCCTACTCTAATCCTATTCTACACTCACTCTCAGACTTTTGCCCTGCCTCTTGCAGGGCGTGGGAGTCGAAACCCACTCTTGAAACTTACACGTCTCCACCCCATCCCCCTGAGAATGTGGGGATTTGAACCCCTCATCTCCCCCTTCCATGTTGGAAGGGTGTCCATTAGGACGAATCAAGTGGTTGGATACACAACTAGTTAAAAAGGCCTCTTCTAGATGGAAGGCCTTCCCCCAAACTGGGTTTCTGACCCCACCCCCGCCTTTTTGGGAAATCCCGTGTTTTGACGTCCCCTTTTTTCTTGTAGTTGGACTTGAGTTTAATGAAATGATATCTTTGTTTCGATAAAATATATGCCTCTTTATATTTTTAGAATATTTTGTAAGTCGTTACTTCTATTTTCCATTAGGGCCTCAGGACACTTATCAACAAAGACACGCTTCATGTATTGTGTCGTAACCACAAGCAAGCATATCATGAACGACCTTTTAGCATCGGATCGCTTTTAACGATAGCACGTCACACGAGATTATTTACATAGATAATTACCTACGATAGGTCAAGTTACTTTAATAAACCCATTTAGCAATTCAATAAAAGTATGCTAATGAGGTCACTAAAAGCTGCTAATGAAATTCTTATAACCGCGTCTATTATTTAACCTTGTCAGCCTACATGGCAATGCAACTCTAAATTGTTCATCTTCTCGACCCTGAAAATCTCGATCATACCTATATATGCTACTTGAATACCGATTGTATGAAAAAAAAAATAATCCGATAGGAACTTTGAATATTAAAACCCCCCATTCGAATTTTGTAAAACCCAGATCATGGAGGGACCAAAGTCATGATCATTAGGACATAATTAACAAAGCTAGTAACAATCATGGCCACTAATCATCTTTAATGCTTTTTACATGGAGATTCCCTTTCTGCACGCTCCCTGGTGACTTCATTCCCTTCTCTTCATCCCAATCCCAATCCTCATCGCCCCAGCTCTGATCCCAGCCTTTTCCTGCTTCTTCGACTCTTCTTCCTGTGATGGAGTTCCCCCTGCGTGCGGCCACCACCCCCTGCAGCTTCCGGTACGCCAACGCCGATGCCGCCAGAATCACCCCCCGCAGCTTCCGGTACGCCAACGCCGATGCTGCCAGAATCACCCCCCGCAGCTTCCAACACGCCAACGCCAACGCCGCCAGAATCACCACTCTCGAAGCGAAAAGAGGGTTGCTTTCTGAGACCACGTCGACCACGCAATTCCACTCTTCAGCACTGAGTTGTATTGAAGTATTTGCATTAACTTGGTCTGTCACGTTTACCTAATATGCAAATCACGAGAATATGGCGCATCAAGAGAAGAGCCTGCCTAATGCGTAAGAGTGCCACGGGTTCATGCCGTATCGGATCGAAGTTTTCAAGAAGAGAATGTGAAAGCCATCGGAGCTTACCGTCTCCCACTGTTGGTAAGGTAAAACGAGACTGATATTACCCCATAACAAGGTGATGTTCACCGTCAGATTCATCTCTCCACCATTCTGGACTAAAAGTGAAGTTTCCATTGTAGCTGCAATAAACAGAGAGAATAGACTTGACAATTTAGGCAGAATAAAATTCTAGATCAAGTCCAGGCCTATAATGTCACATTGAGATCAAGATGAGAAGTGCAGAGAACTATTTCGTACCGTTGCGATTGTAATGGAGGCAGGCAGTCAAGTTCGTCGCTAGGCAACTCTCGGACGGTGCCAAGCACTTTCTGCCATCAGCAACACTGGATGCATTCGAAGCCGGTGGAGTATCGGGGACGTGGGAGATCCCTTTATCTGATCCGGACGTAATTGAAGGGGGAGAAGGCGAAGGAGAGACCTGGCGTTGACAGAAACACTCCGAATCAAACAATCACACGCCCTTCCAAAACCAAAACCGAATTCAATGCTCGAGGCATTGCTGATCGGAGAAAATAGCATGTTTATACCGTGTCCACGACGCGAACCCCTTCTCCTCCATCCAACACGATTGAAGGACTTCCTCCGACATGCGCGGTGATATTAACCTGAAACAAATCACAGCATTTCATTATATCATAACGAAGATGGCAACTTGACAATCACATAAGGCATGAAGAAGGTACAGGAGCTCGCTCGCCTTCTTTTGTTTCGCTGCTTGAATTTCATCGATAGTGATATTGTTAGCAGGCGAGAAGCTCACGTTCACTTTCAGAGGAGTCTCTCCGCCGTTCTGGATTACAAGAAATGTTGCGTTCCTACCTGCAAATGAAAGGATCAGCTGAATCATATCCTTTGCCCATAAATTTTCAGAGCCTCCGACTTCTATAATGACGATGCCGATGGCTGAGCATATGATTCGCTTAAGCGATTGAATCGTTTTGCCGCACATCGATTCTGCCAAGAACAAAATCCACACGAGAGGCTCGAGAGCATTCTTGAGTACTGAAATTAATCTGCAGAGAGAGAACTTAGGCCTCCTTTTCATTTTACCATCTTCGACACATGCAGTTAAGTTCTTCCCTTCACGAGCTGGCTTGGATAAACCGTGCTCCGAGGTGACCCGGCGGATGTTGGATTCGAGCGGTGATGGTGAAAACTGTTCGCTGGAAGAGCCATCAGATGAGCCGAGAGACGCACTGCCCAACAACAGCGCCACGAGGATCCGATAACGCTGCAGCTTCATGGAGCGCATGATTCGGCGACCGTATCGTCTCAGGAAGAACTTCGCCTTGGACGCTGAAACAGAAGACAAACCCACGAAGAAGACCTTCCTCCGTCCCTGCTAAAAAGGGCGTTTCCGCAGTGTCGCCATGGGGAAACAGATATTGCGTCGTAGCGTCCGAACGGAGGACCCGCCAAAGGGTTGACTTTGACTATCGACATTTGCAGGAGAGCATCCAATTCTACGGAGAATGAAGGTGCACGTTTTGGATGTATGTGATATGTCAGGTGCGATAAAGCAGTCGCGACAAAAGAAAATTCTTAGTTACTACAGCAGGGTTGCAAGATGAATTTCCACATCTTAACTTTTCCCGTGGCGTGAAAATCGGTTCGACGACGAAAGCCTTGAGCGTCCCAATCCGACCCCATGAAATTTTGGATTCCTTTTTTGCAGAAAATCTTGCCTCACTGGTCACAAGCATTGGATTGCATTAGACGGCAGTAGAAAAATTGGATGGCTTGTACATACACAGACGCCCCTCCATAGCTTTGCCTGGGCAACTTTCCATGCTCGCATCTCTTGCAAAAGCAAGACTTGTACGAAGGATAGGTTACTTTTACGATCATATTTTATAATAACAATAATACTTTTTATCACCAATTCTAAAATTATATATTTTTTAAAAATAATGCACATGATGGGTTCGCAAGAAAAGGTGAGGCAATTATTAGCCTCATCTCCCGCCGTATGCGTTGCGGTCATTTTTTTATGGAGAAAAATTCCCCAATTCTCCGAGTCCATCCATACGCCTAATAAGGATTATATTTTCATTTTCAATGCATCAACTACGTATATACCGACCATAGCAATTTCATTTACCCGGATATTTATTAACAAAATCTTTTCAATATTAAAATGTGCTTCAACAGGCATTTATAAAAAAACTCATTCCATTTTGATAATAGAAATGAGCATGGTCCAAATGAGCGGTTCCCGAATTGGATTTGGAAACCACCCACTAAGGACTAGTTTAGAAAAATTAGAATTGAGAATAGCACGATGGTTCCATGAATATACCTAAGAATCAAATCACTCAATTTGATTTCCAGGTGGATACATGGAATCGGTCCCATCAAGTTTCACGCATTTAGTATAACATTTTCCAACAAGTCAAAATAAAGCAAAAAAAATAAATAACTTCCACATTCTTAATTGCAATATTAATAAAAGAATTGAACTCATATTAATAGTTGAGAACCGGCATCGTTGCGAGTTGATGGATGTTAAACTTGAGAGTTAAGACCGTGAATGAGAGATTGACCCATTAAACAGGTGGGTTGGGTCGAGTCTAGGTCGGGTTATAAATGGTCAAATCCAAATCAACTCATTTAACCCGTTTATGACCCATTCATTACCGTGCAAGTTTTTTTACTTATACCCGACTCGATTTATACTCGACCCATACCTAACCCATTTAACTAAACTTAAGAAATCTTATTATATATATATATATATATATATATATATATATTTTAAAAATGGTATTACTAAAATAGTTTTATACAACACAAATTTAATGGATAAATTTTATAATTTTTAAAATAATTATTTTTAAAAAAATCGAATTTTAATTATTTTTTATTTTATTAAAAATTAATTTTTAATTATTTTTATTTTTATTTTTTAAGAATAAAAATTTTAATTTTTTTTCTCTTTTCTCTTTTCTTTTTCTTTTTGGTTCTTCTTCTTCTTTCACCGGCCATCGGCCATCGTCGTTGCCGGTGGCCGGCCACAAGTGAGCCTTGAGCTCGCCCTACTTGCCAACGCCGACGAGCTTGAGGCTTGCCCAGATTGGCGAGGCTCGTGGCTCATCGAACATCGGTGAGAACTCCACCTCGCTAGATCCGGTGAGCTCAAGCTTGGCCAATGATGGTGAGTTCGAGTCTCACCAGATTGGCGAGGCTTGAGGCTCGCCTGGCCGGTCGCCGGCCATCGCCGTGCCCTATGAAGCACGGACACGTTGTCCGTGCTTCCGTGTCGTGTCCGACACGTGTCGGACACGTCGACACGCTCGGACACGGTCGGACACGCGGTCAACGCTTGTCGGATTTTCCGACACGTGGTCAACCTTTGCCGACACGTTTCGACACGCGTGTCCGGGAGGAAACGAGCCGTGAGCGACGGCGAGAGACGAATCAAAGGCGAGAGGAAGAGGAGAGGAAGGCGGTCGTGCGGCGAGCGGCGAGCGGCGAGGGAAGGGGGTCGGGCGGGAGCGGCGAGCGGTGAGGAAGGGGGTCGGGCGTGCGGCGGGAGCGCGAGCGGTGAGGAAGGGGGTCGGGCGTGCGGCGGAGCGGCGAGCGGCGAGGAGCGGCGAGCGGCGAGGAAGGGGGTCGTGCGTGCGGCGAGGAGGGAGGAAGAGAAGAGGAAAGGTCGCAAGCGGCAAGGAGGAAGAAAGAAGCTAGGGTTTCTCATAACTCAAAAATAATTAAAATTTGGGAGTCTGATGGGTACGCATTTGGGGGAGGGAAAGTGACGAACAGGTGAGGGGAAATGGATGGTGGGAGGGAAAGAATAAAAATTAATTTGAGGGTGGGGGAATCAACCCATTAGTTGGTGCGGAGGGAAAAAGAAAGTGAAAAAAAAAAATTGGGGGTAAAAGAACGAGGGAAGTTTGGGCGCAGGTTGGGGGCGGGGTTTTCAAAAATAAAAGTAAATTTGGGGGAGGGGGGATTTCGAAAAATAAATGTAAATTTGAGATAATAAAATAAAAAAAAAGTGTAAGATTTATTAATATTATTAGTAAACTCTTTATTTATTTATTTGTGAATTTGAATCAAATTAATTAAAAATAAAAATATTTATTTAATATTTAACGTGTCGGAACGTGTGGAAATTCTCTACTTTTTGAGAAATAACGTGTCGCGTGTCGTGTCGTGTCGTGTCAAGTGTCCGTGTCGCCGTGTCCGTGCTTCATAGGCCGTGCCAGCCACCGAAAGGAGGAAGAAGAAAGAAAAAAGGAAAAAAAAAAGAAAATTATAATAAAAAATAACGATTTTTATAAAAAAAAATATTTTTGTAAAGTTAAAGAAGGAAGAGAGAGGTCGTGAGGTTTTGATTGAAAATGGGTTCTAAATCCAACCCATTTAAGACCCACTTAAAACCCACCTATATTAAATCTTTAATTGTTAAATCCATTTAACTACTTTTTTTATCAAAAAATGAGTGATCCATATATGATTTAAATGGGTCATATATGAGTCTAAGACCTATTTTGCCACATCTAATGAGAGATAAAAAGATGACTCATGTGAGATGAGAGTGGGATAAGACAAATGCTTAGTTAATGGATGTTGAATTTCATATTAGAGATTTTAGGGTTTTCATTTTTCTTTATTTTTTTATTTTTTCCTTAGAAATTAAATATGTTTTTTTATATAATTAGACTGGTCCTTTTGGGTCAGTAAGTAGTTCCACACCTAGAATTGATAATGAAACTGGTATCTATCGGTTTAAGGTGATTCGGATGGTTCTAATTCTTTTACATATCCTTATATTAGTGAATTTTGGATAATTACGGATGCATACACGAGCCAAAAGGTAGATAATTTTATGGTCGGACGGATCCTCAGATCACAACGGGTCGTTAATCTTTACGGCCTTTTTCTCGTAACTATGATACAAAATTTCAAGGGACGAAGTCGATCGCCTCTGTTTTTTTCTCAATTATTATGAGACGGCGGTCGAGAAAGGAAACGACCTTAAAAAAAAAAAAAAAAAACACGCCCCGATAGCCGCGACAACGTGGAATCTCCAGGCCCGTTCTCTCTCTTCTCTCTCTCCCCCGCGAAAAAAGATGGTTTCTTTTTTTCTTTCTTTTTCCTTCAATTAGCTGACGCCACCATCCCCGAGCTTGCCCGAGCTTCTGCTTTCGCCTGCAAATTCGGTCTCGGGAAGACGGAGAAGAAGAACCGTCGATACTCTCTCTCTTTCTTTCTCTCTCTCTCTCTCTCTAGTCTCTAGCGGATGAAAATGTCCGGCGACGAAATGGGGCTGGTCCCGCCTCCGGCCGGCCTCAACCCGCAGCTCCTCTTCCACGACGACCCCGCCCTCCGCTTCTCCGGCCCCGCCCCGCCGAGCCGGGTCGTCGGCGGCGACCCGGTCCCCAAGCCCCGCGAAATCCCCTCCTCCTTCCTCGAATCCCGCTACTTCCCCACCCCCGCCGCCGCCGCCGCCGCAGCAGACCCATCCCCAGCCCGCCGAGTTCCGGCACGGACAGTATGCGAACGACCCCCGCCCTGACGCGGGCGGCGCGCCGCGGAATTGGTCCGACAACAACGACTCGAGCGCCGATGGCTCGGAGGGCAACGACGAGGAGGACGAGGATGACGATGAGGCGGAAGAGGAGGAGGAGGAGGAGGAGGAGGAGGGGGATTTGTAGGGTTTGGTGGGGAATCGAATAGGGCTCGGGATGGTGCGAATAGTAACAAGGACGGCAGTGGTAGTAACAACAAAGGCAATAGCGGTGGTGGGGTGATCAAATTAAGCAATGGGAAGACGAAGTTCGGGCCTTTATTCGGTAAGTGACTGACAGGGTTTCTAAGTTTCGAGCTTGTATCACTTGAAGTTCTCAAGTTTGGAGCTTTTTTTATTCCTTCACTGTGTTGATCGTGAGTGGTGCTTTTTGGTTTTTTGTGCTTCGTCTAGGGTCTGGTAGAGAAGTAGTTGTAGTGAACGATGGCAACTGTGGACAAATCGGGAGTGACTCGAGAGGGAGCTGCGGTGAGATTCATCGGCAGCGATTGCGAATTGGGAATTTCGAGAATGCGGTCACTATTGCGGAGCCGGACGGTGACTTGTATTACTCCAATTATCTGCGAGGAGAAGGATCTGGTAGAGGACAGAAGGATGTGGTAACTGTGGACAGTGGTTGCGGGTTTAGCGGAAGAAAGGATGGTGTGTTAACCAATGATTCAGGAGATTCATTGAGAGACATCTTCTCCGACCCTTTGACGTAAGTTCAATGTTGTATCCATTTATCCTGGCTTATTTATGTGGCAGAAGAGCTTTATTTCCTTTCTTTGGGTGGTTAGTTTGATTGGGGTTGGTCATTGTGCATGTGATGAGAAAATTATTAATAATCGAGACGTTGTTCTTACGTTGTTTTTGAAAGTTATGCTGATTACCCAGTTTATGGACTAGGTATATGTAGGTTCCTGGATGATGATGGAGATTCATGTGAAATAGTAGTCTCTTGTTTGGACATGGAGGTTGTTATGCATTTTCCAGATGGAAGATCATGGCTTTTCGTATTCAGTTCCTCTGGTATAAGTTAGGTTATACTTAAGATGTCGATTGCCAGACAGAATAACTGATACATCATTCACCTCTACTTTCTGAAACCCAAACAAGTCTACGATCTAGCACTTGCATGTATACCAGCAATTCTCTTCTGCTGTGAACTTGTGTCTGAACAATTGTAATCTGTTCCGATAGGAAAACTGTAAGGAATGTACCTCTTGCTAAAAGCATGGGATCGGAGTGAGGATGTATGACCTCTCTGTGTAATTCCCTCTAAAGATCTCTGACGTTGATTATAGATTGGTGTCTTTTGTTGGTTGTTCTCCATTTTTAATTCATATTTTTTTCTCTGTGAAAATCTTGTGTGACCATCTCATTTAAAAAAACGCAGGGGAGCTCTTATGGATGATGCAATGATTTTGCCGTGTGGACATTCCTTTGGAGGTGGTGGAATACAAAATGTAATTAAGATGGTGGGTTCTTCAATATTTTGGTATCCATATTTTGATTGAGATATCAATTGGAGTTTGAAACATACTGACACATGGGATAATATGGGGACTTAATGAGTCTCTCCTCTGAAATGGATTGCAGATAGGATTGTTGGAATAGCTTTTTTGGAATAAGATAGGACTATTAAGTCTGGAAACTGATTTACAGGAATTTCCTTTTTTGACTTAGCATGCATAATACATTGGCAAATAAGGATGTTGCATTGGCAAGACCCATTCTTTTCCACACCTTTACCTATGTTTAATTTTTATAGGTAGTTGTTGTTGTGTTATGGTCATCCACATTTGAGTTCCATAATTGATTGCTAGGCCATACTCTTTGGAATATTTCGTCAATATAGTCTGATGTTTGGGTGCTGGTGTTGGAAGTTAAAGATTGTTGTGTACTCTATGTTGTTCGGATACTGACAAGTTAACGTTATGGGAGAACTGAAAAGCTTGACTTTGTTGTATACATTCACGTGCATCCACTATAACACGCCATTTTTGCTCGCTTCAATGTCTCTACCTCTCTTCCAACCAGGATCCTTTAGCATGACAATCATCTCAACCTGCATGCAATCTGTCCATGGATAAACACAACCAAGAAGCAAAGTTTCTTAAGCACATTGTGAAGTAGCAGGGATTTTTCAAGATTGCTAGGTTAAATCAAAATTCTACTCATGCACTTACCAGCGCATTATGGTTTTCAGGAGTCGACACATGCAAGTGTCATTCCAAGCTGCTTGCAGCTGTTATTACCATAGGCATTTCTCATCAAAGTGTTTTTTTCCTTGTAAGCTGTTATTCCTTGACAGCAAAGTGTCTTCTGATTTGCCCAACCTGTGATGCCCACTCCGTTCCTTGATCGAGGACAGTGATTCAAGCAATATATCTTGTCTATTGCCTATTCTTCACAACCCTAATATATTTGGGATAAAAGGAATGGAGATTGTATTTTTCTGGTGTTTATGCACATTAGTCCATACTAAAATACAATCCTTCACTAAACACGATGTGGTATATGGTACCTTCCATGTGAGCTTGTCTAAATCACTCTTGACTTTCTTCACAGTCTATTGTACCATATTTATTTTTTTTTTTTCCGTTTTCGTTGTTCAAGTGTTCTTATGGTGGCTGAACAACTATTCTGATTTTGATTTGCATAATGCATCTTCAGAAAGCATGTCCCTCTTGTCAGCTGTCAATATCAGAAGACTCAATATTACCTAATTTCTGTAAGTACAAGCTGTTTTTTCCAAGTATATATTGAATGTATGGAGAATTTTAGATCATGAATGACTTGTTCTTAATTTTGTGTACCATGCTACCATGTTTACAAGTTATAACATGAGATTTATTTATCATCCAGATGTTAAATTTTCATCTAACGCCATTGAATATCCAGTGGATGGAAGGATGTGTCATTATGTTGTATATTATCATTTGATGTAGTCTCAATATTATATGGGAAGTTAAGACGTAATATATAGCTGATATGCAGAATATATGTTATGTTTGGTCAAGGGAGAAATGTGTGAGTGCATCTTCAAATTCAATTTGCTACAAGAAATATTGGCTTGAAGTAGTACTTTGTGTCACTATATTTGGGCCTATATATTGCAGTTGCATCTGAACTGAGTCTATAGCACAAGACTGTTTTTGATGTCAAAGTGTGTCTACTAGGTATTAATTTGATTATGCCTATTTTTTTTTAAATCTTTTCTTCCATGCAGCTCTTCGAGCTGCCATACAAGCATTCCTCCGGGAAGAGGACTTGCTCTTCCACCGATCAACCAAAAGGAGAAGAGAGAGATTGGACCAGGTTGGTCTCCATTGTATATATGACACAATGCAATAGAATTCTTCAAGGGCATCACCACATGTGGTCCTGCCTGTGTTTTGTTCTGTATGGAAGTCCTATTTCTGTGTTTATAAGTTTCATAAATTACTGCCTGCTGCCTGCTCTCTGCCTCATCTCATTTTGTCTTTTAATACCCTTATATTTCATAAGTTATGCAATCTGTGCACTCTCTAGGGTTGAGTAACTTGTCAATTATGTTTCTGGATGCTCATACGTTGGTATAGTTCTCCCTTATGTTCCCTTGCCTCTCTTCTAAAAGTGCTTCTTTTGTTCAGGAGAAAGGTAACTGCAGTGACTCAAATCTCATGGATACAATGAGAGGAAGAGGTGTGCAGTTTCCATTTGCCGTGACTGATCGCGTCATTATTAAGGTTTGGTCTTTTAGAAAGTGAGTGATTATTATTTGCGATGCAAACTCCCTTAGAAAACGTAAACGGATGAACATGATTCAGGGTAACAAGAGGACACCAGAGCGCTTTGTTGGACGTGAGGCAGTCGTAACAACACAATGCTTAAATGGATGGTTGGTTATATTTTTTCCCCCTCTTCAGTTTAGTGCATTCTTGATATACTCACGTAGTCCAAGCATCTGCAATCAATTCTCTGCTTAAAAAGAATATAAAGCAAGCATTGAGTTCTTCAGCGCTTCAAGGGAGGACCTTGATGTATTCCTACATGCTACCGTTTTCTTTTGGAAAATGTTCCATGCTTCAAATAACAGCGAGATTCTCTTGCCTGCATGTTGCTGCTTCATTGACATGTTAAGCTCCCCTTACAGGTATGTAGTGAAAACATTGGATAATGCAGAGAGCGTTAAATTGCAGTACCGATCACTTGCCAAAGTCCGAGATGACTCTTCCTCAAAAGCAATGTCATGCAAGCTGACCTCAAATTGGCTCTAGTTCATTGATGCACTGATGTGAAGAATCGGCAATTTTGGCAAAGTCCTATGCCTGCTGTATGTGACACATGAAGAAAAATTTATAGTATTCCTCTGTTTGAGAGGCTTTGTACTCTGTACATGGCACGAGGCAGTGTATTTATTGATAGAGAATGTATCAAATTGGGTCATGTACGTTGTTGCAGCCCGTGTATGTGACAAGAGTTGAATGACTTTGCACATATAAATTTCATGTGGTTGATTTTGCCCCATGTAACTACATCTTTTTGCCTGGTATCTTTTCTTGTCGGTTTTAGTTCTGTAAGGACCAATGGCCAGTGTGCATGCTAGCACAAAACTGGTGTATGCTTTTTGACATAAAGTTTTGTCAAGACGATGATTTGTGATTAGTCACGTTTTAACTTCAGAGGGTACTTGAGATTTTCCTCTTTTGCTCTTGTGAGATTTACTGATAAAACTTGGGACCGCCTGAAGTCAGCTTGTTTGAGCATGCTTGAGAAAAAAAGATGACCTTTTTAATCTTTTCAATTTTAAAACCAAAAAGAATATCCTAGGCTTCTGAGATTACTGAACATATAAATTTATATTCTAGTAGTGTTTACATGGGTCATAATATTCAATAAAGAGCAAAAAGTATTTTAAAATATTGTATTGCTTAAGAAAGATCTCGAACTGACAACAACCTCTGGATGTAAGAGAACAATATTTCAGCTGTTAGAAGATGATCTCCATCAACAAAAGAAGATCCAATTTCGATTCCTTTGTCCATTCAACTTCCAAGCAAGATTGCTTGAACACTGTTAGGGTATTACTAAACTTCAGTACAGACTCACCTTCGAACAATATCAGCTTCTAACACTACACCTCCCTGAAGTTAGTCACCCAGATTGCTGTTGTTACGTTAACAGTCAGTAAAAAGCCCACCCAACTTGATGAAATCCAATGCCGGTTCACGAGAGGATGTGAACATAACCTGGGCAGAGTTACGGATCGAAGGACAAATACAAAAAGAACGAAAAAAAGTAAAGAAGAGTTTTAGTTGAAGATCAATCATCAACAGCAGGACACGTTCTCCTTTGCCAGTAGAAAGTTGCATGTTGAATAGATGGAAGCTGCAGCTGCCCGAACTGCTAATTCTCTCTCGGACGTGTCTGGCTTGTTAGATCTGCAAAACACAGAAAATAATTATCAGGCATCTCACGGAAAGACAAACTACTTTCATGTGTAACGTAGTGGACAGAACAACAGAATCTCGAGTATCGTGGTCTGAATCAAGAAAATTGCAGCTTGTGATAAAAAGACAGCTCTTGGAATACCTATCCTGAAATCTTCTATGTGGAAGACTAGACCAACGTTGCCCTTATAAACTCCCTATGAAGATACAGCTTCAAACAAAAAGCATGCTAGATTCTCAAAATAATACAAGATCAGAGCATCCATCACAAACAGGCACCATGGGCATTACACTGCATGACAAAAGTACGGGGAAGAAGTGCCATTAAGACTTCCATCAACACTGATATTTTACCCCTTTTCACCCCATATTTTAAGACAAAATTCACAAAAGGAAATTCATTGCGGGCATTGTTCATTGCATGAAACACAGAAGAATACCAAAATTTGTGGAACCTGCCTGGGACTTCTAGAAACAGTAATGATAACCCGACAAGCTGTTTGCTTGATTCATGTTCTTTACAACCGTTATAGACAAGTGTCATGGGACTCTGCATGGGATTCCCTAAAAGAGCTAGTAAATAATTGTACTAAAAGATTTACCTAGAGATAATATCTGTAGCTCCCAGGTTCTCCGAACTGTGAGGCGCATTCCACTGGACATGTTGCAGGCCATGTTCACAATGCAATTGCATCTCTTTCACTTGGTTCAGCCAGATTTCCTGAAAATTCATAAAGTGAGACAACACTAAATACGGTTCGAATCAATTTATAATGAAACACAATTAATCTTCACAACTGTGAGAGAGAGAGAGAGAGAGAGAGAGAGAGAGGAGTTTGTAAAACAGTCATAAAAATGAGAGATGATATATCCGCAAGAAGAAAAAGGGACTCTGGTGCTAATCAGATACAGTCCTCGAGTCATAAAAGTCAAAAACCACATAAAGAAACAAGAAAGGAAGTCAGAACTAAAATGATGCAGCTAGACACATAGAAGCTATCAATAGTGGAGTTGAACTTGACCGCTAAAAGTTCCAATCACAATCAGTCCTGATGAAAAATTTGCAATCAACGGGAAGAATGTTGTACACTCACAAGCTGTTGCTCCTCTTCACAAAGCGCTTTATCCATCTGACCAAAGAGGGTACTCCATTTTGATAGGTGCATGTCAGCTATCGGACCATTGGTCAGGTAAGGATTATTCTCTTGATTTGATGAGAATTCCTTTCGTATTAGAAAAGGCAATTCTGTGTTGATCACAGCCTGAACTCTCTTTTTACTGCGTTTCAAAGCTGCAATTTAAAGAGAGCACATCATTAGTTAGACTAATCAGTCAACTTCGATCCTAACCCTACTCTAGCGACTACATGCAATGGGGTATTACCTGCTAGACGTCCTTTGATGTCTTGATGCAGTAATTCTAACCATTGAGAAGCAACAGTTGCAGCTGAAAAACATTACACTTACATCTGTCAGCTAAAATGACCTTTAAATTGTCTACTACAGCAATGTAAAATCCAAGGTGAATATTAATAATTGGCTTGGCCCTTCACTACCCAGAGCTTACTGGACAATGGCATGCAAAACCAACTTCACAGCAGAATCATCCATAATGATCCATCCATCAAAAAAATTTAATAAGAAAACCATTCCCACCAAGAGAGCGAAAGTAAAAAAGAAAGAAACAAAACACGGAAGTAAGATAGAGATTGTTAAATTTGTGACATAGCATCCATGAAGATAGATTAACTGAACCGTGAAATAACTATAAAAAAAAACATAGAATAACACTAGAACAAGCAGAGAAACAAACAAGTACAATAAAAGGCTTACCTTTAACAGAAAGTGAAGTAACACTGCTAAAAGCAGTTGAGTCTTCGTTGGACATAAAAGTAATCTCAGATGCTTTACTCATTGTAGATGACAATCTCAGTGCTAATCCATCATCCTGACTAGAACTGTTGGCGTTTGAGACAAAATTCTTTTTGCACAATCCTCCTGCCATGCCCAGATCCCCATCTTCTTCTTCATTCTCTGAAATGAAATTTGAAGACTTGTTCATCATCAACGTGGGGAATCCGGTGGTCTGCTTTCTCTCAAGTAAAGCACTTGGAGCTATATTTTCATATGAATAAGAAAGCTGGGGCAATCCTGAATTATCAGAACATCCCAACCCCTTGCCATAACCAATTTCTTTCGTTTCACCTTTCGAATGACCACCGTGTTTATTCATGACATGGCTATTTTCAGCCCTTCCTGACCTCACCAATGCCTCTATAATGGAATGGACTTGTTTTCTGTTCCTGACATGGTTTATGATCCCTGGGTTCAATTCATTGAGCAGTCCACTTGGAGCAGCAATCTTGGTGAACCTATCTACCTGTTCTTTCTTTGCAAGCTCCAGCTTTTTCTTAAGAACATCATTCTTACTCTTCCTACCGCGTTGCTTCGGGATTGGTATGCCCCCATGAGAGGACGAGAGAAAGCCGTTTTGCTTCATTTCCTTCCAAAGCCTCAATGAATCTTTCTCCTCCAATGGGCCAGTTGAACTAGCGCACTCAGATGCATCTACAGGCTTCAACTGATCAAGATTCTTGTAAGGGTAAAATGGATTTAGATTCACAATGCTGGAAAGGTCTTCTGCATTGAGATTCAAGTCAAGGCCCTTTGAGTATGCATGATGATCACTTGATGTCTCATGCTGTCTGAGCAAAGAGCCTTCGACTGTTTCCTTAGTTTCTCCAGTATGCTTAGAATTGACATCACTTTCCAATTTGTTGGCGGAGCAAATTTCAGTATTAAGATCAAGTTGTACAGGCTTACAATTACCCTCCACAGGGGAAATAAATCTTTCGAATTCATCTTCATGAGAACCATCTATAATAGAGGTGACCGGCTCCTCGGTTACCTGGGACGTGCCTAGTCCTTCACCACAGCGAGAGGAAACTTTGCCTCCCTCATCTTTCACAGATTTTGGAGAATGGTTGTTAGTTCCTGGATCAAATTTTGAAGATCAAGTACACTATCATGCACACAAAATTTAAAAAAAAAACTCCCAAAGAGGTAACAACACTGTCAATTTCCACATCTCTACATTTGATATAGAGGAAAATGCAAAGAACGTCATTGGGTTCCATATGCTGTCATAAGTATGAACATCGCCGCACATCTCCAGTATTCTCAGTCATGTCATGACACTTCGAAATGCACAGGCCTAAGCATTTAACCTGGTTATTTTGGTTTTTTGGGTCAGTAAGCATTTACCCTCTTTGACAGAGGAAAAAAGAAAGAAAATTTCAATTCTATATAATTAAATGAGGAGATGCAATTCAGTTGAACTCAGGGTCTGCGGCATTTCATAATCAATCTACGAGTTTAAGCGCAAAATTTGCATCCTGTAATTTTGAAACTCATTATAAGAATAGCTTGAACCATTAGGTACGTTGAGGATTAAATTAAACTACTACTGGAAGAAAAAAAGAAGAGAGAAAGACGAGATTTTTCATTCAAATGGAGACCTAAATTTGAATCCCCATCTCTCCGCTGAATTCAAAGAACAAGTACATAACAAAATAAAGAGAGAACAAGACTACCTCCGCGACGCAACACGGATTCCAAATCCCGCATTTTGACACGCTTGCGTGCAACTTCATGTTTCTCCTCAGCCACCAGATGGCGCTTCTCCCCACTCGACTGATAAAGCCAGCATCAGCGATATGGAAACAGAAAAAAGAACAAATCCCACGATAACAAAAGGAGGGGAAATGAGTAAAAATCCAACCTTTACAAGAGATTTAGGCGACGCCGAAGCCCGATCAGAAACACTTCCCGAATCACACTGGTCCTCCATTTCCTCCCCGACCCAGTTCAAATCCGAGACCTTTGACACCGACCCTCGTACCAAAAATCAAGAACTCCCCCTGGGTAGTGGGTATATTCAAAAACTATGGACAGACGAAAAAAACTGGAAAAGCCTCGCTCCTTTCGAAATGGGTGCGAGTTCTTTCTCGAGAGAAAGATGAATCCGCCTGTGAATTTGGGTAAGACAAATGGTGGGTTAGGGTTTTTAAAATGAGAAAGATCTGGGATTGACAATTGGGGTAAGTCTTATTTATGTGCTGCTGCTGGTCTTTAAATGCTTTCTTTAGGATTTTGAATCGCAGGGGAAGCGCGCCTACGGACGCTGCTGTCTGATCCGGCGATTCTTTGCATATATACACTGCTAGCGAATCGCAACTTAATAGTAGTTTAATTAATGCTAACCTTTTCCTCTTCTTTTATATATATCATCCGAGGCTATAGACAACGGGACGAGAGAAGGAGACAAAGGTGTCTTCTTTCCGCTTCCTCCTTTCTTGTTTTTCTTTCAAATTCAAATAGTTTGGAGGGACTTTTTGCTGGGCCCGTTCTGCTCACGGTTCCCCCTCTCTCCTCTCTTTCCCTCTTACGAAAAAAAGTCAGACGGCGCGCATCCCCCCATCCATTCAAATGCCGGTCCGGGCCCGGATGTTGGATGAGCCCGACAAGAACCGGGCCGGACCCAATTCGTAGGTTTGAAGATCAGGTAAAACTCAACGGCTACGAGAAGGGCTGAGTTTATTAGACCGATGCTTGTGTTTTCGGGTCGAATTCTACATTTGAGTGGCTGCTGAGACTGCGTATCCCGATCGTCTCAATGAGACTCGGATGCTATCGAAAATGAGGCTGGATGGAATGAAGGTTGGTAAACTCCATTTTTTATCTCACACACGTCCTAACATTTCTTATGCAGTGGGTAGTTTATACACGATCCTAAGGAGTCTCACATGGAGGTGGTTTATCGTATTCTTCGATTCTTTAAAGTTGCTCCTGGGAAAGGTATATAATTCTATAAGAATAAGAATATGCGAGTAGAAGCTTATACTTTTGCAGATTGGGCTGACTGATGGGAGATCTACCTCTGGATACCTCAGGCTGGTGGGTGGTCATTTTGTAAATGTTCATACTAAGAAACAATCCGTTGTGGCTAGATCTAGTGCCGAGGCAGAATTTTGAGCAATGGCGAATGCTATCGGTGAATTACTTTGGCTAGGAGGCTTATTACAGGAGCGAAGGCTTCAATTTGACGCGAAGGTCGCGGTGCGGCAAGCGCGACAGTCGTCGGTGACTGCCTGCCCTTCGTCGACGACTGCTCATGAAAAATGGAGAAGAAGAAGATGAATAGTGAGGGCAAAACCAAAAAATTGAAAAATCAAGGAGGATAATTTGGAAGAAATTTTTTTTTATTTACCCTCAGCTCAGCATGCCAAGAATGCTAGAAGCCCAAGCAACCCCCAACCTGCCTTGGGCTTTTAGCCTTTGGAAGGCTAGCATTCCTTTAAGGTGAGTTTAAAAAATGTTTCCAAACACCTAATATTTGAGCAATTGAGCTTTCGACACCCAAAGCTACTTATAAATGCTGGTCCCAAACACAGCCCAGCTCTTTTTCTGGTTCATATGGCCTATAGACAACGTGACACCCAAGTGCCTGAGTTGTGCCTGAGTCGTCATCATTGCACGTTCAGGGAAGCACGATGTGGGGCTTCCTCGCTTTTGTAGCCACATTGAAGAACCGGTCTTGACTTTGTCACAGAAAATTTGAGGACTGAATTGTAAATTGCACATTTCACAATAATTGAAGGATTTGCAGTGATTTTCTCCCATCCATCTAGAGATATTTCAAGAATCACCTTGAATAATGAAAAGTTCAAAAATCGGAGTTTAGTGATTAAGAATAAATGTACTTAAAGTCCTAAAACTTATTGCAAAAGTGCAATTGAATCATAAATTCTCAAAAAATACAATTAAGTCATAGAATTTATTAAGTTAGTACAATCAAATCATTTTATTAACTCCCTCCGACTTTGACAAACGGAAAATATCAACAAATTTTAGAATTCCATTTCATTCTTTAAAAGTTTTAGAACTTAATTACACTTCCACAATAAATTTCATGACTTCCAATGCACTTATCCTAGCGACTATTAGTATTGTTTCCTCATTTCTCATTCAACTAATTCGAGTAAAATATGATGTTGGTTTGTCTCTAGACCATCTAATAATATCACCAAATACGGGGCAGGATGCCCACTTAATAAAATTTCATCTATTTTAATTTATATTTCAATTTCTGCGTGTGTGTGAACTTGGAAGGCGCAATGATTTTCTCTCTTCTTCTCTTTTTTAATGGCTTTCGTGCTTTTCCTATAAAGGGAATGACGAGGCGCGCACCGTGCAAGTGCAACCCGCACTTGCCGAGCCACAACATCTTAGGCAATGTCATCCTGTGTTCCCAGACAATGGAGACACAATTAACCTCAGCGCACTTGGGCATCCTCGGCCCTGTATCCTAACAGGAAACGGGCAGAATCGTCGAACCACTTTCATCATAGAGTACGGAAAAAATCAGATCACGAGGTGTTCTAACCATAGCCAATGACGATTTCAGTTTTCATGCCAATTATTTGGTTCGACCGATCATACTTCGGCAGAGATCAAACAAAATTCACATTACTCATTCGGCAAAGGAGCGATATGAGGCAGAATAACGAGCAATGAATCAGGGATTATGCTTGTTTGATCAAATTCCCAGAGATGCCACAAATCAAAGTCTAGATGCCGTAAGTACGTTACCGTTTAGGATTGCTAAATACTCTTAACGGCAACGTAAACTGAAAACGTTCATTGGGGGAAAAGAAAGAACCATCAATAGGCCATCATACTAAAATTCAATCCCCTTTGTTCTCTGTGAATTATCTATACAATTGAAGCTCAAATCATTAAAGAATCATCACCAATCAACCCCAATGACTTGCACCGAATGCTGCTTACATTCGAATCGAAAGAATCGATCATCCCCCCTCCCGTCGCGAATCGCGACCCCTCTCGCCGACACCATACTACAACCAGAAATTCTTGAGCTGCGATCTCGCGGACTCCCGGAAACTCTTCACCTTCATCAAGCAGAAGTGCGTGCTGCACGCCCCCAATCCCGACCCGACCCGGCACGTCTTGAGCAGATAGCAAGCCGGCCTGCACTTCACCCCCTTCCCCTGCACCACCAATCCCCAAATTCTGGTCACATTATCTCCTCCATCGTCGTCATCCTCGAGCTCCTCCACGTAGATCACGCCTTCAGGCTTCTGGACCTCCCCCTTCTCCCACTTCATCCTCACGCGATCCCAATCCTCCTCCCTCACCCCTTTCTCCGTCCTCAGCCTTATCGACTCCCCGCCCCCGGCCCCGGCCCCGCCAGCACCGCCGCCGGCGCCGCGGTTCTCGTCGTAGACGTGCACGAACAGCGGCGCCCCGCGGAGGTTCCTCACGATCTCCGTCACCGAGCCCTCCATCCAATCGTCCAGCTTCTCGTGCGCGATCGCGGCGCCCTCCTCGAACTCCTGGTACGGTTTCGGCTTCCTGGGTATCCGGACCGGCGCCATCGGAGCCGCCGCCGAGACGGCGCGCCGCATCTGGGTTCTCGATCTTGCGCCGTTGGGCATCGTCACCGACCACGGCTTCGACGGGCTCTGGTGATCGATGTGGCGGGCGGGGAAATCAAAGCGGCTCATGCAGCACTCGCCGCCGCGGCGGACCCCCAAAGACGCCATCGCCGGTCACCTGGCGGCTCGGAAGAGCGAACCCAGAAGCGGCAACCCGCGGAAGATTCGAGCTTTACCCGCTCCTTGATCCGTGGAAGAGGAAAGGCTTCTTGGGTCGGGATGGAAAGATGATGAACCGGTGGTTTTCTTGCGGTGGGTGACGGAGGGAACGAGAGAGAACGAGCGAACGAACACGGGATTGAACGGGGACTAATCTTTATCGACGGGTGGTCAAGAATGGATGGTGACCGTGGGGAAAAAGGGGCAGGAACAAGAACTGGAATTAGGAATCGCAAGTCGACGTTTTTGTAGGAGAGTTTGTATAAGATTCGGAAGCATCGATGTCACGACTGGGACGCTTCCTCCTGGTAGCTGTAATCGCCACGCAAACTATTTTAATCCACAGGAGACCTTCAGGAGCCGTCGCCTGCGGTCGGGAGCACTGGGCTTCGGTGCACCCGTTTCCCTCCTAGCCAATGGGGAAATTTAGAAGAGAAATTATCAGGAAATATAAGGCCCTTTTGAATTCGTTGGTTCAAAATTGTGGGTAGGGCTTGGAGGAATTCGATTGAAGCGATAAGCGAGAATTTAGAATTGATTCAAAGATTAAAATTAACGCTGGACTCAAGTTTACTTGTGTTCTTTCAAATAATGAAGTTCCTCTTGATTGGGTATCAGAATCAATCCAATTCACAAAATTATAATGAGATCAAACACCGATTTTAGAATTTTGTTATTCAAAATTTAAAAAAAAAAATTTATTGAATTATTTTCGTAATTTTTTCCACTTAATATGACGTCAGAAAGTGAAATTCTATTGGTGATTGCAATCCGCGTCTCCTGCAACCGGGTGCAGAAGATAACACCTTCCCTCGGCTCGCAACGCCACGAGGCGAAATCTTGCGGGAACGTGCGCTCTTGCTCCCTCCACGAGGCTCACACAAGGCGCGCGTTAAATTCTTGGGTGACGTGGATTGGGGAAAATCCGGGCCGTGCATCCGAGTCCACGTGGCAAGGTTCCTTCAGACTCAACGGTCTCGATCCTCCGAGCTGGCGCACCGTATTACTCGCCCGTTGTCGTTTGGCGGCTGGAGCACCAAGAGCGTGCTGACGTGGAGGTCGGTGGTTGGTGGAGGGAGGGGGAATGCACGGGCTGACACGCGAAAGCCGCAAGCGCGCGCGGTTCGCCACAAGCTGACGGCGACCCTCGAGCGCGTTTCGTCCAGTGAAATCCGACAGGTGGACACGTGGACACAGGCCGAGTGCCACGTCGTTCTCGTCGCTGAAGGCGGTTGAGGTGGTCCGCGTCAAAGAGAAATTTGAGAATTGACAGAAAAAATAAGGAAAGGAGTGGGTCAAAGAGCTCGTCGTTTTTGACTCGGGAGGGCCGGGAGGAGCTCAAGAATTTTTCACATGGAAAACGACATTTTTATTTTCCAGCATTTTGAACGTGAACTGGTCCAATTGAATCAAAGTCGTCCACGTGAAAAGAACATGTTCTTCATTTGATGAGGGAAAACGACATGCTTATTATAATTTTAGAAAAACTATTTTATAAATTAATAATTTTTCCTGAAACAAATAAAATATTAATAAAGTAGTCTTGGTTTAAGATGCTTATTAAGATATAGTGAAATCGAACCCGGAAGAGACGCTTATTGATCTCCCATATTTTAATCCTCTCTAATATTTAAAGTCGATTCCGATCACTTTGGACTTTATCATTGTTCAAGGACGACATCGAAAATTAGCTAATAATTTGAAACTTGTCCACTAACGAGAGATAGGGAGCCAAAAAGCTAGCGAAGACTGACTTTTAATTTTTGCTCTTTACTTAATTTGAATATTGTCACTCACGCATTTGGACTTTTGGTAATTGAAGCTCTTGATTTTTTTCATTATTTTAATTTATCCAAATAATATTTTCAATTTTGGTAAGAAAGTGAAAATAAAAAAGTTTTGCTTTTAGTAAATCTTAAAGAACTTGCTTTAATCTATTTTTCTACGATCGGATGTCTTTGGAAATAGATAGAGATACAACACATCATCTTCGATGAACTTCCATATATTTGCTGAATTTACGTAAAGATACTCATCATTTTAAAGAAAACCGAATTTTACATGCATAAAACCCATAACGTATTACCCTCCAGTAAAAAATGTTTTGATTTATGCCTTCACTATCGGAAGCCCCAATGACCAGCAAAGAGAAATAGGAAAAGAAAAGGAAAAAAAAAATCATAAATTTTCAAAAAGATTGTTTATGTTAAAGCCATCCAATGCCGATTGTGCTATGCAAAATGATTGATGCTGATTGAATCGCCATGTTAACACATTTCAACCAAAATTGTCAAAAGGACTATATTAGAAAATCGTTTAATTGGCCAAACAAATTATATTGGAAATTCGTTGAAAGATTTATAACTAAATTTGTTAAATTAAAAGTTTTGGTCGTATAGTACATTAGGATTGTTTGTACAATTTTCCTGAATGAATACAATATTCTTGTGATTTTTCATTAGATAGCAAAGATTAGCAATATAAATAATTTATCATAAGATATTTCTACAAATCTTGTAATTTAAATAGTCCTATTACTATGTGTGAACTTCTCTTGTTTATTTATAATATAACCAACGTAAAAATTATGGCAACATCATTTTATGGTTTTATTACAATAACACCGAACTTTTCTGACATATTTTAAGGAAGGTGACGATGTTTATACGTCCATATCCCGAACCATAATTCCCATTTCAAATATTGCTAAATAGAGGTCAATTTCGGTGTGAAATTATATAAGTTTCTTTTCTTTTTTATGGTTTTAAATTTTAATGAGACAGCTCGATGGTTAGTCTTTGCAATATGAGCCCTCTCCTTATCAGCAATCGCTCTTGTCATCATATGGCAGCATAACCCCATCCCTTTTCACCTTATCCTATAGTTCTCCCTTCTTTGAAAGACTCAAGTTATAGAAGTGCCTTGCCCTTTAGTAACTCTTAATACTCTTTGGAGTGCACAGCAGAATACAAGCAGTGGTACAGTATCGTCTTCGCGATAACACGCTGTTCTCGACTGATGGTTTTAATTAATATATGGGCTTAAGTTGGCCCGCCCACGATGGGCCTAAAAGCCCGGCCCACAAAATTGGGGCACATGGATGAAGGAATATGATGAAGGGGCGCGTTTTCTTTGGAGGGAACGTATATAAAGGGAAATAAAGAGGACGAACGTACCTTTTGGCATAACGTACGTTCCTCCTCTCTCTCTCTCTCCCTCAAACTCTTTCCAAAGAAAAGAATAGTGCACAAGAGGCGACACCCATCTTCCCTTCAAGGCAAATTGACATCATCGGATCGAACGGGATCAGTTTCTCTTCCTCAAATCGGCGTCGGTGTTTAGTCTGTGGATACAAGGTACGTTCGTCTATGTGATGTGCCTTAGGATCAGTGATACGTGATTTTTCCTGGGCTTGTCTTCCGCATTCGTTTTAGGGGTTCGATTTAGTGTCGAATCCGGTTTTCGGGGATCCGTTAATCCCAACATTGGTATCGAGCCCTAGTTCACGTTTTTCCCGACCGATTGATGTTTTTGATTGATTTTTCGCGAAAGTGATTCGGCCGTACGGATTGGGGCGAGAAATCCCGACACCCAAGCGCTGTTCGCCATTTTTTTCGAGTTTTCGTAAGTCGAAATCAAATTCTGATGGCATAGGGAGAAAGGGGTCGTCGAGACGAGTCCGCGATGTGTCGCACGCCGCCGGGAGACACTGCACGCGCCCGGAAGCGCTGGCTCGCCCAACGCGTGCGCGCCGCCGGCCGGCGACCGGCACGCGCCGGTCGACGGACTAACGCGTGCGACGTCAGCGTGATGTCACCCAACGGTCGAACCGTTGTAATGACGTCATCGATGATGTCGGCGCCGACGCATCGGTTGGCCGGACAGTCACCGGCCGTGACCCGACTCGACCCGACCAAGCGAACGCTGCACGCGCACGGCACGTGCCGGATGACGTCTGCGTGACGTCGCCCGCACACGCGCGCAGCACGTGCGGTCGGTTCGTCCGACCGGCCCGACCAGCCCGTCCGGTCCGACGACTTGACGGTTGACCGTTGACAAAAAAAAAAAGGATTTGTTTCTTTTTTCAATTATGTCTACGCGGATTATATGTAATCCTTTTTTTTTTTTTTTTTCTGTATTTGTTGCAGGAACAATGCCTCCCCGTAAGCCGCGCGCATCTGTGCGCTCAATGTCAAATGAACAAAAGGAAAGGCTTTCAAGATTGATAGCCGATTTGAATGGTTATCGATGGGAGAGTGACGACATAATTGATCATGTTGTAGAGGTCAACAACAAAATTCAAGAAGTCATTTGGAACGGTTATCCCATGCCAGATACTCATATAATGCGATTCTTTATGAACACTCTTCCATTAGAATGGTAAGGAGTGTTGAATCGCCTATGGGAGGTCAAAGGATTTACTAGTTATAAGGAGCTAGTAATGGAATTTGTAGATGAGTATCATCAGGTTGGAGCCACAAAGACTGCGACCTAGGGAATGACTTCGATTAAGCGAGGAATGAATGTGCGTAGGAGAAATCCTAAGGGATATCCATCTGTTTTTCTGTGGCTGTCAAGAATGCTCGAAAATTTTACAGAGGAAAAGAAAAAGAAATTGATCCAAGTAGAAACTTTTCTTATCCGTTGTTTGATGCCTTGGTTTTAGATGTTATGGCTGTTTTTTTGTTAAGTGTGCTTTGTGGACATCTAATGTAATGTTAACTACCCGATTGTTGTTGATGTAGCAACCTATATGTTAATTGTATTATGTGAAAGCATCATTATTATATTGTTTGTCAATTATCTGTTGCTTTCATTATTCTTTGATTCTTTGTGGGTAGTTATAGAAGTTTTTATAGCTTCATAAAATTGATTTTGCATATGACAATCATATTAATGATAATTTTAAGTTGGGATTTTTGGAGGATGATTGGAAACGTAGTGACCTTTTGATTCTGAAACCTTACTTAAAATTATTAATTAATATGATGGGTTTGTGCAAAATAGATGCATAAGTGATAGACATTAATATTTCGTGCATATATGTCTGATATGCTCAGATAAATGGATTCAGCAACTAAGAACATAATTGCTTATTTGAACAAAGAAGCACTAAAAGCTCTTGACCATGTTATGGAAGATCTTGAGAATGCTGTGCGCCACATTGAGCTAGCAGATGATCGCCACAAGGCATTTGAACGGGATACAGATATTTGCTGTGTTGCTTTCAGCTCAGTAGGATTATCAAGCTCTAAGCGCAAGCGCATTGATTCGTTCAATATGTGGGTAAGCAAGGGATCAAGTCCTTATTGCAAGAAACCAAGAAGTAACCAACAAAAGAGAGGAAAACGTCCTCGTGTGAAGAGAGGAAAACATCCTCATGTGAAGAGAGGAAAACGTTCTCATGTGAAGAATATCTCAAGGGTGAAATGTTACAACTGTGACCAGAGGGGTCACTATACCCGCAATTGTCGCGAGCCAAGGAAGGTACACACCCTTTGTACTATTGAGAACTTTGCATATGTGTCAAGTTCGTATTCTTGACTGAGTCTAATCCTTTGTGGACTATGTAGATTCGGGAGCGACGGACCATGTAGTGAAGGATAGAGAATCCTTCGTAGAATTTCGACGAGTTCCGACTGGAACTAAGTGGATCTATGTGGGAAACAACTCCAGAGCTGAAGTAAAAGGAATTGACAACTGCCAACTGAACGTGCGTGGTGGGCGCACTTTATTCCTACATGATGTGTTGTATGCTCTGGAGATTCGTTGAAATTTAGTGTCTGTTTTAGTGTTGGTTAAGTTTGGTTTTAATGTGAACTTCCATAATAGATGTGTAGATTTGTATTTGAATACAAAATATTATGGTTGTGGTTATTTTCTGGATGGTTTCATTGTATTAGATATTGATTATGTTAATGCAAATGTTTGTTATTCCCTTCTCACGTCTCCTAATACATATGATAATGATGTGAATATATGGCATGCTAGACTTGCTCACATTGGCCAACAACGTATGAATAGACTAGCCAAAGAGGGCTTGTTGGGCAACATTGAAAAAATCGATTTGCCCATATGTAAGCATTGCCTAGAAGGGAAAACGACAAGGAAACCATTTGGAAAAGGTAAAAGAGCTGAATTTTCTCTGTATTTAATCCATTCTGATGTCTGTGGTCTAATGAATGTGAGAGGAAGGCATGGGGCTATTTATTTCATCACTTTTATAGATGATTATACTCGATTCGGATATGTCTATTTGATTTCTCATAAATCTGAAGCAATAAGTTGTTTCAAAAGGTTTATGAGCCTGGTTGAGAATCAATTAGACAAGAAAATAAAAGCATTGAGATCCGATCGAGGTCGAGAATATTTATCTGATGAGTTCAGAAAATTATGTGATGAAAAAGGAATAGAAAAACAGTTGTCTATTCCATATACTCTTCAACAAAATGATGTTGCGGAGAGAAGAAACAGAACCCTACTGGAAATGGTTAGGTCTATGATGGCGCATGCTAACTTACCTATTACCTTTTGGAGTGATGCGTTATTAATCTGCTGCCTATATACTTAACCGTGTGCCTTCCAAATCGCTTACTTCTACTCCATATGAGTTATGGACAGGGTAGAAAACCGGACTTAAGTTTTCTTAAGCCATGGGGTTGTGCTGCCTATACTCATGAGCCCTCTCACAAGTTTGGGAAATTGGGTCATAGAGGAAAGAAGAGTATTTTCATAAGATACTCTGAACACTTGAAAGGGTATGTGTTCATAGGTGAGTAGGAAAGTGAGAGTATAATTGAATTTGAATCACTGGATGTCACATTCTTAGAGGATGAATTTCCTAAGAATGGCGAAATATGGGAAGATTACTCCCTATTTGAAACCTTGGATCAAGATAACGATATTAGTGGAGTTCGTCCAAGTGGGAGTAATATGAGAAATGATGAATTGAATTCAACTCATTCGCAATTACAATCATATGATGAGACGACATCATCATTATCTAATCCTAGTGTGAGCATAATGGGGAATGATGTGCAAATTGTACAATCGACCATACGGCGAACAAGTCGCCAAAGTATTCCCCATCGACGTTTTGACATTGAATGGGAAACTTTTATGATTGCTCCACAAGATGAGGATGAGCCAAGAAATATTAATGAGGCTCTGAATTGCCCTAGCAAGAAAAAATGGATTCATACAATGGAAGAGGAAATGGAGTCAATGAAATCAAACCAAGTCTGGGAACTGGTTGATCTTCCAAAAGGACGCAGCGCTATTGGGAACAAGTGGGTTCTCAAAATAAAGCGAAAGGCTGATGACTTGATAGAAAGGCATAAGGCTCGCATTGTGGCGAAGGAGTATAATCAACAAGAAGGAATTGATTATGAAGATACGTTTTCTCCTGTAGTGAGATTTACCTCGATTTGCATTATTCTAGCAATAGTAGCTAATATGGATCTTGAGTTACATCAAATGGATGTAAAGACTGTTTTCCTCAATGGAGAGTTAGAGGAAGAAATATACATGGAACAACCTACTGGTTTCATAGTGAAAGGCCAAGAAGAAAAAGTATGTCGACTTTTGAGATCGATGTACGGCCTTAAGCAGTCGTCAAGGCAATGGTATATACGTTTTCATAATGCCATAATGGCATATGATTTTACAATGATAGATGAGGATCATTGTGTATATATCAAAAGATCCAAAGATCAATTTGTGATCATATCATTATATGTTGATGATATACTAATTACCGGAAGCAATATGGAGTTTGTTAATATTGTCAAGAGTTGGTTATCTTCCAACTTTGAGATGAAGGATATGGGTGAGGCTGCATACATTCTTAGAGTTAAGATTTCAAGAGATCGTTCGAAGAGATCGTTATCTCTTTCGCAAGAAACATATATAAATAAGGTTCTTGAACGATTTCGTATGCTAGATTGTAAACCCATAGACACTCCTATTGCAAAAGGTGAAGGATTGAGCCATAGACTGTGTCCAAGGACTCCACAAGAAAATGAACAAATGAAACATGTTCCTTATGCTAGTGCTGTTGGGAGCTTGATGCACGCTATGAGGTGTACAAGACCTGACATATGTTTTGCAGTTGGAATGGTGAGTAGATACCAATCAAATCCAAGTCAAGCACATTGGAAAAGCCATTAAGAGAATACTGAGATATCTAAAGGGAACTGCTGATTAATACGCTGAGTTATCAAGTAAAGGATCTGCGACTCGAAGACTATTCTGATACTGATTGGGGAGGAGATTTAAACGAAAGGAAATCTACCTCTAGGTTTGTTTTCTTATTGAATAATGGCACCATATGTTGGAGCAAAGTAAGAAACAAACGTGTATAGCCTTGTCCACGATGGAAGCCGGGTTCGTGGCATTATCAGAGTAATATAAGAAGGAGTTTGGCTTAAGAGATTTTTGGATCATTTAGGTGTTATTGAGAAAGCTGCAAATCCATTATTAGTTAATTGTGATAGTCAAGCGGCTATAGCGTACACCAAAGATCCAAAATATCATGGCAAGACCAAACATATAGATACCAAGTATAATTTTGTCAAGGATATGGTTGCACGAAAGGATGTGAACTTACAGTATATATCTACACATAGAATGGTAGCAGATCCTATGACAAAGCCAATATCTAGAGATGTGTTTTGTGGTCATGTAAAATCTCTCGGGATTGCGTAGAGTCGATGTCTTGGATTGTAATTTTCTTGAGTTGTTCACATGTATGAACTAGTGTTGTTTCATTATTAATGCCTATGAATCTTTGTTTGATCTTTATGCATCTTAATGCTCGGTGCATTATATTAAGTTAAGAAAGTATGTCGATGTATAAAAGATTAGCCCACTCACACGGGTAATCGCCTCTATTTAATGTGTGATAAATAGAGATGAGACAGTTTTTAAGCTTATTATCTAGGTGATAATTGAGAGCTCAAGCTTAAAATACGTATGTCGCCTCAACTGAGTGTTAAGATGAGGACATAGTACTTACGATGTTCGAAAGTAAAATAACCCACATATTTTACTTTATCTGTCTAAGATGCCAGATGTGAGTTCTGATGAATTTTGTAAATAAGTGGATACGTGAACTCAAGTTAGACATTGGGTATGTCTGAACTATCATCTGTACGGTATTGAAAAATGTAAACATACGCTCTATGAGAAATGAGTTAATACCGTAATATGTATTTCATACTACGTATGCATGAGACGACCAATAAGAGTGGCAAAAGTTTGATCTCAACTTTTATGACGTGTGGGACTCTTAAGGAATAGAGTTCCTCAATTTTTAGTGCCCTCATGACTTTTACTTATTCTCAAGATTTCTATTTAGTGTTTGCTATTTTAGAATGTTGCCAATGGTCATGAGTTGATTCGATCTAATGGGACATTTCTAGAAAAGCAAGCTGAACTGAAATTGAAAGTTTGAAGGAAAGAGCAATATCGGATTTTGGAGAATCACATTGTACTTTTGTATTCACTGGTCGACCGATTATGACTGTCTTTGGGATAATCATAATTGTGAATACAATATATATATATATATATATCATTGTTTAAATGAGATTAAGAGAGATATAAATGTGATCAATCGATCTAGGGTACGCATACTAAATTTACTCGGAATGTGATGCCCATTATGAGTTGCTATATATTCCTAATGTATGTATGGCAAACGAGCTCAAAGTATGCTTGGTCGCACCTGACTATTAACCGGTATGAATATTGCAATGAGGAAAAGAGAATTCTGTCGGGCCACTATATCAAGTGGGAGTTGATAGATTTTCAATTGATGGGCCAAGAGGGGCGTCCGCCCATGTGTTGGTTTTGGCCATCACGTATGCGAGTGAGAGATGATGGTTTTAATTAATATATGGGCTTAAGTTGGCCCACCCATGATGGGCCTAAAACCCGGCCCACAAAATCGCCCATGGATGAAGAAATATGATGAAGAGACACGTTTCTTCTTGGAGGGAACGTATATAAAGGAAATAAAGAGGACGAACGTACCTTTTGGCATAACGTACGTTCCTCTCTCTCTCCCTCAAACTCTTTCCAAAGAAAAGAACAGTGCGCAAGAGCGACACCCATCTTCCCTTCAAGGCAAATTGACATCATCGGATCGAACGGGATCGGTTTCTCTTCCTCAAATCGGCGCGTGTTTAGTCTCGTGGATACAAGGTACGTTCGTCTATGTGATGTGCCTTAGGATCGGTGATGCGTGATTTTTCCCGGGCTTGTCTTCCGCATTCGTTTTAGGGGTTCGATTTAGTGTCGAATTCGGTTTTCGGGTTCCGTTAATCCCAACATCGACATTTAGTAATAACTGCGGTGAAGCAACACGGGCTAGCTAGCAACCAAAGGAGCTGAGAAAATTTTCAGGTTCCGTCGTCAAGTCCCGAGTGGGATTCGAAGGAGCTCGCGAGGCGTGCGTTCCTGAAGAATCTACGCGAGGCTCTGGTTCAAGGAAGAGGTGTCGATGGCCATGTTAAGGACAGACCGGGGATCACGGCGAAGCTGCGGCCAAGCATGAGCGGAGAGGCATGGCGGGGATTCGAATGGAGGGAAGCTCTTGTCGTTGCTGCCAACTTGTCCGGATTGCATCTCCAGGACCAAACTAGACATGCAGACTGAAAATGATTAAAAGAGATATGGGACAATTTTTCGGAAGAAACTAGGACAGATATGTTGGTATCAGATTCGCTTATTAATTGCATACTATCCATGCATGCCACGAGATGCACATATTTGGAGTGGGGCTTGGGGTATGCAAGGCCGCCACAAGAATAATGGACAAAATCTTTGAATTTAATGGGCATAAGGACACTAGATTATATTAAAGATTTTAGTTATCCATGCATAAATTTATTGGCTCTACGGAGGGAGACGAGTTAAATTTGGGAGAATTTCTTAAAATCTAAGGGCGGGTAGATCATTTTGAGATAACTGCGCCTAATAAACTACCCATTCTCTACAAAGGATCTGTATTATTTGTTCAGTATTGAGAATTCCTAACAATATTATGATTTCAAATCGCCTAGTCTACTTTCATATCGTTGATAAGAATCGAATGTAAATTCGCTTTGAAGACATGAAATAGATGGTCTTTGTACGAGTTTTATTGTCGATCATGAAGCCGTAATTTGTATTAGGTTTTAACGACCGTTAAGTGTGCCCTTTGCGACATTTTTTTTGACGACCGAACTGGAGGAGAAAAGTACCTCAATGCGTAACGAGTAGTCGTTGTTGCTAGAAGTTCGTTTTGGGCTTTGATCGGAAGAATCTGGGCTCCACTACATTGGGCCTTATGATAGATAGAGCTGGAGGAGTATTCAAACAGGCCAGGCCCATGGCCCATGAGAAATTGCTAGCCGTGGTTGGTGGAGTCTGGGGAATTGGCTCGAAGTTGCAGCTGCGAATTTCAAGCTGAACTACATAAGGATCAATATGTACACGTAGCACTAAATTATCTCGTGACCCTCAAGAAATACCATATCAAAGAGATCATCAGATGCAATTTGTGTTAAAATGAACAATACGATTTGGGGATAGACTGAGATTTTGTAGAAAAATGCTAGACACGACTAGACTGTTCGTCATAATTAAAATCGTGAGAAATGATAAATTCACCGATTTAACTAATTAAGTATGTCATGAGTTTGAGTATGTGAATGATGGCCAAGCCGGGTGAAAATAGAAGTTGTGAATGCTTCGGACTTACCTTGGCGGACGTCCAAACTTTCACATGTTTCGGTTGGCCATGAGTTTCCCATTTTATTGCCCATCCTGAATTGGGACAATATAGACTTTTCATGCCTCCCTCTCCTAATATAAGTGTCTCGCTTCTACCAACTTCAATTGTGCTAATAAACAGGGATGATACTTATCCAAAAATAAAAGGATAAAATGAATTTTAATATTTAAAATATGAAAATCCAGTCGGGACCGAGGCGAGTGATTTAAAGGCTTGTATAACAATTTGCACAATGATCATCTATGAGCTCGAGAATTATATGTCAATACTTTCTCGTCTTTATTAAAACTGAGATCAGGTTATAGCAACAGTGTTCCAGTTAAAAAGTAGTTAGAAAAAGCACGACCCAATGAAAACATCGTACTTTCGATAAAAAAAAAAAAAAAAAGAAACATCGTACTGATATATCTGATTGTAACATCGGCGACGATACGGCAGGACTATAGGACTATTTGACTGCAAAACACAATGAAAAGTAAAAAACGAGTAAGAAACTATAAATAGAAAAAAACAACGTAAGAAAAGTCAACCACATGTTCCCACGAAAAAACCAGGTTATTGCACCGCCTCCTCTTGCGGTCCTGCCCGTCGGGTCGATGCGTGTCTTCTTCTTCCTGCATATAAATTGAACCCGAAAGTCGCGTTGAAAAAGCCCGTGCCGCGTCCCCTCTCCCTCTCCCTCCTACCACTTTCTCTCTTGATAATTGCAGCCTGAGAAAATTCCCAAGTTTCATCATCGATTCTGGGTTCAATGGAACGGTGGGAGCACGACGTGTTCGTGAACTTCAGAGGACCGGACGTTCGCGAGGGGTTCCTGAAGAATCTACACAAGGCTTTGGTCCGGAGTGGCATCAAAGCCTTCGTGGATAGCGAGGACCTCCACCAGGGTCAAAAGTTAACCCCGGCCCTCGAGAAGGCCATCCAACGATCCCTCGTCGCCATCGTCGTCTTCTCCCGGGACTACGCCTCCTCTGAATGGTGTCTGAAAGAGCTGGCGAAGATCCTCGAGTGCAGCAAGCTCAAGGAACAGATGGTGATTACCGTGTTCTATAAAGTGAAGCCCAGCCAAGTGGCGCATCAAACCGGCCTTTATGAAGAAGCCATGGCCAAGCATGAGCGGAGGCATGGCAAAGATTCGGACACGGTGGAGAAATGGAGGCATGCTCTTTTCATTGGTTCCGTCTTCCCAGGATTGCATCTCGAGGACAATTCGTTAGTTTCTGATACACTCTCTCTAGATTCTGTCTATTCCTCAAATTTTCCTTCGATTTTTCTCCATCTTTTCTATGCCGCCGTTCATCAGAGGTGGAGCAACGACTAAGCATGGAGATATGGATACGTACCTAGGGAGAGCGATATGTATAGTGGAAATATCATCTCTCTTATTTAGGCTTTGTTTATTTTGCGGAAAATGAATGATTTGAAAAATATTTTTCCAAAAACGATCACTTGTATCATTTATAAAAATGAATAAACGAAAAAATATTTTCATCACCTATGTTTAGAGATAGGTAGTTGACTCTAGGGAGGAGAGGAGTTAGATTTAGGTCAAATTATCTCTACGAGGGACAAGGGAAATCTAGGAATTGTTTAGATCATTTCAAGATAAAGACACATGATAATGCTTCCCCTTCATCTAATCTCTGCAAAGGATGTCTATTCTTCTTTTCTTTTTAATTGAAAGCTCCTGATTTCTTGCCATTCTCTTATGATCGGTCTCCAAATTGCCAGCTTCACTTTCAAATCATATCAAACCAGTGATTCGATCCACATAGTAAGTGAATAAGCTTTGAAAATATGGAAAAAGATGGTCAGGTGTATGAGTTTCTTCCGGATCATGAAGTCTCATTTTAGCGCTTGACTCATTTTGTTGTAAGAAAATAGCGTTGTGTCTGATAATATGTAACGAGCATTTGAGGGCCGTGCTTAGCCTATATAAGGAAGAAACATTGGATCTGAATATATTGACTGTTAGCAAATTTTTGCCCAACAACGCCCATTGCTCTAGCACAAAAATATCATCCTGCTACTAATATTGACTTGTCCCATGCCTCTCTTTTCCTGTTTTCATTTGAACAGAGACGAAGCTAAGTTTATCAAAGGAGTTGTTGAAGACGTCAAAGCTAAACTTCAACACCTTGAAGCCAAGAGAAAACGTAAAAGTATTTCTGGACAACATACTCCCCATTCTCTCCGTACTTTTGGCCACGACCATTTCCCGACGCCCTCCACTGATCACCATAGCCAGCAGCCGCCTTCAATGTTTCAGAGCATCCCAACATCATCGATATTTCAGAGCATCCCAACGTCGATGTTTCGGTCCCAACAATAATGCCCGCCCCCAACGTCGTCACAGCAAATATCAGGGTATGACAACGGCCAACCATGCCCTTTGCTACGTGTTCTCTGATGATCGTATGGGAGGAGCAAGTACCTTGTATCTATAGAAATGTGTAATTTGCATGAATGAATAAAACTTATAATTGGGGCTTGTTCTGTAATTCGGATCCTCGAATCCAGTCCAATCGAGAATGTATTTTAAACTAGCTATTCCTCTCTTTTTCTGCTGGATCGAGTACTTGATGCTGCTACAAGTTTGTTTTCGATTTTGATTGTAAGAATCTGGGTTAAACTGCATTGGCCCTTGTAAAGAACTTTGGTCTACCCTTTCCTTGGATTGAGAATAAAATTATTTCTGAAAGCATCTTTACTACTTCTGTAGCTGAACTAAGGTGGGTTTTTTTCAATTGAAAACTTAATGCTAAAGGAATTTCTTTTTTCAAGGAAAGCAATTAATTTTTTCATTTTTTTTTGGTGGTCTAGGGAAAGTTATTTTCTTCTTGCGATAAGGGAAAGCCGTTTTTCCCAATCTGAGCTTTTTGTCTTCAGTCCATGGAAAACATTTTTTATAAATCGATTAGTTTTCCATTGTCAAAAACATTGAAAAGTGGAAAGATAATTAGGAGGAGTTCTGTGAACCTAAATAGACATTAGGACCTCGAGGGTCCATAGAACAGTGGCAAGAGGGGGCGTCTCGAAAGAAACTCAAATAGAGGTTCAAAGGCCTTTGGCCAAGTAGTTGCCAAATGCAGCCACAAATGCCTAGGGGTGAGCATGGTCCGGGTTGGGCCGGTCTATCCCATAACCCTAGGACCAACCCGCACAGTGTTGGTCCTTAATTTTTGGGATCGATGACTAACCATTTTGAGCTTGGAACCGAGGACCGGACCAACCTAGTGGATTCGGTCCGGTTCTAGGGTCAACCAGGGACCAACCGATAATTTTTTATTTTATTTTTAAAACTCCTTGAAAAAGCGATTGAAGACTGGACTGACCCAATGGGTTCGGTTCAATTCCAAGGTCAACCCGGGACATACCAATAATTTTTTATTTCATTTTTTGTACTCCTTGAAATGGCAACCGAGGATCGAACCGATCCAATGGGTTCGATGATGAGCGAGGTCAGTTAAGAAAGGCAAGCGGTGAGAGTTGAGTGGGCTAAGCATCGAACAGTGAACATCGAGTGTCGAGTAGGGAGCAAACTAAGGGGCATCGAGCGGCACGAGTGACCTAAAGCGAGCGAGGCGAGTGTTGAGTGGCGAACAAAGAAATTGTTTCTCTCGATTTTGGCAAATTGAAGATTAAGAAGACAAATAAAACAGAAGAGAATAAATACTAGAAGAGGATGTCGTAAGGAGCTGTTTATGCCATTTTGGACACCGTGAGGACTTCTCACCAAAACACTTTCCTCATTCGTAAATTATGACTATTGACGCCGTAAAAGACATTAAAAATCTAAGTTATTAAAGAACAATATAAAATTATTTAAACTACTCACTAAATAGTTGTTTAATATTGTCGGCGTCGTTTATTTTAAGATTTTTTCTATATAAAAATTATAAATAATATATTATATATAGTCGGGTGGGTTCGGATTGGACCGACCCTGAACTCTCAGGATCGATGATCACCCCACACAGTATTGGTCTAAAAATCTTAGGACCAAGGATTGACCTAGTTTCCCTAGGAATTGGACCAAGATTGGTAGGGTTTGGCCAATCTAGGGTCGGACCAGGGTTGACCCTGGACCAATGCTCACCCCTACAAATGCCCTTGAAGATGCAGGCAATGGGGAGGAAGAGGGCGACAATGGCAGCAAAGAGAAAGTGGAGGTAGGGGATGTTGTTTCTAGGGTTGAACATGGTGGGCTTGCAAGTGGGGCAGAGGGAGGCTAAGGCGACGGTAGAGAGGACATAGACGTAGAGGAGGGAGAGGACAAAGGTTGCGATTGGGAAACACTTTCTCAAAGGGCTTTAAGCTTAGGTTCTTGGGCAAAATGGAGGGTGTTTGGCAATTTTTTTGGTGGAGAGATTTGAAGAGATTTCCAAAATCCTTTAAAAGCCTTTAACCTCTATCCAGCTTTGAGCTTTAGCATTTTCGGAATGCTTATGCATTCTTTTTGCTCTTCCAACTTTTCCTTCACTGAACTTTTTAATTCTAATTCTATCCACGCCATTTTCACCTTGCGTGACATCATCGGCAAGCCTCACCAGTGGTCATGTGAACCTAAGCCACCCTCACTGCGGGTCACCTAAGGTTGTGTTACCTCAAGCAACAACTATCGGTGTCAGATTTGGCTCATTTGTGTTTGGTTGTCACTAGCGGTCACAAATAGATTTTCTTTCTTTTTTTAATTTTTTAAGAAATATAACCAAAGTCCTTTACAAGTTTAGTTTCCAAACAGCATTTAAACCAACTTCTAGAGCATTTTTTTATTACACTTTACCAAATACTATTTACATTTCGAAAATTCCCTTCAACCTAAAGTCTTTGCATTTCTCCAAAGACTTTCCTCAAAAGTCGAACTAAATGTAGCCAAGGAAGGTCGGGTCTTCAAGGGGTAATTATGGTGCAATAGAATGGGTACATTCCCAACCCATATTGGCCCATATGGAGTTAAACATTTATTTCTTAGACTCATTTGAACCTATTTTTAAAATTTTAGGCAATTCATTTAAAACATAGCCATCGAATGAGTTAAACAATGAGATTTGACCTATTTTGTCTCCTCCAATTAGAGGAGCGAGACTTAAAAAGTCCATGATGTCAAAGTGTGGAGGGCCAAATATGAAGATATAAAATTAGAAATGAGACATCTAGAATTTTCTATACTTAATAGTAATATATACATATATATGATCTAAAGTTAAGTAGCTTGGAGTTTTGCATGGCTCGTATGGAATCTCAAGTGGGTCATTAATTTTGTGATGAATGGAAAGTGCAAAGGACGATTTTCTGCGATCATAATCATCGAAGTGTGATGCTTCGGGATTAATTTGATAGATGTTTACATGTATGTTGATAGCGTAGATGAGGGTAATTGATTTACAGCTATATTAGTTATAGATGGTATTAAATTAATGTTTCGAGTTTGAATTCGGATAATAATTTGTTAAATCGAATTTTGTTGAGGAAGATTTTTCCAAGCGGATTAGAAATTGGATGAAGAAAGAAGAAACAATTTCCTTCTTGGATTTTCTCTTTCGGACTTGTAAAACAAGACAAAAGAGGAAATAAAAGACGTGCAGCCCTACGAGAGAAAAGTGACGTGAAGCTACGAAAGAAAGAAATTGTTCTCCTCTGCACCTCCACGATCCGCGAAATTTCTGAAGCCACGCGGAACAAGGAATGTGAAGACTTACGTATGTGGACCAAAGATGAACGTTGAAGTTTCTGATTTTGGCATACAAGACTTACGTACGTGGACCAAAGACGAACGTTGAAGTTTCTGATTTTGGCGTATGTAGAGCGTTTCTGTTTTGAGCTTGAATGCGTGGTGATTTTGTGTCGTGAGTTTACGTTCGTACGTAGACCAAAGACAAACGTTGAAGTTCCTGATTTTGGCGTACGTAGAGCGTTTCTGTTTTGAGCTTGAACGCGTGGTGATTTTGTGTCGTGAGTTTACATTCAAGTGAATTGTTTATTTATAAACACCTCGGGTTTGAGGCTAAATCTAGGTGTGTGAAATACTCGATATTTGAACGATTGTAAATTCTAATTCTCTAATTATAGTAGATTATTTGCTATTGACTCTCCCCATGGACGTAGGTACCGATACTTGGACCGAACCACATAAATTTCTGGTGTCTTTATTATTTATCATTTATTTCTCTAGTGATTTTATGTTAACGTAAATTGCAAGATCTTGTCATTTCCGTTATATTCCAACATGGGCATAAGGTTAATGCTTCTGAAGATCACTAATAAGGATCGGATCAGACTGTGCAGAGAAAGCGGAGATGAGTTTTTGTACATAAGCTTTTGATGTATTTAGCTAAGGTTAAATTATTTGTACAATTGAGGACAAGTTAGTTATTTATCAGAGAATTGAAGTGAAGTTAATTTATATATTCATTCGAGATTCAAATTTTATGGAAATTCGGGACGGTCCGACAGAACACAGACAAGAAAACCAACTTCTAGCCAAATAAAGAAGATATCTTATGGACATAATAAGAAGATAAATAAGGAGCATTACACGAATTACAAAGAACATGGCAGACTAGGCAAAGTTCTAAGTTACTACAGAGACATGAAGATATATAATGATACGTGGACTCAATCCTAGGCCACCGCCGAATTCTTGCTGGATCGAGATTTGGCAGCATTCCGTCCTAACTTACCACGAAGAATCCCTGTGGCAATAATGAAGTACACGAGAACATTGACAGAGACAAACGGAATCACCACACCGCGGGGCAAGGAGCGACCTTGCTTGATCGCTAGAAGAATAATGGATGGTGAGCAAATCAGCGGTACGAGCGCAGCTAAATTCGCAATGACTTCGGGCCAATGTAAGCGCTCAGGACTCGCTTCCGGTTCCGGGGTGTTCGGCGCTTTCAGTAGCTGTAGCGCTGTTCCGATGTCCCCAGCAACTTGTTGAACAAACTCTGCTTCGCCTCTGTTCAAAATCCAAATCACGCCTTATTCCTTTAGAAAACATTTGAAGCATCGTTAAGTTATCACCCAACAATAACTCAAAATATATATATTCGTGATATTAACAGGTGTGGTGTCGCTTTTAACCTTATCGGAACCATAGAGTCTTGTATTTTTTTAGAAAATAAGACCGGAGTGCCAACGTTTCCATGCATCACAAGAAATCACTCGGACAGATATTAACGATTTTACGTATTCAATAGTGCGTCGGTTTTCTTACTTGAATCTGGGGATTGACTTTTTTTCCTTTTTCTATCGATGACTCTTATGGTAACGCCTCTATTTTTCTAATCAATTAATTTTTACCCATAAAGAAAGAAAGAAAGAAAAGAGGGCATGGATCAAACATACTGATTCCCGGCGAGAATCCACCCGCGCATGTCCCCGACTTCCGTAAGAGCTTCTCTCCACTGCTTCACCTTATCCGAACCAATCCCGTACCGGCTCTCGTGCTCCGCCATTGCTTCCTGGTAGCTCTCTCTCTGTCTCCGCACCCAGCTCGGCTCCACTCCATAGAACAGAGGCATCGCCCTCTTCCCAATCTGGTTGTTCTGCTCTAAGATTGTCCCCAGCTCGCTCAAGCACGATGCCGAAGAAGCGTAGTGTCTTGACAAGATGACGAGGGCAATTCGAGAATCTTTTATGGCCTCATCGACCGCGGGGGTTGTCTCTTCACCCTCCTCGAGATCCTCGTCATATTTGTAGGATTTGATGCCTTTCTGAGTCAAGACGTCGTGCAGGTGCTGTGGGAAGAAGCTGCCGGCATCACGTTCGTGCCGATTATAGCTCAAGAATACGTCGTACTTGAATTGTTGTTGTTCCTCCACCGAAGTAGCCATTTGGACACTGGAAACCTTCCTATCTCGAGCGTGGTTGGTCTAGGTAACTTATAGAAGGGCGATGAGCACGTTGCGAAAAGGAAGAGAGAGAGAGAAACCGCGTCCTTGACTTAAATCTCACCGTCCATAAAGCCAATTCTTGGCAATTTCCCACCATCCCTGTTACTCTCCCCCCTAACCATTTTCTGTTGGCGAATGAAAAAACTGATATTTGATATTGCATTTGAATTTTCTAAACTACTAAATCAACCCATCGCTCTACCTCATTATTGTTGAAAAGATCAAAGTGATCCAACGCAAATAAAAAATAATTCATACGTCATTTTTACATGATTTGGTCGATGTGACATATTCTATAGAAAGAGTAGCATAGGATTCTACAACAGACCAAGATCACATTTATGTGATTCGATTGTTGTGAGTCTGACCTACTTCACAGGAAGTGTTGAAATATAATATGTAGAAAACGACAGGATCTTGCATTTTACGTCAACGCGAAATCACCAGAGAAATAAACAAGAAATAACAAGAACACCATAAATTTACGTGGTTCGGTCCGAGTATCGGTACCCAGGGGCAAATAATCCATTATAATTGGAGAATCAGAGTTTACAATCGCTCACACACTCGAATGTTTCCCATACATAGATTTAACCAAAAACCCAAAGTGTTTATAAATAAACAACTCACTTGGACGTAAACTCACGACACAAAATCACCACGCGTTCAAGCTCAAAATAGAAATGCTCTACGTACGCTAAAATCAGGAACTCTAGCGTTCGTCTTTGGTCCACATACGTAAGTCTTCACATTCCTTTTCAGGCTTCGTGTGGCTTTAAGGACTTGCGGCTTCAGAAATCTCACGGATCGTGGACGTGCAGAGGAGTTGGTCCACGTACGCTTTTATATTGTGTGTGTGCCCAAAAGTCAAAGTCTTGACTTTTAGGCCCCACGAAGATAACATCTTGGTGGCTAATGCAAGCTTCCGCAGAAAAAGAAGAAACTTTGCTCTTTTTTTTTTTTTTTTTTTTATTCTATTTTATTTCCTCTTTTGTAAACCTTCATGGAGTCCAAGAAAAGGACTTCTTCATCCAATTTGAAATCTACTTGGGAAATCTTTATCGACAAATTCAGTTTAACAAATCGTTATCCGAATTCAAACTCGAGATATTAATTTAATAATTCTCCACCTTGGTTCGATATTTGAAATTAAGTTATAGTGCCCACCATCCATGCTGCTCTCCCAACGCCCCGACGAGTGCTTATTCATCATAGACGCCAATAGAACTCAAGCAAAGTTTGAGCTTTGCCAAAAGAACAGACTTAGTCATCATGTATACCGAGTTATCTGCTATAGCAATCTTTTTTATATTAACATTACCTTTAGCTAAGACATCTCGAATGAAGTGGTACCTGATGTTGATATGCTTTGTTTGCTCGTGATAAACTGGATTATCTGTCAAATATATCGCACCTTGGTTATCATAGTGTATATTCACACTTTTCTGTTCTAACCCAAAATCCGATAGCAAAAGTTTGTACCATATCGCCTGCTTCGCTACAAAGGTTAGTGCCATGTACTTTGTCTCAATCGAAGACAAGACAATGTGATCATGTAAAGACGCTTTCCAACTAATTGCATCACCCGCTAGCGTAAACACGTACCCTATTAAAGACTTGCGATCATCCAAGTCACCGACGTGATCCAAATCCACAAAATCATTGGTCTCATTGCCATTACTGTCTCTTCGGTACATTATATCCACGTCTGTTATCCCCTTCAAATATCTGAGGATCCACTTTATAGCTTCGCAATGAGTTTTACCAAGACGCTTAACCACGCTCATAGCTTGTGAAATATCAGGCCTAGTGTACATCATAGCATATATAATATTACTCATGGCACTAGAATAAGGAACATGGGACATATGCTCCTCCTCCTCCTTAGTCTGCAGTGATAATTTATCTGAAAATTTAAAGTGCTTCGCTAAAGGTATACTTACAGATTTTGCCAACATCATATTAAAATGTGCCACAATCTTTTCAATATATTTCTTTTGAGATAGACGTAGAACTCCTGCAGTCTTGTCACGCAAAATCTCCATACCCAATATTTTCTTTGCAGCACCTAAATCTTTCATATCAAATTTAGCATTTAACTGCCTCTTCAACACATCAATATCAGACATATTCTTAACTGTTATCAGCATATCATCAACATATAAAAGTAGATAAATCAAAGAACCATTTTCCAATCTCCTAAAGTAAACACAGCTATCCATCTGACTTTTTGAATAATCTTAACTAGCCATAAAAGTATCAAAATGTTTATACCACTGCCTAGGAGACTGGTTCAGCCCATACAAAGATTTCTTCAACAAGCAAACATGATCTTCCTTACCCAAAATAGCAAATCCCTCTAGTTGCCTCATGTAAATCTACTCCTCCAACTCACTGTGAAGAAACACAGTTTTCACATCTAGTTACTCTAACTCGAGATCCTGCGAAACAACTAAGGCAAGTAAAACACGAATTGAAGTATGTCTTACCATATGAGAGAACACCTCATTGTAGTCAATGCCCTTACGCTGTATACCTCGCTGTCTCGACACCGGGAATGCCTTCTTTCCGTTTAAAGACCCATTTACTTGTGATAATCTTTTGGCTCTTGGGTACTGTGACCAACTCCCATGTCTGATTTCGATGGAGTAATTCTATCTATTCACTCATAGCCCCTAGCCACTGCGACAACTCCGAACTAGCCGTCGCCTTAGAGTAAGACGAAGGCTCATCTGCCTCTACCTTATCACCTACAGTCAATGCATAAGCAATATATGTATAACCATAACGTATCGGTGATTTAATTTGTCTTCTCTATCTATATGCGGCTATAGTGTGCTGTAGCTTTGTGGGTTGTTCACTATTACCAATTTCAGAATCTGTGGCTTCATATGCAGTCTCAACTTCTGTTACCTTCAAGGTCTCCGGAGTCTCCACCTAAAGCTCCACCTCACTAATGACACCATGATATGTCTGCTCTGTTGGTTGTGTCTCAGAATTCCTCTGTTGAAGCATTACAGTCTCGTCGAAGATCACGTCTCTACTGATTAGAAAATCGGGTGATATGGGATCAGTGCACCACAGCCGGTAGCCTTTCACCCCATGTGCATAACCTAGAAATATGCACTTCTTCGCCCTCAGCTCAAGCTTACCATCACTCGCATGAGCATACGCAGGACATCTGAATATACATAATCCGGAGTAATCAACAGGTTTCCCTAACCATTCTTCCTCAGGAGTCTTCCTTTCGATAGCAGATGATGGAAATCGATTAACTAAGTAACATGCCATGTTTACCGCTTCAGCCTAAAATTCCTTACCAAGTCCTGCATGCGAAAACATGCATCGAGCTCGCTCAAGCAAAGTTCTGCTGGTTGCGTATCAGAATTCCTCTGTTGAAGCATTGCAGTCTTATTGAAGATCACGTCTCTACTGATTAGAAAACCGGGTGATATGGGATTAGTGCACCACAGCCGGTAGCCTTTCACCCCATGTGCATAACCCAGAAATATGCACTTCTTCGCCCTCAGCTCAAGCTTACCATCACTCACATGAGCATACGCAGGACATCCGAATATATGTAATTCGGAGTAATCAACAGGTTTCCCTAACCATACTTTCTCAGGAGTCTTCCTTTTGATAGCAGATGATGGAAATCGATTAACTAAGTAACATGCCATGTTTACTGCTTCAGCCCAAAATTCCTTACCAAGTCCTACATACGAAAACATGCATCGAGCTTGCTCAAGCAAAGTTCTGTTCTTTCGTTTTGCCACGCCATTCTGCTGTGCTGTCCTAAGTACTGTGCAATGTCTCACAATATCTTCTTTCTCGCAGAATTTGGTAAAATCTTTACCACATAACTCCATGCCATTATCGATTCTAATGCACTTAATTTGTTTATCAAATTGCTTCTCAATCAATGCCTTAAATTTCTCGAACCAATCAAACACATCATATTTGTGCTTCAGAAAGTATACTCATACCTTCCTCGAATAATCGTCGATAAATGTCAACATATATCATGCACCTCCTTTCGAAGGAACCAAAGACGGGCCCTAGACATTTGAATGAATATATTCGACTGGTTGTTTGGTCGAATGAATAGTTGTAGTAAACTTAACTCGATGCTGCTTCCCAAAGATGCAATGCTCACATAAGTCCAGCTTCCCTGTCTTTTGACTCTTCAATAACCCCCTTTCACTCAGTATCGTCATACCTCCCTCACTCATATGCCTCAAATGCATATGCCATAATTGAGTCAACTTAGAGTCTAACTCACCTGATGAAACTGCAGCGGTTCCGGTCACGATCTCTCTTAGTAGATGATAGAGAGTATTCACTTTCTTCCCCTTCATCACTGTCATGGCACCTCGAGAGATCTTCAATACTCCACCTTCAACGGTGTACCTACACCCAATGTCATCGAGTGTCCCTAGAGAAATAAGATTCTTCTTGAGCTCCGGTACATGCCTCACATCTATCAATGTGCGCACCACCCCATCATGCATCCGAATCCAAATTGTCCATATCCCCACAGCTTTATAGACTGCGTTATTTCCCAAAAGAACCCTATCACCCACCATCTGCAGTATGGTAAGTAGTAAACTAGTTTTTATGAGGCGTCATATGATAAGAACACCCCGAATCTAGCACCCATTCGTCTCCTAACGAAGTAGTAGTCACACATAAAATAGCTTCTACATCACTAGTACTCCCCTCGGCAACGTTTGCCACACTGCTTGTGGCATTCTACCTATCAGTTTTATTCCTCCGCTTTGGACAATCTCTCCTGATATGCCCCTCCTCGTGACACTCAAAGCACTTCATCCGTGCCTTGGACTTTCTATGGCGTGATTTCGATCTACTTTTACCTCTGCTGCTACTAGGCCCTCGATGTTGTTCTCTACCCCGAATCGTCAGTGCTTGTGCTACTCATTGCGCCAGATCGTCATCTCGCAACTTTCTCTACCACTCCTTAGAAAATAAGGTGGACTTTACCTCTTCTGAGGTGATTGTAGTACGCCTTTGCAACAGTGAATCGGTAAGGTGCTCCCATGACTCTGGTAAAGAGGCTAACAACATCATGTCATGTTCTTCATCATCAAGTATCTTACCGACATTCTTCAGATCCATCATGAGTTTATTAAATTCATCTAGGTGGGTTCTGATAGACATACCTTCAGTATATCTAAATTGAAACATCCTCTTCAACATGTATAAGCGATTGTTCAAACCTTTCTTCACATAGAGTGCTTGAAGTTTTGTCCATAATGCTGTGGCATCCTTCTTCTCAGCAACCTCTATTAAAACCTCATCCGACAAATTTAAAAGGATTGTGCTATTTGCTCTTTCCATTTACTCTACCCTCTCAGAGGCTTTCATTTGGCAACTCATCTTCACCACCTAGTACCTTGGCTAAACCTTGGGTTGTCAATAATGCCCACATCTTGATGCTCCATAACCCAAAGTTGTTCCTCCCGTTAAACTTCTCAATTTCAGATTTCCTCTAAGACATAATTGTAATAACATAATCAAACAAGCAAAAGCTCCAAATCACAATCAAGAAATCCGAACCTGACTTTGATACCAATTGTTGGAATATAATATGCGGAAAACGACATGATCTTGCAATTTACGTCAACGCGAAATCACCAAAGAAATAAACGAGAAATAATAAGAACACCAGAAATTTACATGGTTCAGTCCGAGTATCGGTATCTACGTCCATGAGGAGAACCAGCAGCAAATAATCCACTATAATCGGAGAATTAAAGTTTACAATCGCTCATACACTCGAGTATTTCTCACACCTAAATTTAACCCCAAACACAAAGTGTTTATAAATAAATAATTCATTTGGACGTAAACTCACGACACAAAAATCACCACGCGTTCAAGCTCAAAACAGAAACGCTCTACGTACGCCAAAATCAGGAACTCCAACGTTCGTCTTTGGTCCACATACGTAAGTCTTCACATTCCTTTTCAGGCTTCCCGTGGCTTCAAGGACTTGCGGCTTCAGAAATCTCACGGATCGTGGATGTGCAGAGGAGTTGGTCCGCGTACACTTTTATATTGTGTGTGTGCCTAAAGGTTGAATTCTTGACTTTTGGGCCCCACGAAGATAACATCTTGGTGGCTTGTGCAGGCTTCCGCAAAAAAAGAAGAAACTTTGCTCGTTTTTTTATTCTATTTTATTTCCTCTTTTGTAAACCTTCATGGAGTCCAAGAAAAGAAGGACTTCTTCGTCCAATTTGAAATCTACTTGAGAAATCTTTATCGATAAGTTCGGTTTAACAAATCGTTATCTGAATTCAAACTCGAGACATTAATTTAACAGGAAGAATGGCACATGACTCTCTTTTAGACCAAGGCTACATTTATGTGGCTCAGTCTGTATGACATACTCCATAGGGAAAACATTATAGAGCTTGACTATAAATCAAGCAATACAATGAAGATTAGAACTACACTCGAGTCACCCAAATTTTCTTAGTGTTTGGCCCTCACAATTGTTTGTGATACAATCTGTTGATCTCATAAAGTAATATACAAATATGATTTTATCTTTCTCGTGGCTACAAGACGCTCGCCGATCTTCATCAGGCTCCTTACTGAATTTTTATGTTTTGAAAACTGGAATTCAATTTTCTTGCACAAGCCAAGTGGTGGGAGGTCACCCTTGCCATGCAAGCCAGCAAACCAGCAGCAAGAAACTTACAAAGTCTACATTGTCTTAACTAAATAGGGCGAAATATATAAATAAAAAAATTAATTTTGGTGTGTTTTAGCACGCCTCCTTCCGATAGTTCCGTTGGCAATGCAGCAAAATCAAATCCTTTGAATAAGTCCCGAGCTCTTGAATAATCAGCATACGAATGGGAAACCAGCCTTTAACTTCCTGAACTTGGTCCCCATGACAACAAAGGCGATGGTGGCCATGTTACAAAATAGTAAAATTGATTTTGTTTTTTATTTTTATTTTTTTGAAGAAAATGGATATTTGATTTTAATTTCATTAGCTTTTGGCCAAGTATATGAAAGCAAGAAGTATGAAGGTTTTCAAACAGACAAACAAAGAAAAGTAATAGGCAAGAAGGCAGACGTTAATCAAAGAAAAGAGTGCGGTGGAGCAGAGGACTTCTTGCATGGCAGACACGTGGACTGACAAATTGAAGTCGGCAAATAACGTAAATTCTTCCGGTAGTTCTGTCAGCCATGCAACAAGATCAAACCCTTTGAATAAGTCCCAAGCTCATGAATAATCACATACGAATGACAAACTAAACTTTAAATCCCTGCACTTGATCCCCACAGCGTTGAAGGGATGGTGGCCATGTTAGAAAACAGTAAAATTGATCTTTTCCTTTTGAAGATTTCATAAGCTTTTTGGCCAAGTGTATGAAAGCAAGAAGTATGGCGGTTTTCAAACTGCCAAACAAAGAAAAGTAACCTGCGGTGGAGCAGAGGACTTCTTGACACGTGGACAGACAAATTGAAGTCGGCAAATAACAGGAAAAGCAGAGGCACCACCCGCGCAATTTACTGCAGGAGAAAAATCCAAGATGGTCTTCAAGCATTGATTAGCCATCTGTTGATAAAATTGCTTAACAAAGAACAAAGCCTCACCGCCTCTGGAGAAATATAAATATGCACGTCCCCTCCCTACTGTTCTCATGTTGAGAAACCTAGAGTGAGAGTGTTAAGCTCGTGGAATGCGTCTGTTCTACAAGTTATAAGTCTGACATTTTGAGTATTATTATCTCTCTTTTATATATTTGTGTTCTCAACTCATCAAACCCTTCAAAGATCTTTTATCCTTTTGGTTTCGACAGGCCATCGGAGAATCTTTGACGGCCTTGTCAATCGTAGGGATGAATAAATCGCCCCCATCAAGATCTGCGCTATATTTTTAGGATTTGATGCCAATTCGACGCCAAACATCATGCTAATGCCACAGGGAGTTGTTACTGGGACCGACTTCGCGTCGATTATAGCTCAAAAGCACGCCGTGCTTGAATTGTTCTTCTGAAGTAGCCATATGGACACTGGAAATTTTGCTAGCTTGAGCATGATTGCATCAACTTATTAGAGGTAGTTACGAAAAGAGAAGAAAAAGGGAAAAAATAGAGGGAATAAATGCATTGAAACTACTAAAATTTATTACGAAAGTACAATTGAATTATAGCACTTACAAAAAGTGCATTCAAGTCTTAAAATTTGTTAAATTGGTACAAGTCCTTTCATTAATTATGTTCGAGTTGGGTGATGAAAAATGATGACGTGGCTTCTTTTAATATTTTCTTTATCCTATGTGGTATAATATGACCAAGACGACGTTGTTTTGGTCTAAATCTGATTTTTAATACACATTTTATTTAAAAATCATTGGGAAGGGCCGATGATGGTGGGGGATGGCCGTTGGGGGCTGTCGAGCCCCAGCCAGTTGGTGGCAACCTTCACCTAGATCTCAAATTGTACTTTACCACTAGATGTGCATTGAAAAGTAGTAAACTAGTTCATGTTTGGTGTGGCATGAAACGAACAACCACTTCATAACCTATCTTTGAAACGACAAATCATCGATGATAGACCAGACATAATCAGAATCGTCTAAGTTACTATCAACTATTACAACAATATTATTAGTAGACTCAATTTTTATTCCTTAATCATTTTCGTCTATAGCTTTAAGTCATTAGGATTTCCGGAAGGCTAATACATTTTTCTCAATATTAAATTTTGAATTTTTGAAAATGCCCTCACCATTTTCCACCTCGCACAACGCAGCTGGCAATGCTAGATTTGACCGTCGATGGGCCAAATCTGGAGGCAACGGCTGCTAGTGCCATATTTGGCTCGCCCGTAGCGTGACCCCTTTGCTCGCGTCCAACAAAGGAATTGAGTTCAATTTTTTGCTTTTATAAAGAGCAAGAGTCCGTGACTTTTCTGAACACCATTTAAACTTTACTTCCTAATGTATTTGTAAATTACAATTTACCAAATACTAATCCGCATGGAAAAATTCTTTAACCTAAGCCCTTTGCATTTCTTAAACGCTTTGCCGAAAACCTAAAGCGCAACCTACAAGGGCAACATGAGGGCATCACAAGCGCCGCTCACCACTTGTTCCTCGCGAGCCAGGTCATTGTCCGACCTAGGAATGAAACAAGAGTTTCCAGTGACTGCTTATTTAATGTGTCTGACTTTAGTTGCAATTCCTGCATCCGTCGCTGAGATAGGTCTTCATGCATGGCATGGCATTCTAGGGGCGGTTCTCCACAGCGATCTGGGCCTTCATACCGGTGTCCTACAACACGAGGGAGGATCTTCAAGCTAATGGAGTGGTTGGGGAGCAAGTTCAGGAACGAGGGTGGTGGTGGTGGTGGCGGCGGCGGCAGAGACAGCGAGGAGGGTATATGTTAAATTATGTCTCGAGTTTGAGCATTTACCAAATACGATTTGCCGGACTCCTTAAAGCTGTACAAAGAAGGAAATAATTTGAAAAGGAATTTTTTTCCCCTTTGGAGTGAAGCTGCCGAAGTCCCCTGCACGTAAACGGTAAGAAGCGTCTGTACATGGAAACAAAATAGGTGGGCCCAGGTCAAACTTTGACCTGGGCACACATATAAAAGTAGAGACAATTTATAGGTCTTCTCTTCTTTGCCCCGGAAAAAAAAGTCCGCCGAAGCCCTACGTAAGAAGCCGCGTTCACGCCGCACGTCCATTGAAGAGGAGCTGTATGAAAGCAGAATAGAAAAGGAGCCGCACGTCCATGCAAGCCACGCCAAGCTTTCCAAAGGAACGCGAAGATTTACGTACGTGGACCAAAGATGAACGCCGGAGTTCCTGATTTTGGCGTACGTAGAGCATTTCTATTTTGAGCTTGAACGCACGGTAATTTTATATCGTGAATTTATGTCCAAATGAATTGTTTATTTATAAACACTCTAAATTTGTGGTTAAATCTAGATATGGGAAATACTTGAGCGTGTGAGTGATTGTAAACTCTTATTCTTCGATTATAGTGGATTATTTGCTGACGGCTCTCCCCGAGGACGTAGGTACCGATATTCGGACCGAACCACATAAATTTTTGGTGTTCTTATTATTTCTCATTTATTTCTCTGGTGATTTCACGTTGATGTAAATTATAAGATTTTGTCTTATAGACTCTCATTGGTTCCGTCTTCCCAGGATTGCATCTCGAGGACAATTCGTTAGTTTCTGATACACTCTCTCTAGATTCTGTCTATTCCTCAAATTTTCCTTCGATTTTTCTCCATCTTTTCTATGCCGCCGTTCATCAGAGGTGGAGCAACGACTAAGCATGGAGATATGGATACGTACCTAGCGATATGTATAGTGGAAATATCATCTCTCTTATTTAGGCTTTGTTTATTTTGCGGAAAATGAATGATTTGAAAAATATTTTTCCAAAAATATCACTTGTATCACTTATAAAAATGAATAAACGAAAAAATATTTTCATCACCTATGTTTAGAGATAGGTAGTTGACTCTAGGGAGGAGAGGAGTTAGATTTAGGTCAATTTATCTGTATGAGGGACAAGGGAAATCTAGGAATTGTTTAGATCATTTCAAGATAAAGACACATGATAATGCTTCCCCTTCATCTAATCTCTGCAAAGGATGTCTATTCTTCTTTTCTTTTTAATTGAAAGCTCCTGATTTCTTGCCATTCTCATATGATTGGTCTCCAAATTGCCAGCTTGACTTTCAAATCATATCAAACCAGTGATTCGATCCACATAGTAAGTGAATAAGCTTTGAAAATATGGAAAAAGATGGTCAGGTGTATAAGTTTCTTGCCGATCATGAAGTCTCAATTTAGCGCTAAACTCATTTTGTTGTAAGAGAATAGCGTTGTGTCTGATAATATGTAACAAGCATTTGAGGGCCGTGCTTAGCCAATATGACGAAGAAACATTGGATCTGAATATATTAACAGTTAGCAGATTTTTGCCCAACAACGCCCATTGCTCTAGCATAGAAATATCATCCTGCTACTAATATTGACTTGTCCCATGCCTCTCTTTTCCTGTTTTCATTTGAACAGAGACGAAGCTAAGTTTATCAAAGGAGTTGTTGAAGACGTCAAAGCTAAACTGCAACACCTTGAAGCCAAGAGAAAACGTAAGACTATTTCTGAACAACGTACTCCCCATTCTCTCCGTACTTTTGGCCACAATCATTTCCCGACGCCCTCCACTCATCACCATAGCCAGCAACCGCCTTCAATGTTTCAGAGCATCCCAACCTCGATGTTTGAGAGCATCCCAACCTCGATGTTTCAGTCCCAACGGTAATGCCCGCCCCCAACGTTGTCACAGCAACTATTAGGGTATGACAACGGCCAATCATGCCCTTTGCTACGTGTTCTTTGATGATCGTATGGAAGGAGCAAGTACCTTGTATCTATAGAAATGAGTAATTTGCATGAATGAATAAAACCTATAATTAGGGCTTGTTCTGTAATTCGGATCCTCGAATCCAATCCACTCAAGAATGTATCTTGAACTAGCTCTTCCTCTCTGTTTCTGCCGGATCAAGTTTATGATGCTGCTACAAGTTTGTTTTCGATTTTGATCGTAAGAATCCGAGTTAAACTGCATTGGCCCTTGTAAGGAACTTTGGTCTACCCTTTTCTTGGATTGAGAATAAAATTATTTCTGAAAGCATCTTTAATACTTCTGCATTTCCTAATGTGAGTTCATGTTCCTTTCTCGATCATTAATCATTTGTATAAAGCCTAATGACTATGACTGTCACTTTTGGTTTCTTGAAATTTTTTGGAGAAATGATACAGCGAGACACATCTTGCTTTGATTTTCCACTGTTGGAAAATTTCGACAGCATTCAAACATGCCAGTCCCATGATCCACAAGAAACCGTTAGCGGGTTTGGTTGGGTGGTGATTGGCTCTCAATTATTGCTGTAGCTGAACTAAGGTGGGTTTTTTTCAATTGAAAAGTTAATGCTAAAGGGATTTCTTTTTTCAAGGAAAGCAATTAATTTTCATTTTTTTTTGTGGTCTAGGGAAAGTTATTTTCTTCTTGCCATAAGGGAAAGTCGTTTTTCCCAATCTAAGCTTATTGTCTTCGGTCCATGGAAAATATTTTTTATTAATTGATTAGTTTTCTATCATCCAAACAACGAAAAGTGGAAAATAATTAGGAGTTGTGTGAACCTAAATAGACATGATTAATCTAGGACCTATAGAGTCTGTAGAATAGTGGTAAGAGGGGGCATCCGGAAAGAAACTCAAATAGAGGCCCAAAGGCCTTTGGCCAAGTAGTTGCCAAATGCAGCCACAAATGCCCTTGAAGATGTAGGCAATAGGGAGGTAGAGGGCGATAATGGCGGCAGAGAGGAAGTAGAGGTAGGGGACGCCGTTTCTAGGGTTGAACACGGTGGGCTTGCAGGTGGGGCAGAGGGAGGCTGAGGCGACAGTAGAGAGGACATAGATGTAGAGGAGGGAGAGGACAAAGGTTACCATTGGGAAACACTTTCTCAAATGACTTTAAGCTTAGGTTCTTAGGCAAAATGGAGGGTGTTTGGCAATTTTTTTGGTGGAGGGATTTGAGGAGATTTCCAAAATCCTCTAAAAGCCTTTAACCTCTATCCAGCTTTAAGCTTTAGCATTTCTGGAATGCTTATGCATTCTTTTTGCTCTTCCAACTTTGCCATCGCTGAACCTTTTTAATTCTATTCTATCCACGGCATTTTCACCTTGCGTGACATCAAGCGAGCCTCACCAGTGGTCATGCAAACCTAAGCCACCCTCATCGCGGGTCACCTAACAAGTTGTGTTATCTCAAGCAACAACTACCGGTGCCAGATTTGGCTCGTTGGCGTCTAGTTGTCACTAGTGGTCGCAAATAGATTTTCTTTCTTTTTTTAATTATTTAAGAAATATAACCAACTTCTAGAGCATTTTTTATTACACTTTACTAAACACTATTTACATTTCGAAAATCCCCTTCAATCTAAAGTCTTTGCATTTCTCCAAAGACTTTCCTCAAAAGCTGAACTAAATATAGCCAAGGAAGGTCGGGTATGCTGCAATAAAAGGGGCACATTCCAACCCTTATTGCCCCATATGGAGTTAAACATTTATTTCTTAGTCTCATTTGAACCTATTTTTAAAATTTTAGGCAATTCATTTAAAACAGCGCCATCAAATATGAGTTAAATAATAAGATTTGACCTATTTTGCCTCCTCCAATTAGAGGAGCGAGACTTAAAAAGTCCATGATGTCCCAAGTGTGGAGGGCCAAATATGAGGATATAAAATTAGAAATGAGAAATCTAGAATTTTCTATATTTAATAGTAATATACATACATACATACATATACATATACATATACATATACATATACATATACATATACATATACATATACATATACATATATGTGTATATGTATGTGTATATGTATATGTATATATATGATCTAAAGTTAAGTAGCTTGGAGTTTTGCATGGCTTGTATGGAATCTCAAGTGGGTCATTAATTTTGTGATGAATGGAAAGTGCAAAGGACGATTTTCCGCAATCATAATCATCAAAGTGTGATGCTTCAGGATTAATTTGATAGATGTTGACATGTACGTTGATAGCATAGATGAGGGTAATTGATTTAAAGCCATATTAGTTATAGATGGGACAATACACTCCGAAATGCATATTGGATGGTTTTCAAGTTTTAAAATTTTCTGGGGAAAGATTTTCTTAGCAACCATTATCTTTCACTAGTGGGTTTAAAATATTTTTGGACTTAATCAACATTTTAAACCGTCGTTGTTTATTTACCGGACTACAAAATTTCTTGGGAGTCATCAAAATATCTACTTTGAAACCATATAGTTAAGCCATTTATCACTTTCTAATTTGAAGACTTCTCATTCATATACGACCAAGTATTTTAACCCACATGTTCTATTTGTTCCATTGAATCTACCCTCATATCACATCATTCATGACATCTCTTGATAAGCTTGAATTATTACAATCAAATAATGTTTCCTAATCATGCATCTACTTGGGCAATTTTATGCTCTCTTTATTCATTATGTTCATTTAGCTACTCAAATTATGCCTCTCTTAACCTTTCAATTTGTACACATCTCTCTCATTCTCCACCAACTGTTTTTCACCCCAATGTCATCATGGCTTTTAGCCTTAGTTAACTAATATCTATTGATTTTAACTCATAAGAAATACAAGTCAAGGTCTTATTTATCTCTCTTATTAATGCTTGAAATGATTACAATTCAAATAATATTCTCTCATTCATGTATTTTACTTGGTCAATGATGTTCTCTCTCTCTCTAAAATGGTGACATTAATCGTTACATCATGCATGACATCATGAATGACATAATGTTCTAGCTCTAGTTACTTCATATCACGCTTATAATCCTAGTTAATTAACACGAGTTGAAGCTATTCTTTAAAAATAAGTAAAGAAAGAAGAAAAATTCATTTTCTCTTCTCCTCTTTAGTAGAGCAATTTTATCTTTTTTTGTTTTCAAGTGCAAATTCTATTTTCCCCTTCAAAACAACAAGTGAAGCTCCTCGTAAATTTCAATCAAGTTCCAAAGTTTATTCAATTTGACTTGTTTGAGCTTTAAATATCATCTTTCAAGTATTTCTAGGTAAAAGTTCATGGACTTCATTTTCTTCTTGTCAAGCCAGTTTTGTTATTTGCTTAAAGATTGAGAGTTGTTAAATGTTTGTTCTTGTTTATTTTGCTTTGAAAGTGATTGAGATTTTGAGTTGTCCAAGTCTTTGTTCAAGGTAAGTGAAAACTCTAGAAGCTAAGTTAGATTGATCTACTTAATACTCTTGACTTGATTGATTGATGTTTGTTAGTTTAGTGTAAATTTGATTTTAAGTTCAAATAGGTTCCAAGATTGACATAGAGTTATGGTGAATTATTGCCTAAATTGAAATAATACATGCCTAGAAGGTGTTTGAAAGAATACCCAAGTGGTTTTGTTGCACCTTAGATGGGAAAGAATGAGAAAATGATAAAACTAGGCATAAAAGGGTGTAATATTCGACAAAGTAATGGGAAAATTTTAAAATTTACAGAAGAGAGATGGTGCTGTTAAAAGGGTTGTTTTGTGGGTTTAAACATTAATTAGCAGGTTATTAAATAATGTTAATTAAAAGAAACCAAACCGGTTAAAAAAAATGAGTTTATAAGCTTTAAGGGCAAATCCGTAATTTGACCGAGTTGAGGGACGAATTTGTAAAAACTGAAAGTTTTGGGGGCTGTTCGTAGCATGAAGAGCCTTATTTCAATAGGTGGTTAAGTTATTTGTAGAAATAATTGCTTAATCTAGACTATGCATCTAACTATGCAAAATAGGACCTGATTGTGTAATTTAACTTGGAAGTAGGATGTTTTGTTAATTTTATAAAATATGTGGCAGGCCACTAGTGTAAATAAAATAGTTGTATATTTTAGATGACAAAAGTGGCCTTTGGTGTTTAATTTAATTAATATTGATTGATTAAGTGAAAATGTGAAAATGGAGAAATTAGATTTGATAATAATATTCTTGTAATTTGACTAAGTTATCGAAGTACTAGCTAAGTGTTGCCGATGAATCACGTGATTGATTCATTGAGTTATCAATACTCACGTGGTCAAATCTTGAGTTGTCGTTCACATGAAAGATCTATGAGCATTCGTTTCTAAGTTACCAATTACTTATTTATGGCTTCCAATTAAATGATGATGGTTTGGCATGGAAAGAATGATAATATATGTGTTGAAGTGCATGTAATTAATTGTCTATCGTTAATTGCATGAGAAATTATGTTGGCTTGGCATGGAAAGGATTATGATATATGTGTTGAAGTGCATGTAATTAATTGTCTATTGTTAATTGCATGAGAAATGGCAAATTATTGAAATGTGCGTGGCAATTATTATGTTGCTATGAAATATATGTGAATGATGCCATGTAATTAAGACCTTTGCCATGGCTTATATGCCATAATGCGAATTCCCTTATATGAGTATGTGGATGACATTCTAGAGTTAACCAAATGTTTTATCGTATGAGATAGTTCTCTAAAATGTTGATATGACATGAAATCCTATAATGACATGACTTGTGTAGTCATGGTATGACATGGCTTGTGTAGTCATGATATGATGTTGAGAAATTACTATCATCATGCAGATGTACAATACTATATTTATCCTCACTAATGTAGAGGACACCTAATGTTGGTAAAGGTTATGTATGATTTTGTCCCTCATAAGTTGGTGGTGACGAGACATTCATTAGTCGAGATGCCTCATGAATCAAGATGATCTTGACAAATGACAAATATGAACTCATATGTGTATGTTGGCGAGCTATTATGTGGTATCTACGATCGTGAAATAATATATCATCTACTTACATTTGAATGAATATTTTATGCAATGTTATTAATGATTTTCATCGGCATATCATGATAGAGAAGGCAACACATTTGCTCCCTCACTTGTCGCATATAATTATCTTGTAGCTATCTTAAATTTATGTTATTCTATTGATATCCTTGCTACTAAAGTGGGAAATTGATGAGCAATTGGAATCTTGGTTCTTATTATGTTTTGGTGCTCCCAGGTCGAGTGATAGGATGATCTTCTATCTTGACCTAGAAAGTTCATTTACTGGGCTTAGGCTCATCCCAATATATTTTATGGATTTGTCAAGTTAGGAGTTCCATGGCATAAGGTTAATGCTTCTGAAGATCACTAATAAGGATCGGATCAGACTGCGCAGCGAAATCAGAGATGAGTTTTTGTACAGAAACTTTTGATGTATTTAGCTAAGGTTAAATTATTTGTACAATTGAGGACAAGTTAGTTATTTGTCAGAGAACTGAAGTGAAATTAATTTATATATTCATTCGAGATTCAAATTGTATGGAAATCCGAGACGTTTCAACATAACACAGACAAGAAAACCAGCTTCAAGCCAAATAAAAATGATATCTTATGGACATAATAAAAAGATAAATAAGGAGCAGCACACGATCTATAAAGAACATGGCAGCCGAGGTAAAGTTCAAAGTTACTACATAGACATGAAGATATATAATGATACGTGGACTCAATCCTAGGCCACCGCTGAATTCTTGCTGGATCGAGATTAGGCAGCGTTCCGTCCTAACTTACCACGAAGAATCCTTGCGGCAGCAATGGAGGTCATGAGAACATTGGCAGAGACAAACGGAATCACCACACCGGGGGGGAAGACGCCAGCTGCCCCGGACGCTAGAAGAATAATGGATGGTGTGCAAGCCAGCGGTGCGAGCGCAGCTAAATTCGCAATGACTTCGGCCCAATGTAAGCGCTTAGGACTCGCTTCCGGTTTCGGGGTGTTCGGCGCTTTCAGTTGCCGTAGCGCTGTTCCGATGTCCCCAGCAACTTGTTGAACAAACTCTGCTTCGCCTCTGTTCAAAATCCAAATCACGCCTTATTCCTTTAGAAAGCATTTGAAGCATCGTTATCACCCAACAATAACTCCAAATATATATCCGTGATATTAACAAGTGTGGTGTCGCTTTTAACCTTATCGGAACCATAGAGTGTTGTATTTTTCTAGAAAATAAGACCGGAGTGCCAACGTTTCCATGCATCACAAGAAATCACTCGGACAGATATTAACGATTTTACGTCTTCATAGTGCGTCGATTTTCTTATTCGAATCTGGGGATTTACTTTTTTTCCTTTTTCTGGGACTCTTATGGTAACGCCTCTATTTTTCTAATCAATTAATTTTACCCAAAAAGAAAGAAAGAAAGAAAGAAAGAAAAGAGGGCATGGATAAAACATACTGATTCCCGGCGAGACTCCACCCGCGCATGTCCCCGACTTCCGTAAGAGCTTCTCTCCACTGCCTCACCTTATCCGAACCGCTCCCGTACCGGCTCTCGTGCTCCGCCATTGCTTCCTGGTAGCTCTCTCTCTGTCTCCGCACCCAGCTCGGCTCCACTCCATAAAACAGAGGCATCACCCTCTTCCCAATCTGGTTGTTCTGCTCTAAGATTGTCCCCAGCTCGCTCAAGCACGATGCCGAAGAAGCGTAGCGTCTTGACAAGATGACGAGGGCAATTCGAGAATCTTTTATGGCCTCATCGACCGCGGGGGCTGTCTCTTCACCCTCCTCGAAATCTTCGCCATATTTGTAGGATTTGATGCCTTTCTGAGTCAAGACGTCGTGCAGGTGCTGTGGGAAGAAGCTGCCGGCATCACGTTCGCGCCGATTATAGCTCAAGAATACGTCGTACTTGAACTGTTGTTGTTCCTCCTTCGAAGTAGCCATTCGGACACTGGAAACCTTCCTATCTCGAGCGTGGTTGGTCTAGGTAACTTATAGAAGGGCGATGAGCACGTTGCGAGAAGAGAGAGAGAGAAGAAACCGCGTCCTTGACTTGAATCTCACCGTCCATAAAGCTTGACTATAGATCAAGCAATATAATGAAGATTAGAACCACACTCGAGTCACCCAAATTTTCTTAATGCTTGGCCCTCACAATTATTCGTGATACAATCTGTTGATCTCATAAAGTAATACACAAATCTAATTTTATCTTTCTCGTGGCTACAAGATGCTCGCCGATCTTCATCAGGCTCCTTACTGGATTTTTATGTTTTGAAAACTGGAATTCAATTTTCTTGCACAATCCAAGTGGTGGGAGGTCACCCTTGCCATGCAAGCCAGCAAGCCAGCAGTAAGAAACTTATATAGGAGAGACTTACAAAGTCTACATTGTCTTAACTAAAGAGGGCGAAATATATAAATAAATAAATAAAATTAATTTTGGTGTGTTTTAGCACGCCTCCTTCTAGCAGTTCTGTTGGCAATGCAGCAAAATCAAACCCTTTGAATAAGTCTTGAGCTCAATAAAAGCGATGGTCCATCCTTTAAATTCCTGAACTTGGTCCCCATGACAATAAAGGCGATGGTGGCCATGTTAGAAAATAGTAAAATTGATTTTGTTTTTTCTTTTTTTTTTTTGAAGAAAAGGGATATTTGATTTTAATTTCATTAGCTTTTTGACCAAGTATATGAAAGCAAGAAGTATAAAGGTTTCCAAACTGCCAAACAAAGAAAAGTAATAGGCAAGAAGGCTAGATTGCACGACACGGACACGCGACACGCAACACGCGACACGACACGCCGACACGTCATTTCTCAAAAATAAAGAATTTCGACACATTCCAACACGTTTATATATTAAATAAATATTTTAATATATAAATAAATAAATAACTAAATAATAATAATAATAATAATAATAATAATAATAATAATAATAATAATAATAGTCTAGAATTAATCTATACTAAAAACATTAATCCTATATTTGTTAATATCATTCATTATTTTAATTTGACAAATTCAACTACATTTCATTGTAATAATCCATAAAACTTGGAGGAAAAAACAAGTAATCCACATTCCACTGTTAAATTTAAAATTTAACAATAATCAACATTTCATCATCAAATATAACAAAAAGTCATTCATCCACATTATCCACTTCTTCTGAAAAAAAAAAAAAAAAAAAAAAACAAACTCCATCTCCAGCTCATCAAGTGAAAAATTTGCAACTTCAAGCACCCCAACATCTTCAAACGAGTATTGGAAATTTGTTTTAGCTTTTATTTTTTTTTTATTTTTTATCATATATTTATATTTAGACCCTAGAAGTTTTGAAAATTTGTAAAAATAACCTGTGCATGTTGGAATTTCCAACTCGCGTGTCGGAGTGTATCAAAGGTAGTTGACCGCATGTCAAAACGTGTCAGAGCGTGTCGGACACGTGTCGGAGTGTCGGATATAACACGAAGGGTCCCGGAGAGTGTCTGTGCAACCTAGCAAGAAGAAGGCACGCGTTAATCAAAGAAAAGAGTCTACGGTGGAGCAGAGGACTTCTTGCATGGCAGACGCGTGGACTGACAAATTGAAGTCGGCAAATAACAAGGAAATTCTTCCGATAGTTCTGTAAGTGATGCAGCAAAATCAAACCTTTTGAATAAGTCCCAAGCTCATGAATAATCAACATACGTATGGCAAACCAGCCTTTAAATCCCTGCACTTGATCCCCACGGCGTTGAAGGGATGGTGGCCATGTTAGAAAACAGTAAAATTGATTTTTTCTTTTTGAAGAAAAGGGATACTTTATTTTAATTTCATAAGCTTTTTGGCCAAGTGTATGAAAGCAAGAAGTATGGCGGTTTTCAAACTGCCAAACAAAGAAAAGTAACCTGCTAGAAGGCACACGTTAGTCAAAGAAAAGGGTCTGCGGTGGAGTAGAGGACTTCTTGACACGTGGACAGACAAATTAAAGTGGGCAAATAACAGGAAAAGCAGGGGCACCATCTGCGCAATTTAGTGCAGAAGAAAAATCCAAGATGGTCTTCAAGCATTGATTAGCCATTTGTATATAAAACTGCTTAACAAAGAACAAAACTTCACCGCCTCTGGAGAAATATAAATATGCACCTCCCCTCCCTATTTTACTCATGTTGAGAAACCTAGAGTGAGAGTGTTAAGCTTGTGGAATGTCTCTGTTCTACAAGTTATAAGCCTTGGCTAGACATTTTGAGTATTATTATCTCTCTTATTTATATTTGTGTTCTCAACTCATCAAACCCTTCAAAGATCTTTTATCCTTTTGGTTTCGACAGACCATCGGAGAATCTTTGACGGCCTTGTCAATCGTAGGGATGAAGAAATCGCCCCCATCAAGATCCGCGCTATATTTTAGCCATTTGGACATTGGAAATTTTCTTAGCTTGAGCATTTGATGCCAAAAAAAAAAAAAAAAAATAAATGAATTGAAACTATCATGCTAATGCCACTTAGATTGACTGCAATTAAGTCCTAAAATTTGTTAAATTGATTATAGCTCAAAAAGCACGCTGTGCTTGAAAAATTGTTCTTCTGAAGTAGCCATTTGGACAGTGGAAATTTTGCTAGCTTGAGCATGATTGCGCCAACTTATTAGAGATGTAGTTACAAAAAGAGAAGAAAATAAAAAAATAAAAAAAAGAGAATAAATGCATTGAAATTACTAAAATTTATTGTGAAAGTACAATTGAGTCATAGCTTTAAGACATTAGGATTTCCGGAAGGCTAATACATTTTTTCCAATATTAAATTTTTGAATTTTTGAAAATGCCCTCACCATTTTCCACCTCGCACGACGCCGCTGGCAATGCTAGATTTGACCGTCGATGGGCTAGATCTGGAGGCAATAGCCGCTGGTGTCATATTTGGCTTGCCCGCAGCGTGAGCCCTTCGCTGGCGTCCAATGAAGGATTTGAGTTCAATTTTTTTGTTTTTTTTATAAAGAGCAAAAGTCCGTGACTTTTCTAAACACCATTTAAACTTTACTTCCCAATGTACTTGTAAATTGCAATTTACCAAATACTAATTTGCATGGAAAATTTCTTTAACCTAAACCCTTTGCATTTGTTAAAGACTTTCCCAAAAACCCAAAGCGCAGCCTACAAGGGCGACATGAGGGCATCACAAGCGTCGCTCAGCACTTGTTCCTCGCGAGCCAGGTCATTGTCCGACCCAGGAATGAACCAAGAGTTTCCAGTGACTGCTTATTTAGTCTGTCTGACTTTAGTTGCAGTTCCTGCATCCGTCGCTGAGATAGGTCTTCATGCATGGCGTGGCGTTCTAGGGGTGGTTCTCGACAGCGATCCGGGCCTTCACGCTGGTGTCCTACAACACGAGGGAGGATCTTCAAGCAGATGGAGTGGTTATGGAGCGAGTTCAGGAACGAGGGTGGTGGTGGTGGTGGTGGCGGCGGTGGCGGGGACGGCGAGGAGGGTATACGTGGGGAGGATTCTTGCGTTGCCGTGCTTCGATCCGTTCGCGTTCTTATAGCCGGGGTATACGCCCAAGGGCCCTGGGCCAAGGCCTTTAGTATTCAATCTGATGAACATTCTTTCATAGGCCTACCCGCAGAGACAGACTCTCCCGTATTTAAGCTCCATTCTTCCGACCCGAGAAAAAAAAAATCAAACAAAGCAAATGGGTAAATCATGATTGGGCAAATTTCATGGCAATTGGCAGACATCGAAGTTCCTAAATATTGTCTAAGAGATTGATCTCCGACCGTCAGCAAAAGGCAAACGGGTGCTTTCAACTCTAATGATGGACATGAAAGCTTGTTAAGGAAAATTCATCATCTACTTCATCTTTTTATCGGGCAGATTTACTTTTTTAATACGACATGTGATTTTATCCAATAAAGAGTTTAAAGTGAGTTAAATGGGCTGGTATAGATCTTCATAGGTTGTGTTAAATATGGACTTGTTTAGTAATGCGAGTTGGATCCAGATTGAATCAGATCAGTTATGAATCGATAAATTGTATTGTATAAAAAAAAAAAAAATTTGGGTTTGACCATTGTTAGTCCGAACCTTATCCCTAATATAAGTTTCTTGCCACCGACTTGCATTATGGTGGTTACGAATCTACTTCGATTGTGCTAATAAAAAGGGATGATGACTTATCCAAAAATAAAAATAACAGAAAATTGGATTCCAATTTCCAAAACATGAAAATCCATTTGGGAACAAGCTGAGTGATTTAAAGACTGGTAGTACAATTTGTGTGTTGGTCATTCATGCGTTCGGGACTTACTCATGTTAATTACTCTTTCTTGTCATCGAAAAATAATCGACATTAGGATATGACAACAGAGGTGTTCCAGAAGTAAGCCTCTCGTGGAATTCCTAGAATCCCGAGTCCTAGAATCTCCAACAACACGACAGGAACCAAGAAAATGACGAATCTGCAATGCATATGCTAACCTCGTCGGTCGTGACCCAAGTGCTCTCCCCACCTTCAAGTTGTCAGGATTCCATTCGCCTGTTGCTCCTCCTCGGTGAGGTGTCTCTCCAGTGGCCCGGAACACTTGTCCTCAGATAAGCACTCGCCGTCGTTCCGTGCAACTCGCTCTCGTACAAACGCGCGGTACGGGCATCCTGGTACCACGTTTTCCTTGATTTTATTTATTTATTTTTTCAGCTCAACAGTCATGGCGGATCATGGACTCTGGTAGTGGGGCAATCCTATCCTGTCGAAACGTAGGAACCGACACATGATTCATAAGAAAGTTAATCTTATTATGTTCCTCCACCACCGCACCATCCCTCTCTCTCTCTCTCTCTCGACGAAACCAAAATATATTCTCAGCCACAAGCGATCTTCCCTGCGCATCAGGGAAAATCTCGGGGATGGATACTCCTCAATCGTCGACAAGAGAGGCGTGGTCCACCCGCATAGCTTGTGCCTCCAAGTTGTCCCCGACACACTTCAGAACTACATAACATTATCTGGCATGATTGCAATGTTTTTGGAGTCCAGATAGAGAGTGTTGATTATACTGTCGTTGCACCCTCTAATGCCTGTTTCAAGATTGGGCTCACATGCCGCGGGACGGATATAGATCGAGCATCGAGTATTATATCATGGGTCTTCACGATGCGAAGGCGGAGGCCCAGGTGATGTGCCTTGCGCGTGATTCAATGATCGAGGAATGACTTGGTTAGGATGGTGAAGAATAGCACAGTAAGCCCATGATGACCTTTCCACATCATTTTGATGTCATGCGTCACGAGTCACGCACTAGCTTATGTGTCGAGGATGTGTCTTGGCCTACAAGGCAATTATACTTCCACTATAAATGATCTTCTTAAAGGCCAGTCTAATTCTTTGAAAAAAACTCAACTTTATGTTTAATCTCAATTCTGTCCCAGTTTTTTTTATAAAAAAAGATTCATAACTTTTACTCTAATTCTAAATCTATCTACGTGTCCAAAGATTTTTTTTTTAAAAAAAGTCCAAAAAGTCTTAAACCTGTTATATTTTTACTGATCCAGTCATAAATCTTTCAACTTTACCAATTAAGTTCAAACATTTTCGTATTTTGCTAATTGAATCCATCCGATCAATTTCGGTACAAAATCACTGACGTGGACATCAATCGTGTCATGTAAGATAGCTGACGTCCACATTGGTGATTTTTGTTAACAACCGACGTCTACGTCAATGATTTTCCAAATTGACTTAATTGGAAAAATGTGAAAATGACTCATTTGACAAAATCAAAAAGTTTAGGACTGAATTGACAAAAGTGAAATAGGTTTAGGACTTTTCAAACAATTTTCTCTAAAAATTTATTGCTAGTTTCTTCAAAATTCTCAATATCATGACTAGTTAGAGGTTCATTATCAAAGCTAGTGTCTTCATCAGTACACTCACCTTTGTGTCGAACAACAGTAACTTCCTAATATTGATAATCTATAAATAAAAAAAAAACAATAATGATTATTGCTTTATGGAAAAATTTGGGAATAGGTTAAAAGTAGAGATTTTTTTTTTTTTTGACATAAAAAGTTCATGATAGAATTGAGATTACACCTAAAGTTAAAGTTTTTAAAAAAAAGAATAGCCCCTTATAGGTCTATACAACTTGAGTGTTTCTCTTGAGCTCTCAGCTGGTCTCTTAAGCCTATGTCGTCACACATAATACTCATGATATAGAATTGACCGGAAAATCTGCATCTTGCGTGTTATATAAACTGCTATTAGTAAAGCCTGTTAAAATAAGCTTAATGAGCCTGCCTAGCTTCTTGCCTTTTTCCTTTCTATCTATAGTCCTCAGCACTGTCTAAAGACAAGCTATAATGCGCGAATTTTTCCTAATTGTGGCCCGAGAAGACACCCAGAAAGCGAAAGAGAAATGGAATCTCCAGCATTGAAAAGGGTCATTAGAGATTCCCAATCTTTGAGCCGAAAAGTAAGAAAATGTTGATTCCTTGTGTTATATGCTCTCCTCCACATTCCCCCCCATCAAATCAAAGAGGAATAACAGAGACTTTTTAAACTTCAGCTCAATGTTCATCTGCTCTCAGTTAGCTCTTCAGTCCCTTTCCTGCTTTTCTCTGCTCTGTCTACCTGAAGCTTCCAGCCCCTAGTATGCTGAAACAGAGGAGAGATCCGGAAAACAAATGCCTTTTCGGCTGCTAGTTGTAATTAGAATAACATCTCGCGACCGCAACTCACTAAGATATATTGAGTCTTGGAAAGAAAGATCGGACCACGACTCTGAGCAATCACTGTCGTGTACCAAATCCGTATAGTTCTGATTTCGCCCGGTATTGCCACGAAAGAAAAGGGAAAGAAAGGGGAGAGCAATCATAGTCCTGGACTCCACCAGTCCGCACAAAGGACCCTAGAATAAGGTCCTCAGGAGCTTAATTTTCTTGGTATCTGTATTGCTTCCCAAGTCTCGTTTTCCAGGATATGTTCCCTTAATGGGAAACGTACCACGTTTCCTTTTGCAATGCTAAAAGGATGTGAAATTGGAAAGTGAAAAAGAATAGATTCTCTCGTGGAGAAGGATAATGCCATGGGGGATGTACAGTTAATAATAATATGCCCGTTTTGCTATGTATTGAATTGATAGATCCAAACAAAATAATTTGCTGAGACCGGATGACTTGCTCACCAGGTTCAGGAAAATTAAAAAATAATTTGGTGAAGGGTGTCTTGTGTAGAATGAATTAGAGTTTTCTCATTACTTTTTTTTCTAGTGATAATGGCACCGCTAATCCTGTTCTCTTATTCAAATTCTTTCATTTACTTTTTCTTTTTCTGATAAATGTGGTCCCTAGATTATGTGTTTTTCTGTCCAAGTTAGAGCTTAATTAAAAAATGCACATGAAATGTTGATGCGGACCGATATTGCAACGTTGTGTAAGCGCCGACTAGGCAATAATATTAGAAAAATGAAAAAAAAAAAAAAAGTCTCGAACCCTAAGAGAGCAAGAAAGAGAGAAGAATGAGGGAAAAAAGTTTTGGCTCTGCTTAGGCGCCATTGAGGGCCATTGAGTCCTTATAGGCCTCTGGCCGACCGCGGCATGAGCAGGGTGCCTCCGATCAAAGCACCCATGCACATAAAAATAAAGGGAGAGATGGAGTTGAAGAGAGAAGTGGTGGCTCATTGCCACTGCCCTGCTCGGCCGAAGAAGGATCAAGCGACCTCCTCCGGCCAACCGTCGCCAGGACCGCGCAACCCTTGCGAAATTTGGCTCGCCTTGGTTCGTGCTTCCCCGGCCTAACCATCACCCAAGTCGCAGCAACTCTAGCCACCACCAGAAAATAGGCACTGGCCCATGCAAGTAGCCTCAGTTCTTGGTAGGGTCAACATGCCTCTTTTCTGTTCTTTCTATCTGTCCTAATTTATATCTTTTAAAAGAATTTGAGAGTGAGGAAAGATGCCACATCAACACCACTTCACCATTTAATGGTGACTAACCGACCACGTCGGTATTTTCCTTTACTTTATTAATGTGATGACCAATCTGAACAAAAAAAAAAAGCATATTATTTTGAGACTACATTGACAAAAAAAAAAAAAATTCACCAATGAAATAGAATAAATTAAAAAAAAAAAAAAAGCAGCAATTACCTGTGCACAGAGATTAGGCATGCTGTTATTCTTTTTTTTTCTTTAGCTTTCATTGTTGAAGTAAATCAGGAATGTGTATCTTACAATATTTACATCTAAAATTCCTTCACAAGTCCCAATCGGTTGCCATGGACTTGTGCAATAAACAACGGCAGTGTCCTCTTAGCAAGGTTCACAGAACAATTTATCTTCTCCTGAAGTTGAACTGTCATAAGAATTTTCTGAGGTTTTCTCTTGTCAATTTTCGATTCCTTGTTGGTCGGACTCCTTCCTTTCCATAGTCAGATCATTGGAAGGACAAGCTCTATGTCTGCCGCGCTATTTTTGTGCGACGTTCAGGAGCCTATTAGATCGTTCTGGAATTAAAAGTTCAAGTGGCTTAGCTTCTGTCATGAAGTTTCCAGGGGAAAACACAGAGAGACAACGCCACAAATGCACAATTAGATCAGAACCAGCCTGAAAATTATGAAGCATCATGATAGAAACCAAGAAGGAAACACAGGATTGAACTGAACCGAATTTTTTTAGTGGTTCTTAGGTAATATTAACACAGGTTCACCTTACAATAAGCGAGACGCTTGATCATACCGATTTTTTGTTGATCGATATTCCCATTTGGTCAAGTTATGCATCAAAATACAGACTCGGTATCATCTCAGTAACCTTAACACATGCATAGTGCAGAGACAAATATGCAAGTCCAACTAATCTATTCCTCTATTGACACTCTATATCACATCAGCTATATTTTACCTATTACAAAGAATTCTCTTTTTTTGTCCTCTCTTCTGTTCAAGAAAACTAGTGGCTGCTTGTTGAAAATGCAGATCAACCTACCTCATCAACCGGTATCGGCAGGTCCACCTCCCCTCCCGGTGGGTTTGCTGCTCCGGCCGCATCGGAAACTGAAGGTGCTGGGAGCGGAGGTTCCAGTAATGATTGGCGGCAAGTCGGGCACGAAGAATGCGACACCAGCCAAGTGTCGATGCATCTCACATGGAACCCATGGTGACACTTTGGAAGCACCCGGACTTTCTCCCCGTCCATGAAGTCTCCGAGGCAAATTGGGCAATCTGTGGCCGGGATATTTATTCCCGCTCCGTACACGGCGACCGGAATCTGGCGCAGAGCGCTTTTCTTAAGTCCCGTGGCAGCCAGCCTAGCAGCCGTCTGATCGGGGGTCTCGAAGGTGAACCTCCTGCTGCACCGGAGGGCGCATCTCACAATCGAATTCAATCCGAGGGCGCAAATCAGCGCGCAGAGCAGGGCCGCGAGTATGATCACCATGTTGGTGTCGAAATTTGCCTCGTTACCGTAGGGTCCCCGAGTCGGCGTTCCATTGTTCGGCGCAGAATTAGTCTCTTTATCAAGCAGCAGGCGGTGTGGACGGTGGTGGAGCGCAGCCATGATAGACGGCGTTTCCCTCACGAGCATTAGGCCAGGACAGAACCCAGAAAACCTCTGAACCCTTTACAGCTAAATCTGTAGCTCCCAAACAGATACGCAAATTACTTATGCAAAGAGGGTTGTCCTTTCATGAGTTAGGAACTTTTCAGCGGCGAATCGGACCACGAATGATACTGAGAGCACGAAATTCATCATGCTCAACTGCTGTATCAGACTTTCTATCTTCAGTTTTGAGGCACTGGAGGACTTGGACAACTGTGAAAGGAAATATTGCACAAAAGGGAAGTGAGGAAAAGTGCGAGGGCCGATGCTTCTTTGGTTCTTGATGAGTGATATCGCGACAGCACAAGACAGACAGACGGACGGAGGGGTTCAGAATTTCATGACGAGATATGGAAAGACCATTTGGAGGTCACTTCAAAACCTGAGATGCGAGAAAAGAAGAGAATATAGCGGGTGAACCTTCAAGCTACCTCCTCAGAACAACACCACAGAAGGAAAAAGAGATGAAGATGACTAGAATTTCGGCTCTTACCAGTGATGCGTACTCACACTAGTGATCAAGATTCCAAAATTTTCCCAGGGAAAGTGCTGAAAAAATTCTTCTTTCTGCAATCAAAAGATGGAAAAGAAAAGGGTCGATCTTGAATCCGTGCTCTGATCTTTTTTACGAGGAGAACTCAGTGGACGTTTTTAAGTGGCTGGGAGCTGGTCTTTGCTTGAAGGGAAAGGACGGAGGAGCAGAGATGGAGGAGAGAATGTGGCAAAATGAAGGCAGGGGTATCATGTGTGTTTGATGTCTTTTCAGTACACGGTCCAATAATTATCGTTTGCGGGAGTGAAATGGCAAACAAAAGATTGAGTGAAAACTTGAGAATCAAGCAAAGGGATAAGTGTTCTTTGGGAATCTTGGATTATGGCACCTGATCCAGCAAAATCACAATTAGCTCTGACCCTTTTTTTTCCCCTCCATTTTTCTCTCTCTTTTACTTTTTTGGGGGCCTGTGAAATGCTTATTCCAAATACTTCTTCCACTTAGGGGGCTCAACCCATGCTCAAAGGCTAAATTAATTTGTTCCCTTATCTGTCCACTGCCCAATAGCTGCTTTCCGCTAGAGGTGATCGGGTCTAGGGTGGGTAGGATCTAGATCTGGACCTTGTACCCGACCACGTTATAACCTGCTTCTCTTTCTGACCCGATACCCGACCCCGTTTGTATTGGGCCCCGTCCCGACCCACCCTATTTTTCCGATCTGGTTCCCAGGGTCAACCCTGTTTCCATTGGAACCTGTTTTGCAATCTTCCGATGTCCTATACGACTTTGAATTTTATATTAATAAGCGAGAAAATAACGTAATCCTCATAATTTATATTGAAACATTAAGCACAGGTAATAAATTTATACATGAACATTTGGAATAAACGAAAAATTAAAGATCCATAGGGCTAATTATAATAAATAAAATCATAAGGCAAATAATTAATATCAAACATGGGTCTAATATTAGTCTTATTCCCACAACTACTACATGAAGCTACTCATTTATTCAAGCATAACTCTTTATACAAAAGAGAAATTAGGCGAGCCAATCCATATGATACACAAGAATTTGATGGCGACAAACACCGTCCGTCCATCAGACGGTGCGAGAGGGAGCCGGTGAGGGAGGGAAGCAAGTGAGGAAGATGAATGACAAAGGAGAAGTGCTATGCGTGTTTGAGAGAGCCAAGAGGAAAAAGATCATGTGATTGCAAGAGTAAAAATAGAAATCAGAAGAAAAAAAAATGTTTTGGACCTCTACTTACAAAACCGGTCCAAGAACCGGTTCCAAAACCGGTCTAGGAACCGGTTTCCGGGTGGGTAATCACTCAGACCCTATTCCCGGACCAATTTAAACCTGTTCCGAATTTTGGGAACTTGTTCCCGGACCGGTTTCAATGGGAACCGGTTCCCGACCCTGTTTTCCGGGTGGGCCGGTCCGGGAACAAGGTATACCCGGTCCGGTTGCACACCCCTACTTTCCGCTATTCAGATGGGGCCAATCTGTATTGATTTTAGTGTGTTGATCATAGTGCAATGTAAAAGTAAAACGTCATGATAAATACAGCTTTTCCTTTTAATTTACTGGACAAATAAATTAATGGGGCATCGGTTTCCAAATTCTGGCTTAAGTAAAGTTTTTTGGTGCCATGTGAGACAATTTGAAAAATTTAGAAAGAGGGTCAATAGTAAATCTAGGGCAGGGTGGTCGACTGGTTCACCCTTGTGTGGACTTGCTTTCTAATTAAATCATTATACTTTTGGTTCGTCTAATCAAGCTGTTCCATTTTACGAATTTCCTAATCGAATCCCTCCGGCACTATATTCTACCAACTCTAGCCAATATGATCGTCAGTCGACATTATAGTGTGACATGGACAAAGCCTTTTCCATGTAAGCATCCATAGTGGTTAAGGTATTATGACATCGTATCTCAACGTTATCTCGATTGGCTAATTTTAAAAGTAAAAGTAGACGGTGAACCTTTCCAAGCATGCAAAAGAAAAGTAGTACGATGTTTTCTCTAAAGATGTCGTGAGACACGTGTATATGTTCATAAATTAGGATAAGTGTCAAAGATGACGTGAAAGAAGACAAATGTATTGAAGATATGGAGCAGCATGAACAAATTATTAAAAAGATTAGGTGCATTTTAGATCAATACACTAGGAAGCATCTTCCTCATAAGCTTGTCCATATTCATCATCTAAGTTGTCTCAACTTGCAATACTAAACTTTGTCATCTTTGTTGAAGCAGGCACAAACTCTCAAGCTTCGCCTAATTTTCTACATACTTTTCTAAATGCTTCAGCTTTCCCCACAAGTTATCTTCTTTAAATCCTCTATTACCTTCATCATTGCTTGGACCATAGAGTTATGGAGGCACTCACCACAGTTCCCATGGGACATTAAAGCTAAGTTAATGTCCCGGTAACAAATTACATATAGATAAAAGTCAACATACCCATCACATTGTCAATTGCTACAATGGGGGCAACCACTTCGATTAATAAACATTGAAAATACCAATAAGGGGAAAAAAGAAATATGCAATGCCAAAACATCAGATCATATCGACCGACATTAATTTGAGTAGTCTTTGTTTTACCGTATCAAGAACGCAAAACGGGGTCTAGACGCAACAATGACCTCAGCTATTTCTAGACAAAGGGAGGTAGACAAGCTATTCAATTATGCAGAGTGAAAGGAGACTTGGATTCATTCACTCCATAACTCTTGTGATGGTTTCCCCCCACGAAAGCGACCCTCCATTTTCCTTCAATTACTCCCACACTCTGTGACCACAGCAAGGGGTAAAGTTCAAAGGCCTGTGTGGCTTGTGAAGGAGAAGAATAGGGTTAGGGGGCACATGGGGTTTGGATCGTGTCTTGGGGGTCCGATGTTTCAAATCGAAATTTCTTACCATTGGCCAAACACCAGCGTGCGTCATTGGTTGATGTCCCCATCAAAATTTCCAATTCATGGGCCACGGAATTCTCAAATCATACACATAAGATCTCTCTCTCTCTCTCTCTCCCCGGTTCCATCACTAGACAGCCATGCCTTTATCGGGTCATCTTCACCTACTCCCTCCTAACCCTACTAAAATCAAGATTTTTTAATCGGTCGATAACGTGGCGGACGGTTTGCAGGATTTGTACGTCATCGATTTTCGTCTCTTGAACGTCTCGCCATTGCTGAGATTGGTGGGAGGGAGTTGAAAATGTTGCTTCAAGAGATTAGGAAAGTAAACACTTAACTAAACCCGTTTTTTTATTTATTTTCCTTCCCGAAAAATTCGAGAGTCGCCATTCGAATTCATGATGAGTTCGAATCTCTTCACAAAAGCAAGAACGCAATTCCCTTCAATAACAAGAGAATTGTGCAACAATAACATCCGATTAATGGCGATATCTTATTATTTAGACGGTCAAATTCATGATGATCGGTTTGTGAAACGGTTAAAAATTGTGATATTATTTACATAAAAAGATTTCATGACTTGCACAGTCGAGAGCAAACATGATAATTATTGGCTTGTGCCTCATGCGTGGCTAAGTGATGGAGATTCCAGTGCATGTAACCCCTCCAAGCTACTAAATGATTTTTAGCTATGATCCTTATTGAAAATGACTAGGATTAATGTTAACACTGGTTCATGTAAATCAGATTTGACAGCTATGGCCCATCTGAACAGCCTTTTATCACTGACTTCATGTCTCTTCCTCTCTTTTTTTCTTTTTTGTTTAAACATGAAGATGGTCATCTTCCTTACAATTGCCAACCCAAGGAATATATTGCCCATTGTCACAAGAATTCAACAGTCCTTGACCCACCACACCTACCGAGATGTGAATGAACTCCTGTCCTTTCCTAGATTTAAAGAGCCAGGAATCCACACGTACGCAGAGGATTAAAGAAGACAGCTATGTGAATTGATTTGAAAACATATATTGCATACCGGTATGGATTATCAGAATAAAAAAAATGAAAACATTCGGATCATTTCACATCAATTGATGATCGAATGACATAATAGTTTATTCGTTCGTTACTGTCCATTCTTACCATTGTTGCCAATCTTACTTAAGCATTTGATCCGATGATCATCGAAGTCTTTGATAGATGATTAGATATGACTTGTTCTAAGCTCTTCATGTTGACATACCCTCATATTTATGGAGCTCGCTATATTCTTCTTTTCCTTTAGCTCAAGTCACGCTCGGGTTGTGCCGAATATCATCTATATTCAATCTTTTCCCAAGTTCCCAAATGGAGAAACGCTTTGCACAAGTTGGACGGCTAGACCAGACACAACCATAATTACAAAGGTTAAATTACATAAAATTAACGTGACATCAATCGTGGTCGATATTCAAGATCAGCCTAAATATGAAATCAATCAGATCTGAATAATCATTTCGGCTGGAAAAATAAAAGGCCATGCTCAAACTCGAGTCATAATCATTAATCAAGACCAAGAAACTTGTTGGGGGATGCCTTGTTTAGCATCTCAAATTAGGCAAAAATCCAGGTAACAACAAGTGCTAAAAATGAAGGGAGGAGGAGGAAGAGGGGGAGGAGAGGCCCCGCCGGAAAACGACACCGCTTCACGTGCGAACCGGAAGCTTCATCTTCTTCTCCACTCAGATCGGAGAAGACCAGGAATCATCATCACTGTCCGAAAAGATTCCATCTTTTTTCTCCTCCTCCGATCCTTATCGTTTGACGCGAAAACCAGCAAACCGAAGCTCGCCACGATTCTCGGACCAAATGGAATTGCCCGAACCACCCAATCCCCCAAACCCTAATCCCCAAATCCCCGCAATGCCCCAATTCCACCACCACCACCACCACCGTCGTGCCTGCTCCGAGGTCAGTTTCCGGATGCCCGACGACGGCGACCCCTTCGACAATGCGGCCTCGGGGAGCTTCGAGGACCTCGGGTCCGAGGACGACCTGCTGAGCACGTACATGGACATGGAGAAGATCGGGGACAAGCTCGACGGCGGGCCCGGATCCGGCCCCAGGCTCGACAATGCCGACGTCGGCGACGGCGGCGGCGGAGGAGAGAAGGGGGCGAGGCCGAGGCATCGGTATAGCAATTCGGCGGACGGGTCTTCGGTCTTGGAGGGGATAGAGGCTAAGAAGGCCATGGCTCCTGATAAGCTGGCGGAGCTGTGGGCGGTGGATCCCAAAAGAGCCAAGAGGTTGGTGTCATTGTTGAACTTGTCTTTTCTCATGACTCTTTGACTCGGCTGTAATTAAATTTGGGCTGTAAGTTTCTTAATTTGAAGGGCTGAATTTAGTTAATTAACAATTATCAGGTGAGGTACTGGGGAAACAATTGTTTGGAAATTGGATTAATTGTTGTCTGATTAAAGGGTTGTCCGTGGAGATTATTGTGCTCGATCTCTTCTGGTTGAATTTTTGTGGCTGCCCCGCCCACGTGATTAGATTAAGACCATGATGTTGGTGTCGGAGAATAGTATGGAGGTTGGGTCGCAGGCTAATGGTGTGAATAATGGGTTTGGTGTGGGGGATGTTTCTATTGTGATGATGATGGACATACAACTAAACCATTGTTGCCGTGGATGTGACCACCTTGATAATGATAATTATATGACTTGCCATTCGATACGTTCACTTCTGCATTAGCTGGATTCATGTGGTGCTTATATTAATCTCTGTCCATACCATGGTCCCTCTTGTTGCTTTCAGTCTTCTATATAATTATAATTAGATTCAAGTTTCAGGAATATTGGCTTTGAACTAAACAGTAGCTCTTCGTGAGCAAGCAGATTTTTTTTTGTTCATAATTAATGCCCAAATTGACAGCTTCCTTGGGCAGCAGGGCTGTACTTTATGCTTTGTAGTTGACACAAGATAGATTGACAGGAGATGCAACCTTAGAATAATGCCAGGATACGATGTTTTTAGGGGGCTGACTTAGGATACGAATTTATTTTCAGAGCATTTAGGTAAAGAATGAGCTTTAAACAGGATTGTTTTTGATGGTTTGCATTTCTCAAGAATGGATGCCTTGCTGGACAAATTGTTTCTCATATATTTCATGTGGAATATATTTGATTAGAAGAGGATATGATGGCAATAATAGTAAATGCTCTTTTTGAAACCATGCTGGACAATAGCCTCCACTCGAACTATTTTAAACCTGTGATTTGGCTTGCCCCTTGCAACATCATGTAATGGGGCTTTCTGAAGGTTCTGAAATCCGAGGGATAAAGAAAGTGCCTACTGTCAGAAAAGCACTTCACTCTTGGACTTGAATCATCCTCATCTCTTGCTAAATCAGAGTCTTTTTCAAATTTCTAATTTTTCCCAGTTTGTCATTAACCCTTCTGTAAGGTATTTATCTCCATGACTTGTTAGATGTTAATTCAAAAATCATTTGCCACCTTTTATTGTTCTTGATGGTTTGCATTTCTCAAGAATGGATGCCTTGCTGGACAAATTGTTTCTCATATATTTCATGTGGAATATATTTGATTAGAAGAGGATATGATGGCAATAATAGTAAATGCTCTTTTTTGAAACCATGCTGGACAATAGCCTCCACTCGAACTATTTTAAACCTGTGATTTGGCTTGCCCCTTGCAACATCATGTAATGGGGCTTTTCTGAAGGTTCTGAAATCCGAGGGATAAAGAAAGTGCCTACTGTCAGAAAAGCACTTCACTCTTGGACTTGAATCATCCTCATCTCTTGCTAAATCAGAGTCTTTTTCAAATTTCTAATTTTTCCCAGTTTGTCATTAACCCTTCTGTAAGGTGTTTATCTCCATGACTTGTTAGATGTTAATTCAAAAATCATTTGCCACCTTTTATTGTTCTTGATCGTTTGCATTTCTCAAGAATGGATGCCTTGCTGGACAAATTGTTTCTCATATATTTCATGTGGAATATATTTGATTAGAAGAACCTACGCAAATAGCATGTTGTAGAACAGGATATGATGGCAATAATAGTAAATGCTCTTTTTTGAAACCATGCTGGACAATAGCCTCCACTCGAACTATTTTAAACCTGTGATTTGGCTTGCCCCTTGCAACATCATGTAATGGAGCTTTTTTAAAGGTTCTGAAATCCGAGGGATAAAGAAAGTGCCTACTGTCAGAAAAGCACTTCACTCTTGGACTTGAATCATCATCCTCATCTCTTGCTAAATCAGAGTCTTTTTCAAATTTCTGATTTTTCCCAGTTTGTCATTAACCCTTCTGTAAGGTATTTATCTCCACGACTTGTTAGATGTTAATTCAAAAATCATTTGCCACCTTTTTTTTCTTCTTCCAGAATGCACATGAATGAACACAATGATTTGTATATTATGGAAAAATGATTCTCTTCGTTGATTTCTATTTTCAGATTATTGTTTCTGTTGTTTGGAGAAATTTACTATGATATTGCATTTTTAGCCAATTGGAGGAGAGATGTAAGACTTGTAATCTATGATTCATTATATCTTTTGTGCTACTCTTTGTTTCTTAAATATGTTTTGATATTCTTCACAGAATACTTGCAAATCGGCAGTCTGCTGCTCGCTCAAAAGAGAGAAAAGCAAGGTACATCTCAGAACTCGAGAGAAAAGTCCAGACCCTTCAAACAGAAGCAACTACTCTTTCTGCTCAGCTCACACTTTTTCAGGTCAGCAGTCAAATACTCACAAGATCATGAATTTTTCTTTTGTTTGGTATTTGTGTCAAACTAAAGATTGCTTCTCATTATGATAACTCCCACATTATTTTCAGCGCTTATATCTGGACTTTTCTATGCTTTTCATATTGTTCTTCTGTATTTGCTTAGTTATTGGCTCACTACTTAATATCGCTGTTGCTTCCTGTGCTGTGTTTCAGAGAGATACCACAGGTTTGACTTCTGAAAATGCAGAGCTCGAGCTTAGGTTACAGGCGATGGAACAACAAGCTCAGTTACGTGATGGTATGCATTTTGCATAATATTTTGTAGGTTTTAATGCCATCACAATGATAAAGTGCTTGCTTAGGTCAGTCAGAGAGGCAGGTGCATCTTCCATGCTTGTTGGAACTGTTGCTTATATGAATGCTTGTACATTAACATATTGGAAACATGTTGGGATCAAGGAACTGCAACAATTAACACACTTGCAATGCTTGATTACCTGGTAGTAATATGCAAAACTGCATCTTCAGTTACTAAATGTTATAGGGAACCACTTTCTGGTGCATTAATAGTATGTCACTAATACGGTAACCATGGTGACTTGCTGAATTTCAGTGCTAATGTCTGTAATCACCCAGTTCTTCCTTTTTAAGTTTTGGAATTGCATGTTTGTTTCTTTCTTTCCACAGTACCATACAAAGTTGTTGGCTAATCTTTTGCTTAACTTTGAGTGCAGCTTTAAATGAAGCTCTGAAAAAGGAAGTAGAGAGGCTCAAAATTGCCACTGGAGAAATGATGACACCTACCGATGCCTATAATTTGGAAATGCTCCAATATCCATATTCACAACCTTCCTTCTTCCCTTCTCAGCAACAACCCAGATCAGTCGACTTCCGAAATATGCAAATGCCTCAGTTCAACATGTTTCATATGAACATAGCAGCTTCAGGGCAGTCTCCGACCGTGCCTGCCCATTCTCATGGCTTCTCAGAGCTGTTGCAGCAAGATTCCCTCGGTCGATTGGAGGGGCTCGAGATTAGTAATAGAGGGTCAAATCTTGTAAAGTCTGAAGGCTCTACCATTTCAGCAAGTGAAAGCAGTAGCACATATTAATGTAAATTTTTTGCTGTCACACTATTGAAGCACACCCCCATTGATTTGTCTATAGATCGATCTCTGTAATCATAACATTATGAGATATTATTTATTCAGCAAATGCGATTCTTTCGATCTCTTTAAAATCCTGGACTCATGCAGCTTTGTGTCAAATATATCCCAGAGTTCTGTTGTTTGTTGTCTTGCTTGACCAAGAGGTGTCTTGTCGTTATGGTATAGCTTCAGCCAAAAGGAAGTTACAAACGTGCATCATATGTGCCTCTCTTAGTCAAAAGCCACCGTGTTACGTGCCTTTGAATTTCAATTTTGAAGCAAGTTTTATACGAAGTACACCTCACAAGGTTTTGAACAAAGAAAATAATGTACCTTGCACAAAGTGTTAGTCCTCTTCTTCCGTCAACACTAGGAACCGTCAAAGCTGGTGAACCACCGTCACTCGACAGATCCTTTATTAAAGTTTGATCAAGCCGTTGTCATCATGTTTGCATGAGACAGGTCATGAGACATTTTTGGATGTGCCCTAAATTGGTATAGCAATAGGAAATTTACCCTAAACTAATTATTTTACCACCAAAAATCACAAATCAATATATCTTTGATGAATTTATCATTCGTTAGCTTCTGTTTAAAGAGTAAATCAATACTCGAGTCCACTGTAGCCAGTCAAATCCGTCTAGTTTCTTGCACAAAAGCCGGGAGGGTAGCAGAGCTAATTTGCCTTTGCCCTCGCTATGAAAGAAAGATTTGTTCATCAATCAATTTTAGGGAGGTCGGCTCTTTGAATTCGTGCAGCATATGGCCATACCCTTTTTGCCTGTCATTATGAAGCTTAGTAGGGAAGCGACACACGTCTAACATGTCAAACTGGGAGAATCAACAATGGCCTACCTATCCGACTTCCCCCTCCAATGCACATGGCTGGGAACCGAATCATCTCATCACAATCCTTTCATTCACCCAAAGAAAGAAGAAGAAGGTGAAGGAAGGAAGGAAGAATGATGCAGGATTTGTCTGCAACTGTTACATTGGATTACATTATTAACTGTCCTTTTGAAAATAACCTCCTGAAAAGTCCACTTCACTTGAAAATGAATGGGAATACTCAAACCCTTAGCCGGAGTGATAGACCCACACCAACTCCTTTAGTTTTGTTGTTTTTTTACGTGGACTCCTCCTAACCATAGCTGCTATGCATAGTCCATGGGCACTCCAGGCGGCACCAAAAACAAAACGCCATCTCAGTTAACTAACGCACCCACATCCCTCATAGGCTTCTCCTAACTTGCAACCAACACGTGTCTATTCGATTTTGGCCGACTGTGTCCATTAGCAACACGACGCGTGACCCTCCTAAATTGCTCACATGATATGTTAACTCTATTAGGCCAAACATAGGGGAGACAGATGCTTGTGATAGTCTGTACGGTCTTTTTCCCTTGGACCAAATGGATAACACTCACAAGCCAATGGGTCGTATACGTTAGCTCCTGCAATTATACATTGGTGTCATATCTGAGTTAAGTAACACACCCACATCCATCATAGGCTTCCCCTAACTTACAACCAACACATGTCTATTCGGTTTTGGCTGGCTGTATCCGATAGTGACACGACGCGTGACCCTCCTATATTGCTCACACGACATGTTAACTCAATTAGGCCAAACATAGGGGAGAAAGATGCTCATACTAATTTGTATGGTCTTATCCCCTTGGACCAAATGGATCATACTCGCAAGCCAATGGGTCGTATACGTTAGTTCCCACAATTATCCATTGGCGTCACTATGAATTTTGTGCTGTAACTGCGCCTGTTCACGAAATGGCATTAATACTAGACTACATGTGCAACTGTCTCTCAAACCATATGTCATGACCCTAGAGAAAGTTCAGTTTGCCAAAGGGTTCACTTCATGTATTTGAGGGCAGTTCAAACAGTTCTGTCAAAGAGGGACAAACAGACAAGCCCTTGTGGAGGGCGGTTTCATTGGTGGTGAACCAAACTGCAACTAGAGAAAAGTCCACATGCCCTTTCTGTGGATCTGATTCAATCCTGAGCAGCTTTGGTCCCTGGTAAAGAGGACCTCTTGCTGCTCTGGCGGGTCACAGTATCTGCTCTGACCCTACACATTTTGGAGGAAATCAGCAGAATCTGGGACAGAAAAAGAACAGGGAAAGGCTTGAAAAATTTTGCAAGCCTTATTTATTTCTTCTGCAGTAAAGGGGATTATCCATATCCTTGATGACCTTCAGTTTCCAATTCTCTATGCAGTCAAAGCACCGAAATTTCAGTACAAATTAAATCAGGTCATATTCATTGAATGACTGCATTGCCAAAAGTCGGTGCAAGAAGTATTGCCCTATACATAGTTTATTCTAACATTAATCTTTAAATATCTTGACTTAGGTACGAAAAATATACTTAAATACCCACCTCCCCAATAATATTAAAATAATTACCGTCCAAGACGGGCAAATTCCAGGATTTGGTAGAGAACTCTTTGCATGGTAGGAAGTAGAAAAGGATGCATCTGTTGTGGTCAATATATTTTATATAGACAATAAACAATGAATAAATCAATGAGCATACTGATTATCAACTTGTTCTATTATCCACTTGTCGGGACGAGAATTTTTCGTATCATGATTATTAGGGGGACCTTTTTGGCTTTTATATTAGGAAAAATAAATAATAATAAGAGCCTCCAATATCGTTTTTCTTATACATTATGAGAACGATGCATGCATGGATGTTGACGGACCGTAAAGCCCGGACATGCATGTGCTCGTAACATGGTAGGCCCTCCTAATCCTTTTCAATTCGAGCTCTCTCTTTCTGTCGTTCCCTGTACTAAACAATAGCAGATGAGAATATAATAACAGTAATTAAAAATGAAAGACTGGTTTGTTGTAGATTGCATGGCTCGATGAAGATAAGTGTTGATTCCTTTTTTCCATGTATAATTAGCAAATAATTATAATTGATCAGTTGATTGTCCTTTAATTAGTGAGAGGATAATGCAAGGAACCTGCTGAATTTACCGACAAAGTGGTCCGAGAAATCGCCAAGAACTCTCCTTGCGACACGTCGTTTGATGACTCAATAGCTTATTAGGCACAATAATTAACAGACAGACTTTGCCGAATGGGATTTAACTTAATCCTTGTCAAGGTCGGTGGGTGATCGTGAAGCCCTTTTGTTTATTGTTTAAGTTCTTGATCAACCAAACAGCATCGACCAATGCCCTATCATACCAAGGATTAGGGTTCTCGATTCTCCATTTGGCACCTTGTAGAGTTGCCCACAATACTAATTAATTATGGAGTCGAACATATTTTGTCATTAATTCCGACTGTCACATCAACGTAAAATGAAATGTCTCGCACGTCAAATCTCAAGAAAAGGGAAAGCGAATTGACCCCATGAATCCAATCCATCACATGATCGAATGTGTTCAATCATACCTCAATAATTATCTACTAACTATGCCAACGACTGAACATCTATCAGAAAAATATGGCACAAGGGTAAGGCGAGGGCTTTCATAGGTCTCTTAGAGAGTGTGTGAATGGATGAAAGTAGGTTACACTCATGGAGGAAGTTCAAAGGAATCTTCTCTTTTTGTGCCATTAGGTAACTGCACTGCATGATTGGCGCTTGGTGTAGGGTTCTAGGTTGGTGGTTGTTTGTGTGCGAAACCAACCCGAGTACACACATGCGATTTCTTGTCCGCACACCGACAGAAACATTAAATTAACAGACGCCCAACAGATGCACACGTAAACCGGGGGAATAAAACAAAGGACGCCCAACAGATGTCTCGAAGTCAAGAACTGATCTTCTCGTGGCAGTTACCATAGAACTCCCCTCTAATTGTTGAGTTCTTTAAGTCGATGAAACATTTGCCAAATTTACAGTGATCAGACAGAGCACCTTACATTGAACATGGCTTGAAAATGCCATGGATGGAGATTGTATGATGTGTACATTTCGATCGATTGCAAAGCTTCGATCGAGCAGCATGGGTATCTGCTCATTTTATAAAACGTTCTCTGGTTTTTATTTTTATAATGTTACGTCACATGTCACTGAGATAGAGACGTATAGTATAGTATACGGACAATATACTTTCTCATTCTATTTATTCGAATCATCTATCACAATGTCTTGACTTCACATTTCCCCTATCATGAGTTCCATCCCATCTTACTTTATCTTGAATTGCGCAATCTCAGGAGAATAATTAGCACTTCCTAATATATTGCCATTGCCCGCACGTATGGAGCAAATGAACAAAAAGAGAGCATTGTTGGCATGCAACTTATACACTCAAAAATAGAAGTTAAGTAAAAATAAAAAGAAAAAGGAGGAAGAAAAATGCAAGAAGGGAGCATGTGCAGGTGGGGCCCTTTAGGCTTAGTAGCTGGTAGCCCAAATTGGAACAAATGCATGTGCACTTAATTTCTGATCCCTTCTTGCAAAGAAAAATAAAATTTAAGGCCTGAAAGAAATTGATTCTTTGTTTGTGGCCTTCGACCTTCTTTCAAATCTTTGTCCCTTTCCTCTACAATCCCTACACCCTCATAGGCTCTTCAATCTCTGCTGCCTATATAAGCGAACCTTCCATCTCCCATTTTGCACCAAGCACCAAGCACTAACCAGCAAAACGCTTTCATCTCCTCTCCTCCTTCAATCTCTGTCTTTCTACTGCTATATTCTTTTTTAGCAAAGCCAAGCCACATCAGAAAGAAGAAGCAAGAATGGCTAATTTCGCGGCAATCTCAGCTGTTGCTCTTGTGTTCCTGTGTCTCAAAAGTGCTTTTGGGGACTATGGAGGCTGGGAAGGCGGTCATGCCACATTTTATGGGGGTGGTGATGCATCTGGCACAATGGGTAAGTCCAAAAAAAGATCAATAGTGTTTGCTGAAGAGACCAACATGATATGAAGTTGAACTTTTAGCTCTTGAAAGAATAGACTATGTCTATTTCCTTTGTCAAAATGTCCATTGGATAAGGAAAGTAACTAGCTTTTTCCACATGAAGTGAAAGCCAATTCAAAAGGCTGGCCTTTACTTCTTGAAAATGTAAGACAAGTCTTTCATGTCTAATGTGACAAGCAAAAAGTGCTGCCTTTTTCCCTTCAAAAAGCAGTATAATTTAGGCCTTGAAACTTTAATTTCAACCAACGTACCTTGGTGATGTTGAGATTATGTGCCTGATCACACGTATAAATGGTTCAAAAATTTTCAGGAGGTGCTTGTGGGTATGGCAACCTGAACAGCCAAGGCTATGGCACCAATACTGCAGCTTTGAGCACTGCCCTGTTCAACAATGGCCTGAGCTGCGGGTCATGTTACGAGATGCGGTGCAACGACGACCCCAGGTGGTGCCTCCCGGGGACCATCATGGTCACGGCAACCAACTTTTGCCCTCCCAACTTGGCCCTCTCCAACGACAATGGCGGCTGGTGCAACCCCCCTCTCCAGCACTTCGATATGGCTGAGCCGGCTTTCTTGCAGATTGCCCAGTACAGAGCTGGGATTGTCCCGGTTTCCTTCAGAAGGTAAACAGCAGTAGTTTCACTGCAAATTCGTAGTTGTTTGTCGCCAATTGGGCTTTCGAGTTTCAACGTTAAAGTCCACAAAATCTCCAATACGTGACGAAATCGACTCATGGCTCATTCTTGATCCTGACAGGGTTCCGTGTGTGAAGAAAGGAGGGATAAGGTTCACCATCAACGGGCACTCCTACTTCAACTTGGTGCTGATCACCAACGTGGGAGGTGCTGGTGATGTCCATTCCGTGTCCGTCAAGGGCTCAAGGACTGGTTGGCAAGCCATGTCAAGGAACTGGGGACAGAACTGGCAGAGCAACGCCTACATGAACGGCCAGGCTCTCTCCTTCCAGGTGACCACGAGCGACGGGAGGACGGTGACCAGCTACAATGCCGCACCGGCCGATTGGCAGTTTGGACAGACATTTGAAGGGTCTCAATTCTAAGAATCTCTAGAGGTCTTGGAGGTGTGACTTTAGTAATTACTTTATGAATTTGTATATGAATTTGAGTGCCAATGTGTGCCAATATATTCAAGAAAGAGAGGGAGAGGTGAAGTGAGCAGAGAAAAAGAAAGAGTGTAGGAGAAGATAGGAGCCCAGCTGGGGTCGTTCCTATTGCAGAGGTGGCTTTTTGGCACCCGCTAGGTAACTAAGAATTTGTGTATCTATACAATGCGAGCTTTGTAGTATGGGAAACTCCATTGTTTGCTACGAATTTATAAAGGCCAGGATTGTTATTGGGATATCGTTGCCCCGATTTGAGCACTTGTGTTAGGCCCATTTGATGTCTAATTCAGATTGTGCTTCGGTGCTCTCTCGCCAAGCAAAATCATCGAACGCAACCAAGGAACACATGTAACATACGTCGTAAGTCACCATGATTCTAGTAAAACGGATCTAAAATGAAATGTCATTATGATCGGGTCGATAAACTCTAACGAGACACAGTGCCGAATGAGTCGGTATGCGAGAGACATTGATGGGCTTGGATCGGTTAGGAAAATGTTGGGCCTTCGGTTAGATGGCATAGGTCTATTGAATAATGTGTGACTCTGGGGAAGTGCCATAGATTTCCTATGGTCAGTGGTAAATGAGATGACTAGTAATCAATTGGGCCCAGGTCTTCTCCAGCATTTAGAGATGCAAACCAAGTTCTAATTGGAAATGGAAGTTCCTCGGTAGCCCAAGCCCAAGCCCAGTATGGTACTACTGAGAGTGATGCCCTGTTCGTGCAGTACATGAATGCACACTCTTTCGTTCCTTTTACTAAGTTCGGTGTCTAGTCTACACGTGGATTCTTTATGACACGTTGGTAGACAATAAACAAAGAGCTGTACGAAAAATAGAATTTTGAAAGTAAAAGGAGATAGAAAAGCCAAGTTCTCAGTTCTAGGTACGAAACCGTTTACCTACCCACCCGAACTAAATTGGTAATAAATAAATATATATTTAATTTTTAAGAAAAATTTATGAGAAAAAAAATTAAGAAAAAAGAAAACTATAAAAATCCCTAATTTAAAGTTCAACACCCCATCAACTAAGTACTTGTTTTATCTCACTCTCACCTTGTACAAGTCGTCTCTTTACCTTTCACCCACGACTTTGACTCTCAAACTCATCACCCATTGATTCACGATATCAACTCTCAACTTTTAATATAAGTTCAATCTTTTTACTAATCTTACAATTATAAATATGGAATTTTTTTTTCACTTTACTTTTGCATATTAAAAAATGTGAAAAAGCTTGATGTGACCAATTCCGTGGACCCACTCGGGAATCGAATTTGCTCAACAATCTGATTCTCGGGTGCATTAATAGAATCAATTAACAATTTGTGATTTCAATTTTTTCAAAACCAATTGAAAATCGTCCATTTGAACCATACTCACTCGAATCACGTATAGATCTTTGTGAAGTCAATAAATCATTAATCTATTTTAGCAATCGAAGAATCAAGATCACTCGAACAGAACTTACTTGGGGAAGTTTTTGTTGTGGAATCAAAATCTCAGCAAATGATTTACGACGTTTCATGTCGTTGAACATATTCCCGGACACGTAGCTAGGAAAAATCGAGAAAAAACGACGGCCGAGTCTCGGAAAAGAAGAGTCTTTTGTCGCACAAAAAGCATCGGACTTTCCCGGCACACTGACAAATGAGGAGCAGCATCAGGCTCTGTACGGCAATACTCGGACCTCCATTTCTCAGACCCACCACTGCAAGAACCTCCGCCTTCTCCTCTCCCTGTCCGAATCCGATCGGACCTGGCCATCGTCGTCAAAATCCAATCTTTCTTCGGACCCTGAATTCGTCTCGCTTCGCTGCTGCCGGAGCCAAGCTCGCGAGGATGTCGGGTCAAGGAGGCTATGCGGAAGCTCAGAAATTGGTCAGCTTCTCCCTCTCCCCGACCTCCGCCCTCGTCATCCAGAAGGGGGACATCACCAAGTGGTCCGTCGATGGGTCCTCCGACGCCATTGTCAGTATTCTCTCTCTCTCGTTTCGAATTTTCTTTTGGGTCATGTGGGGTGATTGTGATGTGATTTGTTCTGGTTTCATCGGTCGGGCGATTCTTGACTTTGGAGCTTGACTTCTAGAGAGTTAGGTTCGCATAGACTGTATGAATATGAAACTTATTCGGATTGATTATTAAAGTGTTGGATCTTTTGGACTTCATACGGAATCGTGGCTTTGAAGGAATTTAAACCTTCAAGTAGCGGCAAGTTCCCGTTTTCAAATTTTTATGATGATCAAAAGAATTTCTTTTCTGAGTTGCATCAGTTGATTTCGTGATGCTTCATGTTGGCTCGAGTCTCGGGAAAAGTCTGTCCTGTCCCGGACTGTGTCTAATTCCTCATTGTGAAGTTGAAAACAAAGCTGATACGAGCGCAATGGATCGAATGAGACCCTGACGTCATACGATGATGGAGCTCTTGGAGATTGTGTTGAGGAGTGCATTGATGTTGAAGGTGGATGCTTTTTCTGTAGGTTAATCCGGCAAATGAGCGAATGCTTGGAGGTGGTGGTGCAGACGGAGGTTATCTCTCTTTAGCTTGGCTAACTTGTGTGTGTGTCATTAGTTTTACAGTAAAACTATATAATTTCCTCTTCTCTTTTTTCCGATTAGCCATACATAGAGCTGCCGGACCAGAACTCCTAGAAGCTTGTTATAAGGTCCCTGAAGTACGTCCAGGGATCCGCTGCCCGACAGGAGAAGCAAGAATTACTCCGTAAGCTTTTCCTGCATAATCTGCATACTAGGGTTCTTATTGCTTGTCGATTTTTAATTAGGCAAATCAATGAGGTTTGTTATTCGTTGTCTGATTATCCAACGCTTTTCAAACAGAGGCTTTAGGCTGCCAGCATCCCATGTGATCTACACAGTTGGCCCGATCTATGATGCCGATAGTAATCCTCAAGCATCCCTGACAAATGCTTACAGGTATCTTGCAGGGAATTTCTATTCATTCAGTTCTTTGCCCCATTTCTAATAGAATGCTAATCATTTCGCACTTATTATTACAGGAACAGCTTGACTGTGGCCAAAGAAAAGAAGCTTCAGTACGTTGCATTTCCTGCTATATCCTGTGGAGTTTATGGGTAAGTTGGCAGTAATTGTAAACCTCAACTTCTTAAGTTCACACCAGTCACATCTATGTGGACATCAGTTGAAAATATATTGATTAATCTTCTGTAGGTGCTTGACTATGATCCAAATTTTTAGCTACATGTTTCATGAATTAGAAATTTAAAATCCATAGGAGACTTTATGGCAAAAATGAGGAATGCTTATAGTGTGGTTCAAGTAGTTTTCTTTCTTGTGTATTTGTGCATCTATGTGTCAGTGTGAGTGAGCAAGACAGAAAATGCCTGACCAAGTGCTTGTGTTTTCTAAGCTATTACTATTCCTGATCTTATTTTTCCAGATATCCATATGATGAGGCTGCCACAATAGCTATCTCTACAATCAAAGAATCCTCAGATGGCTTGAAAGAGGTAGGTTGTTAATGTATTACTCAGCCCATCAACTTCCTAGTTGAATGGAGGTGCTTACCATATCTTACTGATTTTAAAATGCAAAGCAGCACTTGGCAGTGCTTCTTTACTAGTACCATTTGAGATATCATCAGTCGCACTTGAAAAAATGCTGAACCACCATTTTGGATAGTTAATGTATAGTATAGAGTAGTCTATTCCTTTCCCGGCGTTTTGTCTAAGGTCATGTCCGTGCAATCTTTCTAGTTTGAGTGCTTCATGCAATAAGACTTACGATTGCAGTAGTCAGTAAGCTCCTCAACATGAATTATCATGGAAGAGACTGACCATTTCTTTTGCAGGTACATTTTGTTCTCTTTTCAGATGATATTTACAACGTTTGGTTGAGCAAGGCAAAGGAATTGCTTCAGCAGTAGATATTCACCAGCTGTGGTGCTGTCATCTCTCATTTACTGAGCGAGACAAATGCCAAATGGCGATATTATCATAATATGAATGATCAAGCTGATAATAATGGTGAACTTGTGAACAAAACATTTTCTGTTTCTTGGCTGGCCGAGTGATCACTTCTTTTACTAGTCCAGATTGTTATGTTGCCACCTTTGCATAAGATGGATGAGATAGACTGTGGTATGTTCTGTACAGTCGGAACTTTTTCTATCATGTGAAAGAACTGATATTAAGCCCATTCGATAATTTTGCGATTCTGATATTGTTTGTCTTCCTATTTGGTAATGAAAAGAACGGGATACGCAGTAAGCAACCTACAGAAGAACGCCTCTTTTCCTACACTCTGCCCCAAGCGAAGGTGCTCTTATTGTTGAAAGTTGCCAGTTATGTTTATTTAACCCGTGCTTCCTTAATATATCACTGATTGGTAATGAGAGAGTTATGTTTGCGAAAAGAAATCTAAAAGCACCTTTCTTCTCTGGAACTCTTTGAGTGGGCCTTCAAAGAGGTGAAGAAGACATCAGTGGGGGGACTGCTGGGCAAACTTTGTTCTCTTGTGCAGAAGAATAGAGCAACCTTGAGAGAAAGGGTTATCGTGCAGTTCCCTGATCTCATTTTACTTTCCCCTTATTACTTATATCGTACGCCCCTTGTTCTTTATCCAGTTTCGTTGGACTCATCTCCGTTATCAATGAGAAACCAGAAAAGTTTTACGCTTTGGAATCTGAATCATCTGACGTTGCGATATCCCTCCTAATGTGAGAGAGGCCTATGAAATAACGTAAAAAAGGCCTTTGAAATTCACCCATTAAGGCATGTTTCTTGTGGGCAGAAGGGAGCAATTTATCTCCTGCAATAGAGAACTGGGGAGCAAGAGGACTACGTGAAAACATGTTGGATTGATGAAATCATCAAGTACAAACTTCAGTCACTTGTGAAGTCGATGAAGGGTATTTCTATGTTCAGACAAGCGGTTGACACTGCTTCTGCTGCTATCCGATTGCATTCTGATAGGACAAGGAAAAACGAGGTTGATGAAGTGAAGTACTAGGGAACAGCCAAAGGCATCTTCATGGCAATCGAGATTGACATGACATTTTGCTCCCCATTGAAATGATGGAGCCTCAATCCGCAAAACAGCGCCTAAATTGTGTAGTAAGCTCTTGGCATGGATGTCTTGGACTCAACTTCAGCTTCACATATTTTTGTCCTTGGATAAACCTCTTGGGAGCTTGCTGATAAGACTTTCATCTACTACTTTGTAATGCCTCGAAAAGTTTCTATGGAGTATTCCGCAAAACCTATCCACATGTTTCTCGTACCTGCTGTACAGCGCAGGAACTGTGATGGATATTATAGTACCTATCACCATATTAAGCAAAACACTGGAAATAAGCCAATCTGTTGGATAAATAATAATCAGATTATGCAAGTCATACAGAGGTCAAGTGTCCAAGAAAGTAGATAGGCTTCACGGGAACATATATTATGAGAAACATTGATCCTGATTATGGATTTGTTAGGACATTGATAATGAACTCGGTGAGATTCAAGACACCGTAGCAAGAGTCTATGGAGGGCAGAACCCTTAAAACCTCATTCACCTGTAATGCAAGTCGCGAGACAGCTCCACAAAATAAAGTACAGTTCCAGGGGATCAGGCAAAACACAGATTTGATGAAAATCTATCAACAAACGAGGACTGAAGATAAAATGGAATTAGCACATGACAGACTATGACTGCTCATATCCTGCACTCAATCAGAGGAATATGCATACCTATATAAGCGAGTGTGTAGAAAGAGAAGAAGCTACCAATTGCTGATATAAGCCACAGACAGACAACCACCTGTCAAGTAAACTAAAGGTCATTGAGAGGACTATAACTGGATAGGCATGCGTTGCAGCAGAGAAAAGAATGTATAGTGATCGGGATTGACCTATGAGACCGGACAACCCAGTGGCAACATAAATTGGAAGGAAAAGGAAACCGACTGTACAAGAACTTCTACCATGGAAATTTAATTGGTTCATAGCAAATTTCTTATCTTATGTGTCCAATTCGTTTTAAGTGCATTAATTTTGCTACAGCCGATGCCTCATTAAGATCAAGCATAAGGTTCCCTTCACAGCAGAGAAGAGAATGTATAGTGATCGGGATTGACCTATCAGACCGGACAACCCAGTGGCAACATAAAATGGAAGGAAAAGGAAACTAACTGTACAAGAACTTTTACTATGGAAATTCGATTAGTCCACAGCAACTTCCTTATCTTATGTGTCCAGTTCGTTTTAAGAACGTTAATTTTGCTACGATCAATGCCTCATTAAGATCAAGCATAAGGTTCCCTTCACCTCGACCATCAACACGTTTGGCCAAAGCATTTATAACATGACCCAAATAAGCCTCACCAGTATTTGAGCAATTCTTCCTGTTGCTTATACAGAACTTCCCATCATCAAACCATCATTAATTGATAAACACCGACATTATTTTAATCCAGAGCAATCCCTATTGTGCCCTTTCAAATTCTGCTAATTCACTCGCCATTACTTCATCAAGACCATAACTACAAGCAACACCGTCACCTACTTGTGGTATGATGCTGGTATTTACAATCTCAACTTCTCTATTATATTGCTCAATACGTTCACATATAATACTACTAATGTCATCCGCTCTAATAATTGTAATAAATATTTTTCGATACATTTATCGTATGAAAAAAAAAAATAATGCCTCCAGTAGAAGGACTAAGAAGTTATTTTTTTCATCGCCCAAATATTTATACGTTCATATACATCAGCTCAGTATACCTGGAAAAATAGTCTAAAATCTTTTCCAAGAGTGATATCGTGAGCCATAAGCAGTAGTCTATTGATTTTGACACGAAAAGAAGCTGCAGCATTGGTAACCATCTCCTCTGAGAAAACTAGCTCCGATAATTCTGGCAGTGGCCTGCTCGGAAATGAAAAAGTAATTAACAATAATGCTTTCAGAGTAACCATTAAAAAAAGAGTAGGATGTTCATACCTATTCCGGTATACAGCATAGTTGGCATGAATGAACAGCGATATGATTAGTAGCAGCAAGACATCGGAACAAATTGATAGGAATGACAATTCTGATCTTTCAAATATAACCCAAACAACTGTCGCGACAATAATGATGCCCAAAGAAACATGCCGCCGCCTCCACAACAGAACGTCAGCAGCTGAGGAAGCAGAAGAATTTAAGTTTCCAGTAAAACTGTACCATGAAAAATAAGTATGCAGAAAAAGAAAATGCTTTACCAGGTTCGATAAAGTTATGGTAATAAATCTAGATTTGCCACAATCATACACTTCTTTTGACAACCAATCACTGATCAAACAGGGAAAAGAAATGCTTCATGACAAATTAAACTTCCTCAGGAAGGAGTTACAATCATCTTATAACCGAGACACCTAGAATTGTCCAATAGAATATGGAATCCACATGTAAATCCAGTAATTAAAGAGACAAACTGGTTCTAGGTCGAGGAACATAAATCTTAAACAGACAAAGGTATAACTATATTGAGTCTACAGATCTCCAAACCCAATAGCTATATGACTTCACCATGCCCCCAGTTGCACCTCCTATCTGGCTTATTCAATTTAGAATAAGGACAAAGGCAACGACGAAGAAAGAACTGCTCAAATTTCGCCATTTGACCGAACTATCGGCAGAAGAGCCAACAAGATGTAACAGGTAAGGCGATAACCCAACTGATGGACAAGAATCAAGTTCCTTCTGTGCGAAAACCACTTCATCCACATGCATCAAACACTTAACCAAATGAGCCACACAACGTGATCCTATTAAAGCGCGTAAACTTTCAAAAATAGACACTACCTTCCCTAGCGCACGACTAATCTACCGCAGCCTTTGCCTGACGATTGTGAACAGCGATTCGAACTAGGAAACAAGCATACAGAAGGCAAGGAGCTCAACGAACATCGACGGCTGAGGCGAACAATTGCCATACCTATTCCGCCGCCCATGCATTGGTGGATGGTGGATTGCCGGCCGAACAACCGGTAATCCGAGCCACCCGGAGCCAACGACGACGCCGACGGCGCCGCTTCTTCCCTGTCGCAAATATCCGCCGAATTCTCCATCAATCAACGCTCTGCCGCATCCACAGCCCCGCCAAAATCAGCGTCCGAACACCGCACCGACTCAACCAGAGAGCTCCGCACACCAAAAATCGACGCGCAAAAAGAATCTCGGCACAGGAGGTCAAGAAAAGCCAGCAAACCTCGGGGAAACGCGGGCATGAAGAGGACCGCCCGAGGCCGGCGGGAGCCGAGATTCGCCGAGAGGACGGCGGCGGCGGCGATTCGATCGGAGGGGAAGCTGCTCTCCGAGCGGCGGTGCCTTTAAGGCGAGACTCCGGAGCGTGCGGTGTTTCGTCACCGGGGTCGTTAGCCGGTCGCGACGGGTTGGTGCAGAGCACTGGGCGTGGCGAGATCGTATACGGCACACCACTGTCGCTTTCGACACGTGGCGTGATCTCATTGGGCCGGAAACTGCGCCCTCGGTTGAGAAAGCGGCTTTTTCGTCTTTTTGGCATCGCGATTAGCGCGCTGAAAGCGGCCCTTAATCAATTAAAACCTTTCCCGAGTTAAAATAAAAATAAGCACTTGCGTGATCATTTGCTCTGTGTTTTTAATCGTCTATGCCTTTTTTGTGGCTAATTTTTTTTTTAATCCGAAACAAATATTTTAAAAACATTTGAATAATGTTGGCATGTCACATCACGTGTAACAAAATGTAGAAATACATCTTGTTTTTTCATGCGAAGTGTAGACCCCTATTACTCTATTTAGGAAGAAATCGAATAACTTTATTAAATGCCCTTTGCACTGCCATTAACATATAACTTAAAAGTGTATTTGTTTCGCAGTAAGTCAATATTTTCAAAACATGATAACTTGTTTTCTTTATTAAAAATGAATAAAAAATATTTTTATCGTGCAAAGTAACGTTGAGATATATCGTGTATCATTTAAACATTTATTCTTATCCAAGCTTGAGCATTAGCAAGTTCGGCTAAATATATTTATCCTATTGTAAGGTGGGCCATGAGATTCACCCAGTGATAATGACAAAAATAGCTTCTAGATCGAACTTTAGCTCAATCAACTTGTGGTCCATGGATTTAATTATTCAACTGTATAAAAATATTTGATATCGTCATTACAAAAGTTCAATAACTAAATTGAACATGAATCAAAAGTCTAGAACCATATTAAACAAATTAAAAATTTAGTGACGACATCATGTATTAATATAAAATTTATTGACCATATTAAACAAATCTAAAAGCCATTGGTGAAGTTTATAAATGACATCAGTATACAATATGAACATGTTCAATTTAGTTAATGAATTGTGTGAAAATATTTAATATTGTCATTTTAACAATAAAAAAACTAAATTGAACATGTATCAAAAGTTGATAGACCATATTGAACAAATTTAAAGTTTAGAGATGACATCGCAAATTAGATTAAAGTTTATAAATCATATTTAACAAATTTAAAATTCACGGATCATATTAAATCATTTGTATAATTTAGCCATTCACTAATTGTGAAATACCATTTGATAAAAAAAAAGTTATGAAAATGTCAATGGGATATATTCACTAAATTAGAAATCTTGAAATTTGTTATGGAAGTGCAATTAAATATGAAAATTTTTAGAAAATTTTGGGAAATGTATACAGGCTGTGGTGTACACATCCAAAAACTTTCTGAAATTGCACTTTTTATAATAAATTCAGTTTCAGCCAACATATACCAATAAAGAGAGAATAATCCGTAGCAAAATTAAGAAGATAATCGAGTTCTCGTGGCGAAACGCTACACGGAGGCGCGACACCTGTCGCCGTCGCCGATCCGGAACAGCCAGCGGCAGCGGTTTCCCCCTTCCCGAGTACCGCACCTGGAATCCCCAATCCGCCATGGAAATGCACCTCCACCGCCGCCGCCTCCCTTATTTACTCCCCCACCTCCCTCCCTTCCCAACTCGCGCTCCCTCCCCGCTCCCTCCTCCCTCTTCGCCCGCAGACCCGATCGATCCCGACCCCTCCGATGGCCCTCCGCGCGATCGCGTCCCGCAAAACCCTGGCCGCGCTCGGCTCCGGCCTCCGCGCCCAGGCTAGGCTCGCCACCGCCGCCGCCGCCGCCGTGTCGTCCCGCGGCCTCGTGACCTTCTCGCTCCCCGATCTCCCCTACGACTACGGCGCTCTGGAGCCGGCCGTCAGCGCCGAGATCATGCAGCTCCACCACCAGAAGCACCACCAGAGCTACGTGACGAACTACAACAAGGCCCTCGAGCAGCTGGAGGACGCCGTGGCCAAGGGCGACGATCCGGCGGTGGTTAAGTTGCAGAGCGCCATCAAGTTCAACGGCGGAGGTGACGATTCTCTTCCTCCATGTTCTTCGCTTGTTTTTTTAGTTTTATTTTCAGTTCCGGTGGTTCTGCTCGGTTACGCTTACTGTTGGTGATTTGAACTTAGCGTGTGGTGTGATATAGCTATGCTGATCGATGGGGCTCGGAGCTGGTGAGATTGCCGAGAGAGAGAGAGAGAGAGAGAGAGTTCAGTCGGCTCTGTTTTCTATTTTGTGTAGTTAGAGAAGATTGATTGTCGGGCTGTTTCTGGAAGTTGGAAACCTGAACTAATTACGGAAATTATGGTCACTGAGTGATGTGGCTTGATCATGCTGAGGTAGAAGAAAGGTATTTTAGGAATTTTTTTAAGTCTTAGTAGATGGGCAAAGGTCTCATCGCGTTCTCGTTTTCACATCAAAGTGTTGAAGTTTACAGAATTTTTTTTTTTGGGTAAACATTATCGTTCGTTTAGAGTACACAGTGTGGCAAAATGGAGCGCAGATATGGGGGTGTAAGCTAGTTGAGCCTGCTAGTGACAGTTGTGTGACGTGAAGTAGGATGAAATAATATGGACATAATCAAACTGTGCCGAGTTTTTCGTTGAAGATGAGTTGTTTAGTAGATTGTATAGTGCAATGGGCAAAGACTGCCGATTCTATTGAAGAGAGCATAAAGATCAGCGCGTGCACGAAGGAGCTGATTGTTCTGTAATTTTTCATTTCCATGGAGAAAAGATTGCAAACTGGACTTGCGTTATGTGACAGTGGTAAATTACCGACTTTTAGATGTTCTTGTGAGGGTGTTATAGAGTTTTCCACTTGTCATCCAGCCCTGAGCTATAACTTCTGTATGCAACCACTGCAAAGCGCCTGTAGTAACCTGTTTAGTTTATGTTCATCTATGGATTGTAGTTCAGAGTGGCTTTTAACTTTGAAATGAAAATTTTCAGGTCACATCAACCACTCGATATTCTGGAAAAATCTTGCTCCCATTCATGTAAGTGGATATCTTAGAATAAATTCATTCTCCATGTTTAGTTTTTTTGGAGCTCATGTTTTATCCCTTGCAGCAAGGAGGTGGGGAGCCACCAAAGGTTCACTAGGTTGGGCCATTGACGCAGATTTTGGCTCTTGGGAAGCATTCGTGCAGAAAATGAATGCAGAAGGTGCTGCTTTACAGGGCTCCGGATGGGTGGTATGACTTTCAGTTGCTCTGTTTGCACACTGTGCTTCTCAATAGTTGTTAGCATGATGGTTATCTATTAATTTAGCTCATATTCATTGATGCTATCCACATTTGTCTTGTGCAGTGGCTTGGTCTGGATAAGGAGTTCAAGAAACTCGTGGTGGAAACAACAGCAAATCAGGTCAGTTTTTCACACCTACACAGGACGTTGTCTACACAACTACTGTTCTAAATTGTTTGTGGAAAACACATAAACCTTGCCAGTGCTCCTTATTGTTCTTTCGTGTTTCTTAGTCTAAGAATGGTATCTGAAAGTAGGGCATGCTAGCATCATTTGAGAAGGAATGGGCAATAGTTCTCATCAGAGGTTATTGGGGCTTTAGCTATTTAAAAATCCAGTGTGGTTTTCGTTAGGATGTCTCTAGCTTTTTGAATCTATAAGCCAGCAGTTTCTCCAAATTTGTCGAGGCGATGGAGCTCAAAGGTTGCAGTGTGCCAGTGGCATGAGCATGATTGTATAATGTATACTGTCTCCTGATGTCCTCATCCAGACCCTCGAGTATTATTTAATTGAAAGCTTGTAGAGATGTGTAACGGGAAGACTAGTGGCTGGTTATCACGGTGATTTAACTTCTTTTCAGGATCCGCTGGTGACCAAAGGAGCCAATCTAGTTCCTTTAATTGGCATAGATGTATGGGAGCATGCATACTATCTGCAGGTAACTCTATAATATTTGTGGCGCTCACGACATTTTGACTTGGCAAGATGTGTTGCTTAAAGCTATGTGCTAACTCCGTTTGATGCTATGTCAATATCTTATATTTCTTTACATAAACGAATGCATGACTCAACTTGCGTAAGTTTCACGTCTTGCTCCTCCATGAGATGACACATTATGCCTGCACATGTTCCCATCTGAAGTTGAGATGATGAATCGGTATGGCTGGTGTGTGAATCCGCCCGTAAAGCATTTTTAAGTCTGTCAATTAACTTGCACGGTGGATGGTTGCACTTTTTATGTGGTACTTATTTGCGTTTCTCAAAGTTGAGTGCCCAGTCTTTTTGTTAGCTTAAGCAGAGAACCGCACAGATTATATTCTCGAATCGTAATCTTTGCACCGAGTCTTATCTCCGTGCTTCTCTGTTTTTCTCTCTTCCTTGCAGTACAAGAATGTGAAGCCCGATTATCTGAAGAACATATGGAAAGTGATTGACTGGAAATACGCCAGTGAAGTGTACGAGAAAGAATGCCCTTGAGCGGTGGAAAGTCGGGCTCAAACATCCAGTCTGTCATTAAAATGAAATAAATTCATGTACAGCTAGGGAATTCCAACGAGGTGTTTTAGCCACTGCTGTATCTCATATTCGCATCACGAGTGAAAGGTGCTGGATAAATCTGAGCTTTGTTCCTCTTTTTGTTGATCTCTTTAGATGCGAAATATGGCAAATTGTGCATTATTCAATGATATGCTGAAAGGTGTTTAATAAGTAATATCCAACGATATGTCTACTGTCTAATGGTATCTCTAACAGTCGAAAAGAGCGGTTTTGGGGTAAGTAGGTTTCAAATCTTTAACATATCCTGTCAGAATCAATTTTCAACTTTTGAATCGTGAAACCTACCTTGGAATCAACGTCATCGATTTGGTTCCATTCCAGAGTTTATTCGAGAATCAATCAATTTCTTTTTCTTTTTCTTTTTTGATGTTTTTCCACTTTTTAATTGATTAAAAAGAAAAATTTAGTATAGCATTTCCATATTTACAAAAGAGAAAAATAGCAGTTATGGAAAAAGGTAGAGCAACCAAACGGTGAGAAGGACCGTAGAAAACAAATAGAAATTGAGAAGTGTGCAATTCATCCTTTAGTCGAGTATCATGAAATTTCAAACAACACCAAAACTTCCCATCAAATAAAGGCGAAAAGCGGCCCATACCCACCTCAACTTTCCCTCTCTCCTTTAGGTGGAGTTCTCTCTATCCCCTTGGGTGATAGTTTCCTCTGCAGCAACCCTAAATTTGCGTGCTTATTTTTGTCTTTCCATGGATCCCTTAATGCTTCTCCACCCGGATTAGATCCATCATTGCCCTCTCCATCCACCTGGCTTTCCCCGATGGTTTGGGAAGTTATCTTACAAACACAGAACCAGAGAAAATGAGTACAACCAGGTTTAGCTTCCTTTCTTGGGCAATTTCCACACCCAATAGCTAAATCCTTCCTTTCAGACAAGACCTACAGAAACAATTTGTTGCAGATTATATATACTGCTTACCCAGAAAACTCTCAAACTAGCTAGGGCTCCCTTCACTCCTAAATTCAGAATCTTACCAGTATTCTTCATCTTCTTGGAATTTCTCTCATCCTTTCAGCCATATGATGGAGAGCACACAGGATAATCAACTTAGAGTAATGGCACTTTGCAAGAGTATGGGGGATTTGTGGTCAGAGGATGATGTAACCAAGCTGGTCGATGAAATGCCTGAACCAGAAAGACGGGAACGTGAACTTATTCTATATGGTAAACTTTTCTCAAAACCGAATGTCAACTTTCAAGCCTTTTTCAGCACTATGAAGAAAGCGTGGAAGACAGATTTGGTTAAATGTGAAATGATCGAACCTGGGTACTATCTCTTTGGTTTCCCCTCTATAGAGGAGAAAAAACGTGTGCTGGACTCTGGACCTTGGTCCTTTGCTAGTAATCTCCTTGTTTTACAAGAGGGAGACCCCAATGTCCCCGAACATTGTTATGAATTTAAGCATTATGCTTTCTGGGTACATTTGCTGGGTATTCCACGTGCTTGGGTTACGAAAAGCCTTGCGAAACATTGCCTCAAAGCTGGGCAAAGTAGAAGATGTTAGAATAGAAGCAAGGAATAATAGCTCATGCAAAAATGGGAGAGTTAAAGTGCTATTGAACTTAGAAAACCCACTGAAGACAGGAACTATGATCGAGTTGGGAGATAGGAAATGGTGGATTGATTTCAAATATGAGCGTCTACCTCATTTTTGTTACTCTTGCGGCTGCATTGGGCACTATGCAACTTTCTGTTCAAAATATCCATACGAAGACACAGGATTGGCCCAAGATAAACCTGGTAGATATGGTTCTTGGCAAGGCGGAGATGAAAGAACACAGCATGTGTTGGAGGACTTTTTATGGGAAAATAGATCCAAGCCTTGAAGAAGAGGAAGTCATGCCGAAAAACACCTATCCTTGCTCAAGTAATGGACTGCGAAGGATAAGACGAGCTGAATAAGGCACTAATTATCTACAATTCAGCAACTGTGGAGCAAATACATGATGCACAAATGTCGAATATATAGCCATGCAAAAGGGGAAAAGAGAACACAAACTCGATTCATCGTCTCTTCCCTCCACGAGAATGCTATAGAAGCGAAGGGTCATCAAAGAAAGGCAAAATTGGACAGAAAACTCTGGCATCCAAAAAACAGAAACGGTTTACACCATATGGGAAGCGTGAGCAACCGGGGATCTTAATTGATGAAGAGAATTTACTAGATACTCCTGTCCAGGTGTGGGAAGGGGCCAACGAACGGGCTTTGGTGGCTAGCCCTAATAAGCCACCGGGGTATAAATGAAGGTATTAAGTTGGAACTGTCAAGGGCTGGGCAACCCCTTGACAGTCCAGCATCTTCGAGCCTTAGTGGCTCGAGAGAGGCCCAACTTGGTCTTTCTAATGGAGACCAAGAACAAAGAAACTATCGTAGAACGAGTTAAAAATCGACTTCAGTTTAGAAATGCAGCAATTCATAATCCAATCGGGATTGGGGGTGGATTGGCTCTCTTGTGGGACGAGGAGGTTATCATTAGAGTGGATACCAGCACGGATGAACTTCTGGATACTGTATGTGAAGATACAACTAGTGGGGTGACGATGAGGATTTCATTCCTCCATGCATCTACAAATTACCAAGCACGATTACAGCTATGGCAAACAGTACGTTCAATTCATATATCCAATAGCCTTCCATGGCTGTGCATCGGAGATTTTAATGAGGTCTTATTTCAATGGGAGAAAGTTGGAAAACGGGAAGTGGACAGGTATAGAATGATGGCTTTCAGGGATTTTATAAGCTCATGTTCTTTGATGGACATTGAGAGTAAGGGGTGCGCTTACACATGGTCAAACAAGAGGGAAGGGGCTGAACTTGTGAAAAAAAGGCTGGATAGAGCTCTTTGTAGTCCCGAGTGGAGAGTTATATTCCCAACTGCAGAGGCGTATGCGTTACCTGCTATTGGATCGGACCATAGTCCGATTCTCTTAACTTCGGAGATAGTAAGGGTTAAAAGAACAAAGAATTTCAGAATTGAGGCATTTTGGATAGAAAATCCAGATTTCAAAGAAGTAGTCAAAAAAGGTTGGAGGAATGACGAAGACAACCTACAGGATATAGCAAGCAAAACAAGGAAAGTGGCTGTTGAACTGAGGAGATGGAGCCGGGCAAAATTCAAAAATGTTTCACATCAAATCAAATTACTTGGGGAAACACTTACTGAGATGATGAACGAGACTGTAGGGACTCCAAACCAGGAAGAATATCGCAGAATCGTTGAGCAAATCGAGGGCTGTGGAGACAAGAAGAAATGTCTTGGGGCATGAGATCCAGAATTAATTGGATTAAATGGGGGGACAAAAATACGAAATATTTCCATGCAACGACAATACAGAGAAGGCAGCGCAATAAAATCTCTATGCTACAAATAGATGATCAAAATTGGAGTAGAGACCCTTCCATCCTCAGCCAACATATAACGGACTTTTACAAATCTCTCTATACCACAATGGGAAGTAGAGAATACCAACCCGTTTTAGACCAATGCCCACAGATGATTACAAATGCGATGAACGAGTCACTAATGGAAACTGTCACAAAAGAAGAAGTGAAAGTTGCAGTCTTCCAATTGGGTGCTACAAAGGCTCCGGGACCGGATGGACTTAATGGATTATTTTATCAAAATGCTTGGGCAGAAATTCAAGACGACATATTCGAATGGTGGACAGCTTCTTTCGCCAAGGTACTTTCAACCCCGAAATAAATAGAACCCATATTACTCTCATTCCAAAAGTCTCAATCCTGAAAACATCTCTCGGTATAGGCCTATTAGCTTGTGCAATTTCAGCTATAAAATTATTGCAAAGGTGATGGCCAATAGACTGAAGCCATGGCTCCCAGAAATTATATCTCCTGAACAAAGTGCATTTGTTGGGGGGCGACAAATACAAGATAATATTTTTATAGTTCAGGAGGTCCTACATCAGTTGAGAGTAAGGAAGAGTAAGCGAAAATTCCAAGCGGTTCTCAAACTGGATATGCAAAAAGCTTATGACAGGGTAGAATGGGATTTTCTATGTGATTGCATGCTACAAATGGGTTTCTGTGACAAATGGGTGTTTTTGGTCAAACAATGTATATCCTCAGTATCTTTTAGCATCAAAATTAATGGGGAGCCGGGTAATTATTTCAAGCCGACTAGAGGGATCAGACAAGGAGACCCCTTATCTCCCTATCTTTTCATTATTATGGCCAACGTTCTATCCTCCTTGATACTGAAAGCTTTACAAGACAGCAGCTTAAAGGGCATTAAACTGAACCAATTCTGCCCTACACTATCACATCTCTTATTCGCGGATGATGCTATTTTCTTCCTGAATGGCACTATCACTGAGGCTCAAAACTTAGCAAATATCTTGCATAAGTATTGCTTTGCATCTGGACAAGCTATCAACCTCAACAAGTCAGGTATTTACTTTGGGAAAAACTGTCCCCATGGCCTAAAACAGAATATAGCAGCAGAATTGAGAGTGCCAATTATGGAGAAAACAGGGAAATATCTGGGTGTTCCTTCAGACTGGGGACAAACAAAGAAGCAAATGTTTTCCTGGGTTCTTGCAAAAGTCGATAGTAAATTGGAAGGATGGAAAGAGAAGCTAATGTCAAAGGCAGGCAAAGAAATTCTGATCAAAACGGTAGTACAAGCATTACCTCAGTTTGTCATGTCTATTTTCAAACTCCCCATATCGATTTGTAGAGTTATTGAAAAGAAAGTTTCTTCGTTCTGGTGGAAGAAAAATGCCACTAGAAATGGGGTACATTGGAAAAAATGGGACACTCTGAAAAAGAGAAAAGACTCGGGGGGGCTTGGGTTTCGAGACCTAGTCGACTTTAACAAGGCAATCTTGGGGAAACAAGCTTGGAGGCTCACTCAAGACCCGAATGCAATATGGAGCAAACTGTTCAAAGGGATCTACTTTCCCAGAGGGGAGTTTTGGACAGCAAATAAGGGTTCTCGACCCTCTTGGGGTTGGCAAAGCTTACTACTAGGGAGAGATACAATTGAGCCAGAGGTTAAATGGGAAGTGGGCGATGGCAACAAGATCAGAATCAGAGAGGATAGATGGCTACTCTCGGGCAAAATTGGTGGTCCGGCAAACCAAAATGAACCCCACTTGGTAGTCAAGTAATGGATCATAATGAAGGAGGATGGAACGTTCCTTTACTGCAGGAGTTTTGGAAGAAAGAATTGTCAAAGAAATACTAGCGACTCCACTAAGCCACTCACCCGAGCCGGACAAGCTTATTTGGACAGCCAACAACTCGAGGCTTGTACACGGTAAAAAGTGGATATAACAAGCTCCGCAACCCAGACAAAACCCAAATGACAAACCAGCCATCTACATCATATCAACCACCAAAAAAACTTTGGGTGAGATTTGGAAGCTAAAGACCTATCCCAAAGTCAGATTCTTAATTTGGAGTGCGAGCAACAACGCTTTGCCTACAAAGGAGAATTTATACAAGAGACAAATGCTACCCGAACTTGAATGCCCATTCTGCGGCCAAGCACCCGAAACAACAGAACACATATTCATCTTGTGTCCACTGGACAAACCAAATATGGGCGGATCGGAGGATAAAAGTAGATCTCTCACCTCGGATATGCAATCGAATGGACAAATGGGTGTGGGAGAACCTTACCGCGCGAGATACCCAAGAAGCAAAGGCCATATATGCGGATCTAGTTTGGAGAATCGCGGGCACGGAACAACCTCATCTTTCAAGCAAAAAAACCAAACCCGAGCCTAATGATTGAGGAAGCAATTTACACGACCCACTAGTTGCGAAATATGAAGATAGCAAACTCACCCGAAATAAAGCAAAAGAAGCTGCAGAATCCGTGAACAATTGAAGGAGCCCTCTCCAACCCGGATCGTCTTCAAGGCCGAGCGTGGATGCGGCCCGGAATTGCGCAACTATGGAGGGTTCAGGCTGCTGTCCTTTGCGGGAACCGAGAGATGGGGTGCTCACAAGTGGGTTCGTGCAGCAAATTTTTGCTCCCTCGGCATCAATCGCGAAACCCTAGCCGTGCGGGCTGCACTTCGGTGGGTTAAACGGCGGCAAGAAGAAGAGAAAACGCACGAAGCAACCCCCAAAGTGCAGCCGTACTTTCCTCCGATCTGCAAGTCCTCTTATCAACCGATAGCCTATTAACAGTTAGATGCATTATGGGCCGGGACGAAACGCCATGGGCCCTCAAATCCATCATTAAAGATTGCACTAACCTTCGAGCCGCTTAAAAGGAGTTTTCATCCGGTTTGAATCAAGAGAATTTAATCAAGCGGCCGATTGGGTTGCTAAAGCCCATCGTGTCGGCTCTCTCCCGACGGATTGGGTCACACATCCCCCGCATCCCCTTTGGTTAATATTATGTTTGGATCTCGAACTTTTTTGTAATTCAGCATCTTCGGTTTAGCAATGAAATTCCACGTTATTAGACCAAAAAAAAAAAAAATAAATAAAGGCGAAAAGCATAAAAGATGGAAAATTTGAGGCATACTCAGTTATGTTACGTTAATATGGAGCATTAAGAAGCATTCACGATTGAAAAAATTGACTACTTTGAAGGAGGTGGAAATCAAACGGTCCACAATTGAAAGATTTGACTTCTTAAGAGGTGGAAATGAAACAATCTACTACCTTTTGTCCGATGTGCCGGCACTCATTAAATCAAAAAATGAAAAGAGATTGGATGTTGCAAAAAGGCTGCAAAACACACTATTTAATTGGGGAGGGATTGCGACTCTAGGCATCATGCCAAAGGTATCGGAACTTCCTCTAGACAAGTATGAAAGGTTTGCAAGTCGGGGATAAATAATTATATGTTTTAAGCTATTCTATAAGAAAAGTTATTCCCAATCTTTTAAATATGAAATCTATTTGTAGGCCCTGGAATTGAACCGAATCCGGCCGGTTCCAACTTGGCTCCACAATCTAACCCGGATCGATTCTCGCCCTTATCTAGTGGTATCATCTAACATCTTTTGTCTCTGAGTGAATCTTCTTCTTGAGCTTAGAACCATACCCAAGCTCAAGTTGTAGTTAGAATAAAATTTATCAGGAAAAGCTGACTCGTGAATGGTGCGAGACACTAACCCGAGTTCAACTTACAAGAAAAGGGCCACGAGATTGCTCACTGGCTCGAACAGAGGAGGGCCAGACCACCACGGCGATGACCGTACCCACGTCTCGGGTCGGGTCCGCGAGATCGGGAAATGTATTGGGCTCGGTCTGGCCCGCCAGCCAATCACTTCACTCACTCGATGGCGGGCCTGTCGAGGCCCGGTGGGCCTTTCCGACCCGCACACCGGGGCTCCTCCTGATTACCTTCATAGCGGGCCGTATAAAAGCAGGAGGAAACCCTAGCAAGAGCCTCTCGTCAGTCAATCATCACTCAGATAGTCCCGGGCAGCGGAGGAGGTCCTCGCTCCACCATTAGCAGCGCCGCCGCGCAGACGAGCATCAACCATGGTGAGACCCCACGCCTCCCGGAACCGGCCTCTCGGTTTCCGGCCCCTTTTCAATTTTCGCGTTTTTCCGATTCCAATCCGACGTCTCACCGGACGATCCGCCGCCGCTGCTCTTGTGTTTTTCGCAGACCTTCAAGCGCAGGAACGGGGGCCGCAACAAGCACGGCCGCGGCCACGTCAAGTTCATCCGCTGCTCCAACTGCGGCAAGTGCTGCCCCAAGGTAAACGTTCGCTCCCCCTTACCCATCCGTCATTTCCGCGTTTCTCTCGCCGTCCGTGGTGACGTCGATCGGAGTTCCGTCGGCGTTCGTTGGCCTTGTCTGTGCATTAGGTCTTGTTGAATCGGTTCTGTGCGCGTGTGCGCGCGTGTGTTGGGGTTGGGGCGTGGAGAGAGAAGCGATTTTTTCGATGAAGAGAAAATGGCTTATTGAATCGGATCGGGTTGTTGTGGTGGAAATAGGACAAGGCGATCAAGAGGTTTTGGTGAGGAACATCGTCGAGCAAGCTGCGGTTAGGGATGTCCAGGAGGCCTGCGTCTACGAGAGTAAATACATCATGCTCTCTCTCTCTCTAGTCCTTCCTTCTTTCTGAAACTTTTGATTTGGGATTTTTATGGAGATTGGATTTGATTTTTGCGGGAGTCGCGTGCGTGCGTGTCTAATTGAATTGGATGGTGTTTCCTTGGATTGTAGGCTACACTCTTCCCAAGCTGTATGCCAAGATGCAGTACTGCGTGTCCTGCGCGATTCACTCGCACGTGGTGAGGGTCCGTTCCCGCACCAACAGGAGGAACCGCGCGCCTCCGCCGCGCTACATCAGGCGCCGGGTATGTTAATCTGACTTGCTAGGCTTAGCATGCATTTGAATTCTGCTCATCTACTTTGGTGCCGGCTTGGGTTCATTGTTGATGTAGTCACTGGCATTGCTGATGAAAGTGAATGGTGGTTATATGGTTTTATCCTCTCTTCCTTCTTTCAGTGGGACTGTTGCTGTTTATTTTAGGACGTCCTTGCTTGTGCTATGATTCTAAGAGAAATTTGACTTGACATGCTTCTGAATGATATGATGCTGATGAACTTTCAGTTTGTCCATTTTTTACTGGAAAACCTTGAAGATGTGTAGAAATTGTTTCAGCTTAATCTCATTCGGCATAAGCTGTCTAAGAAAATTCGTACAAGATTAGTGAAAATCTAAGCCATCGAGATTGCACAAGAATTCTCCCTTTACCATTGGAAGATAGAACGTATCGTCAACGTAGAATCGCCATGAGTATGTGTGTTCTGCATAGCACCACTGAATTTTGCCCTATCATTTGATAAGTGACAGTCTGATTGTCTCTCTATACAAAAGCTATCGCTTCTTTGATGGTCGATTTGCTTCAAAGTTTTAGCTGATGAGCTTTTTGGGATTAAAACAGGGAGAATAATTTCTTACGTGCGCTCCTCGTAGTTTGTAATTACTCTGAAAATGAGAATCAGTCTGGCATTCTGAGTGTCTGCATGTTCTTTCTCATTTCGACTAGAATTGAGTGGGCAGCACTGGATGGGGATCCTGTGCTCCTTTTCTGTTACTTGAGCTGTTTTCACATCTTAAAAGTTTGCATTTCCCGCTTAATACCACACAACCGTTTGTTATTCAAGATTTTTGTTGTGATTGTGATTTCACGCTTGTTTCCGTCGTTTCTTTTGCAGGATGATGCGCCAAGGCCTGGACAGCCTGGTCAGCCTGGACAGCCTGGTCAGGGACCTCGTGTTGGAGGTCCGCCTGCTCCTCGTACTTGAAGAGCCAAATTCATCTCATGTCTTTGAGATGCTCTCTCCGGAGTTATCTGGATGGATTTTGATGTTTCATAGCTGTTGAATTTTGGGGATTTTTAAGGAGTGACGTGTTTTTCCTAGTTACATACATGGTCATTTGATCTCTATTTGCTTGATTTAGCGGATTGAAAAGCCCTAGAAGCTTTCCCTTTTTCCTTTCTATGTCCAATTTCTTTCAATATTCAAATGTGCTGAATTCCTCACTGGCGCTTAATACATTTTGGTGGCATGTCGCAATGGTTTCCTTGTCACATTGTTCCTTTTACATGACCAATCGCATGAGCCGGTATGGGAGATGCATTGGCTGTTTTACCATGGCTTTGTCCTGACCTCTGGCTTTGGGGAGTCAGCACCTGCCCGACCCGTTGTGAGCATTGCGATGGTTGAACGGGTTGTCTGTGCATGCTATTGGTTTAGGCGATGGAATGCACCACCTTCAAAGGACATGCCGGCATTCTCCAGCCATTAATTTTGTGAACCGTACGTGTGATGAGTTTTACAAAATACACAAAATCAATAATTCTGATTGGCTCGGTCTGCTGGACGCGGGTATTGGGAAGAACTTCCCTCTCGAAGAAAGGATCTTTTGTGCATACATCAGAGGCTTCTAGCTTCAAGGCAAAATGTCTAACCGGTGTGACACTACTGCTGATCGTTTGTCTTGGGTCTATACTATGATGTTTCTCTGATTTTTTCAAAATATTGGCACGTAAATTCGATGACTGGGTGAGTCCAGATGGGCTGAGGTCAGGCGGACTGCCGCCCAAGCTTTCGGAGTCCTTGCCCGGGCCTGAACTTGTGGGCCTGGTTAAGTGCCCGTGTCTATGCTTTCTAAATTTTCAACTAGAAAACAAATGATGTGCGGAAACATAAATAGAAAATACATTTAGAGGAACAGGAAAAGGTTAGCGTTATATAGAATTGAAATGAGGATAAGGCTTCACCGGATGGGAAGGGAAGCTACGCATTTATGAAGGAAATTTTTTTAAAAAATCATTGTTTTCAGTTTTCGCAAAGATGAATTATTTTGGTGGTGTCGCTGCACTTGGCTTGACATGTTAGACAGATGGCAACCGAGCTTGCGAGAAAGACAAAAAATGCAATAGATGCTTTTAAAATTAGTCAAAAAATGGAAAAGACATAAATGTGTGATACCTCAAAAACCACGTTTCTTTTTCCATTTCATACAAGAAAGTCATTAAATAAAGGTTTCATTTGGATCATTAAGAAAGTCGAAAACTCAAATCTAATTTGACCGGGAAAAATCAAACTGACTTTATTAATGATGCTTGAAGTTTTGTCATCGCTTGGGTAAAAAATATATGGAATTTTTTTTGGAGAAAATTTCAGATAAGATCATAAAGTGCTCTTATATTCTTAAATATAGGCTCGGAGTAAACTTTATTTCAATTAAGGATTTAAAATAATGTCAATTTTAAAGAAGAGTCTGATCTTACCGATTGGTCATGTGCCTTTTTGGTCCTTTACCTTTTTTTCTTTTTTTTTTTCCCATGATATAACAAACTCAAAAAAGAAAAAAAGGTTAAATCTAAAAAAAAAACAAGCGAGAAAAACTTGGGTGGGAGGGTTGGCCGACAGGCCGAGGGTCACCTTGTCAGCCATGGCTGACACCCCACCGACAATGGGGCGGCGGCCACATACGAGAGGGCTTGGGCCATCCCTCCCGTTTTGGTTTTTGTGTGTGTATTTTTTCAACCTCTTTTTTTTTTTTTTTTTTGAAAGAAAAAAGGAAAAAGAAAAATAAATGACAAAAAATATGATTGACCAACCGATGAAGTCTTCTTTGACACTAACATGGTCACTCCATGCCTTTAATTGAAACTAAATCAACTTTAGGTCATTATTTGGAAAAAAAATAGGGACATCTTGGGTTCTTATTTAAAATAAAATCCATTACAGATTCTTATTTAAGAAAATTATGATACTTTATGCTTTTATTTGGAATTTCCCTTTTTAGTATGAATAAGAGTGTACTTTTTTAGTTTTATGTAACAAATCAAAATTGAAATGGATGGAAATTATAGATTGAATACCTTTTTAAATTAGATTGAGCCCAAAGAATCCTCCAATTGATGAAATTCCACTCTTTTCTTGCTCTGGATGGATATTTTCTCATCTTTCCATCTGATATTCAATCACCTTATTTCCAATTGAATGGTCTTGGGAAGCCACATAATAGTTTAGTATCACTATCTTGTGATGAAACTAGCTTGAGTTTTTTCATAGATATCAAAAACTAATAGATGATATTCGAGTAGTGAATTATGATTTATCTATTTGATATTGATTAGGAAAATCGCTTGATTAGTGAATGTATGGTGTGACATGAGATGATGTGAATCGATCTAAATCTCAACGGGCACGTTTACTTTATCTTGAGCCAAAGTACTCACTGAGCAAGGAACTTTAGATTGAGATGAAAAAAAAATTGATAGTTGAATTCGAGCTAATTGCAACCAGTTGTCAATTTTGGCATAAGGTCAAATGTCCGACCCACTAGAAAATGGACGTGCCTTCACAATAGTAGTGAAATGCATAATGATTTACACACTATTTAATTGACATATCGATACACTTGAGGTCGGTTTGGTAACATTTTTGTTATGGGAAATAATTTAGTTTTGGAAATAGTATTTTTCTATTTCTTGGAACAAATTCTAAGTAAAAAAACGCGTTGATAAATACACAAATTTTTTATTTTCGTAATAGAAAAAGAGCAAAAATGTGTTTGATACGATTTATAATTTTTTTTGTAACGTAGCATTTCTTTTAATTTTTAAGAATTGTTTCTCATTTTTTCTTCTCTTCACCATTCGCCTTCAAGGAATAAGAAGAAAAGAAAAAAAATGACTTATTTCTAGAAATTATTCTAAGAATAAGAAATTACTTTTTTCTATTTATTATTTTTGTTTCAAATTTATTCTATAGCCACTTTTCTGTTTAAAGAGTAGAAAAATAAATTGATGTTATCAAATAGATTTTTGTTCTTTTTTTTTATTATTATTATGAGGAGCAAAGGAAAAAAAAAAGAACATAAACAAAAGGTTGCCAAACAAAGCCTATAAGATGGCCGTTCAACATTTATAAAAGTCAAATCGAATCATATTTTACGACATTACGTTGTTGGTTATGACATATCGTTGTATAAACAGTCATGATTAGAAATAAATATTCAAAGTTAAGGGGTTAATTTTTTGGTTATGATGGATCGTTGTAAATCTTTTGAAAATTGTTATGATTAAAAGATTCAATACTTACCATATTTTATTTTTGGTTACAAAGGATCGTAATAAACCCATGTGAAGCGTCGTATTTGGAAAAAAATATGATATTTTATTCTTATTTACAATGGACTGTTACGAATCTTTTGTAAATCGTTGTAAATGAAAAGTTCCAAACTTATGATGTTTTGTTCTCTATTACAATAAAAGATCACGATTCTTTGTAAATCATCATCTAAAGAGGAGTAAATTGATGTTGGAATGCTCGCCCATCTCTGAAAAGGAAGTGGTTATTGGATGATCAATGGATTTATTTTCTTATCTCTAATTTCTTTTCGATGAAAACGATCATCGATTCATTTACTCTTTTCTTCTTCAAACTCTCTCCCTCGATTCTGTGGCATGCACAGTAAATTTTTAAATGATCCAAATTCATCATATTTTTAGTTTTGATTTATGACATTGGCAACTTTCTATTTTTTATTGCGACGGATGGTCCAAAATTTAAAATCCCAAATTTATGGTTTTTTGTTATCATGTATTGTCGAAACACATGTATACCATCGTGATTTTGAGGAAAAAAAAGAGTAATTCTCTCCCTAGAAGACAAAATAATTGAGATCAATTTTCTCTATAACAATTTCAAATAATAACTAGAGACTTAGAAAGTTACATTTTTGTTAGGAAAAACGAAAATTTGTATTTTCATGCTAATACATTATCAAACTTTTGATTTTAAAAATAAAATAATTGGGTTAGCAATCACTTGGAATGAAAAATAAAATTGAGTCAAAAATATATTAGCAAATATAACGAACAGTTCTAGCTGAAATATTCAAAAATATATCTTACTGTCATGAAAGATTATGGATTAATCGAGTCAGCAATCACTTGGAATGGAAAACGAAATTGCATAATTTTATTTTTTTGATAACTATTAAACACAACGAATAGTTCTAGCTGAATTATTCAAAAAATATATCTTACTATAATGAAAGATTATGGATTTTTACATTTAATGTTTTTTATTTAGTTCTCCATTAGATGTTCCCGGTGAAACGTCCGAGGAAGACGAGTCGCCGCCGATCAGTTTCCGACGAAGCTCTTCCTCCATTTCCAGTTTCGTCCCGGCGTTGTTTCCGATCGATGGATTCGGTTGCGAGATTTAGAGCTCCGGTTATGGAAACCCTCGTTTGCCCTCGCATTTGCGTGGCGCCAAACAAGGAAACAAATCCGAGACTCCGCGAAACGATACTGTTGCTCCTCAAAGGTGAAGTCTTTCTGTTTTTTGGTCTCTTCCGCATCCTGCCTCGTTTAGAATCTAATCGGCACTGAATGCTCGACCTTCTTCGAGCGTTTTTCTCTTTTTGGGTATGAATCCGAGGACGAATTGGTGAGTTTGGTATGCGTAGAATTGGTTAATTGTCGCGTACGTGAACTGGGTTGGTGATCTTGCTCGTTACGTGTTATCTAGAAGCGATGTTTTTTGCGAGAATTTTATTGATGAGGAATAGTTGAGTAGCGATTGCAATTTGCGCCGGTGCTGTTAAATTTGGGAAGCGTCTACATTGGGTTTTATTTGGCTCGTTGTCTTTGCAATTCGTGCTAGAAAGGACGCGATTTGTGGGATTAATCTTGTGTGAGTCGCATTGTCGCGTGTCACATTCGAGGACTTTCTTGTGTCGAAATCCATCGCGCGTGAAAACTAAATGGAGGTGATTTCGTGAGTTGAATTTGCCGCAGGAAGTCGGTTGAGAATGGGAGAACGGGGGGAGCCTTGAAGGATTGAAAATTGTTGGAGGTTGTATCACTTTGAGAACTCGAGATGAGCATGAAGATGACATCAGGCGCATGCTTTGATGAAGACAGATGGCATTCGGAGTGTGGCATTCTGACTTTCTCTACCTGGAAAATGAGATTGGGTCGAGCTTGCCTTCTGTGAGAAGATGTGATTGCGTACTAACCTTGATAAGAGCTGTCAGTAAGCACTTCTAGAGTTCGAGGGTGTTTCAAATTCTTTAAATACTTATTAGTCTGGAACTCTGGTTTGAATCAAATGGGTTAGGCACTTCAGTTATTTTCAGCAAAAAGCTCATAGTAACTGCCTAAGTTTCAGCTTGCTTTATGTTTCATGGTGTCGGTGACAGCTCAAAAGGCAATTATTATATGTTTTTCTCTTTCATACTTCCTGTATCTATGCTTGGTTCTAGGGAGATTAAAATAGTCTCAACTATCTCAAGGTTTTCTATCATATGCGTTGTGCATGTTGAATCTGGTAGTATCTAGGCCTCTTATATGGTAAATACACCGAGTGTCATGTGTAGGTGAGAAAGGTTATTAGCAGCAAGCAAAGATGCTTCGCTTGGTATTTTTTTTTTTAAAATTATGGCGTGGAAAAAACATGTTCTCACTCCTGAAACCGAATGTATAAAGTGCTCTCTGCATATCATTAATTTCATATTGCAGAAAAGACAAGGTGCATCTTTGAATTGCAACCCAAAATGGTTTTTCTTTGAAGTCGTGAGGCTCAACTTTTTGGCAGGACAGTAACTATCAAATCCATATGTAATTAATGCTATTAAAAGCCATATCAGGCAAGGATAGAAGGTATTTAGCACCAAGGTTGTTTAATTGTATTGTATTCAGATGACCCTCGATATCAGGCAGGAAAAATAGAAAACTAGCAACAAACAGTAGTGTGCTTTGATTACGGAAAGTTATATATGGGTCTAGTTATTAATTTGCTGAATTTAGCTTTCTGGTGTTTATTGGATCACAAAGAAATTTTCCCCACTTATTGAAAGGAACCTCTTGACAGAAGTGAGATTTGTCCTGCGACGGTGAGAATTGATCAAGATCGTTCCAGTTGGTTGCTGAATTTTCTTCTGTATCAGAGCATTTGCATGTATTTCTGTCTATCAGATCTTCCTTGAATTTCCTTCAGATGGGAAAGTGCTGAAATTTCAAATCTCTTTTGTTCCTTTGTCTTCTTTTTTGTAATCACCTACCATTTTCTATTTTTCAGATGTTTGAAGAGCCCTAGCTTTGACTTTTTCTCAACGAATCCATGATCTTGTGATTTTTCTTTTCTTTTCTGAATATCTTCTGGAATTTTTTTTTTTTGGGTATTATGAACGGCTCCACTGAGGCTGTATAAGCGAGCTTAGAATGCTGAAAATCTGATATTGATATATAGTTTATCTGCTGCTGAATCGAATTTTGCTGTTGACAAGACTTTTGAAGGGATTGTCTCAGTGCTGCCAATTAGAGTGTTTTAATCATATGTAATGCATTATTTTAATTTGTTTTTCAACGGTATAAACGTTGACTCAATCTACTACTATTTTTCTGATTTAATTTTCTTTTAAAGCATCGTTTAGCTAAATGCGTCCGTTTTTCATCATTTTATTGCAAATTCTCCTGGAAGATCTCCCCCAATTTTTGCTGGATTTTGTCAGAGAGTTTTCTTTTTCTGGGTTTCTTTTGTTATAAAATGAAGACTGTAAATGATTTCTCTCCTATTTGAAAGTGTTTTTGAAGTATTCTGCTCAGAAAAGTTTTCAATACTGAAAACTGTCTGTGATTCTTTTTCAGAAGCTGAAATCTGGAAGTTGTTACATGGATCAATTGCCTTCGCCTTCGTCTTCGACATCCCCCTCCTCCCCCTCCTCCTCCTCCTCCTCCTCCTCCTTCTCTCCACCTAAGGCGCATTCATTGTCAATTGGTGTGGAAGTCTGGATGATCGCTGAGCAAAGGATTCAAGAGATACTATCTGCAATTCAACCGACTCCATTGTCTGAGGAAAAAAGACAGCAGGTTATTGAGCATGTTCAGAGAATTATCAGAGGTCATTATGGGACTGAGGTGAATATTCTTTGACATATACCTTGTATGCTTCAATGAATATCTTTAGCAGGATGAGGTTTTCTTCTTTGACATATACCTTGTTTGAATCCTTAGTCCACTAATATTCAAAGCAACATGAGGGCTGTCCTGATGGAGCTTGATCTGCCAGAACTGGCATTGCACAATTATTTTTTTGCGGACTATTCAATTACACTCGAATGTCAATGTTGTTATATGCAGGTAGAATTTATACTGGCTGCAGGGTTATGGTATAATGGTTAATGAATTATGTTACCTAGTGTCGTCATTGAAGGTTGTTAAATGATTGTTTGAGAATTACAAAGCTTGCCGATTCTTATTATTAATATGTAATATCTGCGGGATGATCTAGATACAGCTTGGAAATTCTGATACAGAATGTCTTCTTTGTTGTACATACGTTATATTTTGAGTCATTTCTTTTGAGATGTCTGTCTCTCAAAGGATGTACATGTAGGACCTTTTATTTATTTATTTATTTTTTCAAAGATAACCTATAAGCTTATTTGAGGATTGATGAAATCTGGTTTCTTTTAATATTAGAAGAATAACAGGTTTTTTCTCCATGGGTGAAATTTCACAGGTCTTTGCATTTGGTTCTGTGCCTTTGGGAACCTATATTCCTGATGGAGATATTGATTTGACAATCCTTTGCTATAATGATGAGGAAGAAGCTTTTGCTGTAGAGATTTGCAAATTTCTGGAAAATAGACGGAGGGATCCAGACTTCCAAATAAAGGACATCCTTTATATTAATGCTCAGGTTAATCTATAATTTCTTTTTGATTATATTAAAAATGATGAGCTGTTCCATATATCATCTTTGAGATACATGTCCTTTCTTTCAGTGTGTTGCTGCTTTTTTCACCTATTGCTATTTTGGGTGCTTCATATTTTGAGCTTTGGTACATAGACCAATGAATATTTGATTGCTGAGTCAGTAATTTTTTATCTATTTATGACTGATTAAGTCTCAACATTGATTCTTGTGGGTATTGTTTTCGTGTCATGTTCTGGATTTTGCTTTCTGATCAATCAATCTATGTCCAAATTTTGGATACAATATGTCAAACTGGTATCTTGGTTTCCCAGTGGACTATTTGCTTGCAGCCATTAACATTCACATTGCATATCAATGAGGTTTAAAGACGATCCTTTCTGTATTGAATATCTTTATTTGTTAGATCCAAATGCAGATACTTTGGCTTGACGCCCTCTGCCTCTGTGATCAAGGAGTTAAGTCGTGACTTTGAGCATCCTAGTTGATTATAGCGTGCCAAATAAGAAACACGTGTGGCTGTGATGAGCCAAGATTGTCGTCATTAAAGTAAAGAACTTTATAGATGTAAATACAGGCCGATGCTAGTGTGGCTGTGGGAAATGCTTAGCCACAGAAACTACAAATGATCGCCATGTCATCTAGACGGATTTGGAATTGTTAATGCGGTTGTAAAAAGCGACAGTATGAACTCATGGTTAGGCCACTATGAGTTTATTACCTCAAAGTAAGTCTTTGATGGTAGGTTTCTTCAACCTTGAATGCATAAGAAGCACAAGTGCTAGTATCCAGATCAGGATCAAAGGTTGTTACGATCATTTGACCAAAACTTTCCAAATAATCCAAATCTCAAATAGGTTACACATTTGTTAATTTCTGTTTTCATTCTAATTAATAAAGCGATTGATTGATAACCGCCTAGCCTCCAATACTTCTAGGTGATTTTATTTCCATTCAAGTTCATCTTATTTAGGTTGAAATTCATATATTTTGAGATTCCTGGTTTGAAAATAAATTGTAGTTAAAGTTCCCATTGTAAAGTGGAAAAGGCCTTCAAATGAATATTCATTTCGTGCTTTCATCTTAAAAAAGTCTGGATTTTGCTTCCCAATTATTCGTCTTTATATATATTCCTTTTGAAATTTCGAGGATCTTACTACCCATAATCCAATATTATTGACTTATCTTTCATTTAACCCTATCTGCCTGTGGGGTGTTCTTTGAATTTCAAAAACCTTGATAATGGTTGATGGTGCTAGAATTGGCAAGCTAGCTTGGGATTGCAATGGAGGCTGTTAGAATATTTAAATAATATACCACGCCTTCATCCAACAGCTTAAGCTTTTAGAACAGTTGGTAGTGGTCCCACAAAATCTCACATGGTATCAGAGCTAGGAGGTCCTGAGTTCGAACCTTCTAGGCTCCTATTTGCCTCCCCAATTAAATTTTCACGCTTAGTACTAGGCAAAAGACCAGACTAAGCGTGAGGGGGAGTGTTAGAATATTTAAATAATATATCATGCCTTCATCTAACAGCTTAAGCTTTTAGAATAGTTGGTAGTGGTTCCACAAAATCTCACAGAGGCCTCTTTGGCCTATAAAAAAGAGGCCAAGACCCTTAAGCTTGAGACATTGCTCCCTTCTTCAAGAGTATTTGAACTTGTATATTTTTCTGGTGGCTCAATGGCTCCGACATATTCTAAATTATGCATTAATGTCAACTTCCATGCACATGTCGTCATACCAAATCTGTCTCGACTATCTATGACGTCCCAAATTTGTTTATACGCAATTTGACTGATCTAACCCTTTTTGATTTGATTGACATAGGGAAAGGTTGGCTTAGTTATATTTTCAACTCTGTTGGTACAAGTGGGTTGATTGGATTGGATTATTAGCTTTTTATCGTGGTCGAACCCGGTCAATTTAATCACTTTTTTTGAAACATGAACAATATCAGCCACTACCTATGAAAAATCCAAATTCTGGCTCTCATATGGATGCTGTAAGTTTGGGGAAAGCTCCTATTATTGAGCCCCTTGGTAACATACTAAGAACTTGATGAGGAAGGACGAATCTCTTTAATACCCGAGTTGTGCTCAACTGGGCATTTGGGAGCTTTGTACACAGACAACTGTAGCATAGGAGAAGCAGGAATATCATTAGTGCTTGATGATCACCTCCTTCCAAGTTGTAGTATGGCTACCTCCTTACTCTCATCAAAATCATATGTGGAGTTCAATGGGGGAGACTAAAAGGAGAAAGATCATGAGAAGGGTTGGCATATGTTTCACTTTGAGGGTTTAATTTTTTAATTGAATAGGACTGGATGGTGGACCTTTAAAGCATAATTCATATCTTAATGGATGCCCATAACCATGTGAGCTATTGTAGTTTGCCTAAAAAACAAGAATTTTGGTAGCTCTAGTGGCTTGCACACTCATTTTTAAGGCTTGATCTTGTCCATGTTTCTTATTACAGGGGCATGGCGATTATTTTGTAATCAAAACTAAAAGATTGAGTGATAACGGCTAAGTTATTTATGCCACATCACCCTGTGCAATTAATTGTAGCTATTAAGTAGGAAAGAAAGTCATTCGTTTTCTATCTAGAACTTCTGTGGGCTCTGCCTCACTTTGTTTCATGTGATGCAGTCGAAAAGAAGTTACAAAAGATTGTTGAGGGATCTAGATCTTTGGTTTTTTTCATTCATATTGTTATCATCCTGTCCTGATTCTATTTAGTCTTCTGAACTTTTATTTTTTTGTTTCTCTCTATTTTTGTCCATGTACTTTCCTGATGTACTTGATTTTTTCTACTAATGAAAACCTTTATTTTTCTATCAAAAAAAGGAAAAGTCCCACCTCAAAATGTCTACTCTAGTTCACATTAGCAAACTATATGGCATGATCTTAGTCATATATTGGTTCCATTAGCTAAAATTGTTGGATCAAGGGAAACCGACAGATGTTACGGATCTGATACAATTTGCCCAATGTGGTTTTGGAATGTTGTATGCTTTTTACTTTTGCTTTTACCTATAATTTTACCTTTGGTGGTTTTACGAACTCACAACTATTTACGTATTGAGATCTAAGGTAATTTAAAACCATGTAGATTTTTTCACACTATTTTTTGGAAATTAATAACATAAATTATTTTTGTCTTGGTGGATAAGTCGCTGAGCACTTATCGATTCATTAGAGGTCCCTGTGAATGGATCCTACCGATTAGTGATTTGAGTGCTTGTACCTACAATTTTAAAATTAGGCTATATCTATTACTTTTTTTTTTCCAAATTAGAAAAGGTGTCAATTAAAGATAATTCCAAATTGCGTACTGGATTTTTTCTTGGAAAAATATTATGAGAATGGTGATGGGACAATCAGACAATTAGAATTAACTTGTGGTGAAGTGGCCAGTGACTAGTGAATGGGGTGGTTCGCTGTCCTATCGGTGGCGATGGTGACAAAGTGTTCTAGGGGGCAGATATAAGGAAGAGCATATCAGATGGTGTTGGTGATTCATTTTAATGGTAACGGAGGTCAGCTTGTTTGTTTCAGAGGCTGGTGGCAGATGGTGGTCTGCTAAACAATTGCTAGCATGGGGATGCCATTAGGTGGTGAAGTAATTGCAGATTGATTTAAATGAAAGTGATAATTGGTCAAAAATCAGAAACTCCAGAAGCAAAAACAAGAAAATAATAGGTTTTCTTTCATTCAACTTTTTCATAACGAAACTTGTCCATTACTGCCAAATAACTGGATAAATTACAGTCATGGAAAGCTACATCTAGTCCTTTTACCTGTATGTTGTCTTTGTACTTCAGTATCATCATCATGGACTTGACCCTTAATTTGACTGTGTGTGCTGTATAGTCTTTGATGGCATGCTGACTCTACTGTCGAGGATAGATCAGCTATTGAGTCCGATATGGTATAGAGTTTACCGTGACAGCACATTAGCTTGCTCTTCGTCGGCCATAATAAGGAGAAGTCGTATTTTGTGTTGTGGTGGCTAAATTAGTGCTTTTAGAATATCGTTACTTGGCCTAATCAATCTAATTTCACAGCTGTCTGATTGTCAAGAGATGCCCGAGAATCAGGAATTAGAATTAATAGTTTAATATGGGATCCACCTGTCTTTTTCAATTCTTCTTCTTTATCTAGTTAAGGAGCTGACTGATTAGGAAATTGTGAACATTGATTACAACGTCAGAGTGATTTGAAGTAGGATTATCTCCTTTCCTAGTGATACAAATATTGCGGTCCCTTGTTATACTGAATAGAATGACTTACAAGCTGGTACACTTACATATTGTTATTTGTTGCCAGATTAGGCAAGTTATTGTTATAAAGCTAAATAAGAGCAAGTTAGCGGAACGGACAATTAATTTCTTATGCAGATTTGGGGCCATAGCATGTCTATTGTAGAAATTAATCTGGCATGTCTATTGTAGAAATTAATCCGTTACGGACATCCCTTTCTTTTGTGTAGTTACTGATGGGTCAAGTAAAAGACTACTATTGGAAACGTAGTAGGAAATTGTTTTGTGGGAGAATCAAAGTAGCTTTCCAATAGTAGAAAAGACTACTATTGGAAAGTATTAGGAAATTGAAAACCGTTGTAGGAACATATTTTTACTCCTTTTATAGGTTGATTTGTGAAAGCCTTGATTTAAATCATATTGATGCGGATAATCAGATAAGTTATAATCCCCAAGTTCCAGAATCTAGGGTGGCAAGTTCAGTGAACCTCTCAAATTTGGAGTTTTCCTTAGCACATGCAGCTTTCCACTTTGCTATCCTGGTAGAAGAAATGGTCAAATCTGTTCTCATAGATGTAAGATATGTTGTATGGATGATGATTATAATGGACAAGCTGTACTCTCCATAATTTTATCAGAGTAAGCATGAAGTGTTTTAAATCTTCAGTTTCTTCTTTGCTGACCAAACTTCTTTCATCATTCTGTGAAATGCAAAGTAGTACTTCCCTTAAGTGAATGGAACTCAGATTATCTAGTTTGAACTTGATGTTCGGTTTCTCGTGGCAGGTAAAGATCGTAAAATTCTGTATGGAGAGCATAGCAGTGGATATAACTTTCAACCAGCACGCTGGGCTGAGTACTCTGTGCTTTCTGGAGCAGGTATTATCTAAAATTTAGCTGAAAATATAGGTATTGTGTGGGGAAAAGTATTTTATACGTTGGTCACATGGCTGATGTCATGTGACTGACCAATCACATTGCTCGCGTATATATGCTGGTCATCCTATGCAGAACTTTAATTTTGGAATCAATAACTCTGATTGACTTGTTAACCATCAAATGAGATACTTTCTCCTATTGGGATTTTAAGACGATTCCCAGTAACTTATGGTGGCCCTAACAAAGACGGTTAAGTTAATGTGATCTTGATTATGTGTTTCTGATGAGTGTGATGCTTCCAGGTTGATGAACGAATGGGGAAAGATCATCTTTTCAAACGAAGTGTTATCTTGATCAAAGCCTGGTGTTTCTATGAGAGCCGAATTCTTGGTGCTCACCATGGCCTAATTTCAGCATATGGGTTGGAAATGATGGTCTTGTACATCATCAATCGCTTCCATTCATCTTTGAATGGTCCTTTAGGGGTGTGTATTCTTTGTTTGAAGAATCCTTGATGCATGCAAAAGCAGGAGGCATTGATTTGAATTACTGTGTATAGGTATTATACAGGTTTCTGGACTACTACAGCACATTCGACTGGGACACTTACTGTGTGAGTGCATATGGTCCGATTGCAGTAAGTTCGCTCCCAATACTTGAACGTAAGTGGCAGTGGATTGTCCACATGTTTCTCATTTACATCTAGAAGCAGATAGAGCAAATGCCTTCTCTTTGCGTCCACTCTTTCTGAATAACTTTCTCTGTGCTTTTCACAGAAGAGCTGCCAGAGAACGATGGTAGTACTCTACTTCTTGGTAAGGCATTTTTCAGAAACTGCAAGGCATTGTTTTCTGGCCCAACTAATGCACTCGAGACAAGAGCTCCGGGGTTTCCTGTTAAGCACCTAAACATTCTGGATCCTTTGAAGGACAACAACAATCTAGGGCGTAGTGTAAATAAAGGTAGTTACTATTTTGCCAACCCATCCTACCTTTTCTCTCAGTTTTAGATGAGTAAAGTAATAGCTCTAAGCTGTAGGCTTCCCTGAAGGAGATGAAAAGCATAAATTGGATACCCATGCTTTTATAAGCTGCCATTGCCATGCATGACAATGAGGGGGTATTCTATGATGTGAGAATCTAAGACTTAGATATATTTATCGGAGTGGTTGATACATACTATTATTGTCATCAAAGAAATTGACAATACAGATTGTTGTGTCACTGCCTTACTTTTTTGAGTTGCCATGAACGACAATGAGCAAGTTTTTGATATCATGAGACTGCAAGACTATTGGATGTTAATCTGGCTAGAGTTGCCAGTGTTTAATTTTTCTCACATTGCTAGTGTTCTGGATCTTGACCTTCTCGACATACCACTTCTTTCACCTATTAGATTATCCTGAAGGTCCAATCCTTTTACAGTAAGAGAATAGATTCTTCCATCATAACAGCGATGAACTTTTTCTGATATATATTCATTCAGAACATAACTAATTTCTATGTTTATGCTTGATGAGACCAAATATTGATGATTGGAAGGGCATCACATCTTGGTTCTTTAATGGTGAGCTGTTTCCTGATATTATTTGCTTAGTCTGTTGATAATGACTTTATGAATATGTCCAGCCAATTTCTATCGGATGAGATGGGCACTTGCTTATGGGGCCCAAAAGCTTGGCGAGATTCTCATGCTACCTGGAGAGAGATTGCTCGAAGGGATAGAGAGTTTCTTTCAGAATACTCTGGATAGAAATGGAAGAGGGGTGAGGCCAGACCTAGAACTTCCAGTTTCTGCATTTGGCACTGGGAATGTTGAAGTAGCTGATCTGGCTGGAGATTTTCCGAGTTACTATAACAATTTAGTTTGTAGTCAGTGGCATTACGAGTGCAACTTATTTGCTGATGAGCTGAATACTCCACTATCATCCCAAGTTCAGAACAACAGTACATTGGATGCGCTACAGCGATTCCCAAGTCGCAATCGAGCTTCACTCTTTCGAAAAGGCACAGATGTTTTCTTCCCAAAGCCTCTCAACTGCTATGAAAGTACTCATGGGCTATCTGCTGCCTTGTTGGAGACTGAAGAAAACGTAAACATACGTGCGAAGAATCCTCCTAACCGTGCAACAGGTCCTGTCACCCACCGTACTATGGTAATTATCTAATTCCTTGAGACTTCGATTTTATGGTGAATTAGATTACTGGTCTCTAGCTCTTTGAGTAACATGCAGTGAGGACTTGAAGTTTCATTTTCAATAGATGAGCTTCTCTGCATATTGATTCAGTGGGAACCTTTGATGTTGGTATCCATCCACACTCAAACGGCATTTGATTTACAAAATACCATATCATCTTACAGCTAGATTTGCTCCTATAAGAGGTCAGAAATTTACAAAGAGCAATGATTACCTATTTTTGGACTTGTTTCTCTGGACTTAATGTGTGAAGAAATAAGGAACCAAATTTAGGCAATTTCAAAGAAAGAGAGAGAATCGTAGTTAAATTCTTAAGGGCGATGTCCTGGACATGTTGAGTGTTTCGTTTGGTGATAATAAATACAAATAGAGGTTGGGTGTTGTATTGTGATAATCAAAGGTCTTGTTCGACCTACTCATAATCTATTCTTCCTATATTTGTAAAGCAGTGGAATGATTAGGAAAGCAATGCTTAATTGAATTATTTGAGAATGCAGAGCCATCGGTTTGACAGAAGAACGCGGCAGCGGACTAGGCCGATGAGTCCTGGATCTACTGTCCAGGATGCAGAAGCAAAAACAACTGAGATGGAAAGCAGGGATCAGTTTCTGGTGATGGATGGGGTTGAAAATTGTCTGAACACTACAGCAATTCAGATGGAAATTGAAGAGGCCAGGGAAACTGAGAACCGTCTTGATCTTTCACTCGAGGCTTTCCCGCTTCTTCCCTGCCGTGAGAAGTCGACGCCGCGTACCCTGAGGTTTGGTACTTACGAGTGTCCTGGACTGGGTCAGTCAGGTCATTTCGCCGGGGATTCATCGGGGATTGTGCCAATGACGGATGTTAAGGAGCAGCCAGATTCTTCACTGGAGAGCACGTAGGGCCTTCCTTTTCTCTGTACGAGTTTTACCGAAGCAATGAAATATCAAAGGTTGATGATCTAATTCCTGCGTGTAAACTGTTTGCACAGGACTCTGACTGAAGTTGTCCAGTGCGGCGATGAGGACTTTCCGCCACTGTCCCGGTGATGGATTGTTTAGCATACAGGTGATATGAGACGTTTGCTGAACAAAGAGAGTTCTATATCTTGAGCCTGAACTCAACTTTATTTACCTATCTTATGCCCGGTTCTGATTTTGACAACCAGATCTAGTTCTTTTCTTTTTCTCCAAAGACATGAACAGACCATCTTAGGAATGAGCCGAGCTGCAAATGGCGTGCGGATGTTTTGTGCTCCCAACAAATTATTGGCGAGTGGAGGATAATTGTCTGAGAAATTTTTTACTTGGTGATGAACTTGAGACAATTTGTTTCTGGTTTCTGCGACTGCCCTTTATTGGAACTAATGATGCTATCTAATATTGGGCCCAAATTGTTCACTGACTAGTTTAGTGATCAATTGCATGTTGTTTACGAAAATTACTCTGTTCAAAGCTGAACTACACTTACCAGAACCAAGCAATGCATCTTTTGCCATCCTAGAAATTCTTGAACCCTTTTTCTCGTGTTTTTGTGGCCAGATTTTTTTTTTTCTAGAAACTAGTACGATAGATACCACGAATTTGAGAAAGGTAGAATTAAATTCATACATGAACGGTTTTTCTCTGCATTTCCCAAGGTGATACAATGAATAACCAAAGGCTGAAACTTTGGCCAGTATGAATCAACACCTAATAACATCATTCTTTGAGAGTTTCAAATGGGCTGCAGAACTGTATTCAAGTAGTACCGCCCCAATGCAAGACCACAGCTGTGGGTGGTGAACTAGATCTCCCAATGAGATACCGTATTAGGCGTGAATTTATACATGTGGCAATCATGTGCGTCGACTCGAGAACTGAACGACGATACTGCATCATCTGCAACTTGTTCGTGCTGTGAAACCAGTATGTTAGAGACCAGGGAAAAGTGAAAAAGACCTATAGCTGGTTTATTGCTTCATAATGACAGTAGATATTGTTTCACGCTAAGAACGCCCTTCACACACCCTTACCTTCCACAAATCTCGAACGGAGACACCAGTGCTGGATTCAAGCCCAACTGCTTCCCAATTAGCAGTGATGGTTGCAGCTTTTGAGCATCGGTTCCACAGAGCAACAACCAAGTTGTGTCCCGACAACGGTCCTGCCCAAACCTGATGTCCAGTTTCGCCTATAATTATCTTGTGGATAGCAAGATGCTTTATGAAATTGCATTCAAAATTTTTATCGAGAGACTCTTTAACTGACAATTCCCCAGGCGCAGGGCACTCTGTTTGAACATAAAAGTCCATGTTGGCATTTGTTTCCAAAGAAACATACAATGCAGACATGATTAAATCCCAATGTCCAGCCAGAGTGGCTGTGTTTAGGGTAACCTCTGTGACCCTGCCTTTAAGTGATTGAACTCAATGGTTTCATTATATTTCAGGGGGAACCCAACTTTGGATATGCTCATGTCGGGTTACCCCACAAATAGAATTCCCAAATGCATGTCTAGACTCTTAACAATTTTGCTATAAGATGGTGTGGTATTACCTGCTTGCAACCATCTGTACCAGAAGAGTGAACCCTCCTTCCCTGGACACCAAGTGAATCTGTGACAAGAAAAGATTGTTATTTTACAAGTCACATAGAGGATTAACAGTAAATTGTGTACTTAGACCAGAGATTCGGTATAGATTATATTATCGTTTACAAACACCTCTTCCTCAAATCACGTGATGTGGGGGAGAAAAGTGGGGTCAATCTCAAGCTTTACCTTGGTTTACAGCAATGACTTCTGCATTGCTTAAAAGCTCTAGTGTTTCTGCAGTCATGTTTCTCACGTCACAACCAATTAAAAGAGGGGCCTGCACAATAAAGCTGCAGTATATAATAACTAGAAAATCAAAACATCCATATTAGAACTTCAGTGTTTTTTGGAACAAAATTTTGCCATGCAATATTCTCTGATTCCTAAGGATTCCTAGGCAGAAGTTCTTTGGCGTTGATGCCATGAGTTAAGCAAGACTCATGAGGATAAATAAGGAGGCAACGTATATTGGCCTAATGAAGTTGCGGTGGTTGAACCGTGCGGACCTGACTAAACATCCTCCGTAGACTTGCTTCATTGTGAAGCAGAGAAGTAACTCCACTTGCAGAATGACTCCGCAAATGATTTAATTACCCTATAACCCAGAAGTGATTATACGAAAACGAGAAATTGTAGGGAAACCTTCATTAGAGCCCAGATGCTAAAATGAGCGCGGTATTCCTGGTAAGTCATTCCTCCATTGCCAACTTCGAGCATATCAGGATCTGCTCGAGAAAATAAAAGCTGAGAATTAAAGATCACGATATATTCATATAATCAAGTGTGTATGCGAAGCATGTCCGGTATGATGAATTATACCATTCCATCCACCAGGTCCTGCATAGGCTGCCCACTTATTATTCAAATCTGCAATAATAGTCATACTGGAAAATGGAGGAGACACTTAATCAGCAACTTTCATGAGCTACAATTTGTGCACCAGAAGTATAGTGGATTCTGATGCTGGCAAAAAAATGATTCGCTCTCTTACTTTTGAATAATGCATCTGGATAGAGGATGCTCCAGACAGTACAAGACGAAAGAACAATAACTTCACATTAGATGCTCTGTTGCACTAAATGCAATGCCATCGTCACTGTTTTGATTAGTTCATAGAGGTACCCTAGAATATTCTAAGGAAAATGTCTGCCTTCATTAAAAATGACACAGCACCTGACATCCAGGCACTATCCAGAAAGATGCTCAAAATCACTAATGACACCCATATTTATCATGCATACCTCCCAGGGCATTTGGTAGTGCTTCCGCTTTGTCTAGAATGATTTATGTGATGTTATGCTTGACTTGCCACTCCAAAGTCAAATTATCTGCTCCTATGAGTTAAAATATGTTGGCAGCCATTACTGTAGCTCCTTGGTCTCAACACAGGAAACACTCATGAATCAATGTAGAAAGCTTATCTGCCTAATAAGCTTATGAAGCGACGGACAGTTCTCACTTTTAATTCCTTTCACCGTAAAACCAGAATTACAGGACTAAATCCCCATTGCATTGATGAAGTAGTAAGAGCCTACCTTACCCAAGAGTCATTTATGTCATCTGTTGTGCGCCAACTATTCCCAACTTTGCCTGCCCATAAGGCAGGATCATCAACACCCCTGCCCAACCAAGAACAAATTAATTTTTCTGCATACTGGAGAAACACTAAGATACTAGCACAGCCAGACTAAAGCTTTACCATTCACAGAGGGAGTAGAAAATCGTCCTTCCCGTTGCATTTAGAGCATCACGCATTGGTGGATATCTTGAAAGTAGTTTAAGTCAATTTCAAGGCACTCAAAAATTAGATTCTGAGAGAGAGAGAGTTGAATGAGAGAAACCTTTCTTCTGGTTTGATTCCCAGATTGTAACAGTTGTCATACTTCAAATAATCCACACCCTGACAATACAACATAAGTAAGAAAAGGAGTTTATGACTACAGAAGCAACTAGAACTATTTTGAAAGAATGATCTATATTGGACCATTGATAAGAAAAAGAAAACTAACAGAAGCGGGAAATATGAGCACACATAAAAACGAAATTGAATCCAGTTCACTCAAATTTCTAATTTATTTCCAAAGTAAATAGGATATGAAAGACCATTATTATAAGAGGAAATAAAAGCATTTGCAAGTATTACCATAAATGTTGCGCTTAATTTAAAAGAATCTCTTCAAAGGTGCTTATGTCAGGGATTTACAGAGTACGGGTCTGACTTTGAATGACATTATAAACCAATCAGCAATAAGGTGACAGAAACTCACCCAAGAAGCAAAGAGCTCTGCATCATCTTTTTCATGGTACAATGATCCAGGTCGAACTTGACAAGTAAAAATCCTTCAAGAGCATTACGTGAGTTAGTGAAAACAGAGACGTCAAAGAGCAGTCACTCAACTTAAAAGCCTTCATGCTATGAAGATAATGCCGCTATATTTAACCTCATCCTACCCAGCATCAGAATAAATACCGAGCTTGAGGCCTTTGTCATGTACATAATCAGCAAGCGCTTTAATCCCTGATGGGAAAGTTTTTGGATCAGGGACCAGTTGACCCTACAAAACGAAGGAACAATATGAGGAGGTTTATTTAATTCTGTTTATAACACTCTGAGGTCACAAATATAGATAAACAAAGAGAATTTCCATTAAGGTGAATCAATGAGCCACTTCAGCTAGCTTGATCATATCATATTTCTTGAGAAAGTACATTTTTTGAATGGACTGAAATTTGCCTTCCCCTCCTCCATCTTACTTGAAGGATCAAAGTTATGGAGAAATATTGCAAAAGTTAGGCGAAGCATATTCAACATTTAGACTATTGCACGCTCATTAACCAAAAAGAAACTAGCGGATGCCCAAAAAACCTAATGTTAATATAGAAGATTTAAAAGAGTACGCAAAGCACAAGATTAGGATCTCCTTCTTGTTAGGTCCTGCAAGTTAATGATTGCTCTTAGTGAATCTCATAAAAAGAACCCCTCTTTAATGTAAGATGAATCAATTTGTCAAATTACCAGAAGTAGAAGTTTGGAGGCAAAACCAATCTCAAGACCCATAAAGAAGGAACAAAATGGGATCTTGATGAGCTAAAACTTTTTGTAGAAATTCATAGCATGTAAACAAAACAAGATTTTAGTAGATTTCCGAGGTTGGCAGTATGCTGTGAAGGATAAATTTCTGTTAGTAGAAGATAAATCAGAATATTACCTCTGGATTTCGCTCTGCAGCAGACCAGCAATCATCTAAAGGAAAAATAGATGCTCTAGTTACATATAAACCAAAAGAAGATTCTTTGATTGCATATTCTGGGAAAATAGTGAAATAGTACCTATATTAACATATACATAGCCTAAAGCAGCCAACCCCGTTGAAATGAGTGCATCAGCTGTTCATAGTAAACAAACTATTAGTGTATATTCATTGAGTGTCTATTGAAGAGATAGACTTTATTACTGAGAAAATACTATCTTATAAGATTTGATCTTTGTCATATACCCTTTTTGGGACAAAAGCGAGACAGCAATGTATCCTTATAATTTTAAATATCAGGCATCAATTGTGCTGAGGACTGTCCGTAATTTAGGCACACACTGCGTAGCATAATCACTTCACATAATCTGGCTAATTTACTACCCTACTTCAAGAAGCACATTCATGCATCGCTCATCAATTTCAGGAAAAGGATGAAACTAATACAGGAACTGGTTGATATTTCCCACAGAGGGGGAAGAAGTACCTGTTTCTTTGATTACAGTTTCATTGATATCGCAGGCAAAGAAGTTCCAGCTATTCCATCTGCTCAGATCAGATGAAAGTTAGATATAGATACCATGAAGCGGTCGAGGATTGACACAATGGCATTTCATGTCTGACACATGAAAGAACTCATTGAAACAGACATCTAAATCAGAGTCAACTAAGTAGAAGAACCAACATAACCCATAATAATAACTATAAGTCCCAGGACACAGAAACAAAAACTCTGCCCACTCTATGAAAATCTTATGTCCATGTCAAAATCCAGAGCACACTGCATGCAATCCCCTCTTTTTCTTTGCTGATCAAAACTCATTTTCCCCAACATCTCTCCTTTTTTATCCCACTGCCAATAGCTACACAACCAAAGACATGCAAAAGACTTTTGATCTGCCATATCACTACACACCTATCAAATTCAAGAACAGAAAAGAACCAAAGACATGCAAACCATCTAACGCCCGAAAATCATCAAAGAACGAAGCTTTGAAGAAGGAGAACCCGACCCCATTTGCGGAGTCTCAGCCAAGCCATTGTCCAGTTGAAAATTTCCGTTTTTTGAAGCCTCGAAAATGCGACTGAACGTGCTGCTAAAACAGGGTTTCCCGTTTCTTGGCGAAAGGCGCACCACCATTTCGGCGGAAGCCGCATTCAAAGCCCAAATTAACACAGAAAACAGAAGGATTCGTGCTGAAAAAATGCGAATTTCCGCCATTGTTAGGCTCCTCCGCGCTCTGCGAGATGAAAGAAGGATGAAGAAGAAGAAGAAGAAGAAGAAGAAGAATGAAGAAGAAGCCAAGAATATGCTTTGCACAGAGTCGCGAGGTTGAAGAAGATGACAAAGAGCAGACACGTGCTATACCTTACCTTCAAAAGAAGTAGCCCAAAGAACAAAAACAGCATGTTCTACATTTTCTGAATCGGTTTCCATTAGTGTACGTTTGTTTTCAAAAAGGATGTCCATCTTGAGAATCCTTCTTATTCGATTATCCTCGTTTTCCGACAGAATGTCGAGAAGATTAAGGATGAATTTGCCATGATTTAAGAACATAATATCATCGATGGGCCTTTATTCTCCTTTCCCCAAATTCAATATGATTTCTTGTTGTTTTCTGTTCAAATTGGTCAATATACTTTACAAAAAATTGCTAACGTGAATTTTTGTGTTAGAAAATATGCTGACACGGAATCATGGATAAAAGGAATTTTTTTCTTTTTGCATTTTTCAAACTGATCTCTTTATCGACTGAAAAAAATTTGCTCTTTCCTTCGCTGCAATTTTTATTTTTAGCTTCCACATGCCATGATTGACGGCAATAACGATTGTGTCATTGACGACCACTGCATGGTGGTCTTAACCCTCAAGTGACCCCATTGTAGTGATTGTGTGGCTACCGGATTTGAGATCACCCTATAAAGGCAATTCTCTTCTTTGGCCTAATCAATCCACTTAAATTTGCTTAAGTCTTATCTAGAACGTTCAATTCTACGTAGCAATTTTAGTATTCTTTTGTTGCTCACTACTCATGTTTCAAAACCCACTGTAGCAATGAGAAGTGGGGGCATACACGCTTTGCACGCATATATCGCTTTGCACGTGTATATCACTATTCATGTTTCAAAATCTTTTGTGCCTCACACTTTGCACGCATATATAACTTATTTCTTTTGGTCATTAAGATGATTTTCATTCATAAACCTTAAGTTTAAACATACATCATAGAAGTTTCAAAATAAATAAGAACCTATAGGGTTTGAGGGAGGTGAGTGGCTCATTAGAAGTAAAAGACTTTTTTTTTTTTATGGGCTTTGGCGATTCAATTTGCCATTTAATTTGCTTCATCGTTGCACTAAATTAGATCAAGATTAAAAAAATAAAATAAAACAGAAGCCTCATTTGAGACTAGGCCTCACTGAAAAGCACACTTGCATCCCATCTTGGCTGATCTGCGCTCAACACCTCCCTTGTCAGATCAAAGTGATTTACTTCCAACTTCGGACACTCCTTAGATCGTGGTCGAAGATGGGTTAGGGTTTCAAAAGAGCAGTCACCTTAGCTTGAAGTGCAAATGAACTTCTTCCATGGTCAGAGCCTATGGCTAGGAATGCAAAAGCCTTCGCGTTGGGGGAAAGGAGTTGCCATTCAGCATTGGGGGAAAGGACTTGCCATTCAATGGCAGATAGGGCTCTGTCAGGTCTTTTTTTTAACATAATTAATCATCCCCTTCCCTTTTATTCGCTCAGATAAATATGCATCCTTTACTTTTTATATGGGATAATTACAGAAATAATCCATAGAACTTATAATTTGTTCACCTCTATAACTACTCCAATGTTCTGAGTAATTAACACCGAGGATATATAGGTGGGGGGGTGCAATAGGAGATGATTAACAATGCCATCTGATGCAACGGTGAATGCGAACAGCCCAGGTTCTAGTTGTGTGCAAGTAATATGATCTGTTTTCCATGCCTTCCTCATGGTACTGAGAAAGGCTTGAAAATTAACACCGGGATTACTGAGGAACCGACCAAACAGAGAAATAGGGCATTCAGTCAATTTTTCCATCGAAAACAGTGGTTTTGAATCATTTCGCCCTCCATGCCTACTTCACAAATGCACTTAGTTCATCTAAAAAGATGGTATATACTCATCTCCGGGTACACATCGGAATTACTAGTCAAACCCATCTCAGCATCCATGCAGCCTCTGTAAACAATAGCTCCAGGGACCCTAAACCTCGCTGACTTGCTATTTCGCCCCTTCCAATACAGAAAACAACAGAGTTTAAAGCCAGGCAAGTGCTATATAGAAGCTACTGGAGATTATAAACCTCACTGACTGCACATTCGCCCAATTCTGCGCAGATACATAAGCAGTCATAATTTGTAAAATATGGCCTTTGAAAAGTAAAACGGGGGAAAGCAAAAAAAAAAGGAAGGGGGGTTTGAAAAGTCAACAAATGAAGCAAAACAAGAACAGTAAAAACTTCGGCTCTTTTAAGAAGAGTGTGAAGACCGAGAGCTCAGTGGGAAAGAAGGGAAGGAGAAAGAAGAATGTCGCGATCAATTTTTTCGGGTGTGAACCATTTATGATTTGGCTAATAGATTACTAAGCCTAGACTTAGCTCGGACTCCCAAGCTCATACCAATTCACGACTTAAGTTCAAGTTCTTAACATGCAAATGATTTTCAATTAGGAGTCGTCACTAATCTATTTTTGTGGGTCGATTAGAAACCCAAGTAAAGTAACGGGAGGTTTACTTTACTCTTACGAACCAGAGACTATGGGTGCGAGGACTTGGTTACACCAGATTTCTCTAATACCCTTTCGCTATCATTCTTTTATTTCTCAAAAATGCTTTTGCAAACAGCTTAAATTAATTTTAAATCTATTTCTCTAACATGTGAGGTGATCACGCGAGTGCGCAATCCACCAATTTAATATCCAAATAAATAATGAATAAATTACAAAACTTACCTCAAAGCAACGAAAGCATCTGCGATGTTAAATTAAAATCCACATCAACAACCTAGATATGGTTTCTAATTAACACGCAATTTTTGTTTTTTTTTTCACTTAATTAATGAAAATCATGCAATATGCAATGCAATATTAACTAAATGACCTAATTCTAATGACATGTAATTTCTAATTAAATGGGCCTAGTAAAAAATACTAAATGACATGCATCTCAATGAATCTAACCCTAATGATGTGCATATGACATTTTTTTTCTTAAAAGAATGCATTTTATTCTAAATAATGAAACTAATTTAGCCTAAGGTATTTTGTTTTTTTTTTATTTATGAAATTCGGAATTAAAACAAAATGTGAAAATTATCTAGCTAGATTAAGATCCTATTCAATTTGTATTAGGAATTAGGTTAAACTAAATCCTAATTTAAACTAAAATCTTATCTTAACCAAAATAATCCTAGAATGCAATCTATAAAAAAAAAAAAATCTATCTAAACTTAAAAATTAATTAGGAAGTAAAATTAAACATGCAATCTTACCATGATATGCAATAACGCAAAAGATGCCATAATCCTATATGATATATACATGATTTTTTGTTTTTTTTTTTATTAATTTCGAAATGCAAATCAAACAATAATAAAACTAACATTCTATATGCTTTCTTTTTTTGTTTTCTTTTTTTCATGATTTAAAATAAAATTCCTATTCTAAATATGCATGATAACCCTAAGACTATAAATATTCTAAAAAAACAAACCTAATCCTAATTCAAAATTTTATTTTTTTTGGGGTTTTTTTTTACGAAAATAAAATTGATTCAAATAACACGACAGCAAATCAAGCAAGATAAGATCGGTATCCATAAATTGATGAATCATATCTCGCGCATGAGATTGGATTGGCCAATTTTAAATAAAAATCGTGAATCGAATATCGAGCGTGAGATCGGATTGGCGATTTTTCCGTGCGATCGCGAACTGTATTTCAAGCATGAAATATGGCTGTCAATCATATGCACGTTGCGAAATTAAGAGATTTCCCAATTCATGAGGGATCAAAAGATTTCTTTTGGATATGACAATAACAACTGAACATTCAAATATAATTGCAATCTGTGAATTAGGCATAAGACATATGAAACTAAATTAATCCAGATTCTTACCTAATTTGCGATATCGCCCGGATATTTTTTCTGAGTTTGGATGGATGGCAGATTACGACAATCACAATGAGGATGACCGATGAGGGCTCGCGGTGGCTGTTCACCAACAATGGACTCATGCATGAGGAATTATTGTACTTCATAGTAAGACCAAAGAAACCTGCAGATGATTCAAATTAGACCCACGAATTCTGTTAAAAAGTTGACTACCCTCTTTTACTAGGAAAATCAATGCCCACGAATTCTGTCTTCATGTGTGGTCTTTGTGAATGGGTGCAGTAGAGAAGTGAAAGTGAAAGGACGCGGCTCTCTCTCTCTCTCTCTCTACGGGTTTATCTCGTGGACGTCTCTGTCGGGTACCCCGAGAAGACTAGGCTTCGCGGCAGGAGATCACGAGTTGCACGCGACGTCTGGCAGCGAGGGCGTCGCGGCAGGGAGCAACAGGTTCACGTCGTCGGAACTACCCGCATCATGGTGGTGAAGATTAGGACAGTGGCTCGTCATCTCAGTCCAGTGCGGGGTGCGGCGTTGTAGCTTGAACGAGGAAAGCGTTGTAGCAGGCAGGACAGCGTTGGGAGGAGTTACGAAGCCTAGACCGCGAAGAAAGGACCTCGCTCGAGCCTCTACTCTCTCTCTGGATTTTTTTTGTGTGCACAGTTTTGACTAGATTTCGTTGGTTTGGCATTGGGTCTTCAATGGCTGAATCTCTCGTGGAATTGTGGGCACGGATGATGGGTGGTTCAAGCACATGAAGAGCCCCCACGAGAGAAGCTCCTCTTTTAAGCCATCTCTACCTCTCTCTCTGTGGCCATCAATTCAATAAGTGTGACCTCCCCTTTGAATGCAAAACGTTGACCAGAAGACCACAAACATCTACCGAAGCAATGATTGAACACGTGGGCTCCTTGATGATTGCCGTGGAATTGGTAGCCTTGACCACCCGAGGAGCAACAACAACGTCATGGGTTCAACGCGAAGGAAGCCAGTCGTGGATTTCGTAGCTTTCTTGAGGTATCACGGCAAGGCCACCTTGTCGTCGGAGGGAGGCGCAGCAATGGGTCACCATCTCGTGACGGTGCAAACGACGGCAACCTATGTGAAGCTCAGCCGCAGGATCAACAAGGTCACAACCGCGAGAGGCTCGGCATGTGATGCTTGGCTGAACGCTCCTCTTCCTCTCACGTGTTTTCTACGGCCATGTATGGAATTGTGTGGCCCTCGAAATATAGAACCTCCTCTTGTGAGGCCGTGTATTTTTTTTTTTTTTTATAGTAAAAATTAACCCCAAAAATAATGCAAAAATTTAGGTGTCAACAAAGAAAGATGAAAATTTTTCGTGCGCTCACGATTTATACAACTTGCCAAGCCGACTCAATTCCATTTTACAATGCCGATAAGTGTTTGCGCCCTTCGTTTGTTCAATCGAATTAGTTTCGAACTTAGGGCTTAAAAATTCGGAATTATTGGAGATTTGCATGTCGAAGTCCGATTTTGAGTCGTTGAGTTGCATATTTTTATAGAAATGATAATTTAAAATATTGTGAAGCTATAGCAATTTGCAGATCTCAATTTATGGTTTGCAAGTTTGATGCGCGCACTAGATGGAGTTCCAAATAGTAACTTTTGAGCCGAATTTCAGTCATTTTCAGTAGGGTCTTGGGGCGACTAAGTTGGGGTACATATAGTGTGTCAAAATGGCTTTCTAAGTACTATAAGTTGGTTTGAAATGGAATTTTGCGGAGGAATTATGGCTCGATGAAGTTTAATGCGTGAGTCGCGCCTAGTGGACAATGATAGGTTTTCGCTAGAAGCATGCTTTTTGTTAGTGCGTAGGTATCATTTTATTGACAAATAGACATAGTATAATCAAGTTGTTCATTAGAATATCGTTTTACTTGGTCTTTTCATATTGTTTTTCAGTTATTTGTTAGGAATTCAAGTGCATCGACTTGAGTAACCCCGTAGTTGGTTTTTTGTTTTTCCAAGGTGAGTGATACTATTTATTCTTTGTGTTTTAAACTCATTTTTGAAAAACATTATGAATTAAGTATGCTATGAGTTAAGAATAAAAATAGGATCGAGCCTTTACTGCCATTTTGTTGTTTGAAAGGGGAAGTTATCTTTTGACTTCAACTTGAATGATTGCTTATAAATGGTTTGTGAAACCTTTTATGAAAGAACCTTGAAAAGTTCATGATTTATCGGTGTGGTTTTAAAACATGCTTTCATATGTAAATATTGATTGCTTGAGTTGTGAGATAATTCTCATTTTGGTTGTGGAGTACTAGAGATTTGTGATTGATGGTTGATGTTCAGTTTTCTGTGAACTTTGAGAGGTGTGTGGGTATGTTCATACTAGTTTAGGATATCCTTGAGGGCCGACCGACTGCCTAATAATAGGTGGAGACCTAATCAAGGGGGGAATTTTTGTCACTTTGTCAAGGGTGTTACGTGTGAGCATGGTTAGATACTTGAGCATAAGATTGGTCAACATAGTGAACTATTAATGTGCGTTTTTATGAGATTGGCCAATGGGTTGGAATATTGGGGTTTGCTTTGTTATTATCATGGGTATTTCTATTACGAACATATTATTGGTTTTCAAGGTTTGTTAAATTCCGGATTCTAAAATGTATCTTATTTTAAATAAGAGTTTGAAGGGCCTATATTAGTTTCAAAGAAGAGCTTGAACTCACCACTGTGAAAAGCAATTTCGTTTTTTTTTAAAGTTTTACTTTTTCTTTCTTTTTTCTTTTCCTAAAAAAAAAAAAACTTGAAAAAAGAGAGGAAAACATAGGCGGGAGGGAGCACTCTCTTGAGCCACCACCCCATTGCTAGTAGGGCAACGACAAAGGTCGACGAGGTCGCCGGTGCTCGGGCGAGGGTCGGCAAGCCTTGCCAACCAAAGGCGAGGGCCAATGTTTTTAATATAATATAATTTTAATTTAATTTGTGTTTGGACAAAAATATCCCTGATTGGGTGGAATATTTCGCCAACCGCCAAGCTGGCAAGATTAAGCCTTTATTTGAAATAGCCATAACCACTTCAGGCTCTTTTTTGGGATTAATGTGGCCACCTTAAGCCCTTATTTGAAACGAGTACATTTCATATCCTTATTTGAGAAAGTGAAAGCACTTTGGGCCCTTACTTGGAATTTTTCCTATACTTTATAAAAGTCTCCCCTTTCGATCTTGCGCCATTTTAAGAAAAATGATTGCGTAATATTTTTTAATGTATTGTGAGAATAATAGTCTATTCTAGATTTCAAAAAATCAAATCATAAATAATTATAAGTTTTTGTGGGACCCATTTTTTTAGAACCCGTGGCCCACAGTAAATTATTATTCTTACAATAGTCCCACAGTAAATTGTTATTCTTATAATAGTCCAATGACTTTTATGCTAGCAAAGCCCCCATTTTAATGATGGGTTTTACAAGTGGTCCTGAACCTTGTTAAAAATTGCTAATGTGAACTTTTGCATTACAAAAGATGCTGGCATGGAAGCATGGATAAGAGGATTTTTTTTTCTTGGTGATATCTCTATTGACCCAAAAGATTTGCTCTTTCCTTTGCCATAATTTTTTTTAAGCTTCCATGTGCCATGGTCAACGGCAAGAGCTGTTCTGTTGCTGGCCATTGTTTTGCTAGCGACCACCGCATCGTGGTCTTTAACCCTCAAGTGACCCCGTTGCAATGATTGCGTGACTACCGAATTTGAGATCACCCTACAAAGGCTATTCTCTTCTTTGGTCTAATTAATCTACTTAAATTTGCTTAAGTCTTGTCTAGACCGTTCAGACCTACATAGCAATTCTAACATTCCTTTGTTGCTCACACTAGTCATGTTCCAATGCCTCTGTTTGCTGTAGCAATGAGAAGTGGGGGCATACATATGCTTCCAATTTTGTGCCTCACGCTTTGCACGCATGTATCGCTTTTTTTGGGATCATAAATGTGATTTTCATTCATAAACCTTAAGTTTAAACATACATCATTTGAGCTTGTTAAAAAAAAGAGCTTAAAGGGTTTGAGGAGGGTGAGTGGCCCATTAGAATGAAAGACATTTCTTTTATAGGCTTTAGCGATCCAATTTGTTACTTAGTTCACTTCACAATTGCACTAGGCTAGATTGAGATCCAAAAAAAGAAAAGAAGCCTTGTTCGAGACTAGGCCTCTTTGAAAAGCACACTTGTGTCCTATCTTGGTCGATCTGCGCCAACACCTCCCTTATCATATCGAAGTGATTTACTTCCAACTCCAGATACTCCTTAGATTGCCATTGAAGATGGATTAGGGTTTTCAAAGAGCAGTGACTTTAGCTTGAAGTGCAAATGAACTTCTTCCATGATTGGAGCCTATGGCTGGTAATGCAAAACCTTAGCATTAGGGGAAAGGACTTGCCATTCAATGGTGCATACGGCTCTGTCAAGTCTTTTTTAACATAATCATCCCCTTCCCTTTTATTTGCTCAGGTAAATGTATATCCTTTACTTTTTATATGGGATAATTATATAAATAGTTCATAAACTTTTAATTTGTTCACTTGGGAGAAGTATATCATAAGTACCTTAATTTGTGTATGATGCTCACTTTAGTTCATAACTTTTCATCGGCTCACGCAAATGTCAAAATCGGAGAAAAACGATCACTTAAGTCCCTTAGACAAAAAATTCTGGATAGAAAAATTACATGGCTTTTATAATTAAAATTTTATTTGATGTGGCAGTTTTTGACATTGAAATGATCATTTTTTGACAACAATTGACACCGAAATGATTATTTTTTTACAATGACTGGCACCGAAAGGATCACTTCTTAACTTACTACACGACGTCGTTTAGGGTTTTTTTGGCATTGAAGTTATCACTTTTTCATTAAGATTGACACCAAAGTGATAACTTTTTAACAACGATTAGCATTGAAGTGATCATTTTTTTTACGATGATTGGCATTGGAGTTATCATTTTTTAACTTATTACACGATGTCGTTTAGAGATTATTTGCTACCTAGGCATGCCGACAAGCCATAAAAGATTGATAAATTAATAAAATGTTGCCACGTCAAGTTTCCGATGACTCAAATCAGAGTTGGCACTTAAGTGATTGTTGTTTTTTTAAGTGACATTTAAGTGAGCCCATGAAAATTTGTTGTATTAAAGTGAGCATTGTACACAAGTTAAGACACTTTTAGTGTGCTTCTCCCTTGTTCACCTCTAACTGCTCCAATAATGTTATGAGTAATTCTGCTTATAGCTTCTTCAGATATCCACTCAATATGCACCAAAAAACAACGAGAACGAAATATGGAGGTGGGGGGAAGTGCTTGGTTCCCATGATTTGAGCAATAGGAGATGATTAGCAAACAAGCAAGGAACCGAATTTAAAATTCTATTTGTCTCCACTTCTCCACTTCTGATGCAACGGTGAATGCGAACAGCCCAGGTTCTAGATGTGTACAAGTAACATGTTCTGCTTTTCATGCCTTCCTCATGGTATGGTGTTTAGACAGGCTTGGAAATTAACACTCGGATTAAGTATGGAGGTGACCAAACAGAGAAAGATGGCATTCAGTCAGTGGCTCCAGGGACCCTAAACCTCGCTGACTTGCTATATTGCCCCTTCCAATACAGAAAACAACATAATTTAAAGCTAGGCAAGTGCTATAGAAAAGCTACTGGAGATTGTAAACCTCACTGATTGCTCATTCCCCCAAATCTGTGCAGATGCAAAAGCAGTCATAATTTGCTCCTCCATTTAGCCTTCAACCACAAGATTTACGAGTGTATAATGATCACAAGTCAGCTGTATTTTGGATGTCTAGCCTACAATTTTAAATAATCCGGGGACATCGACATGGCGTCTCGGCTACTTGGACAATCATGGAACATCCTGTAATCATTATGAACCAATTGCGTTTAAATTCTTGACCTGTACAATTAGCCCTGATTCAAAGTGGTTTGCACGTAATCGGTGAGATTTCAATGAAGAAGTTCTACACCAACTAAAGAAGCACTTATGTTCGTTCATCCTACTACAGATGGCATCGATGGTCACCAAGACGCGGTGTTAATGTAAAACTAATTCAAGAAAATCCTTTAGTTTGTGGGAATGGTGACGAAATGATAACATAACGCAGTCCTCATCTTTGGAGCGTCCCACGTCGGGCAGTAACTACCCCACACGCCACAACTAATCGAGTGCTTGTAATAATGAGTGCACCGACGGAGTCAGGAATTCATTTACCTTTTCACATTGAGAATTCCTCTGGTAAGTTCTTTGACCAACACCGTAAACTCATCTTTCTTTCTATCAAAAACCAAGATCATATATTCTACTAACCAGAAGTTTCTTCATAGTTACATGTCCTTTTTAGGCCAGCTAGGCCCTTGAAACAAAAACCTAATGTCTATCTCCCAATGATCTTATCTCTTCATGCCACAGACACAAGGCACAACCTAAGATTAATACATACGATGATAAATTTAATGTACCTAAACTTTGATGAAATGGAACATTGTTCGACAGCATATCATAGTCATGTTTTCCTCCATCATAGTTCAAGTAAACCAGTGTGTGTTCAGCTTGTTAAATGCTGAAATTGTATCGATTTTTATGGTATGTAAAGAAGTTTAAGGGGACATTGGCAAATTGTCTTGCACATGAAATGATGATTTTTTTAACTAATTTTCACCATGTAGATTCCGCTTCTCTCTATGTTCGTGCTGGAAAATTCTTCTAAACTGATACTAACTTTGAATGATCCATTGAATTTCATTTACCATATAGCTCGACATGTCACTTCTTAAAAATTTAACCAAATAATATTATAAGGTCCCCGTGATAGAGCACGTACAAACACAGTGGACTGCATTGCAATTTTCCATCGAGTAACTTCGAAATAGCTCATGAACTCCTAATTGTGACATGAGAGAGGAGAGAGAGAGAGAGAGAGAGAGAGATGGCGCACAAGAAGGCCATGCCTCTAAAAAAAGTAGTGGGTACGCAGAAGCAAATTGGTCAAAGATCGAGACGACAGGGCAACAAGCATTTGATCTCTCCTTGAAAACACCGCACTAAGTCATCGGTCCCACCAAAGAAAAAGGACCAGGGTCCATCTTATTGTTCCTGCTTTTATCGAATGCATGTCGGTTCTAGCTTTTTCATTGATTCGTTATACATATATTCATTCTTTATTTACATGAATATGATGAGACCAGCCACTAATATAAGTAAATGGTTTTACTCATTGAATGCACTCACCTCTCTCTCTCTCTCCCTCCTCCTTTCAAAAGTTGTTCTCCCTGAAAGCAAAGGAGATCGAGAGATCATTTACAAAAGACGAAAAAAGAAATTAGCGATGATGATCAAGAACAACAAGAAGGCAAATCTCTCATTATTTGTGCTGATGCTTTTCTGGGTTGTTTTTACATCTCAAGAAAGGTCATCAGAAGCCACCAGATTCGGCAATGGAGGTTGCCGTTCTTCATGCTATGTGCAGGAAGTGGCAGAAAATAGAAGTCCCATGAACAACAAAAACCGGAATCTGGAGGGTTATTCGGGAAGTGACCATGAGGATGATGATGGTGGATATTCAGACTACGATTTCTACAGAAAGCATGGCGACGTCCCAAGCCCTGGGATGGGCCATTAGCTGATTGATGAAATAATTCAAGAGAGTGAGTATATATATTTGTTCAAGATCAGCTCAGATCAGAATTCCTGTTGCCGATGTTTATCAATACTCCTTTAGTATATGAATGTGTTTATACGTCGCTGGAGGCTTGGTTTCTCTCTGTTGATCATCAACTTTGTAAGGCCATATACATCTATACATACTTCTACAATGTACCAATATCCTTCATGTAGATATGGTTTTGATATCCTCTCTTCTATCATGTGTTCTCATCAGTGTGTACACAATATACAGATAATTTTTATTGAGTTTTTGGCTCATGGTGAATAGCAATCTTTTGTAAGGAGGACTGAATAACGTCGCATGTATGATATATTTCAGCGATACATTAGTAAAGTAAATCTTTGTGCTATTTTCTTTTTTGTTTCTGGGAAGACAAGTTCACTGATGCCATCATCTCTCTGATTGCGTTGCAAGAAACTAATGAATCATTCCCAATCTGGGTTGACACTGAAACGGGCCCATTTCTCTCAAAGATAAGGCGCTAAGTATTAAATAGCTCAACGAAAGAATTAGCCTTGACTCGTTCAATCGTCTCTGATCCATCGATTGATACAGAAGTGCACTTGTTGCCAGCAGTTGAAGATGACTTCCATGTGAGGGAATCGGTTAACATCATAAGCCAATTCTTGCCTTTTCCTTATAACAGAAGCCCCAGTTTCTCCAGCTACTTTGGCCAATGTTGATCAGTGCAAGCTCGCACCGAATTAGTCGATCGATTATCAACGAGGTTACAACCTAGGACCCGCTTTCCACTTTAGCAAGATGATAGGCACAATCACAGTGAATGAGCACATGATCGCACACCATAATTACCATGATCAAAAGTCCAGATTCGATCTGATAAAGCGTTTGTATTCGGAACAGGCTTCGTTACACAATGGACGATGGAGAAAAAAGCATTTCCACCAGCATTATTCAAAGAGCACCAGCATTATTCAAAAGAGTGGAAGTGTTTTCATGCAAAGCCTTTACGAGCTGAGAAATTGGCCTTTTATATCAATGACTGGTAACCATATGAGGAGATCCTCTTAGGTTAGTTTTCCCATCTTCAAGGTAAGATTTAACTGAAAAATGTTGATTACATCTCTACCATTTGTTTTCACACTTTCCAGATTTGAACCATCTCGCAAAAGTATACAAAACCCTAAAAACACCCACCCAATACCCATATGGCCAGTCCCAAAATTCCCGACCCAAAACCCTAATACACAGATTTCCCTAGCGATTCGCCTCTTCTTCTTCATCCTCACCCTCTTTTGTCAATCCCGTATCCTGTCCTGGAGCTCCCTTCAATCAGATCTTCTATAAGCTGATTCCAAACTGTCTTCACCAGCTAGTGATCTGGACTTCAGTTGCTGATCCTGTCAAAAAACGAAAAATGGCCAGTAAGTTTGAGGAGGAAATGCGCATGGCAGCCCTGTGTAGGAGTCTCGGAGAGTTATGGGCTGAGGTTGATGTAGTTGATATTAGAAGTGCTGTATCTGAAGAAAAATTGGTAGAATGCAGTAAAACAGTATTCGGAAAGTTATATTCTAGGCCAAATGTGAATTTTACAGCCTTTGTGAATACTATGAAAAGAGTCTGGAGAGTTGAAGATGTTACTTGCACTCAGCTCGAACCGGGGTATTTCTCTTTTGCTTTCCAATCTGAGGCAGAAAAACAGAGGGTATTAAATTCCGGACCATGGTGTTTCTCAAGCAATCTGCTAATTCTTCAGCAATGTGAACCTGATACTCCTGAGATGTGCTATGAATTTAGTCATTGTGCTTTCTGGATTAATTTCTATGGCCTTCCATTTGGGAGGGTTACTCAAGAAGTTATCCGAGATATGGCTGCTAAACTAGGAGAGGTTCTTGAAGTGAAATTAGAAGCAAAAGGCAACAGTCACTACAAGATTGGTAAGGCCAAGGTGAAATTGAATCTAGAAAACCCTCTCAAAACAGGGATTATTGTTAATCTGGAGAAAAAGAAGTTATGGATTGAGTTTAAATATGAGCGACTCCCACATTATTGCTACTCATGCGGGAAAATTGGACACTATGCTACTTTTTGTAAGGATATACCTTATGAGAAGTCTGGTTTGGCTGAAGACTTACCGGGTAGATTTGGGAATTGGCTTCGTGCGGAAGTGCATGAACTCAGCCCATATGGCAAAATTTTCTATGGCAAGCAGGAGATTCCCCCTGAAGAGACTGAGATTGTGCCAGAAACCCCCACGCATACAGCTCCTGAAAGTGGAAATCAACAGCAACCTCAGAATGTGCTTAACACTTGGGAACAGATGCTAGCTGAAAACCCTGCTCAAAAGGACAACAGTCTGACCCCACAACAATCACAGTTACAACTTATAGGAGAAAAAAGTCCACAAAAGAGAGGGAGTTGCTGCATTGATGAAGAATCAGCTATGGTGATATATGAGGAGCAACAAAAGGAAGTGGAAGCAAAAATGATAGAGATCACAGACAAAGGGAAAGGGCTGATGAAGCAGAAATCAAAAGGCATCAAACAACCCACAGCAAAAAAAGGCAAGCGTTTCTGTCCATATGGTGCACAAAGCTCAAAAATAATAGAAACTGACAGTATACAGCTAGTGGACACCCCAATCACGGTGGTGGAAAAGTCATGTCAATGGGCTCTGGTGGCTAGCCCTAATAAGCCACCAAACAAACCATGAAGCTACTGAGTTGGAATTGTCAGGGGTTGGGCACACCCCTGACAATTCAAGCATTAAGAGTCCTTGTGACTCAGGAACGGCCCGGTATTATATTTTTAATGGAGACAAAAATCAGGAACGTAAAGTGCATCGGATAAGGAGGAGTTTAAAATTTCAGAAAATAGTTTTTTGGTGAATCCAGAAGGATTAGCAGGGGGACTGGCCATTTTCTGGGATGACGAAGTAGAGATAGCAATTGACTCTTTCTCAGGGAATTATATAAATGTGCAGTGTCAACTAAAAGCTTCCAGACAGCAGATGTATATCACGTTTGTTCATGCTCCTAATACTTTTCACAAGAGAGTGCAACTATGGGAGGACATACATCGAGAGAGCAGAAACTACAACCTTCCTTGGCTTTGCTTGGGAGATTTCAATGAAATATTGAATCAATGGGAAAAAGCAGGCAAAAAACGTGCTGAAAATTACCGTTTAATGTAGCCTTCGGGATTTCCCGAGCAAGTGTGCACTAATGGATTTGGAATCCAAGGGATGTGCCTTCACCTGGAAAAATAATAGAGAAGGGGATCAATTTGTGAAAGAGAAGCTAGATAGGGGTCTATGCAATCTAGATTGGAGACTAACTTTTCCTAATGCTCAATGCATAGCACTACCAGCAATAGGGTCAGACCACAGCCCTATTATAGTATCTTTACACCCTCGGAGAGCAAGACAGGAAAGGAGATTTCGATATGAAGCATTCTGGTCTAATGATGAGGAGTGTATGCAGCTAGTAAAGCATGTTTGGGCTGATTTTGGATCACATCAGTACAATATAGCAGAAAAGTTAAAGAGGGTGGCTCAACAGCTAGACCAGTGGAGTAAGAATAGATTTCATAATGCGAAGAAGAGAATTAATGAGCTGACTAATGAGTTGCAACAGCTGACTAATAGAGTGGAAATCTATCAAGAGAGGGAGACAGCAACAAAGATTAAGCAGGAAATAGAAAAACTGTGGCAACAAGAGGAAATGTATTGGGGAATGCGTTCAAGAATTCAGTGGTTAAAATGGGGAGACAGAAATACCAAATTCTTCCATGCTTCTACAATCCAGAGAAGAATTAGAAACAGAATTACCTTGCTGAAGAATGAGGCAGATGAATGGGTTAAAGAGGAGCAGCCTCTACAGGACATGACATCAAACTTCTTCCGAAACCTTTATGTGTCAGTAGGGGCCCGAAACTTCCAACCTGTCATTCAACAAATACCAACCTCAGTGGATGATATGATGAATCAGCAATTGGTAAAATCAGTGACTATGGAAGAGGTAACGAAAGCCATGCATCAACTAGGAGGTAATAAAGCTCCAGGACCAGATGGGCTCAACGGGACCTTTTACCGTAATCATTGGTCTAATATAGGCCAGACCATATTTAACGAGGTACAACACTTCTTTGAAACTGGCTACTTGAACCCTGACATAAACAGAACGCAAATCACCCTCATTCCCAAAATCCCAAACCCAGAAAAGCTTGAACAATTCCGCCCTATCAGCCTATGCAATTTTGTTTATAAAATTATATCCAAAGTAATGACCAATAGACTAAAACCATTGCTACCAAACCTCATCTCGGAAGAACAAAGTGCCTTTGTTGGGGAGCGGCAAATTCAAGATAACATATTGGTTGTTCAAGAGGTATTACACAGATTGCGTATAAGGGAAAGAAAGAGCAAGTTTCAAGCTGTCCTAAAGCTTGATATGCAAAAAGCATATGATAGAATCGAATGGGACTTCCTACAAGCATGTTTGACTAAAATGGGATTTTGCAATCAATGGGTGCATTGGGTGATGCAATGTGTCAACGGTCTCATTCAACATTAACTTCAACGGAAATCCTCTACCTTATTTCAAACCTTCTAGAGGAATCCGTCAAGGTGACCCACTATCACCCTATCTCTTCATCATAGTTGCCAATGTACTATCTTATCTGATTAAACAAGCTGTTATGGATGGTACTCTCCATGGTATTCAACTAAACGGAAGCTGTCCTATTCTCTCACACTTACTCTTTGCGGATGATTCAATCTTTTTTCTACATGGCACTATTCTAGAAAGTCGAATGTGGCATCTATTCTTCATCAATACTTGCTTTGCATCGACAAGCTATTAATCTTAACAAATCAGGAATTTATTTCGGTAAGGGCTGTCCAATGGGTCTGAGAAGAAATATGGCCGATGAGCTTAGAGTCCCGAAATAGATAAAACTGGAAGTACTTAGGTATTCCCGCATTGGGGAGGATCAAAAAAAGATATCTTTTCATGGATTCTAGCTAGAGTAAACAAAAAGTTAGAAAGTTGGAAGGATAATCTGCTGTCCAAACCAGGAAAAGAAATCTTGATTAAATCAGTGGTTCAATCTATTCCACAATATGCCATGTCTATTTTCAAAATCCCTGTGTCAATATGCAAAGCTATTGAAAGACAGATTGCCAATTTCTGGTGGCGGAATGGGCAAAAAGCAGCTGGGATTCATTGGAAAAAATGGGAGCTCTTAAAACTTAGAAAGAAAGAAGGAGGACTTGGTTTTAAGGATCTCCTAGATTTCAACAAAGCTATGCTAAGCAAGCAAGCATGGAGAATGCATCTGCAACCTACCTCTCTACTAAGCAGAATAATGAAGGGATTGTATTATCCGAACTGCGATTTCTGGAGGGCTGGTATAGGGTCTAGACCCTCATGGGGATGGAGAAGCATTGTTATGGGGAAAGATCTGATATCCCCTCAACTTATATGGTCTATTGGCAACGGTCAACTCATTTCGATGAGAGAAGACAAATGGTTAAAAAGCGGCCCAATTGGCGGACCAGCCACAAGAAACGAGCCAGAGAAAGTGGGTGCATACATTGATCACAGGGAGGGAAAATGGAATGTGGAATTGCTAAGACTGTTGTTTGACGGGCAAATTGTTCAGGAAATCCTTCAAACCCCTATAGGGTTACCTGACGCAGTAGATAAATTGGTGTGGCCAAATGATAAAACAGGGAGCTACTCTGTTAAAAGTGGATATCTAAACATCAGAAATCAAGCGAAAAATCGTGGCAATCACATCGGATCTTCCTCATACCAAGTTAACCCAAAACTCGGGAGTTGCTTTGGAATGCTAAAAGTATACCCGGGGCAAAAATGGGTTCGTCTGGGTCTGCTTGCCATAATGCATTATCTACTGTTGAAAACCTGCATAGGAGAAGAATTGCACCCGATCCGCTATGCCCCATTTGCCAAACCGAAGCCGAAACGATCGAACATGCCTTACCGCTTCCGCTCTTGGACAGGTTAAGATATGGCGAGAGAGCCCCCTGCACATCAACATTTCCAGACTCGGGTTAACCAGACTCGATCGGTGGCTATATTCCCAAAGAGTCAATCCAGCAAATACCCAAAAGTTTGACCTGATTATCACTACTATTTGGTGTATCTGGAAAGACCGGAACCGATTCATTTTGAGAAATTTCCCTGTATCCGAAATTAACCCTGTCAAAAGCCATAGCCCTCCATGAGAACTACTCAGTCTGCAATAAAAAAGACACCAATCCGAAGAATGCAGATTACCACACACAACGATGGCAACCACCAAAACAGGGCACACTAAGTATAAATATCGACGCATCCTTCGTTCCGGAAATTGACCCAATTACAGATCAGGCGTTACATGGACACGATGCTGTTTATCGAGAATTACCTGATCTAGACGAGGACAGAGGACAGACTACTGGGTACGGGAAAACGGGGGAGAGGCTGCCGGTGGCGAGGTCGGGACAGGAGGTTTAGCGCAAGTGCAGGAGGAGAATAGAGCAACAGCCTTCAGATCTCCGAGCGCCTCCAGATCTCCGAGCACAAATACACCTTGGGGTATACAGAGAGGCATCGCGGGAAGAAACAGAGAGGCTCCGAACAGGGGCGCAGATAGAAGGGGTGCTGATAACAGACGCTTCATGGAAACCACACCCCTCTGGAGTGAAGGATATGCAACAGAAAGGGAGGATTTCAGCGAAAGAGGACTTTTTTATGACAGATTTGCTTCAAATCGGGTGGAAATCAGAGACCATACCGTTCATACGGAAGCCGCAACAGAGGTCGAACACCGGGGAGCCTTTGCTTGCATCTGTCGAGACTTTCAAGGCCGGCTGGTAGATGGAGTTTCCAAACCAGTTGACGCTTCATCAGCTGAACATGCCGAAGCTCTAGCCCTTTTAGAAACCCTAAATTTCCTGTCCCCCGAAGCGAACAGATCTTTGCAAGTGAACTCTGACTGCTTGTTGCTCGTGCAAGCAGTTAACAAAGTCTTCGAACCAAACTGGGAAGTGGCTGGCGTGGTGGGCCGGATCCGAGAGAAGTTAAAACAGTTTCCGGGCCTGATTTTAACTCATTGCAGAAGGGAGGCCAACAGGCCCGCGGACTGGGCAGCAAGAACTCGAAGATTAAATCTCCTTCCAAACGACTGGGTTTCGAACCCTCCAATTGCCTTACTTGACTTATTATGTGCTGATGTTTCTGAGGTTTTTTGTCCTGATATTACCTAAGTTTATGAAATGATATTGCTATTTCGACCAAAAAAAAAAAAATATCATTGCTGTCGTGGACCTAATCCCATCCATTTGAATTTTATAAGCAATTTAATCAATCAATTCACCACTCAGTAAAATCAAATGTCAATCGGAATACCATACTCTTATTTGCGTTTTTCAGAAATAAATTGAAGGACATTCATATTGTCAATTTTATGAAGATCTACTGCCCCGAGTATGTTCGTGATTATGATCGCTAACCTAGCTAAACATATCGAATAGACAATACTTGTCATTGCCTTTGAAATTAGTTGCGTTTGTTCACATCGGCCGGTCAATGCATCACGAACCTGGATTAAATGAGGACTAGATAGGCGGCTTTCGAGTTGTAGGATTTCTCAAAAGGAATGAGCTGGGATAATTACGAGGTTGTGTCAAAACCCTAGTGATCGATCAATACATACCTAGTCGGGACATATCATCAAATTAGATGGACAAATTACTTATCGTTATCTCTAATTTGTCATGCGATGTCACCCTTCGTGAAAATTAGAAGAAGCCTCTAATTACAGTTGATAGGGACGGCGCGTGCATGCTGGACACAAAACCCTCTTGTGTAAACTTATCATGTGATGGCCCGCCAAAACTTGTTCGACGGCCAACTTTTGCCCTAAGATGATGCATTTACATTGATCACTAGCTACACGAAGCTTTCTAATTAACCTTAATGGAGCACCTTCTCCAATCGTGTAACGCCTCCATTCGTTAATTGAGTCGAAAGCTTTTCTGAAGTGAGAAGGACGTCTCATTATTTTGGGAGTCCCGACTCCCTAGTGAATAGCCAAGCCACATAATAATCAAACCTAAGGAGAACTGAAGAGCAAGTCTATTTATAGATGTTACAGCTCACGTTGCCGATGGCCAATGAGAAGTTTCATTCGTAATTAATTAGTAGGCTAATCCCCTAAAGCAGCATTTAGGCGTCGATTTTGATTAAGCTACGATGTTTGGTGCCACTTAAAACATGATTTTGAGCATTTCTGAAAATCCTCCGAATATCCTCCTCTCATTCACTGTACCTCCACTCTTCCACTCTTCCATGCTTCACTAGCTAACACCGGCCTATGTGTAGGCTACTCCCTGCCGCCACTCACTCCGCCGTACCAGCTTTCGCCTATAACATCCCGCATCGACGATCTTAAATCTAGCCACGTCCTCCCGGACACCAATTGCCCCCTTTGTTGCGCGTCGATTATCGGCCCCATCCCTCTCCCCCTCCCTTCTCCCAATTGTGTCTCTTAGCGTCTCGATGGCAATGACAATCGCGCGGTGGCCGCTGTCATTGGTGGTAGCGAAAACAGCAATGACGGAGGAGCAGATGACAGACAAATTGTCAAAGGAAGTTGACGATACAGTCAATTGGGTCCGTTGGAGGAGGACGAGGGGCCACTGAGAAGGTCCGTTTCAATTAATTCTCTATTTCGGGTAATTGAATTGCACGAAGACTTGGAATTGCAATCGTTTGGTGCGAACACGAGCGGGTTGAGAAGAATCAATTGGAGAGTAGAGAGACATTTACAAAGAGTGTTAAGAATTTATTGAGTGGTCTTGTGTCTCTCTTATTCCAAAAGTTAGTTTAAGAGGCGAGCCTTTCTCTCATAATTATAAACTCTTTTGAGATAAATCCCATCAATCTCCTCCTCATACACCACGCTTATGTCGGAGGTCGCAACAATTCTTTCCAAGTGACTATTGGGTCCAGACTTGTTGATAACCTAAGCTCTGATACTATATTTGTTGGGAGTGGGCAACAAAAGTCCAATACCTTCTCCTAGGGAGATTGCCAAGAAAGAGCCCAAGTTCTATCATGTCAATATATCCAATCAGACTCACTTTTGCTCAAAAGCTTAAGCCAATGAGTTATGAGCCAATTATGATATGTTAACTGTTCAACACTACATTAATTCTTTAATGTGAGATTACTCACTCACACGTGCATCATGGTAGAATTTTGGATTTGCCATTGATGTTTTTGGGGTGTTTCATTCCGCATCTCTAAAAGATAGCATAATATTTTAGGTAAAAACTACCAAAAATTCTAAACTATGCGAATTGTGATACATTTACTGTGAACTTTTTTCCATGATACAAAAAATTCAAATTGGTACCTGAATGACACATTTACCCTCCGTCGGAGTTTTTTATTGTGACACATTTACTGTGAACTTTTTTCCATGATACAAAAAATTCAAATTGGTACCTGAATGACACATTTACCCTCAGTCGGAGTTTTGTCAATAAGGACTTTTACAAATTTGCCTTAATTAATGTTGGAAAGTAAATGTTATCGATATGGCATTCACATGATTTAAGTGAAATAAAAACAACACTTGTTTTGATTGAAAAATAATTTTACGGAACCTTGATGGATAATGAGGGTGCATTTGGTAATTATTTTGTTCTCGAGAATAATTTTTAAAAGTGTTTGGTAACTTTTCAAGATTTTTATTTCTTGAATAGAAATGCGTTTGGTGGGACATTTAATTTTTTGATACTTTTATTATATATTTTTCTTTTCTTTTTCCTTTTTCTTTTCTCTTCTTTTTCCTCATTCTTCTGGCGATCGGCTTCATGAGGTCTAGCAAGCTCATCAAAGCCTCGCCAGCCCGGAGTAAGGTTTGGTGAGTTCATTGGAGGTTCGCCTAGCCACTATGAGCCTTGGCCTCACAGATTTGGGTGAGGCCGAGCCTCACTAATGGCTAGGCGGCACAAAGGTTGGCTTTGCCGTGGTCTAGTGAGGCCTAACCTTGCATCGGTTCGCGAGACTTGGATTGACGAGCCTCGCTTGATGTGGCTTGACATTGCTGGGGGTTGACAACACTCAGGTGAGGTTGCCAACCATGGCCGAGGCCGGCGGCCGGCCAAAAGGAAGAAAAAGAAGAAAAGGAAAGAGAAGAGAAAAGAAAAAAAATCAGACTTGATTCTAGGCATTGTCCCCAGAATAAGAAATAACTTTGTTCTATTTCTTGATTCCGTTTTAAATCTATTAAAAATAGATTTTTGTTCCTGGGAATAAAAAATTTATCAAATTGACTTCTATTCTTTTTTTTTTTTTTGTTCTGAGGAACAAAATAATAGAATCAGTTGTTCCCGAGAGTGTTACTAAACAAGGCCTCAATATGTCACATAGGTACAAGATTGGGGTTTTTTATATTACAAGAAAATTTTAAAATAAATGTTTCACATGAGGCATAATTTATGATTTCTCATGTCACGAAAAGAGCTTCGGGTAAATGTGTTATTGTGGGAATAGTTTGAGGTTTTTTGTGATTTTTTTCCTTTTATTTATCATCTTTTTATCCAATTTAGGTTTATCCCACCCTACGTTGGATTTCTTATCTGGCATTTTATCTAGGCTAGAAGATGTTGCCAAACACCAAATACGATAATACTCCAAACTACCAAATTAGCTTAAGAATTAGAAGAAAAAGGAAAAAAAGGTGAAATCGAATCCAGTTTGGCAAATGTATAAGGAAATGAGACTTACGATTTTTACACATACATACTTACAAATTTAAGGACATTAATATCTCAAAGCTCGACTGCTCAAATTCTAGTCCAAAGATTGTTGTCATACTTAGAAGGATTGCTCTCTCGCTAGCTAAGGCCTAGTGTGGTAACCAGTCAAACGGTGACTATTTTTATTCTTTTGTTCCAAAAAAAAAAAAAATTCATTTGGTGACATCAATTAATTTTATTTATTTATTTCCAGAACAAATTTATTCTCAGGAATAGATTTAGAATAAAATCAAAAAGTAGAAAAAAATTACTTCTTTATTCCCAAGAACAATTTAAAAATCATATAATTTTTTTTCTTTACTTCTTCTTCCTCTAGCTAGTCGTTAGCCTCAACGATGGTTGGCGACTAGCCAGACAAGAGTCAGTGACCTCACCGAAGCCTCTCTTGGCCATGGCGAGGCTCCCCTGAGGCTGACGACTGGCTAGAGGAAGAAGAAAAAAAGAAAAAGAAAAAGAAAAATGTAATAAAATTATTTTAAAATTAAAAGAAATTCTAAGTTGCAAATTTTTTTGTGCAATTATAAAATACATTCAAATACTTAGAAATTCGTTTAAGGAATAAAATTTTAAAAAAATTATTTTTGATAAAAAAGTTGTTAAGAACAAAATAGTTACTAAACAGGCTTTAAGACGTCTCATTTCAAAGAACCAACATTCAAGCCAAACAAGAGAAATAGTCATTCCATTTCCTTTATGTAGTGCTCTTGTCTTTACTTCAACATAGTCCATTTACCTGAACATGACATAAGTGAACCTCAATATCATAACTACAAGTATACGATTCTTTTAAATGGCATTAACATGAATATATCAGCATATCGAACGAAACCCTAAGGAATCATGATGAAGTCATATAAATCCACATGATATAGTAATACCCTTAATAAGTATATGCACATCGCATGAAATCTCACGTATTTATGATCGATTTGATCTGAGTGGTCGATTTCGAGGACAAGATCGCACTCTCACTTTCACTGCTTAAGTGCTGCCACCGTCCTAATCGAAAAACTAAATCAAATGCCTCAAATTTGTCAAGATCTCTTCTATCTATCTACCCATTTCTCTTTATTTTAACTTGAGAAGAACGAGTTCTCTGAGGTCCATTGATTTCGTTTCATGTTTCATTCTCTCCAGATTCTCTAGTACTAGGTTTTTATATAATACGCAAAAGAAAAGTTCTCTTTGATAGCCCTCCTCAAAGGAATCGCCATCTCGAGCTTCCCCAACCTCCTCTCTCAAGATATTTTAATCTCTCTTATCTCTTTTTCTCTGTAAACTCAGGAAGTGGGACAGACATCCGCCATTGTCGGTGGTTGCTAACGCTTTCTAACAGTGTACGCGGTCCATTAATTTAACCTCGAAAGTGTCGGGCCGAGATCACCGCCACCCCATTGTCTCGAGCTCCCACGTACCACTCTCCAAAACTACTAGAGTCTTACTCTATACAGTCCCTTGTCTCCTTTTGTCTTTTCGTGCTTTGCTTTTCATTTGTTTCCCCCACCTTCGACGAACCAGATTAGCAACCCAAGAAACATGTGTCTTCACGTCGGTACTCGATCTTGGATGCTTCTCTAAGCATTGTCCCGAGGGGTTCACCCCAGTAAAGACACTCACCCGGGCGAGATACACCCGCTATTGCAGTTCAAACTCGTGGTTTGGTATTTCAGAACATCTGACCCGTACCGATAAACAACCACCATCGACGACATTGTGCCCCTCTATGTTGATATCTCAATGAAATGCCCATCACCACAGAAATGATTTCTGGAAAAGTCCGGATGGGAAGGGACCATTGCTTTACCCGCATTGAAGATTATCCCCTCTTAGCCTTTAGCTCAACTCAATATGATGGACCATGATGCAAATCGGAAAAAGGGTGTTTGGCTCAATCTCGGAAAAAAGGACAGGAGTGGGCCACGAGGGTTGTTCATCAGGCACTCCGGTTTTAGAAAAATGGGCAAAAAAGGAAGACAAAAGCAATAGTGGCTGGAGAGAAAGGCTGGTGTGCCCGAGTGCCTTTTGGAAAGGCGAATATAATGTCAAAAGAAATCAGCTTGTTCTGGCCTCATTCCCATATGAAACTGCCGTGTGAGGATCACATGTTTCTGCCCACAAGATTTAACAGTCTTTTGTTTTTTTTTCCCTTTTTTGCTTGCATATCCGCTGTGTCATTCTCTCTATCCGTTCTTTGCTTTTAAGGCGGTGCACACATCTTGGCAAAATATAATTTTGGGAGTCCACTTTTCTCTAGTGTACTTTCTAATTTGGAAGATCGGATACTGCCTTCAAAATTAGCTTTTAATGAAGACGTGATACCTGTCTAGATTGACCATTTGGTAGTTGGTACATTAAAGTTTTCTTAAGAGTTTTGATAAGGCATGCCCTTGAACCGATGAACATAAATATTGTTTTCTTTCCTTTTGTCATTCTTGGTAAGAAAGTTTTATGTTTCTCTGGCGTCTTGCAACCAACATGAATAACCTACATGAATAATGCTGAGTAGGTGATGAGTATCAAAGATGCCACGATAGTTGGGTTAGATTTTTTTCTCTTTTCTTCTTCCTCTCCCTCGAATTACTTAAAGCTCGAGGTACGGCAAACTAAAGAAGGATTCCAGGGAAGGGGTTGGTGGGATTTTAGGTGACGGTGGCTTTCTTTGCATGAGAAGATGGACATTTGATTTTGAACATGACAGAGAAACGTAAGCGTAACCATCGCTATCATTTTTATGGAGTGAGAGAAGGAAAGAAGTGGGTGGGATGTCCCTCGAAACCAGCTTGATTTTCGTGGGCGCTGCACTAGTTGGGCAGTTATTTTCTTCTTTCTAATGTAACTGTTCGTGGGATCACATGTTTGTGCCCTTTCGATTTTCATCCCCATCACTTGAAACATTCTTGAGTATTGAAGAAGCGAAGAGAACTGTGAGACACTGTCAAAATCGAATCTTTTGTACGGTAGTTCCATCTCCTCGTCTGTCGTCGCCTTCGGGCTATTTTCTCGATGGCTCTGTCATTTCGTGTTGGAATTCTTGCTCGGTGAGACGGCAGCCGAACAGTGAAGAAACGGGTTCTGTTCTTATGCAAGAAAAGGGTAACGGGAAGAAAAGAAAACAGAAAATGAAAAGCCATGTACCGATTATTTGTCATTATGAAGTCCTTCGCAGTAGTTAAAGGAGGGCCCTCTTACATTTATGGAGACTTCAGTCGAATGATTATCGCGGTTTCTCAAGCGCTCCAGCCAAAATCGTGGGGTTGCTCTGCTTCTGGGTTCTGAAGATAAAACCATGGCCTGCTTTCTGAAATGATTTATGGGGATGTGACTCTTGAGAGAGTGAATGTGCCCAGCTTTTACTTTGCCTTCATCCGTTTCTTTCTTTCTTCTGTGGTGAACGTGAGCCATCCTCACGACTTTTCGTCTGATGCTTCAGTTATCTCTTGAGTTGCAAAGTTCCAATCTTGCTTGCTGAGATATTCTGCTTTTTTTTTAATGCGGATTTGACAGCTTCGTTTCTTCACCAGCAGGAACTCATAAGGAAGGTGGGGACACCTGAGAGTGATGGATCTTGATTGTGGCAAGTGCTGGGGCTCTTCAAAGGTTGGTGCATTTCTCTCATCTCAAATTTACATGAATATTTGCTTCAAATTCTTGTGCAATTCAAGCTTGTTTGAGCTTGTGGAGTTATACAGATGACTATTCTTCTAGAGAGATGCTGATTTGTTTTCGGGTTGCCTGCTATCGGCTTTTCAGAAAGAGTCTTGGAAGACGATTTGGATTCTAGCTTATCAAAGCCTCGGTGTGGTGTACGGAGACTTGAGCATATCTCCTCTCTATGTCTATAAAAGCGCATTTGCTGAAGATATTCAACATTCAGATACCAATGAAGAGATATTCGGCGTTCTCTCTTTTGTTTTCTGGACCCTCACTTTGGTTCCCCTTTTCAAGTATGTCTTTATTGTTCTTCGGGCAGACGATAATGGGGAAGGTAAGTGTGAAACAGCTAAGTGATGCTTGTTCATATTCACCTTTTTCTCACTAAATATAAACTTTTGGCTCATGATGTTGAAGGTGGAACATTTGCCCTCTATTCATTGATATGCCGGCATGTGAGAGTGAGCCTTCTGCCGAACCGGCAGGCTGCCGATGAAGCGGTCTCTACCTATAAATTGGAGCACCATCCCGAGACCAGAAACAGCTCGAGGATGAAATCGTTGCTTGAGAAGCACAAGGCCTTACACACTGCTTTGTTGATACTGGTCCTTTTGGGAACTTGCATGGTAATTGGAGATGGAGTGCTCACTCCTGCAATTTCTGGTATGTTTTTTCATTCCCCAGTTGAAAATTGTTGAATATATGGAAGATGGCAGCTTCAATCTCTCTGGTCTCTGACTAATTGCTTTTATTGTGGCTTAATGTAGTTTTCTCCGCCGTTTCTGGCCTTGAGTTTTCCATGTCTAAGGCACATCACGAATGTAAGTTTTCGTCCAAAGTCTTAAACAGTACGATTGTGTAACTCAACCTGTGCCTCTTCGATGCACCATTTCGATTTAACAGGAATTTCTGGTGTAATATATGCAGACCAAAATATTTCGAGCTTTATTTTGTTCTGCCTCATTTTGAACGGCTACAATGTGGAAGGAGTAGGAATTTGGCATTCTCATATGGCTACTTTGAAGTAACCATAAAGAAAATATTACAATTTTACTTGCATCGCCATTAATGAAATTCTCCTTTTTGCAGATGCAGTGATCCCAATCACTTGCGTCATACTTCTGTGCCTATTTGCGCTGCAACATTATGGGACGCATCGGATTGGATTCTTCTTTGCGCCAATTGTTTTGATTTGGCTACTTTGCATCAGTGCCCTCGGCTTGTATAACATTTTCAAGTGGAACCCAGAAGTCTACAAGGCACTTTCACCTTATTACATGTTCAGTTTCTTGAGGAAGACGAGAATGGGAGGATGGATGTCTTTGGGAGGCATCTTACTGTGCATAACAGGTAAGAACTAGAGGCTTGTTGCAAGGATCCTTCTCAAGTTTTTCAGTAGTAGTTGTGTGGCAGGGGTTTTCAATCAAGATGCAGTCTGTTTCTGTTAGTCCTTATTTTTCTGATTATATCTTATTACCAGTCATGAACAAAGACAAAGACCCATCATTGTCAAAGACTCGGTCGTCTAGTGAGTGTTTAGGGAAATTCCATAGGTTTAGTAGAGACAGATCCTAATTAGTCATTTATCCTTTCTGCAGGTTCAGAGGCAATGTTCGCTGATCTTGGACACTTCTCCTACACAGCAATTCAGGTCTTTCATTGCCTTAGATTTTTTGGTGAACTAGGGTGCTAGAGTTATTAACCTTTTCATTGAAAAGCACCAACTTTTGGTTAATGGTAGCATTTTGTATGTCGTTTGCAGATTGCTTTCACATTTCTAGTTTATCCAGCTCTCATATTGGCCTATATGGGCCAAGCTGCTTACCTGTCGAAGAATCACCATAACAGCAACCAAATTAGCTTCTATATTGCGGTTCCAGGTAAAGTTTCCTTGATCCTGGACAAATCTAGATTGGCAATTTGGTCCCCATGTGGGACCGATGAATGTCTATTTGCAATAGCTATAGCTGACTGAAATATTTGAGTGCAGATAGTGTCAGATGGCCAGTGCTTATAGTTGCTATTCTTGCTTCTGTTGTCGGAAGCCAAGCCATCATCAGTGGAACATTCTCCATCATAAACCAGAGTCAATCACTCAGTTGCTTCCCAAGAGTTAAGGTGGTTCATACATCAGATAAGATTCACGGGCAGATCTACATTCCAGAGATCAATTGGATTCTCATGATTCTCTGCATCGCTGTGACCATCGGCTTTAGAGACATAAAACACATGGGAAATGCCTCAGGTAAACTATGCCTTCAATATGTCTGTAAGACTAAGATCCATATAGTACAACTCATCTTTTACTTCCAGTTGTCTCACTGTCTGAATTGATGCTTATCTGTTGATTGAGTTTGTAATATCAAGAACTTGTTTCAACCTTTTGCAGGCCTGGCAGTTATGGCGGTGATGCTAGTGACCACATGCCTCACTTCTTTGGTCATCATCCTTTGCTGGCACAAACCTCCAATCGTTGCTTTGTCCTTCTTACTGTTTTTCGGCTCGATTGAATTACTCTACTTCTCAGCATCACTCACCAAATTCACCGAGGGTGCTTGGCTTCCCATTCTTCTAGCCCTTTTCCTGATGACCATCATGTTAGTCTGGCATTATGCCACTGTCAAGAAGTATGAATATGACCTCCAGAACAAAGTCTCTTTAAAATGGCTCTTAGCGTTGGGTCCGAGTTTGGGAATTGCTCGAGTCCCGGGCATCGGAATTGTCTTCACTGATCTCACTTCCGGAATCCCAGCGAACTTCTCCCGATTTGTCACCAATCTCCCTGCATTCCACCGCATCCTTGTATTTGTCTGCATAAAATCGGTCCCTGTCCCGCATGTGCCCCCAGCCGAACGCTATCTATTTGGCCGTGTGGGCCCCGTAGCTCATCGGTCTTACAGGTGCATTGTTCGGTATGGATATCGCGATGTCCACCAGGACGTGGATTCCTTTGAGTCCGAGCTTGTTGACTGGCTGGCGGAATTCATCTGCTATGATTGGAATCACGCCCACGAGCGTACTAACTCGTGGGGTGAAGATGACGGGCTTCACTCAAATGCTTCGTCGAGCGAGTGCAGATTGACAGTGATCGGAATGGAAGCAGCTCTTTCCAGCACACCAATTTATGAGTTTGATGGGACCCTGGAACCAGCAAGCGTGTCTGTTGGGTTTCCGAGCACAGGGAGCGGTGGAGTAGCTGATGAAGTCGAAATAGAGCCCATCAATGTCAGACAAAGAAGAGTGAGGTTTGCAGTCGACAATGACAAGGCGTCGGAAAACAATGCCCGACCAGAGATGGAACACGATTCACCCATGCAGGGAGAGCTACGGGACTTGGCAGAGGCTCAACAGGCCGGGACGGCATTCATACTCGGGCACTCCCACGTCCGGGCGAAGCCAGGATCGTCGATCCTGAAGAGGCTGGCCATCAACATCGGGTACAACTTCCTCAGGAGCAACTGTAGAGGCACGGACGTGGTGCTAAAAGTGCCTCCGGCGTCGCTTCTGGAGGTCGGCATGGTTTATGTAGTGTAAAAACCACTCCAAGCTGGTATGGACCGTATGGTATAGTTTTTAGTCTCTTCATTTTAATACGGAGGAAGATGGGACGAGGGTATTGATCATCTCTGCAAAACTGTTGTTACTTCCATCGACAGGAGGTTCAGATGGAATGTTCAGGGAGAAAAAATTGTTCAGTAAATTGTAAGTAAGAATTAGGAAGCCTCTCTCTCCCTCTCTGATGTAGGATCTTGTAGATTTAATTAGGTTGGAACGTCCGGAGAATCGCATGACATATTTCATATGGTTTTTATGGTCAGAACAATTTGGACATGACCTGTCCTTTGCCATGCGCTTCATGACGTTATCTATTTGACATTAGTACATGACATTAAAATCAATAATCTGGTCATCCAAGGTTACCAAAATTTAAATAAAATTTCAATAGAAATCCCTGAAAATGTGACTGATCTTCTCAAGCAATTATGGGCCACCCATTTCTGGTCCAAAAGATATTTCCGACAAGCTGGACTTGCGGCTCCCAAAAAACGGCAAATTTCTAAGTCTCGAGTTAGTTTTGGTTTTTCCAAAGCGTGACAGAGATCCACGTAGTTCGTCAGGAGCCATGGAAATCCCCTGTTCTCCTGTCCAGTGATTCCCCACTTGAACTTGAAACAATGCACACACGAACTCATGGCGAGCAACATATAAAAACCGAAGCAGAGCAATGTGGAGAGAGGCGTAGCTATTCAGGGTAGCCAGAGAAAAAACGGGGGAAAAAAAGCATGGGACTGAGAGCTCTTCCATTGCCATCTTCGCACAACACCGTGAGCTATCTTCCGCATGTCGCAGGAGGCGTGAGGGTTAGTAAGTTTGTTCAGTATAAGTTCAGGGTTTCGGCTAAATCGGAGAAGGGGAAGAAGGAAGAGGGCAACGAGAAGAAGCAGAGCAAGCAGTCTCTGTTCGGGAGCGTGACCGACGCTCTCGACTTCTCCCAAGTGAGGTCACCGGAAGATGCCGACCTCATCGAAGACGCCAGAGACGCCACTCGGTCGGGCGAGAGGATGTCCAGAGAGCAGGTCCAATTCGACTCTCCAAGTTCCAATCTTTCATTTTCTGTTTTCAGCGTATGCAAACGCGTGCATTGATAATGTGTAAAAAATTCAATCTTTAGTAGTTCAGCAAATACTGAGCGATCGATGAATTTGTGCAGTACGGGGCTCTCAGAAGGAAGATCGGAGGGACATACAAGGACTTCTTCAAATCGTACATCGAAGGTGAACATTCGATTCTCCTCTCTTCGAGACTGCATCGGTTTCTGCTTGTTTTTCCGGCCGCTGGAACATCGTTCCCTGAACCTCAAACCTGTTTTGTTTTGTTTTGCATTTGTGGGGATCAGTGGATGGGCAATATGTGGAGGAAGGATGGGTGGACAAGACCTGCAAGATATGCAAGAAGGACACCAAGGGGGAGCCGAGGCAGGTGGACAAGCTTGGGAGATACGTGCACGTCGCTTGCGCGGAGAACTCCAAGTCGTCAGGCAACTTCTTCACCAGGCTCTTCTTCAGATGACGGAACAGAATCTGGGAGCTGCTCCTTCTCTCCTTCTCTCTAGTTATATGTCATATGCATAGTTTGGTGAACCAATTGGTGCACAAGTCTATATAGTTGTTGTGTTCTGTTCTGGCATTTCACCAAACAATGTTGCTCTTATCAAGTCATTCGATTGCTGTTAGAGATAGGCTGTTCCTTTTGAATGGATGTAGGTTGTTTTTCTTTTCCAGCTCGGATGAAATTTCACTTCGTTTAGTACCTCAGACCGTGTTGTTCCATGAGGATGACTAAACTGTAACCTTCGATCCATTGTTTTATGGCGGACAAAGCTTAGATCACGTCAATGCGCAAAGAGAGCAACTAATTACATCGATATGTATGATCATGGCTCCGACGCTTAGATGGGGAGTCTATCATTTTGCTTCTGCTTGGAAGAAAAAGAAGTCGAAGCAATTCATGCGGCTTCGTGACCAGCCGGTAGAAATTGATTTGGGTGGGCTCGGACAAGTAACCTCCTTGTAAAGTGCCGGGTGCGAAACGACTAGGCTTGCCTATCCGCAAGCTCGGGGGCATGATCGTTCGAACCGACCGTCAGCCCGACTAAACAAAAGCCTAAAGTTTGCACAATGCATAGCTTCAAATCCGCACATGCCCCCTCGTCGATCAGGTCCAACACACACCAACGGCCGGAGGGATCGACACCAAATCAAAGATCCCGAAAATGGGCCGAGAATGGAGGCCCAGGTTCCTCGGATCGGGCCTATTTACGCCGGGCCCTGAGATGGGCCTCGTGGGGGGCCGAAAATGGCGGGAACTGAAGCTCCCCACGATTTGGCGGGAAAATAGCGCCTTTATTTCCACCGCGCCGCCCCGGAAATCGGCGTCGCTCGTTCGCTCACTCGCACGCACTCACTCAGAGAATCATCCACAGAGAGAGAGAGAGAGGGAGGGAGGGAGATGGTGGGGCTGCCGTACGATTGCCTGGCGAACCCGCTGGGGGCCGTCCGGTTCACGTTCGAGAAGGCGGTGGCGGCCGGCGCTGATCCGGCGGCGCTCAACGGCAAGGACTGGGGCGCCGGCGATCTCTTCCGCGACGTGCTCTTCGACCAGGGCGTTCTCTCGCAGGTAAGGACGCAGCGCCGTCATTTCCCAATCGCCGCATATCGCGCCTCTAGGCCTTGTATCTAGCTCCGATTTGCCTCGCGGCATTCGGAGTCGCATGCGATTTGCCTGCTTGACCTCGTTTTGGGCTTGATCTGGCTTAAGGAGATTCTCGGAAGCGTCAAAGAACTTGCTTGCCCTTCCCTCGCGATTGTGAAAAATTCTAGGTTCTAGCTTCTTGACATATGCTGAATTGGTTGATCAGCGATTAGTCGAAAGCATAAGTCGTAAGAGAGTGCCGCGGTTTATGTTTTACGTTTTACATACTTGATACCGATGGCCCGTCAGGTAGTACGTATGTTCAAGAAGTGGAAGTAGTTCTGGAGCACCCAGTTGCATATGGAAGGACTCAAAAATCTTGTTGAGCTGATGATGAACTTAAGTTGTTTTGGGGTTAATGGTATGATCCGATTGGTTTGTTCCGCTGTAGGTTCCGGTCCTTAATGCTAAAAATATCGGACATATTCAGCCCAACACGCTCGTGCGCTTTCGTGGTATGATACAAGACATGTTGGGGAATGAATTCTATGCAGGTGCTTACAAGGTATACATATATATATGCTGGACCTTGTGAAGATGTGATTGCTGCATACTTTGCATACGTGATATGATGCGACTAACGTAATGCGTTGCACTCTGCCCAGGATGGCTCATTATGGAGAACAAATAAATATAGGGATGTTTCTCAATTCCCTATGGGTTCTTCACCTGATATGCATATCTGGGAACGCCACTTACTCTACTGCATTCAGGTGGGTTTCATTAGAAACATCCCAAAACTTGTCTCTTCTTCCTTGCCTTTCCCGGAGCTGTTGTTTCCCTGTGGTTTTGGCCGCGTTCGACCAATTATTTCATTTATATCTTCTGAAAAACATCTTATCGTTAGAGAATGACAATGAGCAAGCTAGTTCATCCAACATTTGGTTCTTTTGCTTTGAGAAAGACTTAGAGTCAAGTTCTTTTGTTGTTAAACTGATTTTTCTCCTCTTTCTTTGTGCCTTAAGGTTCCAGGATTGAATCCCTGGGCTGACACTTCCTCTGGAACTGTTGTTGCAAGACCTGAGGAACAGACATCCCCACACGGGGAAAAGCGCAGGAGAGCAGATAAAGAAGATATTGATCAAATGGATGTAGAGGTAGAATTAGCCGCTTCCCTGCTTTTCTTTTTCTCATCTTGTAGTTTTTATTTTCATACGACTGATGTGTCCTGCATTAACAGAACTCAGAAGATGGCATTCAAAGATCTTCTGGTGTCAAAAAATTGGTAAGCATTCATTATTTGTCTGATTCATGATCTGTTTATTTTAATTTATTAGTCTGCAAGGAAGCGTGGCTTCATTTCTGTTAAATAAAGTAATCAACAGCAATCTTACTTAGTTTACTAGTTTCATGACTTAAGTTTGAGTTGATATCTGGTTTATGATGAGAAGAATAAAATATTCTTGTCTAAGCAAAAACAGGTCAGTTGTAGGGTTCATATGGTTTTTTGGTACATGTTTCTCCCCAGCTCTGTGAATTTCAGCAGCAAATTAATCTGTAGAGAAGAGTAGTTTAATGGTTGAATATTTTCTGAATTGATAGAGGGAGGATGGACACCCTTCTCAGAACTTACAGTTGCTGGAATCTGTGGCCGGGAGTACTGGTTTTGGCAGTTGTACCATGCCCAGAGATGAGGGAGATTCACTTTCTTGTCTTATCAAGGTGAGTAAATATTACATTTATGGTTCTAAGCTGGTCATTAACCTTACCAATGCAAATCCTTGACTTGGTTTAGTCTTCTATTTTCTCCTCAATCTGATTAAATCCTATAAAATATTGGTTATACAGGTATATGATTCTTCAGACTCCGAATTGAAGCTAAATGACGTGTTCGAGTTCGTCGGAGTGCTAACTTTTGATTCCGAACACCAAGTAGATAATGATGAGTTCTTGGATGGCTTTTCTGAAGATATGTTGGCTTCTTCGCCCCTAAATAAGGTATTGAATACCTATCACCATTCATCCTCACTCAATGCATTGAAATCTTACCTCTTCTACATGTCTGCATCCTTGCATAGCATCCAGCAGTTCATTTAGTGGAAATGTTATGATTGAATAAACCTAGGTCTATTAAAACAATGGCATCAACCGAATTTTGAGCGAAATCAGATGCTTCAACTGTATTGCGCCAGAGTATCCTGTGTCGTCCTTTTGAACTTTGTCAAATGTGCTAGTAAATTGAGCCAAACAATTTCGTTGTACTTATCATTTAGAATGAGTAAAAATAAAAGGAAGTACTGTGACATGCCTTGTCTTGGTTCAGGTGCCACGTCTCCATTGTCTCGTTCACAGAAAGCTCGCAGCTCATGACTTTCTTCACAGCACTCCTTTGGAGGTAAACTTGAATATCTTAATCTCTATGTCCAAGCTTTTTCATTTTGCTTTTGCTCAACTGTTGATTTATGCTGAATGCTGCAGCTGAAGCCCCATTTGGTCAAAGAGGTGAGGCAAACTCTCCTGTCACATCTTACAGCCGTTCTTGGCAATGATGGTTTAGCAGCTCATTTGGTATTGTTGCATCTTCTATCCAGGGTGTGTATTCGTTTCTTGACCAACTTTGTGAATTTGTCTTTCGTATTGAAGTATTTCTCTCTTTGTTGTAGTCTGATGCTCGATCTTTAGCTTCTTTTTTCCTTTCTCAAGTTCGATATGGAAAAGGTAACAACTAGATTCTCCAAAAGCAGGTACATGCTCGGATTGACAATTTTGCAGTTGGAAAGCTCTCTATCAATCTCACTGGCTTTAACAAAGAAAGTGTATCAATCTTTGGCAATCAACTTACCCTGGCAATCAAGGATCTCCTACCTTTCTCACATATTGTTCCCCTGACGGTTGATTACCTTAATGCTGCTTCACTTGCACCCAAAAAGGATTATGAAAGAAATAGGTATAAGATGGCTACTGTGGAGCTCATGAGTTCTCATGGTTAATAACCATTGATCTTGGGAATCAGTTTTCACTGTTGACATGGTTAATACTGCAGATTGGTGTCCGGGTTGATGCAGCTACCTGAGGGCACACATTTGACAATTGATGAGACCCAGTTGGATGTCGGAACTCTCAATTCTGTGGGTGTTGAAAATGCTAGGTTGTTAAAATATTTAAGCGAGTATCAAAAGGTGATTTTTGTCTTCAACTATCTTCATGCTCTTGTAGTTTTGTCTTGCACACGTCATTTTTCAGAGCAACAGGATATTCATTTGGCATTGAGATAGTACTCTACAGCAGAACACATGATCTTTTCATACTTGTTTGTCAAGAGCGCATAGTGCCATTGTGTGTAAAGACTTACCGATGCTCTGAATGTGTTGGTTTTTAGGTGGAGTATGATTTTAAGTACTACAAGATGGAGATGGCAGCTGATTTTCAACTACTCGTCCTTTCTGAGGGTAAATCAACTATTTTGCCAGCTGATTTGGTTATTCCTTTTCGGCCTTCCTTGGTGGCTTCTGGCGAAGTAGTGGCTGCAGAAACACTAGAAGCTTGGCGATGGTACTTGGCTACTGTCAGATCACTGTCACATTCAATTGACTCAGACATGCAGAAGGTATGATTTTGATTGACTCGATCATCGGCAATTTTTTTCCCATTGGCAAATGGTCAAGGAACTCGAGAGGCTGCTTTTGGAGAACCATATGTTTGCTTATATGTTTGCTTTTGGAGAACCATATGGCAAGTATAGCAATGGAAATTATCACGGCTAGGTTATGCATCATGATTGGTCTGATGGTTTTAGAACTGTTATCTGCTGCATATTTCCTGGATAAGCTCTATGTGCAGTTTCCTTGGGTTTTAAAGTTACTAGTGGTTTTTAACAACAGTGAGGTCGATTCGAGGCCCTGCTGTTCTGAGCATCTTTCTTGCCAGTAAAACATGTCTGATGGGCAGAAATTCTCATGCAAGATTCTTCACACAACACATTAAGATTATTTTCTCTTTCTTCGGAGGGATTCACTTGAATTTTTATGTCATGAGATAATGAGTGTTTATATGCACAGGTGGTGGAGAATGATTTGGTTGCAGCGAGGCAAGCCAATCGAAACCTAAGCAGCCAGGACCTTAGCAGGTGAATGTTGGATGAACTGCTATTTTTATTTCAGGTGACCATTCCATTTCAACTGCTACATCTGATTGACATGCCATCCTTTTCCGGCCCTGCAGATTATTGACAATGGGCCGTCTGATGTCGTTGAGTTTCGGTGAAACCTCCCTGTCATTGGAACATTGGCAAATGGTCAAGGAACTCGAGAGGCTGCGGTGGGAGAGGTTCGCATGAAGTGTGCATGAAGTGTGCAAACCACGGCTTTTGCAAAAATTGCTGACAAAGTATATATCAAGTGCAGCTTGGAAGCTTTCTGCTGAATTGGCGTCACCTGTACATAACTCTTTGCCATCAAAATCATTGAGTCGGCTTTTTGCGGATTTATTATAACCGAGACAACTTGTTGGGTCTATACGTCTTCTGAGTGCAATGTTGGGGCTGAATGCATCGATGCTATGCTTTACCAATTTCCTCTACGCTTTCGGCACATGTATTGCAAAAAATGCAGTAGTGAAAAACTCTTCACCTTTGAACTCAAGTAGGCATGCCATGATCCTGCTTAGGAACGACCAGGAATGGGTTAGGGACAATACCGGACCAGTTTTTAGTTTTTGGCTAACGCAATTTCCAAAACTCTGGATTTTTAACGAATTCCAGATCATAGCTCCGAAATTTCGTGAAGGAACTTGATCTGCTAAGCCAGTTCCATTTCCTTAACTGATCGTGTATGTTAGTTTATAGATGTGATTGTTAGTTGTTGGGTCAATTACATTAGGAAGATGTGAATTGTGGTTCAGTAAGTTGATTAGTCTAATCCGAAACATCGAAATTTTTCCATAGAGAGCTGTACTATGCAAAAAAAAAAAAAAAAAGATTTATGAGTAAAATTGGTGATACAAAAAAAGGTACAGAAATAATGGGAATCGTTGTAAGTATCTAATTGACGAATGACGCTAGTTTATTGATACAGCTTCACTAATCAAAATCAACATTTTAAGGCACATATTTATAATGATCAATGAAATCTGTCAATAAATAAAATATTACCATCCTCTCTTCTTCTTCTTTTTTTAAAGTGCTCTTGATCTTTTAGGAATAACAATTATTTATCATTGTCTTTCGTTGTTGTCTGAATTATTAACAATTATCAAATGTGTCAAAATTATTAAGAAATTAAGGAATGTGTTTGTTTCCTCAAAATAAATTATTTAAAAAATTATTTTATATCACATACAAAATTATACAAACCACCAATATTTTTCATTGACCATAAAAATATTTAGGAAAATTCCAAATAAGGACCAAGTTGACCAATTTTCTCAAATAAGGACCCGAAATGAACTTAATGACAAATAAAGACCTAAAGTGGACCCATTGTCCCAAATAAGGACCCAAAGTTGATCAATTTTCTCAAATAAGGACCCAAAATAAACTATGTCAGATTAAAACCTAAAGTGGACCCATTGTCTCAAATAAGGACCTCAATTCCAAATAAGAACCTAAGCTTATTGGTCAGCCAAATATTTGCCAGCTATCAAGCATGTGACATTTATGACAACTAGAGTTTGGGTAATTTTGTCCAAAAAAATATAGGGAAAATTAACAAATCCTAGAAAAAAAAAAAAACCTAGGTTTTTTTTTTTTTTTTTTTTTTTTTTTTTTTTTTGCGGAGACCCAAATTCTCTATCGGTCGAGCAAGGTGAGGAGCAGCGAGTGAGAAGAAAGAAGAAAACAAAAACATCTAAATAGATGACCTAAACTTAATTAATATAGAATTTTCCCTTTTTTTTCCAATTACAAATTTCTAACAAAATTGCCCCTATTTTAATTGTCGAAAAATGTTTACCAGCGAGCTAAGGTCCTCAATAGAGATTAACTTGATCACTTTTCTTATTCGACACAAAATTCACTTTGGGTTCTTATTTGAACAATAGATTCACTTCGGGTCCTTATATGACACAAAGTTAACTTTAGGTCCTTATTTGACAAAATAGATTCACTTCGGGTCCTTATTTGGAAATTTCTCAAATATTTAGATACGAATTGTTGTATAACATTTTAATTGACTAACTATAATAAATGATATGGGTGAGCATTTTTTTAAAAAGTGACCAAAAAGAAAACGAAATCTTCGAACCTAACCAAAAACGAGCTGAAGGAATATACCCAAAAAAATAAATAATAATAATTATCTGAAGGAGCGGAGAAAGAGAGAGGGAGAACGAGCTGGTCAACCTTCAGTTCAGTCGGCAATGGAGCCGGCAACGGCTTGAAGCTGCCCGATTCTCCTTCACAGAGATAGAGATAGAGAGAGAGAGAGAGAGAGAGACGGCGGCGATCTCAGAGCCGAAATGAGCAACCTGCCCCGATCGCACGCGATCGTGTCGCACTTCGTGTCGGTGCACCCCCACGAGACCTCCCCTCTCCTCCACGCTTCCTCCTGCTTCTTCTTCGTAAGTCCTCCAATTCCCTCATCGGCGACGGCGGCGACCGATTCCCCGTCGCGTCTCGTGCCTTCGCTCGACGCGTGTTATTATTGCCTGCGAGTGCGCGCGCTGACTATTGATCTCGCTGCAGATCCTGAGCGCCTACTTCATGGTGCTCCCGCTGCGCGACGACGGCGCGATCTCCCTCGGACTGTCGAATCTCCCCGGCCTCTTCGTCGGATCGTTGCTGCTCACTCTGGTCGCCGCCCCCGTCTCGACTCTCATCTTCTCTTCGCCCAACCTCTCTAAAGGCAAGGTGTTGTATATCCTTCTTCCGGTCGAGCCTTCCGCGTTCCGTCATTCTCTTGGCTTGGCATCGGTGATTTACGCTGGTTCGCGCTGTTTGATGGTGCAATGAACGACGTGAGAGAGTCGTTACGGGAGATCACGCATGTGCGTGTCGTGATTCTTTTGTAGCTTCGTGGAGATAGGGATTCGAATCGTGGAAATGGGAGAGTCGTGTTTGGACTCGATTCTGGCGATCAGCTTGGACTCTTTTTCTTTTCTTGTTTCATTTAATCGCATGTCTTTTCTTGTTTCATTTAATGCGCTACGAATTTTTTTCGCTCTTAGGTATATGGTCTCGTAATCAGGTTCCTTTTTTGAAATTTCAGGCTCTGGTTTTGATTCACAGGTTCTTCAGCATAACACTCGTCATATTCTTCACTCTATGGCAATTTTCCTCGCCCGGGTTTTCACTATCCATATGGGAGGTATTAGAGAGAATTCTGAGTGGTAGTATTTTCCATTGGGAGAAGATTCTGATGCGGTCTTCTGTTTGTTAAATCTGATTTGAGGCTAGCTTTTTGTTTTTTTTTTCTCTAGGGGCCCGTTGCTTTGTCTTCCACAACAGATGAGGAGGCAGGCATTGACATCAATCATGCCACTCCTTCATCTCACGCAGGTGGGAAGGAATATGGATGGTTTTACGTGTCAGTTAGAGTGGGATTGTTCCTTTGGGTATGATATATATCCAATTTATGTACCTACATTCAGAAATGAACCAACTATTGCTCATTTTGGACATTTTGGTCATTGACAGTTGAGTAAAATTCCAATCGATGGATATTTGCCTTTGCAGGTTGCTTTGCTTAATCTCATCACTATTTCATCAACTTGGGCTAGAGTGATTGATGTGATGGACAGTGAGGTTTGTGTGTTGCCATGTGTTATGTCATTAAGTAACTAGTATACAGTTTATCATTCTCACTTTTTTCTGTATCCAGTCAGGTTCAAGACTCTTCGGTTTCATTGGTGCGGGTGCTACACTAGGCCAGCTGTTTGGCTCCGTGTTTGCCACGCTAATGGCCTGGTTGGGTCCGTGTATGTATCTGCCTGCTTCACACTCTAAAGTTTTGTCCAATTCCTCTTTCTCCCTTCAGTTGTGAATACTGGACTGTTTCGACTTCAGTGTTGCTTCTCTTTGCTGCCCTTTTTCTGGAACTTGCTGCACAATCGTCAAAAGGGATCAATCAAGATTTATCTCATATTCCTGAAGAGTTATCTCCCATCAGGTTAGGTGGATTTTATGTACTTCCATTTTTCATATGAACTGCAGAAAACATTAAATGTGGAATGCTTGCTGCCATGGGGTCAGTCTCTTTTAGAAACTGTGTGCTTGCATGTGGAGCATTGCTAGGCACTACTGTGGGCACAAACGATTGCATGTTTGGAATTGAGCAGCTGTCATTTCCTCATAGTGCTGAAGATAACTTAATCTTCAAGTAACATTTGGAAATCCTTTATAGTTTGTGAAGTGGATCATGGAGTCTTTAATGAATGGTTCGTGAATAAATTTAAGAGGCTGGGTTAACTTTCTCATTAAACTTATTGTGGCCTTGTCTCATCATATGGGATTATTACCTTCCTCCTTAAATGTCAATCATCACTTTGTCTGCCAAATTCAGATGATGAGTCTCTTTCTGATATATGTGAGATTTGAAAGGAAGATAGCTTTGGTAAGACAAGTTGGAATTCATATAGGTGAATTTCCACTTGATGTTCAGATTTGTCCCTACCATGATTTGTTTGGTTTCAAGTCACATATCTCAAGCCCATGTTCCAGCAATAGTGAGCTTAGATTACGAGAGTCTAACTTTCTGAAATGAAACCCAACCATTTTGGCTTGATTTTCTGGCAATCGTGAGCTTAGTTTTCTTACGTTGGATTACCATGATTATGCAGCCTTTCTCTTCACTTGTTAGAAAGACAAACTTTGTGCTGAGCATTGTTAATCCTTTTCTTTTAGACAAATTGATCCTGATCAACAAAAGGACTCTGATGGAAAGACCGAACCTGCTGTTTCTTCTCCCACATCAGCTACTTCAGCGGTGAAGCCTCGGCTTTGGGCAATTTTAGATGGACTCTGGCTTGTTTTATCCTCCACATATCTATTACATGTCTCTTTATTTCTCTGGCTGAGTGCAGTTGTCTCATCATTCTTCTATTTTCAGGTAAGATAAGCTTATGGCTTTAAATTTGAATGTAATGTTTGTAGAATAGTCTTATGACTGACTGCAGAATTTATACCTACTGAAGGTTTTCCTTTGAGCATTTTTTTAACCAAGGTTTACTTTGGAAGTCTATTCATTTGTCTTTTCTTCCAGACATCGAGCATTTGCTGGATGCTCTTGGGATTTTTACTGAATTTCCTTGTGTCTACAACTGCAGAAAGTTACTGTGATAGCAATGGCTGTTTCAAGCTCGACTGACCGGAGAAAATTGTTTGCCCAGATTAACAGCTTCATTGCCATCTTCATACTTGCAGGCCAACTCACATTGACGGTATTAAATTTTTAAAATTTCTGCAGTTTGGATGGATGAGCATTAGGTTATCACTTATCCGGATGTTATTAATTTGTTTGGAGGGATGTGCTTAGTGGATATTGTTTTGCTTCTCTGTTCTTTCGCTTGAATGTTGGGCGGATTCATGGGGCCATCCATTTACTTTCACTGTTGTTTTGCTCGAGTGGTTGTGATGAGCAATCTCCTTTTAAAAATAGGATGTAAACTTCTGAAACAAGGGAGAACTTATATTTGCCCTTATGAATAGACCATGGTATTTTAAGCTCCTGAAGCAATTCTTTTTCCTTCAATAAGACCTTGCATCCTTGGCTATAAGTGATTGCCAAGCAACTAACTTCTTCATTTAATCTGGTCTGAGTTGAAGCTTTTCTCCAACTTAAGAGGAAGTGCTATTTGTACGTCAAAACTTATGCAAATTTCTCTGTATTGTTATTCTGATGCACCTTGATTTCATCTTAAAGAGATTTAAGATTTGAGGTTCTCTTTTATTAATATTTGTTTTTGTCTAATTCATGGGACATTGCAAATTGGATCACCTTTTTTATTATATTGCATATACATTCTGTACCACTCTAATAGTTTGCAGCCTTAGGGGTGTCCTTTAAATGCTAGAGAAGCTTTATTTTGTATCTATTTTAATTATAATCTATGTCATTATTCATTTAAAACTTGCATATATTGTAGGGTGGTTGCATTCTTGCTGTTGCTGGGGTTACTGTTGCTATTTCTTTTGCTCCCTTTAGTTGCCTTGTTAAATGTGGTTGGTTGTGGTTGCAAATTGGATCACCTTTGTAATTAATATATTGGTTTTGTCTAATTCATAGGACATTGCAAATTGGACCTTTTTATTATATCATATATACATTCCCTGCCACTCTAATAGTTTGCAGCCTCAGGGGTGTCCTTTAAATGCTAGAGAAGCTTTATTTTGTATCTATTTTGATAATAATCTATGCCATTATTCTTGATTTGGAGTTTCAAACTTGCATTTATCGTAGGGTCGCATTCTTGCTGTTGCTGGGATTACTGTTGCTATTTGTTCTGCTCCTCTGGTTGCCTTGTTGAATGTGGCCGTGGTTGCAGTTTGGCCTACTTGGGTGGCAGTTGCAATTTCTGAGACCTTGCGAAAGGTGTTAAACTATGCCTTATTTATTTATTATCTATATATCATCCAGAGATGTTGAATTTATCTGACCGTAATTTCTACATCTGCAATTCCTCATTTCATCCTCCTGAATTCACACTTTTGTGTAGTCTTAAATATAGAAGCATGAAAACAAAAGAGGGGTGATATAGTATCTGCAATTTCAGGTTGTCACGTATGTTGTTACAAGGCCTGGAAGAGAACTTTTGTTTACTGTAGTCTCACAGGATGAGAAGTACAAAGCTAAGGTATGAATATTAACTCATCGATAAAGTTGTTTATCTCTCGTTAAGTTTTTTATTTTGGGTAAACATAATTGCAAGTTGATTAGGATGATTTTTTCAAATCATTTAGAACTTCTGTCATGTGCATGGTACCATTGATTCGTGGTCAGACTGGTTTTGGCTTTTGGGATGATGAATGAGTCTCACTCCGTTTCATCTGAATACTGCTAGTGCTATGGCATGATGATGAAGAAGAAATGCTGGGAATTACGGGAGACTTATTCCTGATATGTATAAATGCAGGTATGCATAGATGTTATTGTCCAGAGATTAGGTGATGCCACGGCAGCTGGAATGTTCAAGTTGCTTTTTGGCTCTCTCAATGGGAAAATATCAACGGTCTCCCTATATGCCTTGCCTGTAAGTGGAGAACTGATTTTATGTTGGATGAGTCTTTTACAAGAAACCAAAATAGCTATGCTTATTGCTGTGCGTTAATTATACCTTCTTACTTTTCTCTGTGGGCTACCTTAGGTTTGTTTACTATGGATTTTCACAGCATTCCACCTAGGGCGGCGCCAGGCACAGCTTGCACGACACAAGAGTACCGTTACTTCCTAGAGCATATTTACTTCACAGCCATATCTGTATATTATGAGGAATTTTTTCATATATAAGAAAGTTCATTCACTTAGCAGAACACTTTTAACTTCTTTTGAATAGAATTTTATAGTGGTGATCATATCTCATGATGTTCGAGCTTATCTTCTCAACGGAAGCATCAGACATGCTCGGCCTCATTGTGTGCAGTGGAACAGTTGCAGGTGGTTAATCTTATTCGAATGATCTTTTATCAAATATAATGCTATTGCGATAGAATTTCTTCTCTGAGAATTCACCATAGTTTGGTGTTAGTAGAGATCAAATGTCCTTAAATATTTTCTATACCGCATGCTCAGAATTATTGGCATTTGGCTTTTGCCAATGGAAAAGCTCTCACGGCTTTTGAGCTTCTCGAAGCAATCACATACATCATAAATCTGGAAGGAACTTTGTTGGGCCTTTTGAAATCTGATTTTGATGACTTTAATGTGGGTTTCTTGCATGTGCTGCTTCTGTATAATTTGCACTCCATTCGCTATGAAGTACATGCTTCGTTGGCACCTGCAAGTGCTTCTGTCCTTACCTGAAGCTTTCATTCAGGCTCTTGTTGTAGGCTCTTGTTTCATTAAATCTGTTGAATGGCTTAAAAGTTGAGACAAGTCTAAGCTAAACTGTGAAATGCCATTGCAGCTTGCATCCTCAATGGCGGAGCTTCGACGCCAGGAAGTGCTCCTCGATGCATCCCACTTGTATTTTCTACTTTTCCAATCGGGACCACAGCCAGTTCAGGTTTATATTGTTGTAGGCCATGGATTCACTCTAATGGTTCGAAAATGACGGCAGCATTGAGATACACAACCAAAGTTGACTTTCCTGAAATCACATTTCCCTCTGGTTCTGTTCACAGAAGACGGAACATTTTGCCTCACATGATGCCAATTACAAGCATGGATTAAAAACAAAAACCTCCATTGCATGGGTTACCAATCAAATATGCGTTAAATTCCTAAGCCATGCTCTCGGATTGAATAAGCAGGCGATTCTTAGTTAAACATAGCTCAAATTCCAATCTTAAACTCTAGAAATATGAGAGCTCAAATAAACCATTTCTATTCACCGTTGACTACGGTTCGTTGGACCTCAATTGTACTACAGAAAGGAACCGGCACCTGACATCATATCAACACCATGCGTCGATGTTCTCAGTGTACATATAAAATTGAAAAACCATTTAGATTAAACGACAACGGGTTTCAAATTCTTTTCCAACCAAGTTTTGTATAATCCTCGAGGATGCCAAGGTTTATGTGCCTGTAACAGTAAACCAACAGAGGCCATTCTTCTCTGCCTCAACTACCCTCCATAAAATTGTTCCATGCTCCGAACCTCTGATGGTATATCATAGGGAAGAAGTTGTCTTGGCAAAGATATCGAATAATCGGACACCTACAACCAAATATCAGGGATACGTTATAGAACAGACGTAGCCAGGAGTTAAAACGGAAAAGCACTTATAAGTAAGGAAGACCAGGGCGCACACTGAACCCAAAGAGTCTTTAAATAGTTTCTCAGATCTCAAGAGCATGATCACCTTAAGAGCATGAAGCCTAGCCTAATCAATTCAAACAAATCGAGCCATGTAAGTACCTAATTTGATTCTCTTCCGATACAAAACAATGATTAGACAAACATGTCACTCAGATCTTCACTTCACGCATGGTTTAATAGCAATCTAAACGATTGATAGAGGATCTTGCCAAATTTGAATGACCAAATCCCGTGAACCAAAAACCTGATATAGATAATATAATAGTTACAGCTGACATGAATAACTATCGAGACTGCTGAGAAGATGCCACAAGATTGTCAGAGAGATCGGGAAGTAATTTTCCATGGAGAATATAAGAAAGAGCAACTGTCTATTATATGGACATTCAAGTCCACCTCAGCGAGAAGAGAAAGCCTTGACAAATTGGAAGAAAGAAGGAAAGAGAGTCCTTACATGGACATTCAAGTCCCACGAAGAGAACGTACACGGTCCTGAATCAAGCTTCTCTCCCAATCAGCTATACCTTCAAAAGCATATTCTGGAAGACTCTCTAAAGGCTCCTTCCCCGGATCATTCTTGGCCAGATCATAGGTAGCTCCACGTATGGCTCTTTTATTCGGACCACAAGGTCGTTTTGCAGTCAGAAAGGCATAAGCCTTGTTCAGCTGCTCCATTGCCACAAATCATAGATTCAGATGTTACAAAACTTTAAGCCAATAGCTTAAGTGATTTAATCAACCTAAAATAGAAAATCCATTATGCGGTTCATGTTCTGTATACTAGAAGTTAGTTCAGTCAAGTCACCAACTTTATGAAATGAAAGTGCCTTACCTCCTACAAGGTCAGCAGTAAAAGAAAAGCAGTTTCTCCACTTTATCTTTTTAATGCATTTCATTCGACATAATAGCATCTTGAAGGTATTTGTAAATTGCATGCACAAGCATGACATCATTGGTAAAAGGAAGGAAGCTTAAGGACCAAAACCTAAAGAAAATCACTTTACTTACTAAATTCTGCAAAAAAGTTGAATACGAGATGGGCTTGAATGGCAAGATAGTTTTTTTTCCATGTCCAGAATCCCACAATTGTCAAAGAATCGATCTGAAAGCAGTAAATAAGTGCTTTGAGGAAAGAAGTATCAATGCGAGGACTCACATCCATGCCACAGAACCAGTACAAATAAGCAACTGCAACGGCAGGGGCCCTTCCAAGACCAGCTGTACAGTGCACATAAACCCTCCCTTTTCCATCTGAGATTGCCCACTCTAAAGATGACACAGCTTTGGGTAATCCACTTCTCAACGAATCTGGGTCGAAATCTCTTGCCTACAATGCATGAAATAGGCAGTCTATTCATTCATTAATAGAACCACACCATAGACAATTTTCTAAGGCTACAATAACTGCGAAAGAGATCTCATAGTGTGTTCATGTCATCTCCAAGTTAGTGAACATGAAATGACTATTCTTGAATCTCGAAAATGGAATAACATTGCTTGAATTTTCCAAAGTGGAAACTTTAAACATAATTTAGCTGAAGCAACATTTTCTAGAAAGAGGGCGAAATACGTTCGCTCACCGGCCTTCTCATATGCTGGATTCCAAGTTCTTGACATCTTCTCAGGATAGCCTGGAAGTCGACTCCCCAGTATTCAATGTCTCTATCTTGCTGCAAATTTAATATGTAAGCCACATTCTCTTCATGTTTAAGATGATCAATATCTTCGGGTTTCTGAGGCTGCGAGCCCACGATCAAATTATCAGTTATCAGTGTGTAATTCATGCCTGAACACAGGATCTGACTATTAGATCATCACAATACTTCAACCAGCCACATTTAGCATCTAGTCGCTGGAAAGGAATTACTCATGTTCACAAGCATAAACACAAAAGAAAATGAATGTAGCTCAGGTATCCGACCAAAAAGCTTAAAGCTTTTAGGATTCCCTTTTGCTCTATTGATGATACTGATAGTTATTTAGGCAAAGGGAGACAACTTCAATTTTTGTCAACGGACTTTAACCGAACGACGATGGTATGTCGCTGCACATAATCTGACTTTAGCAAAAAGGCAGTCGGCCATTAGAAGGATAACAAGTAGACCCACGAATTGTTTAGACTAAAGAAACAAAACCAAGAGTAGAGTTTGGGGGGGTGGGGTTGGTGGTCTACGACGTGACAAAGTCAAAAGGATCATCCATCTTTCCACCAAACAGAACATGCACTACATTCATGAATCTGAATATATTTCCTCATTAGAATATGCGCAGAAAAGTAATGCAGGCCATAAAGTCAACGAAAGACAGACAAGATTCCGTTCATCCTAGCATTCTCAATCAGCCAAAACTGACCAACCCATCATGCTGAGACAAAACTAACGAAACATAAAAACAGGAACTTTCCCAAATGCGAGATCAGCAACACTACTGTAGAGCCTAAATCGATAATTATCTTGTGAAAAAATATACATACAGACCAGAAAAAAAAAAAGGGAATCAACGGATTTTTACCAAGATCATGGTGATATTCATAAGGGTTCCTCATCATCCTCTTCATGGCTGTGTTATAATCCTCCGTCCTGCTTCCGGGAACAGCTGACACCCTCATTGTGGTGGGTTTCCACCTAGGCTCCACCCCATCTTCTGATACCCCTCCACACGAGACTCTGCTCAGCTTGAAGGGATTGCTGGAACCCACAACACCGCGCACGTGCCCCTGCTTCCTCTCCTTCATCGTAAAGATTGCATCTCTGTCGAGGGGGTACATGAGGACCAAGGAAGGACAGCAGGTTTTGCCAATGGCCTCCATCCTCTCGCCTCTTCTTCTCTGGCAACTTTCTCTCGGCTGATCCCACCACTGGGTTTGGGTACAAGCCTTAAAGGATTTCCACAGCATCCCTCGTTTGACTATAATGTCCTCCTACTTTTTGCCCACTTTTCGTGTTCATGTAAGGACTTTTAAGGTCAATTCCCTTCTTGAATTTTCTTCCTTCTAGGTTTTGCTACGGTAGAACTCGGCATTAACTTTCGGAGGGTTGGTCGAGTAGTGAGGTTGATTTGCTCGTCTTTGATCGAATTAACGTGGTGTAGCTTATTTAGGGAAATTAACAAAAACAGTTCGTGAACTTTAGCTTAATATACAATTTCACCCATGAATTTTTAATTTGTTTAATGTGGTCCTTGAATTAGTCTACATTAAACGTTTTCATATTAATCCAAGCACGGGATTGAACATGTACTAAAAGTTGAAGGACTACATTAAATAAATTAAAAGTTCATAGACAAACATATTATGTTAAAGTTCAGGAATTATATAGAACAAATTAAAAGTCTATGGACCAAATTGCACATTGAGCCAAAATTTAAGGACTATTTATGTCATTATCCCGCTTATTTATTGTATCAATTGTAAACCAAAATATTAATGTAAAGCTTTATTTATTTCATGAAAAAGTTGACCTTTTTTTTATGGGAGAATGTCTTCAAAGAAATTATTTTTTAGGATTTTTCTTGCATTGGGTTAACATTTAAAAATGAGCTTGAAATTATTTTTCATCATTGGAAATGGAAAACTACATTTTATTTTCCTAAATAGATATGCATTATTCGTGTGATACAAAGAAATATTTAACCGCTGGAGTCTCGATCACAAAAGACATAGTTTCTTGAGCCAACCACTAGGAACTCAAGCATGGGCGTGGAGGCTTAATCCTGATATTGATGGACCTTGGATTAGGCGTTAGTGACTTGGACACGAAAATTGAGTATTTAGGCATGATCGACAAGGATCTAGATATAGGCACTAGGGTCTTAAGCCCGTCCTCAATGGATTTGGCACACTGGCAAGGCACTTTCAAGTCTTGACTCAGTAAGGGAGCCGAGAACTCAGGCACAACCATTAAAGAGTCGAGCACAAGATCCGAGTATCCAAGCACAACCCCAGGGACTTGGGCATGGGCACCAAGGACTTGGGCCAAGGCTAGAGGGACCCGAACCTAGGATTGGTTGACGAGAACCCGAGCATGGGCGTCGCTGATTGTTCAAATTTGATGAGGACATGAACCCATTCAGGAGGTCAATAGTCCACAAGTTGTACAAGCCCGGTGTGTGTGTAGAGGAGCAACTGATCTATCGGTGGCTGGTGTATCGGTGCAATCATCTGTTACTACCGCCAAATAGCAACTCCATCATCAAAACAATGAAAACAATTTCAACGGAGGAACACAAATATTTCTTGGTTATATTGCTTGCTTTTCACGAGAGCGTTGGGGGACCGCGGCCTTTTTGGAATAATGTTATCTACATGATTTTTTTATTACTTATCCTCGAATTGGGAGAAAGAGTCGGCGCCCCCGCAATTCAATGTATTGACTTTTGCCTTCGTAAATTGGAATTTGTGACGATTAAAAAGAAGAAAAGAAAAAAAAAATCAGAGGAATTTTCCATGATGAAGCTAACCGATCAGTGGGCTTAAGGCCCATGCTATGAAATGGGCCATTAGTCAATGGACATGCTTCATATTTTAAGCTCTCTCTTCTTCTCCTGTGCAAATATTTCAGCTTCTTGCACATCATGTGGTCATTAACTTCGTATGTTCATTTCAATGAGCATTTCAAAAAAAAAAAATTTAAGGATTTCGATAACCGGCGTCCTCAAACATGTTAACGTATGAAGAAAAAAAATAGAATATACTACGTTTGTAGTTCATAAAGCGATTAAAGTCTAACATCGCGAATCTTCAAACTAGAAGTGGACGACGACTTACATGCGTTTAGATTGAGGGGCTGGAACTCGAACCATAATGGAAAATGACCTTTTGTTTTCTTCCTTCTTGCAAGTTTGTTTTATGTTGGAAAGGGGTCATCGTCAACATGAATCTCTTGAAATGTGAAGCCGTAAAGTATGGGCAATGAATAGAGGTCAAAGTAAAGTGGCAAGTGGGTATTTGGTGCCATGTTTGGTGCTGAACTGGTGGATAAATTAGGCACGTTTTCACGTACTCGGATTCTCTCCAAAAGTCGCAATTTAAACTCTCCTCCAAGGAAGTCCATAGAGTAGTTCAATCAAATTATTCGAATTTTGGAGCTATTTTGGTCAATATATTCTCCTTAGTGTTTCAATACGCAAAACTAATAAACAAATAAGTAAATGAATAAATAAATAGAAATAAAAGGAGCCAGTAGGGTTAGAAGAGAAGTCGGAGGTCACTTTCCATATTTTCTTTTTATAAAGTGTTCACATCACAAGAAACTCACTTCTCTCTCCCTCTCTTTTTAATATTATTATCTGTTTTAATAATTGATGGAGGAAACCACAGGTTTTATGTGGCCTTTGTTCAATAAGCTGTACCCTCTGATAGAGATTAATATCTATATATTTATCTTTATTTTGTGGATAATTTTCGTGGTCCGCGTTATTTAACGCCTCTCTTTCGAAGCGAGCTCTCGAAATTTCCAAAGGAATATGGAAAATATCGAATACAAAAGATCTAACACGCACAATTTGAAAAGTCATGGGCACTTAAAATGAGGAAAATTCATTTTAATTGATTAAGAGTGTGTAGAAAGGAACCCTTGTTTTCATTTTCTCCCTGGTTTCCTAAGATGGATGTTAATGAGCTTGCATTGTAGCATTCCCTTATTGGGTCGCCTTGTGCTGGGGTCAAACATTGTGTGGCTTTTGTTTCAGACAAAAGCACAAAAGCACCATGATGTGTCTCTATTAACACTAGGATCCCCTAACTTTAAATTGTTTGGCAGACAGATCCTCAAATCATCTGCTTACCCAGATGCCTAAAAGGCTCCAAAAATTATCTTTTCCCATCTTTTCTTAATATTATATACTATATATATATATGTATGTTTTTGAGATGACACATGCACAAATGCCTCACTTCATTGTCTGATTACCTCTCAACCAAGAATTTATTCCTCCAATGCTTCACTTTCATGTCTGATTAGCTCTCAACCAAGAATTTATTCCCCCTCACCAACTTCACTTCAATTATTTTTCTTTTAAAATTCCCTGTTTTTTTAAGTCCGATTTGGTGCTAAGATCACGAGCTTCCCATCCCACCTTTCTCCATAGCTTTTTCACTGTTCAAAGGCATGACTAGTGCCCGTGTACTTAAGTAGGTGTTGATTAATCTCTCTGATTAGTGCGCAGAACTGAAGCTGATCTCCCTTTTTTCTGGTTCTGAGGGATGTGGGAGCTCCATTGCCGTTACATCTGTCAATCTCTGATTTCAAACCACACAGCAGAATCCCACTGAGGAGAGAAAGTGGGCAAGTGTTTTGTCATGAGCTCTTTATCATTTTTCTGCTGAATTTATTCTGGAAAATCCACTAAATTGCAGAAATACATTTCTGTTTTGTTTTCCTCCAAAGGACGATTCAATATCCAACCTGCCCAATTCCGTATCCCTACAAAAGGTAATATATTGCACGATTTTAGCAAGAGTATCCCGCGTTTTTGGCACAAAATCAATCCATCGATCTATATGGAATACATGTATGAGCATGTCTCCGTTTGCACCTGATAAAGGTGGTGTTCTTTTTGCCCGAGTTGCCGGAAAAATTATGAATTGTAGCTCTTCCTTTCGATTCGGGACTCTTGAATGCTCAATTAGTCCCTATTGATTGTAACAATATTTAGGTAATTATTATGATATATAGGTTTCAGTGGCAACTCTTTATATCATACATACCAAAAAAATAAAATTTAAAACCCATAACATCGTCTTTCTAGATGCGAGTAAGTAGAATACAAAAGTATAGTGATTAGATTTGTATTTTTTGGGGCCCATTAACCAATTCTTTTTGTAAAATATTCTTAGATATGGACTACTGGATGTGATGATAACTTGTGATAGGCATACTTGGTATGGCTGTTTTCCATATTGATTACTCGACATTTGTAATGAATCATAATTTAAATAAGGAAGAAAATCTTCCTTTAATAATACACCAAGATGCCAAGTCCATCCAATTTTTTAATGGTGTTTATAATATTAGTTAGGTCTAATTTCCGATGCCATTTAAAAGGATGACTGAAAATCGGCGGCAATTTGTTCTCTTGCCGCTGCAATATCCCTTAGATAGAACCCATATCTAAAAACCTTTTTTTTTTTTTTTTTTTTTTTTTGGCATTTTACTCTCTTAAATTAAAAAAAAAAGGGTAAAGAGAAAAAGCACAAGAGAAAATAAAGTAATTTCAGAAACCATCTTGGCACCTGCTCTCTCCCACCTCTTTTTCTCTACTGTCTATTTGACAGATGGACAAATTCACAACTTTATGGGGCATTGAATCACATTAACTCAGTGGTAAACTTTTTTTATTCTTCTACATCTTACCATAAGATTCAAAATTCATGGTAGCCCCATCTCTCCCCCTTTCAGATTATTATTATAATGGTAGTTCTGTCGAGGAGAGAGTAAAGTCGAGTCAAGATCCGAAACTCCTTGCGCAGTTGCAGAACTCGAACGCTGTACACAGTCATCATGACATGGGGATGAGCCGATCGCATAATTACAAAAGCCAAGCTCCAAAAAACATACCTTTCGAATTTATCTTCGCTATCTTTTTCTTTTTTCCAATCAGATAATTTATACAATGAGCCCCTGCTAGTGTCCCTCCCTCGTACGTAAGAGAGATTTGTTGCTTGCTTTAGTTTTTTTCATTGCCCGAGACATGTTGGTTTCGCTTGCCATCGACAACTTTGGCTGATTTGACGAGAACGTTCAAAGTGGCTCCAGAGGGTCTTTTCATGTGAGCACTATACAAAGCAGAAAATGCCAACGATCTAGTGTTATCAAGCTGTATACTCCCTTGGTTAATCTCTCTCTCTCTCTCTCTTTTTCTCTCGGCCTATATAGTTTTATATGCATTAAAGTACAACCGTGAAGAGACCTCGTGATATGCAAGCTTGGAAGCAACTTGCTTTGGATCAAACACATGTACAACGAAACTACATGGCCATGTAAAAAATGCAATATGAAATGAAGCTGAATTGGAAAAAAAGTATAGGAGTTTGGCATAAGGGCACAACAGTCTATGTACAGCCATTTATTTTACGAATCCATCCTCTTTTGCCCAGATTTTGTGAAAAAATAACTATCTTAGAAATTGAATATTCCTAATGGGTATTTGAGGGGAAAAAAAAAAGAAAAACAAGAGAGACAGGGAGAACCAAAAAAGAAGAAAAGAAAAAAGTGATCTCTAATTACCTCCTCAGTTAATATATTCTAAGGTTCCAACTCCACGGCCTTGAGGTTTCCATCTTCTTTGGGCTGGCCATGTGAACCGTTGACCCCACCCTGGCCACCGCCGCTACGGGCGTTGACCACCCCAAACTTCACCAGCAATTCCTCGCCCCAGTCCCATAAGTGCAGCACAATGTATGTCCCGATCCCGCCGATCAAACCGTACGCGATCGAATACGTCAAGGGCATCAGTAGCAGCGTCACGAACGCTGGGATGGCGTGCCGCATATCGTTCCAATCGATCTCCACCACCGACTTCATCATCAGCACCCCCACTAGGATCAGCGGCGGCCCCACCGCCCACGCCGGTATCGACGCCAGCAGCGGCGTTATGAAGAACGCCAGGAAGAAGTAGCCGGCCACGGTCAGCGCCGTGAGGCCCGTTCTCCCGCCCTCCCGGATCCCCGTGGACGACTCGATGAAGGCCGTCACCGGCGACGTCCCCAGCAGCGACCCCACCACGATGGACGTGGCGTCGGACATGAAGGCGAAGTACTGGCCCTCGAAGTCCCCGTTCTGGTCCGCGAAGCCCGCGAACCGGGCCATGGAATAAAGGGTTCCCGTGGTGTCCAGGATGTCCACGTACAGGAACGTGATCAGGGCCTCCCAAAAGTAGCCCTTCCCGATCTTCTTGAAGCTCAACGCCCCGGCCGTCTTCTTGATCACGTGCACGTCCACCACCTTCTTGAAGTAGGCGTAGGCCGCGTCGCCGGAGTCGGTGTGCGGGAACGCCGTGACCTCGGTGTTCCGGAACCACGAGATGGCCGTTACGAACACAATGCCGTAAATCATTGCGCCCTTTACGTTCTTGATGAGGCAGTACGCGATGATCACGAACCCCACGATTCCCAGCCACATCGTCGGGCTCTCCATCCGATTCTGCGCGCAGTAGATGGCAGCCGAGACGGTGCCCCCGTCGAGCAGGCCCACCGTGCCGTTGGCGGTGGTCTCGACCGGGGCGACCGAGAGGAGGGACGAGCTCGGGCAGCCCCCGAGGGTCAGCAAGGTCGACCCGCTGTACCCGACCAGCCCGATTCCCTCGCTGTTCTGTAGGCCGATGAACGCGAGGAAGAGGCCGATTCCTGCGGACGAGCTTATTCGGACGGGCTTCGGGATGAGCTTCGCGAGCTTGGCCCGGAGCCCGATGGCCGAGATCAACAGGAAGAGGAGGCCTTCGATGAAGACCGCGGCGAGCGCGCTCTGGTAGGATATGTTGCCCGACCCGTGGTACCCGACCACCGTATAGGCGAAGTAGGCGTTGGTCCCCATTCCCGGCGCCAAGGCGAGCGGCAGATTGGCGAATGTCCCCATGATGACGCACCCGATGAGGGAGGAAGCCACCGTCGCCACGATCAGATCCTTGCGCACCTGCGTCAGGCAGAGCGCGTACCCCGGGTTCACCGGGTCGAACTTGCACGACGCGTCGGGCTGGACGACGTACAGGCCCGACCCCGTGCAGTTGCTCACCGAGATGGTCGTGTCCGAGCACAGCGGCACGCAGTCGGACACCGAGCACGGCCCGCCCGAGTCCGTCAGGATCGAGGCGTTGACCGCGAGGATGTAGGCCATGGTGAGGAACGTGGCGGTCCCGGCCCGGAGCTCCGTCGTGAAGGTCGTGTTCCGCTCCGACACCTTGAACCGCCTCCCGACCCAGCTCCCCGCCACACAGTCGTTGAGCCGGGTCAGGGGGCTCCTCCTCCTCGACCTCTGCGGCTCCGGCGGCGGCGGCGGCGGCAGCTGAGTCTCCATGACCATGAAAAGGAGAAGGGGTCGCGAGGCAACCTCGTTCTTGGCTTCGGCGATAGGAACTAGGGAGCGAGGAGGGAGGAGGAGGAGTGGGGGGGTGTCAGAAGAGAGAGATTATAATATATAGATGGAGCGACGAGAGGTAATAATATAATTTCAGGGACGCAGGTGTTTCCGGACCAGACCTCGGGGCAGGCTTCGATCTGAGGTCTAATGGGGTGGGAGAGATTCTTATAAGAATCTGGAATCTTTTCTTGATTCTTGAAGCCCAAATCGCAACCCTAAATACGGCAGGCCGTTCAGTGATAGCCTGATTTTTTTTTTCCTCGTAAAGGATACGACCAAAGCTTGCCCTGCTTCTTTCCATATATATTTACATATATATATATATATATATATATATATACATGACTAAATTATAATTACCCTGAATTTCTTTTTTGAATTTTCGCCACCACATCCTTAGGGGGGTGGGGATGGGGAAAAAAAGAAGATCAGTTGCGAACAGAATTCCCATTCAACGTGAGGTGTTTGGGTCTGTATGGAACTCGGCAGACAACTTTCCTCGGCGCCCTTTTTTTCTTCCCCGGTTGCATTCCCACGTGCACAATTAGGTTTTCTTTTCTTTCCCCGATCAGAATTCGACCAAAACCTCCGCTAAATTTGAAATTTCCTTTTCGTGGCGGATGAGGATGTCCGGTTGCCGTAATGTGAAAGCTATTAGAAAACAAAACGAAGAAGAGATTGAAGTGCTTTTCATTGACATATCGGCAAACCCAAAATAATGTCTTGCGACTATCATATCATATCATCAGTTCTAACGTAATTCACACGTCATTATTCACGTCCACTGATAAAAGTCCATGGTCCTCCCTTGGGATGGGATAGGTCAGTCCATGCGGCCGCGGCAGCTTTTCGCACTGCGGATTTTTGGTCATGATCGGGCTGGTTACGATTAATCTATTATGTTGCCCTCCTTAAAGGCAAAGTACCTTTCGACGCGACCACCTAATTTTTTTCTAATGATGGCCTCCTCTAATTCTCAAAAGATCGAGGGCCGCCTTGTCCCATCGCCTCCGTTTCATATTACCTCCGACCAAAGCAAGGAACAAAAAGACAAAAGGAGGAGAAGAGGAGGAGGAACGAAAGAGGTGAAGAATCAATACCCCTGAAGATAGTCGAGAGTAAAAATTCCTAATTACATGTGTGTCTATATATATATAGCCAGCCACACGATGATAGCACGTTGGCTACTCGTATATATGTATATATATATATATAATGTGTAGAATTGTTAGAATTAATAATACATCTAAATTTTAACTCATATTTGATGAGTTTGGTAGTTATATGGATTAGTTATATTCAATAAATAGATTTTGTAAGATTTGTGAAATCACTTCCAACTTTTCTAAAAGTTAAAGCTATTAAATGAGTGCGTGATTTATTATTTAAATATTCTAATAGATCTAAACCTAATTTCATGGGTCATAAATGGATTTAATATAGATGTTAATGGGTTCATAACTTATTTAGATCCGATTCACTTATATGACTCTCTTCACTTTCGCTCACCCTTACTTGATTTCGCGTTTGATCACTTCATGCTTTCATCTTAGTTTCAATATGAGTTTTGCTGGATTGGGCTAAATAAAAAAGTATTTTAACGATATGGGTTAAATTAGGTATGTGTTAAGTCTTGTATGAGTTCTTACAAGATTTATACCGCATGAAATATGTCGGATTAAATGAGTCAATTCAAATTGGCCCATTTTTAACTGCATCCGAACCATCTATTTAACAGGTCTAATCATGTAACATAATCATTACATTATTTACCTCGCTATTCATCGGTGACGGCTAAACCTTGTTTAAGACTCTTTCCTTTTCTATAAAAGTCAAAAGTTTTTTTTGCTTGCGGGGGAGGGTGTTTAAGGATGAAGTTATTCCCCACGTTTTAAGGATCCGGTCTCCTTATTTCTCCGATCAGATGGAATTTTGCTAATAGGATCTTTTCCATTCAATTTGGGTCGTAAACGTTATACTTGATTTGAATTGAAGATGCAGTTTCTCGAGGGGCCCGGTTTCAGCCTACCCCGATGACACGAGCTGAGGAACATTGATGGTAGAACCAGCATTTAATGAATCAACGACTTCACGAGCTGGAAAAAGTGTAAAATCTGTATCGCCTAGCATGAGAAGTGGTGTCGCACTTAATCCAATGCCATCATCTCATCCACACATTACAACCTAACACAAATGCGTGTGCCCCACGAGTTCAAAGCGAAAATCCTAAGCTTATCCGATTCAATGACGCGGTACTAGCATGCCATGTGGTATTACCATTACGGGATGAGCTCTTCCAGGCAGGCATTGTTATGGGACTATACAAACTTTTACTTCCTCGCGATTGAATGCTCGAGCTACTTCCCCATGGACAGAAAATGATAGATCCGGCCATGACAATTGAACAATCCCTCAATTCGATTGCTCCTCAGATTTTGCCCCAATCCATTATATCTATCAGCTGCCACATTGATGAATTCAGGATCAAATTGACAAGGCGGTAGTTGTCATATCTTTATGAAGGTCTGCTCGTGTTAGTGTCAAGATGTCCTTTTTCTTCTTATTTTTCTTTTTGGCTTAGGACCCATCTTGACAGTTCATAGGTTGCTTGGTTTACCAGGATATCCAATCAATTGAATATTTGTGTGTCTCCATTTGAAAAGAATAAATAAACTACTAAAAAGCAGTTAGTCGTCTTAGACTATTTTGGCTGAATTCGTCCGTTTTGTACCAGAAACCTCTCATCCCCATCACGCTAAGGAGAGGGTACTTACGATTACAAACCCCAATTGCTCAGCCCATGGGAAGATACGTAAAAGACACTCTTGTTTCTCGAATTTGACTAATTAGCCTTCAATTATTGCAAAGTTTTCGCATTGACTTGGCCAATTTTCCTGTCAATGTCATTCCTAGTATTAATTAATCCATTCTAATTTTACGGGTCAAATAAAAGAAGGACGCTTCATCCGATTTTTTGTTTTGTTTTTAAATATCTCAATATTAAATGACTTATTTCTTCACACGTCATTTGTGATGTGACAATTCCATAAAATAATTTTTCCATTCGAGTGTGAACGCAATACCCAGTAACTCGAGAACACCGAGTGATTTTGTGTTGTCATTAACAGTACTAACTAATTCATGTTATTTTTATTGGTTTATCTTTTTGCGTGTCAATGATTCGCAATGCACATATTACATAAGATAATTTCCCCGTTTGGCGCGGGGCACAATAACTCGATGACATTGGATGATTTTTGATGAAGTTTTCCTCTGGATGATAATGACAACCATAAGAACTACATTGAATCCCACTCATACTGGGCTCCAAGAAATTCTCTTTTTTAAACCACTGATGGATCAGTCGGCCACCTACTTCCAACACAAGGAACTTTCTAAGGATATAATAAAAAACCAGTAATTACAGATTGCAGATGCTTTTCTTTCCCCCCCTCAGTTGTTGTTATCCCCCGTGGCTGAGCTCTCTTTCTGGTCCTGTTCTACGCTGTTGCTCGTCACAAAGTAATGGAGATAAGTTTAGGGTTTGGCTGAATTATTCACCACATAAAAAGGTAACTAAAGTTGAGCCCCACATCTTCCCAACTTGTACGACCAATGACATCTCCAATGTCTTCGAGGTTCCTTAAACCCTCAAATGATTACTTTCATCACATGTAATTGGCCGCTTTCTTTTTCCCTTAATCATGAGAGAACACATTGAATCCGGACTAAATTAGGGCAAAAGGGTCACGAAGAAACCACACGCCGAAGCGATGTTCCCATTGGAGAGTGCACATTATAGAGCAGCGAGAGGAAAGAAAGGGGAGGAAAAGTTCACGGCCCGCATCATTTTCTATTTTTCAACTTGTGGGATCTTCCGGAAATGGTCCTGATCATGAAGTAGAAAGAGCAGGCCTCTTTCTTCTCTTCTCCTTTCCTTTTGTTGCTTTAGTGTTGGGGTCGAGAGCTGGATGGACAAGGATGCGTGTGCGTGCTTGCTTTTTTGCTAGTGAAAGATGATGTGAGGCAAAAGTACAAGTGCTCCTAGTGGCTTCAGATTTATCTCATTCTCAATCAGTCTTTTCATTTTCTTTTGCTGGTTCTAAGGGCATTGAAAAGATCCCCTCCTAACTCTTAATAACACAAACAGCAACGATAATTCTCATAGGATCGAATGCTTTTTTTACCATATGCTTGACAGACACCTAGTGGGGTTTGGTTTCGCTTTCTTTTAAGTACCTTTTGCTGTGGCCCTTGCCAAAGGGCCTATGTGTCTCTCTCCCTGGTGAGTGGCACTTTGATTGCACAGGATGTCAACTTCGGATGGGCATCGAAATTTGGTTCCATTCTTTTTGCATCGATGCAAACGATTCAAAGCATACGAGACGGGGAAAAGGGGTTCGGTTTTTTCTCAAATCCCCTATCCCTGGACCTAAATTACTTCATTGTTTAGCTCAAAAGTGATCAAGTCATAGTAAATTACAAAGCAAGAGGAAGAATAAGTATGATAAGTATGAAAGATGAGGGAAAAATGAGCATGAGAAGGACCGGGTGAATTTGGAATATGCTAGGTGGTTTGATGAAGAGGGTTGAGATGGGACCCAAAAAGAATCTAAGTGTCATTAACTATGTGGGCGTGATTTAGATCAGTCTTATCCAACCCTCGATCACTTTTTGCAACTGTTGCTGAAAGCCCGAAACGGCCAAGGGGGTGAACTTGGAACTTGCTCAAAATGTCTCCTTTTTTTCTCTCTCTCTCTCTCTCTCTTTTCTGTAGTGAAAAGTTTAGGAATTATGGGTACACATAAATGATTAGATGCGTTGCATATGAGCTTCTACAAGTCAATATCAAGATCAAGGAATTGGAGCTCGATCAGGTCCCTTGGCAAGTGGAATCCCTCATTGCGTTGGAGACAATTCAGGGTGAGATATATCTTTCCTTTTGTCTGCTTTCCCTTGAATGGGACAGCGGGCGGAAGAACATTTATCTAATAGTACAATTTCGATTTTTAAATTGTTCCCTGGGTATTTTTTTTCCCTTTTGGCAATTTTTTGATGTTGGGGACATGTGGGATCATCATTGCCTATTGGGAATTTAATTCCTAACCGGAAAAAAAAAATGCCCCAGCAGACAATGAGCATAACGACATTCGGCAGAGACTACCAAACCAAGAAATCGAGACGAATGATTTAGGCTAAAATAGCAATCGGTGTTTTGTCCATATTGCAAAAGAACACATCGCAAAGGACAAACATCCATTCGACAATGGAGCGATTCCCACGTAATTCTCGTTTTTGACGTGGGAATAATTGTGTTGGTTTTGGCCATTGAGGTGGGAATAATTCGAACCACCAATTCTTTATCTTGTTTAAGAAAAGATTCTGATGATCAATGGGTCGGTCATCCACGCATCCAATCGCTGAAAATCGTGATGATATCTACAAGTTTTTTCGGTTATTTTAAGTATTAATTTGTTTCTTCTTCATTCCCTACACATACATGGGAATATGCATGGCAGCTGTCCTGCGAATTGAAGTGGAAATTCATCATTAGGACATCATGATCTAGAATGGATCCAATCACATGTGATGTGTGCGAGATTATGAATCCTAATGACTTTTATATTCCAATTTAAGGAAATCCCATCTAGGTTCATTTGTTTTTCGTGTGTTGGTGTGACTTCCGTATAGCCTATGCAAGTAGCTAATCCCGGAACATGCTTTAGCAATGCAAGATCTACGCCTACGATACCATTACCAAAGTTGAGTTACACACTTTCACGAGTGAAGTTTCCAATTGATGAACTCCATTGAGCAGGAAAGACCATCCAAGTCCTCGTCTCCTCGTGCTCCCACGTCACGTCACGTCACGTCACATCACATCACGATTGCTTTCTAGGGCCTTCAAACGCATCGATGGTCCAGCCCGGCCGTCCGAGCTAAACCACGTCGAGATCCATCGAGGCTGGCCTCCAGAGCCGGCCAGAGTTGCCAAACTCATGTTGATGTGAAATTCCCCGCGCATGCGACACTTAATTATACAAGCTTTTGTTCCCGTGATGCTTTAGTTCATCCATTTTAAAATTCCTCTGCTAGGATACAAGTTATCATTCACTTTCATCGGGAAAATTCCAAAATGCTATTACTTTCTCAAATAAGGGCATAAAGTAGATGTTATCATTCACTTCGCATGCCTAGCCCTCGGGTCCTTATTTGAAAAAGGGGAGAAATGCCAAATGACGAAAATACCCTTGGCTGGTTGAAAAATTTAGCTAGTTGGCAACTGGCGACGTCAGGTCCTTATTTGAAACATCCAAAACCATTTCAGGCTCTTATTTGAAACAACTAAAGTTATTTTAAGTCATTATTTGAAATAAAATTCACTTTTGATCTTTATTTGAGAAAAAAAATGGCACTTCAAGTCCATTTTTCGAATTTTCCCACTTTCATTTGAAGTCAATTGGATAGATCAAATGTCTTCTCTTCTCATTATTGGACAACTTTGTTGTATAGAGTGAGGAGGGGAAAATCTAGACAAGAGGGTAAGAACAGCGTAAAAGTGTCATAAATTTTTGCATAATAAATTTTTTGGTTATTTTAAGTGTCGAATTGTTTCTTCTTCATTCCCTACACATATATGGGGATATGCACAGCAGCTGTCCTACGAAGTGAAGTCGAAATTCATCATTAGGACATCATGATCTAGGATGGATCGAATCACATGCAATGTGTTGAGATTATGATTCTTAACGATTTATATATTCCAATTTAAGGAAATCCCATCTAGGTTGATTTGTTCTTCACGTGTTGGTGTGACTTCCATGGAGCCTGCGCAAGTAGCTAATACCAGGACATGCTTTAGCAATGCAAAATCTACGCCTACAATACCATCACCAAAGTTGATTTATACCCTTCCACGAGCAAGTTTCTAATTGATGAACTCCATTGAGCAAGAAAGAACATCTAAATCCTCGTCTCCTCGCGCTTCCGCGTCACGTCACAACTGCTTTCTAGCACCTTTTTTTTAGTACCTTCAAACACATCGATGGTCCAGCCCGAACATCTTAGGTAAACCCCGTCGAGACCCATCAAGGCTGGCCTCCAGAGCCGGCCAGAGTTGCCAAACTCTTGTTGATGTGAAATTCCGCGCATGCTTCGCAAGACACTTTTAATTATACAGGCTTTTGTTCCCGTGATGCTTCAGTTCATCCATTTTAAAATTGCTCCGCTAGGATACAAGTTATCATTCACTTTCATCTGAAGTCAATTGGATAGATCAAATGTCTTCTCTTCTCATTATTGGACAACTTTGCTGTACAAAGAGAGGAGGAGGAAATCTAGACAGGGGGAAGGAACAAAATAGGCGTGCCATAACTTTTACATGACATTCACTATAATTTTTTCCCCTCGCTCGTGCATCACAATTTTAAAAAATTGATCACTTGAGCGCCTTTAGTTATTTGCCTTATTGGAAAATCCGTCACGGACGTCAGTCATTTTATGTTACTTTCGCTGGCGTTGACATAGAATATTTTTTTAATTTTTAATTTTAAATAATTTTTTTGAATTTTTTTCTTTTCCCTTTGCCCCTCGTTTCAGGGCCAACGAGGGAGAAAAAGAAAATTAAAAAGAAAAAATTCAAAAGATTAAAAAAATTAAAAAAATCCACATCAGATGGTAAAGTGATAAAAAAGCCCTCGCTTGCCATAAAAGAATAGGGGATGGAAAAGACAAAACAAAAAATTTCAAAAAGATTAAAAAACATTAAAAAAATTCGCTTCATATGGGAAATTAATAAAAAAATCCACATATGATGATTCGCTAGATATGAGATTTTACTCCGATGTGCCCCTTAAGTGAACGAAAAAAATTATGATATTAAAGTAAGCGTCATACAAAAATTATGGTGCTTGTGCTGTTCTTCTCCCCTAAAGAAGGCATCACACAAAACATTTCACGTGATAAATGTTTTGCAAGAAAAAGAACTTGTGAGTTGAGTCGAGACCACCTTTCTCAAGGTTGTCGGTGCTTAGGGAAACTATGGGTGCGTTTGATAACAATTCTGTTCCCGGGAGTAGATTCTGATCAGAAATGATTATTTTTTATTTCGTTCCCCGGAATAGATTCTAAGCATTTTAAGCCGTTTGATAATTGTTCAAAATTTCTAATTTTGGAATAGAATTGCGTTTGATACCGTGCTCATTGATTCTGTTCCAAATCAATTTCTTTTAATTTTTAGATAATTTTTGTACTTTTTTCCTTTTTCATCCTATTCTTCTTCTTCTTCAGGCCGGTCGCTGGATCGGTGATCGGCCAGACGAGGGCTGGCGTCCTCACCGTAGTGTTGTTGGCCCTCGGCGAGGCCGGCCCTCGTCGACTAAGCCTTGCTGAGGTTGGGCGAGGCCCGCCTGGCCATCGGCGGGGCTGGGTGAGCCTCGCTGGTGGCTGGGCTTGCCTTCAGCGAGCTCGCTGAACCTCACCCTAGCCGGCCGAGCCTCTGGTGAGCTCGCCGGACTGGTTGCTGGTGACTGGCGGACGGCAGCGGATGGTGGCGACGGGCAGTGGTGAACGGCAACAGAGGAGGGGAGAGAAGGGTTCCACTTTTTTGATTCTTTTTTTTGTTCCCAGAACAAGAATCAAATTTTTTTTTTTATTCTTGATTCTACTCCAAATCTGTTCTCGGGAACACAAATTTTACCAAACGCGATTTTGTTCCCAAACTGATCTCGGAAACAAAAAATCAGAATCAGGCACTGTTTGGAGGGCACATGTAATTTGAAGAATGAAAAGATATATTTGCATTTTTTGCACTGTTCATACATACAGGTTGCTTTTTTTGTTTCTTTTCCCTGGAATTGTCCAGGATCACTTCCTTCCTAGGACCCTGTCAGTTTTGCAGGCACTCGGCTAGACATATTTCCACGACAAGATCGATATGTACAGATCAGTCATGAAATTACGATTACTCTCATGAATGATTCAACAACTCTGAGCCAAGAAAAACTAACATGAGATTGACGCGAAGATTGCCGATTAGCATGAATATCAACAAATCATCTCAAAAGACCCTGTAGGAGTGTCAAGTACTTTGAGCAACATTTTATAGGAGACCTCCAACTTCACAATTACAAAGAAGGGAGTTGATTGACCAGGATAAGTTCGACAATTAATCAGAATCCTTCAATGATTAATGTTCGTGGAAATGGTGCTCCTAATCAGGCACGCGGATTATGCATCAAACCAGTCGGTTAGCACAAAAACAACTGAAAAACATTATGCAGACATAAGAGAGATATTCATACCATTGGACACGATCGTAACCCCAAATCGTTCTGCGGGTGCTAGGACTCTCCTACAGATAGGCATTTACAGGAAACTGCGATCAGCAGATAGCCAGTAAGGCACGTATAAATAACATGACATTTTCTCGTTCAATTCACAGATAACAGAACTTCTCTGTTCTCTCTGTTCTGAAGTCTCAAAAAACTGTAATCCAGCCCACACCTAAGCTCGTGTCTCTGCCAAAGTCTGAACTTTTATGTGGTGCTTTTCTTATGAGGAAGCAACGAAGCGAAGGACTCGAGGCATACGACACGATCGTACGTGTAGACAGTGATCCAAAGCATTCCAGAAACCCAAAAGCACGATATAACATTCAGCTTTTGAGTTCAGATTTTTGTTAATTGTGGGAATACAGTGTGGAGATTGTTACTTTCTGATCTCCGAAGCCATCGCGCACATGTCTTACTCAGCAAGCAAGTCCTGATGTAAGTGTTTGGGCCGTCACTGATCTCATGGACCCATTTCACGTATCAAAGGGCCTTTGTTTTCGGCACTTTTCGCCGTAATGGACCTTTTGACCCATGAAATTCAACATTCATCGACACTATTTTTTGATGCAAATCAGAGATGTCGTCAATGCAATCTGTTCGTAACAAGTGAAGCTACCTGCACTTGTTTCATTGAAAACTTCATGATTAAAGAAAATATTTTTCATGAAAGTCATTTATAAAGAAAATAGTTAGTTCCATTTGTTTGGTGATTTAGGAAAAGTGATTTTCCTTTTGTCCATAGAAAACCTTTTTTTTCCTGTAAATTGATTAGTTTTTCATCACCAAAATACCGAAAAATCAAAAAATAATTTTTCGGAAATAGTTCTCCTCCAAACAAAGAAACCTGTGTGTTCTAACAATTGCATTTATAAGTTGGTAGTGTAAATTTTACATCATGACATGTAATTTATGAACAAAATGCATAAAAAAAAAACTTATACAACACTTGATTTCCCAAATGGATCCAACTTAGGGTAGTCAAATGGGCGGGTCGAGTGGGCCCGAATCGGGTCGAAAATGGTATGACTTAAATCAATTTGTTGAACCCATCGTGACCAATTTATATGTAATAAAAATTTAATGACCCACTTCTAATTTGACTCATGTTGTCAAATTACATAGATATTCCAAAAAAAAAAAAATTAAAAAAATTTAGTGTTATGCATGGAGTGTGCAAAAGATAAAATTAATAGTTTTATAAGACTTCAAGTATCTAACATCTCTTAAAATCAATAAGCCAATAAGTATTAACTCATAAAATCATATACTAATTTTCGTGATTTTCTAAAACATGAAAGATGTTTAACTTTTGAATATTATTCAATTTTGAAAAAAATAAGAAGTCTCTCCCACCCTCCCTCCCTCCCTCCCAAAAGAACAAATTTTACATGTTCAGACCATTCCCCATTCTTCGCTCTTAGCAGGTGAAGCGATTCACCACCAAATCCCATTTGTTACGTGGAACAGATCGACGTGCAGGAAAGCATGGTCACAGTCTCGAAGGGAGATTTCCCAAGTCAAATCTATTATGGCTAATGACATAATCTAGGGGTCGAATATGTTATGTAACGAAACTTGATCAATTTTGTGGAATTAATGGAACCAAGTATGATTATGTAGAAACAATTTACTAGATGCAAAAGTAATTGATGATATCAAGTGCAGTATGCTTTTGTCAAACAAATATATAGATATGTAAAAAGAGATAAAATAATTATATGTAGATTTTTGTAGTGGTTTGATTAAGATCAAGTCTACGTCGATTCCTTTGGACTAACAGCCACCTATAGGTTGGATTTTGCTAATAATCCCTTGAGAGATACAATGTAGCTCACTTCTACCCAAAATTAGTAGATCAAACTACTAATTCCCAAGCCCTACTTCAACGCTCGTACACTTCTCAACAGAGATTACAATGTAAAACACTCTAAGTACAAATGAATTGCTCTTACGAAGTAGTATATAAGTTTAATCATTCTCATAATTCATATTTCCTACAAATCTTCTTATACATTTTTCACAATCTATGCAAATTGTTAGAAAATCTTCAAAATAATCGATTTAACTGAATATAAGTCTTGCAATCACCGGGGATCTGATCGCCCATAAGTCAAATCTTCTAGTAACATTGTGAATTCCATGAGTAGAACTGTTCATATTAAGAAATAATCCTCCTTAAGAAAATTGATTAACAATGGAGCAAATTTCTCTTCGTACACACACACATATATATCTCTATGGAATTCCAAACCTGAAGTTAGGTATTAATACTCCTCAAGAATTAGATTATTCTCAAAAGGAATGTCCAAACTGAATATGATGTGTATTCATGCACAACATGTGTTCTTCTCAAGTGATATAGGGAGCCGCTTTTATCAAAATTTCGTAAGTCTATTAAGGCCCCGTTTGATTAAGCTTTCCCAAGAGGTTTTGAGTCGGGAAAATATTAGGCATTTGCTAGCATTTATGGAAGTCCATTGGCAAATGTTAATGTTGGGAATGCTGAATTCCTAAAGCAGGTTCGGACTTATTTTGGGCTTTTAGCATTTTGGAAATGCAAGTCCACTTCTATTGTTCATTCATTGGCCTTTTTGTTTTTTAAGAGTGTTCATCTTCCCCATACCCATCGGTGGCTGGCCAGCGAGGTTGCTAGGGGTCGGAGGCTGCTTGAGGCCGCGCGAACTCGGGCGACACTTGCTTGGCTCATGCGAACCTAGATCTAGCCAATGGCTATTGGCTGGCCGTTGGTCGACGGCGAAATTTCATCGGATTTGATTTTAATTTTTTAAAATTACTAAAAACCCTTTGCAAATGTAGGGTTTATCAAGTGATATTTACGCCAAAGTTATTTTCCAATGCACTTTAAATTATAATTTGCTAAACACTAAAGCATTTTGGAGAACCCCTTTCCCCAAAAGGTATTTGGCATTTTCTCAAAGGCATTTCCCCAAAACCGAACTAAATGGTTCCTAAGACTCCCGCTATTAGTTGACTTGTGTGCCACTAAGCACTTTATCATCATATTTATGAATATGACCATATGAACTATTCATCTTAACACAATACTTCCAAGTCTTCATGATTTACCCATTCCTCGACTTGTTCATTTTCATTTAGTTCCTTTTAGTCATCTTCAATCTTTTACTTCATACCTCAGGTTTTATAAGTGGTGATAGAGTTCTCCTTGCATTTTTTCAATCTTGAGACAAGACAACATCCGCATGTATCTGAAAATCGACATAACCAACTGGTTTTGTCAACTTGAAAATGTCATTAAGAAGTTTTCTCAACAGGATCGTACTCATGCTTCCACTCCGAGTCATCATCGAATTCCTTGGCGATCAGAGTTCCTTGCGGCTGGCTTTGGCCTAGCTTCTTGCTGGGGTCGTCACTGATGATGGAGGCTCGCATGTATATAGCTGGCGTCGAAGACAACGGAGACAGGCGGTAGGGGCGGCGATGATGCTAATCAGATTGGGTCAAAGAGGAGCTTGAAGAGATTTGATGAACATAATAGAAAATGGAAACGAGAGAGAGAAAAAGATGCAGAGACCAAGTGTATTCTTATTCAATGAGAGCTTGCTTACATCAAAGGACTCGACTTCTTGTTTACTCTTTGCTCATCAGTTTTTATATTGAGCTAGAGGATAACAACAGAATGAAAAACAAACAAACTAACTAACTGAAAACAAAACATAAAGTTTGACAGAAAGTTTGACTTTACAAACTTAAAACTGAATATTGATTCCTCAATGTAAACATTCTACACGTGCTATAATCTCTATTGTTGCTTTCTTCATTTTCGTCAGTTTCTTTCCTTCCTCTTGTTCTCGACACTTTCTTTCTCTCCTTTGTGCTTGACATCACTTATTGGTTTTCCATTATCTTCACCTTCTTTCTTTCCTTTGTTCTTGAGGTCTTCTTTCCTTCCTCTGTTCTTGACATCACTAATGCTGCTTTGTATAGTTCTCTTAACATCCCCCCTCAAATTGGGAAGGGGTAAAAAGCCCATACCCAATTTGATCCGAAGAGTAGAATGTGTGAGCCGTGATAAAGCTTTAGTAAAAATGTCAGCAAGTTGACATATGCTCGGAACATACTTAACTCGAAGAGAACCAGAAGAAACTTTCTCACGAACAAAGTGAAAGTCGACTTCAATATGTTTTGTGCGAGCATGGAGAACAGGATTTGCTGTAAGTGCAATAGCAGACTGGTTATCACAAAAGAGGAGAGTTGGAGAGTGCAGAGATTGTCCAATATCACGGAGAACAAAACTAATCCAAGTGAGATAAGCTGTAGCCGAAGCAAGGGCTCTGTATTCTGCTTCAGTGGAGGAGCGGGAGACAGTAGGTTGTTTCTTGGCTGCCCATGAAATAAGATTCGAGCCAAGATAAGTACATAAACCAGTTATTGAACGTCTGGTCTCAACATAGCCAGCCCAGTCTGCATCAGAGAAGCCATATAAGTTCATAGAGCTGTGTGAACGAATGAAGATGCCAAGATGAACTGTGCCTTTGACATATCGAAGTACCCTTTTCAACTTATGAAGATCGCCTATAGTAGGCTGCTGCATTTTCTGGCATAACAAATTTGTGGCAAAAGCAAGGTCAGGACGAGTAATGGTCAGGTATTGCAAGCCTCCAACCAAACTTCGATATTCAACTGGATTGGAGAGAAGGGTGTCATTAGATGTCAAGATGACTGGTCGCAGAGATAGAGGAGTTGAGATGGGTTTGCAATCAGTCATGTGTGCTCGTGTGAGTAAATCAAGGGCATATGTGGTTTGACATAAAAATAGCTCAGTAGAGGTGCGCTTGGCTTCAATTCCTAGAAAATAATGAAGATAGCCAAGGTCTTTCATATGAAATTGAAGGCTGAGAGAGTGAATCAAAGTATGAAGCAACTTATCTGAGCTGCCAATCAAGATAATATCGTCAACATACAACAGCAGAAGGACTGTCTCTTGTCCATCTCGTAGTATAAAAAGAGAGGGATCTGTGGTACTACAAAAGAAACCAACTTAAAGTAGGAAATTATTGAATTTGTCGAACCAAGCACGCGGTGCTTGGCGAAGACCATAAAGAGATTTCTTAAGAAGACAAACATATTGAGATTTGTGTGGATGTACAAATCCAGGAGGTTGCTCCATGTGTACTGTTTCATTCAAGTTACCATGAAGAAATGCATTTTTAACATCAAGTTGATGAATTGACCAGTTCTGTACCATTGCCACAGAAAGCACAATGCGAATAGTGGCATGCTTGACAACAGGGCTAAATGTTTCTGTAAAGTCCACTCCTTCCTGATGAAAACCCTTGGCTACTAACCGAGCCTTCAAACGATCAAGACTGCCATCTGGTGCAAGTTTTGTCTTAAATACCCACTTGCAGCCTATAACATTCATTTGACTAGTGCGAGGAACTAAGATCCAAGTCTGATTTTCATCTAATGCATCCATTTCATCATTCATAGCTTTATACCAACCTTGATCTGCTAGAGCATATTTAAATGATCGTGGCTTAGAGGGCACCTGATATTCAGCAAGGCAGGCATATCGAGGATTGATCTTTATAATTCCAGATTTAGATCTGGTTTGCATAGGATGAGTAGATGGTATACCTGGTGAGATAATTGAAGAAGGAGAAGAATTTTGAGCAATAGCTAGGTCACCTGGTGATTCAATGGCGGAAATAGGAATTCCTGACTTTGCAGAATTGGTAGGAGACAGATGTACCAAAGGTGAGGTTGAGGTTGAACTCGAAGAACCGGTAGATGGCATGTGTAACGAAGATGAATTTGAGGATGAAGATGAAGTTGGAGATGATTCTAAACTAGAAGAGTCTTGTAAATGAGCTATAGTGATGATACTGGTGTCTTGTAAATGGCCTGTATGTCTAGATACTGTGGATTGTATGCATTCTTCATTTGGAGAATCGAAGAATTGGACTTCTTTTGTCCATAGCTGGTATAGTTTTGTATAATGGGGATAGTCTGTTGTCAATTTCTAAGTAAAAGGAAAGAAGCTTTCATCAAAGATAACATGACGACTTATGTATACATGGCCAGTAGTGGGAATAAGGCATCGATATCCCTTATGGCGATCGCTGTAACCCAGAAACACACAAGTAAGGGATCTTGGATCAAACTTGTTTTGTGCATAGGGTCTGAGACATGGATAGCACGCACAGCCAAAGATTCGAAGATGGTCATAACTTGGCTGTTGCTGATATATCACACTGTAGGGCGATTGCATTTGTAGCTTTGGAGTGGGAAGAAGATTAACAATGTAATTAGTTGTTATAAATGCATCAACCCAAAACTTCAAAGGCAATTTCGCATGATAAAGCATGGCCAGTCCAAACTCAACAATGTGTCGATGTTTCCTTTCGGGTATGCCATTCTGTGCTGGTGTGTAAGGACAGGACACACGCTGTTGAATCCCACAATTCTGTAATTGAGACTTGAATTTGTGACTGATGAATTCTCCTCCACCATCACATTGGAAGATCTTGATTTTACAATCAAACTGATTCTCTACTAACCTTTGGAACATGAGAAAGACATTATAGAAATCTGACTTCAGTTTCAGTGGATAGATCCAGCTAAATCGAGAGAAGTTGTCCACAAAAATCACATAATACTTGAAGTTCTGACATGATTTAACTGGAGAAGGTCCCCAGATGTCACAATGAATCTGTTCTAAAGGTCTAGAAGCTACAGAGTCTGATAATGGGAAGGGTAAAGCAGTGCTCTTAGCTATTTGACAACTCCTACATATAGAGTGTAGCTTTGTATTGCAGTGAATCAACTGCTGAGTCTCCATATACTTCAAGATTTTCAGGTTTGTGTGAGCTAATCGTTGATGCCACACATGTTCTCCAACTGTCCTGTGTAACATGAGGGTCTACTTGATAGAGTCCTTTAACCTTCCTTCCGAGCATCTTGGTTGTGTTGGAGAGGTGGTCCTTTATATACACACGAGTTTTGTCAAAGACAAATGAACATGGATAATCATCTGTTAGTTTCGAAACTCACAGAAGATTTTTCTTAATTTCTGGAACTATTAACACATCATTCAAAGGTAAAGAATCCACTGCAGTATGTAGTAATGCATTACCAGTATGTGTAATAGGTAAGCATAAGCCATTACCAATCATAACTGTATCATTGCCAATGTGTTTAGAGAAATTATGAAGAATACCAGTATTAGCAGTGATGTGAGCAGTCGCGCTAGTGTCTGGATACCACTCATTGCCATTTGATTCTTCAAGATGCATTGCTACTAGTGCTGTTGGTATTTCTTCAGCTTGATAAGAGTTGTCGAATCTATACCAACAGTGAAGTGCATCATGTCCAGGGCTTTGCAGATCTGACACTCTAAACGAGTGTTATCTGTTGTTTTATCTACCTGCAGATTTTTATGAAGAGTTAGATTTGACGAGTTAGATGGATATGACTTGGTATCTGGATTCCTTTGTGAAGAGCTAGCATATGGTCTAAAGCCTTGACCATAACCAATATCAGAGAAAGTATTGAATTGTTTGAATTGCTGTCCTCCCTGATCATGATTTGAACTATTTAGTCTGTAGCTCATATTTCTTCCAGAATATCCATAGTTGTGATATCTATTATTGAAGGGACGGCCTCTTCCATAGCTTCTACCTCCACGATTGTACCCTCTTGGTCCTCCAAAACTAACATTTTGTTGTGCAGGTTCTCTGTCAAGATCTTCCCTCTGTAGGACTTCAGTTTTCCTTTGACCATAGTAGGCTAGATTAGAACTGAACTGATTTGAAGAATAGTTCTGTAATCTTGCTTCGAATCTTTCTAAGTGTGATATCACTTCATCATACTATGGTTGTGGTTTCAAGTAGTATATTGTGGTTTTAAAACTCTCATATTCAGATCCTAACTTTGTTATCTCATCTACAGGTTTTCCTATTGCCTTGAGTTGATCACAGATTGACTTATATTCTCTGAGATATATAGCCAAAACTCGATCATGCTTTTGACATGCTTGTAGTTTTCCTCTCAACTCAAATTCTCTAGCCACAGATTTTTGCGTGAATCGATTGAGTAAGGTTTGCCATACCTCATATGCAGTATCCAACCCAATTATCAGACTGAGTATGTTTTCTGAAATAGCACCACTAATCCAAGAAGATACAAGTTGATCTGTCTTGATCCAATCGTTGTAATCAAGGTTTATAACTTCAGCACCCTGATCTTCTCCTTCAATTTGCAATGATTTGGCAGGTGGTGGACTTTCTCCACTAACGAAACCAAATAGATCTTGGTTTCTCAGGAATCTATGAAACTGAGCTTGCCAAAGAAGAAAATTATCTTCGGCTAATTTGATGGTAACAAAGTTGGAGATGTTAACATGAATAGGGAATGGATACTTCTGCATTCTTACTGCCATTTTCACACTTTCAGATCCCAGGAGATGCTTTATTACTGAAATAGTCTCCTACTGATTTTGCAGTACAAGAGTCGTGAATCTATTACTGATGATGATGAGAACTTGATTGAAGAATAAGAACAACTCACAGTTCTTGTTCAGTGATGTAAAAGATTCACAGATTCCCAATTAAAGAACACATACCACCATTAACAGCAGAAGAAAGCGATCGATGAGTCTTGAATGTGACTTCAATCTGTTGCAGATTCATCATCTTTTCATAGAGAACGAAGTTGATTTTGTACTTTCAGGAAAGTTGCTCTGATACCATGAAGAGATTTGATAAACATAACAGAAAATGGAAACGAGAGAGAGAAAAAGATGCAGAGACCAAGTGTATTCTTATTCAATGAGAGCTTGCTTACATCAAAGGACTCGACTTCTTGTTGACTCTTTGCTCATCAGTTTTTATATTGAGCTAGAGGATAACAACAGAATGAAAAACAAACAAACTAACTAACTGAAAACAAAACATAAAGTTTGACAGAAAGTTTGACTTTACAAACTTAAAACTGAATATTGATTCCTCAATGTAAACATTCTACATGTGCTATAATCTCTATTGTTGCTTTCTTCATTTTCATCAGTTTCTTTCCTTCCTCTTGTTCTCGACACTTTCTTTCTCTCCTTTGTGCTTGACAGCACTTATTGGTTTTCCATTATCTTCACCTTCTTTCTTTCCTCTGTTCTCGAGGTCTTCTTTCCTTCCTCTGTTCTTGACATCACTAATGCTGCTTTGTATAGTTCTCTTAACAGAGCTCACCAAGGATGGGGGACCGATGGTGTCGCAATTGGTGACGGAGAGAGAAGCGTGCAAGTTTCAAGAGGGACTATAAGTGGTTGGGCTTTAGAACCATTAAAAATCCACATTTTATTAGACCCTTATTACTCAGATCCATATTAATCTATTTAGCAATATTTAGCTAACTCATATATGACCAAATCCTTATCATATATGGGATAATAAATGGGTCTTTCAAACCAATTTTGATGTCCAACTTGATTAGTCGCACTCACATGGGGACCGTTGACCACCTAAAAGTCCACCTCTAGCAAAGGTGAGCGGAGGATCTCAAGAGAAAATGCGCAACCAGGACATACGCTCAAGGTTCTAAGTGCTTGGATTTTGGGTATTTTGAGTAGGGTGGTGATGTGCTAAAAAAGGTCACAATATGCTCAATTTGGAGTCCAAACAAAGTACCCAAGCATGGAAAAACTCATTTGAATGTGGGGAAATTTCAAGCAGATTCTTAAGCCAACTCCTTTTCGCGAAATACACTCAAACTAGAGTTTGTCTCGAATTAGCTCGTGTGCTCGACGGGTGTGCATCAGAAAGCCAGACTGACAGGAAAAGTGGTAGGCCATGGTGCAGCACCGTTCTGCGCCAATTGTAGAAGGTATTTTTCTGTCATGAAATGATGAACAGCTCATTTAAAGTGGTGGGGGGTGGAATCCATCCTTCCCCTACTCTGATGAGCTTGATGGAGTACGTTAGACATCTTAATGAGCCTCAAAAGTTAGCACGAGTAACACATATATACATACACAACATCTAACCTCATCACCCGCGCTCACTAAATGTACGACAGATTTATTGTTCTTGCAATGCGACAACTCCTTTCTTTCTTGGACCAACCGGTGGTCCTAATGAATGAAAGCTGCCTTGATTGCCCCATGATCCTAAATGCCACCCCACGGCCACGCCACCCCCCCGCCACCCCATCCCACCCCACATCTGTGATCTTTGATCATCTCATTAAACCTACAAATCGACACATTTTGGACCTGCTAATTCTATGCATTAAATGCAATCCCTCACTTAATTTCTTAAGCTTTGGACTAAAATCGGTCTCGAATGCGGGATTATACATGTCAAAAGCTTCGTACCACGGTCTGCTCCATGTCCTTCTATCCAACATATTGATTATACGGCTCATGTCCTTACTCTGATCAATCTCTGTCAAGGTAAGGCTGTTAGTTTCGACTGAATTCATGCGCGACACCTCCTATTCAATACGGTGATCATGAAGTTTGGTCCTATAAAGGTGGGATCAAGCGCGACCAATATTTCCCCAAAACATGCTAAATCCTTCCGGAGTTCTTTGCAATTCGATGGGGGACGAAAGAAAACTATCGAAATTTCAGGGAGAAGAGGGCCTCACGGAGACATAAATTACGTGAAATGGCAAAAGCTGCTCACTCTAAATCACCATTAAGTTTTTTTTTTTTTTTTAAGTCTCTATGGACCACGGGGAAGCACTTAAATTTTGTGCATGGTCATTATCAGTAAACACCATCCGGATGCCCTATCTCCTCTGCTATCCTCATTTGTCAGATTAAAACCCCACTTGCTTTTCCCCACAACATTTATAGAATTTATGAGCAGTAGAGTTATATGTGAAAAAGTTTTATAGACGTTTCCGACACATGACATCCGGTCCGATGTGTCCACCGACTATTTTCTACGTGATTTTGTAAATCGATTTGGCAGTCCATTGTTTTTGCAGCCCAACGTGTTTGTTCTATAGATTTTGTTATGGACATAGTCCGTCCTAGACAATAATAAAAAAAAGGGCGTGACATTAAGCCAAGTGTGCGGTCTCGGATCGCGGTCTCGGATCGCGGTCTTGGATCGCATAATTACTATAATAGAACTCTCTATCCTAAGCTTATGGTTTGGAAATTAGATAGAAAGGACGCACATGCCGGATTTTGTAACTGTGGTCCGATGGTCGTGAGGTCATCCACGTTGATTTGCCTACTAAGGTCGATGTCTTTTCTTCCTTCATAGGAGTACGTTAGCGGGCATAGATTTGACTAACTTTCGATCTGGGATTTACTTTAGTACCATAGAATAAAGAAATTTGACCATGTTGTTCTGCAATGCTCTCACCAATGACCTAATGCCTCCCCAACTAAAAAAATAAACTAAAAGGACAATCTTGAAACATGCACCCACCCCATATTTAACATTTTCAACAATCTTGAAACATGCATCCGACAAAATATCTACCGTTTTCTGCAGCTGAAATTAAGTACGCGGTTTACTTCAAATCAAATGTTTCGGTCATTATGATCCACCATATTCTCTCACGTCTTATCGAAAACATTTATCAATCATATTCATCAGGAAAATCGACGTTATTAGGATATTTAGTATTCATAACACGAAAAAGATTGCCACCGAAAATACTTATTATCAAGAAAATCGGCGGTTTTAGGATATTGATTGTGCATGATACGAAAAAATCGTACGTAAAAAAAATTCCTTAAATGGGTGCCCCATAAAGCTCTTTAACAAAAACCCATTTTTATAGAAATAAAGGGTAGCTCCATTTATGAGTTCTCTCTTACGAAGCTCATGGGGTCTTCGTCAACTTTGAAATTTTCTTTTCGGAAAAAATCACCAAAAACCCCAAATTTTATCCAAAATAACAAATTTACCTTAAAAAGTTTTTTTGTGACATGAAAAACCCTGAATTTTTATTTGTGTGACACATTTATTCCAAATTATAAGACATTTTAGTCTTTTTACTTTTTAATTTTTTTTCCCTCCGCTGGCCATGGCGGAGGGAAGCCGGCGTCCAGCAAGGGGGGCTAGCTAGGGTTGCTCGACGCTAGCGAGGGCCGTCCTCGCCCAACACAGGTGAGGGCGGCCCTCATCGATGTCAGGCAAGGGCCTCCCTCGCTAGATCTGACGAAGGCACCCGTGGAGGGAAGAGAAAAGAAGAAGAAAAAAAGAAAATGGAAAAACATAAAAAAATAAGACAAGAATGTCATTGGTGGGGTAAATGTGTCACAGTTTGTAAAGTTTGGGATTTTTCATATCACAAAAAAAAAGTTTGGGGGTAAATTTATCATTTTGGACAAAGTTTAGGATTTTTGGTAGTTTTTTCCCTTTCTTTTTTCTGCATATAAATAATGGTGCAAATCAAGAGAGCAACAACTCCATCGACACTTTTTCAAACGATTAACCTCAAAAGAATCCGCAAATCGCTATGAGCCAAGAAACTACAGAGAAAGACTAGGGCTTCCCTGTCCAACTCCAAACCCTATCGTCTAACACTCGCCATTTCTTTATACCATCGTCAGCTTCATTTTCGGATCTTGAATTTCGAGCAGTTTCCAGTCTCGCCCAAGGAGATAGAAAAGAATGAAGCAGAGCCAAGGGAATATTACGCTCAGAGCAATGCTGAGCAAAGCACACCACGACGAGCAGCCTCCCCAGAAGTCGCTCCAGATCAAGCAAGAGGACAGGTTCTTCTCCAAGCTGCTGTCGAGGGAGAGCTCGAGGGTGGACTCGTCTTCGAGGGTGTTCTACTATGGAGGAGCCCCGCGTGCGGTGCCGTTCCAGTGGGAGTCGCAGCCCGGGACTCCGATCCAGGACTTCGCGTCGTCGGACGCCGGCTCGGCCTTCCCTTCTCTCACGCCGCCTCCCTCGTACTACTCGAAGCTGAAGTCGAAGTCGAGAAAGTTCATGCGGAGCAAGAATGTGGACGGTCACTCCACGCCCAAAAAGGTTTCGACAAAGAGCAACATATTTTCGAAGATCAATCAAAACACGAAGAAGCCGCACCACGTTTCGCAGTCGTCATCGGGATCATCGACGTCGTCCTCATCCACGTGGTCGACGACCTCGTTTTCTTCGCCATCAGTGGCCTCGGCTTCTTCGACAGAGTCCAAGTTTCGCAGGCGATACTCGTCTTGCGCTAGGTCCCCGCCGGTGCATTTTGGGTTGGAGCACGCCAACGACCACGACGACAACGAAGACGAAGAAGATGAAGAAGACATGTTCGAATTGCCCATTTCGGCGATGGGATTAGGTGCGAGAAGAACGTTCCTACTGAAGCTCCGAAGTTGCTATCCAGTGGCTAAGATGAAGAATACCTTCTGCTCCATTTTGGGACATAGTTCAGGTCAAGGTTGTGGATAGAGCCGAGAGATTTTTCTTTTCGTCCAAGGTTCTGGTTCTTCTTGCAAGCCATGTATGGGATTATCGAAACCGCTTGTTTCGTGCTGTGTTCCCTTTCCTCGTTTAATCTCTGACATAAAGAGCTTCTTCGATGTCAAGTTTCATGTGCTGCACAGTCCATCCAGCAATCGGAATTGGAGTTAGATTTCCCTTTTGGCTTTGTTTTAAATAAAGAAATAATCGTTATTATCATGGTCATTATATTTTGCGTTCTTGATGACATATTTGAGGTACGAGGTTGGTCAAGTCACTCTCTCCTTTAACCATCCAATCAACTCAATTCCCGTGCGCAGGAACCCACTAATGATTTAATAGGCCCGATACGAATTAGGTAGATTTTCAACAAGATTTAAAAGCATTGTTGGTCTATTGTCCCAAGACCCCACGACATAAAGGCCCAATTTATACGCTTCCATACAGTACATCAAAGATTCGTAGAGGTGGAAAACATCTTTAACACCGTTACAAAGTACTATACTCAAAGAAGATGGTGGGTTGAGAACCCAATCCATAGGGCACATCTCACCCAATGAGCGTATTCATTCGCTTTGCGATGAACATGAACCTTCTTAAGGAGTTGCAGAGGGCATGCTTCCGAGGTTAGCATTCTCGAAAATCGGCAGACATGGACAGTCCCATCGACCCTTATCATGTTCCATACCACTAGTGACAAGTTTAGCATCAGTTTCCCCATCTACTTTCTTTCATTTGCATCTGCTGAGCCAGTCTAACACTTTAGAACGGCAAAACCCTCACCCACCTCCACCACCCGTGAGTCTCCTACGGTGGTCACGAGCCACGATTCCCACACCAGCATGTAGAGTTACACCATTACCATGAAGCATCAGAGGTGATCTTGATTTCTCAGGGTTCACGTGGTCCCCAATCAAAAGGTTCCATATCACTTCTAGATTCCTCCTCACCCACAGCTGACACGCCAAATTTACAGTTCTTCAGTCCTTTCCGCGCCGCGCCGCACCGCACCGCATTCCCAAGGCTGCAAAACCTCCTGAAAACAGGACTTTCCAAGTCACATACAGCTAGACATCTCTTTTTCCATATGTACCAGCACATAGAAGCTATTCAAGTCGACCGCCAATTCTGGAGATCATTTCTCGCCCCCTTTGGAGGTGTAAGTTCTCTGATGCATTCAGAGGCAAATATTTGCTTCCACAGACCTCGCACCCATAACGGCAGACCAGACACTTGGTCCACTGATAAAGTAGCAGGAAATGTACAGCAGTATCTTCCCGATTACGGAAATAGCATTCAGCACTAAACTTCATATGGAAAAGAGACCACAACAGTAGCCCACATCTTCCAGAGGAGGTGCTTCATTTCGGGTGGCCAACCAATGTTACTTGTTAGCTTCTAGACTGATTTATTGACTGTGTGTGAGCTCAAAGGTCCTCTTTTGTAATGTTTTTCCCCAACTGACTTGATCACCTGATAAGCAGACGTAATTGTTGTTTTCCTACTCTTCTCAGCAGGCCAAACTATCCCTTCTTCTTCTCCAAATAAAGGCATGGGACGTCAAGGATATTTCTCTTCTCGGCAACGCTTGTCACGTCTTCAATAGTAGTCAAATTCCAATTCCTAATATCTCAACTCTTCATCAACCTCTCCATAGTCCCCTCTTATCAATTGATTACCAAGCACCCCTGGGTTCCATTTTTTTTTTCACACCTTGATGTCTTCACCAATGACAACCTGCCATAAAGCATGTTACTTCAGTTTTTCTTCCCCTTCCACTATTCTAGACCACCTCCGTGAGGCTCTAGCGCCCTTTCTAGCATAAAAAAAGTGTGACAATACGGGGCAGGGTCTCTTAAGCCTGATGTTTAATACTCGTAATCTCACAGCTTGTTAAGCAAACACGGCAAAGAATCAGATATAAGAATGAAGAGATAGAGGGATAAAAGATCGCCCTGCCTTATGCCTCTAGAAAGATGAATAATGCTAGTTTCCTTGCCATTTATAACAATTTTATAGCTTACAAATCTAAACAAAACATAATCCAGTCGATCCATTAAGAACAAAATCCTAATCTCCTCAGAAACTCTTCTAAGTAATCTCATTCCACCAAATTATAAGCTTTGTCCATATCAATTTCTAGCGCACAGAGCCACTGAGAAACTGTTTTCTGGATTTTCAAATGGTGGAAAACCTCACGAACAAAGAGAATGTTTTTTTTTTTCCTGAATTTGCCTACCATTTACAATTTGATTTATAAATATAAGAGAAGCCAACAAGGGTTTCAATCTATTGACGAAGATTTTAGTGATGACTCTGTAGATTAAATTACAGAGGTGTTGAAGCAGAGACAGGCGAAAACAGGGTGTTAGAGCAGGAAAACTTGTTATAAAGCACTACAGGAAGTGATGATGATGAAGAAAAGACTGATGATATGGAAGAGAAAATGAGAACGGAAAAGACGGATGGATCGCGAAAGGATCAAGGAGTGCAACGGGAATGATGGTGAGAGTGAAGACGAAGACGATCTTCCAGCACAAACTCTCATTCTAGAGAGAGAGAGAAACTTTTTTTTTTTTTTTTTTTTTCTTTGGCCGGTCGCGCCAAGGCGAGGCCGAGCCTCGCCCGGTATGGCGAGGCTCGGCCTTGCCGGGGCCTGGCGAGGCCGCCGTGGCCGGGCGGCCGCCGGCCCCCTCGTCGGCCGGTCAACCACGAGAGCAAAGAAAAAAAGAAAAAAAGAAAAAGAAAAAAAGGAAAATAAATAAGAAAATAGAAAAAATAAAATAAAAATACTAAAAATTAAAAGAAATAAAAAAATTATACAAATTTACCAAACATGTTTCTGCATTTTTTATTCCCAGCTACAATAGTGCTAAAATGTTCCTCGGAACGATATTTTTGGTTTAGTTCCCTATTTTTTAAACAAAAATGTTACCAAACACAATCATGCTTTTTCAATAATTTGTAGCTTATTGAGGTCCTATTGGGAAAATAGTTACGGAATAGAGAATGTTGGATATATACGCGACCTCTCAGTCCAGATAGAGACCATCTCTTCTGTCGTCCAAATCCAATTAGAGAATACGGCCATTTAAGATTGAATTATTTATGAAAAATAGTAATGGGTTTATCGCAATTTTGGAAATTCAAAAAGGGGAAGGACTTGCTTACTCTTTTCTGCTTTTGTTGATACTAATGTCTGAGTGTTGAAGGACTTATTAACGATTAATACAAAATCATCACAACGACACATGTCAATAAGATTTGCTTTGATATACATTCACAACTAGATGAACACACAAAAAAAGAAGAAGAAAAAAAAGGCAGTTGAAAACCCAAATCCTTATCTCTTTTGGTTAGATAGCAATGAGAAGATAAGAATGTGTTTAACGTTGTTTATCAAGATTAAAAAACTTTGATGACAACATTGGGGGAGAGAGACAACAACAATAATAATCTACGTTCTTTGTTTCTTCTCCTTCAGGAAAGAAAAAGTACTAGTAGAAAAACATGGACGACAATGGAAGTGGAAGCTTAAGCACAACCACACCATGTGCAGCTTGCAAGCTTTTGGAGAGGAGGTGCGCCCAAAATTGCCCCTTTTTCTCTATATTTCTCGCCTCAAGAAACCCACAAGTTCAAATTAGTTCATGAAGTTTTTGATGCTAGCAACTTCTTCAAGATCCTCATGATAAACCCTGTTTCCCCTTCCTTGTATATTATCTTCCTCTAATTTTCTATGCAAGACCTAGGGTTTACTCCTAGATTGATTTTGTTGTGCAATGCAATGACATATATCATTATACCAATATCGTTACATGTGCCGACTTGAATTATGTTTATGGAAAGTACAATTTCTTTCACGCATTTGAAGTAATGTATAAAAGAAAATCCACATCTTTTAAACTAATGGCTTTGTGGCTTGTGGGAGAAGCACATTGAGCATGACTCGTATGCCACGCACCACGAAGTAACATTGTTCTTCTTTTCTAGTATGGCTTGTGAAATTCTGTCCGATGATCAAAAACAGAACCCTAGACATATATGTACCTTAATACAAACAAATACGTAATTTGTTTCATGTTAATGGTTAGCTCGAGTTTCATGATGTTTTTGAATGCTAGTACAATGGTGGGATTGGACACAGGAGTACCAGAGAGCCAAAGAGCTGAAGCTGCAAATAGTCTTGCGTATGAAGCAAGTTTGAGGGCCAGAGATCCTGTTCATGGAAGCATGGGCGTGATCTCTGCCTTGCAAGGCCAAATTCAGAGTGCACGGGCCGAGCTCAATGCAGTTAGAGCACAGATATCAAAGTATAGGAACCAAGCAGGCATTGTCCCTCCTCCTAATGACGGCTTGCTTCGGCCTAACAACGCTGCTTCAACGGTCGCACACGCCGCCGTCAAAACTGCCTCGTCTCCATCCGAGCTCGCCATCCTTTTCCTCCTCCTCCTCCTCTTCCATGCTCTCATGGCCAAGCCTTCCTTCCAAAATTAGCATCTATTGATGCTCCTGGTGAAAGCATATATATATATATATATATATATATATATATATATATATATATATATATCTATATTTTTGTTAAATATCTAGGACAACAGAAAGTCTTTTCTTTATTTGCTCTTTTGGGTGATCAAGAATGTTTGTGCGTTTAGCTTAGCTTAGTCAAGTTTCATTCTCCTTCGTATTTTTTCCTCCTGTATCTGTTTCAGTCCTCCTTCATGCGCTTTTCAATTATGTAGTCATATAATGAAACGTGAAATTTGAAAAAGACAGAGCTTTACTCACATTATACCAAATGATTAAATGTCGATGCATCATTGGAAATATGGTCGAAACTCCCAAAAGGAAGAACGATTTTAGAGGACTTGGAGTATCGGATGCTAATTAACTAGAGGTTAAGTAGAGGCTTGCACATGCTAATTAATTATCATGGCTTTTACTTGTGAACGACGATAACTACAAACAATCGAACTCGAAGTGACGAGACGTAGGGGCCAATCTTTTGTTTCTTTTTCTATGATGATGTGATCAGAGGGCCTGCGTTTGAATCTTCAAATTCCCTCTTTCATCTTGTAATTATTGTCAAGTACAATCCCACATCATTGAAGTGACCCTGGCTTTCGGTCTTCAAAAGGCCAACCTTTGCATTAAGGGGGCCAACGACCACAAATTTGGCTCAAGGGGCTTTGAACGCCCAAAAGCTTTTGGAAATGTTAGTCGCAAACGCACCTTTAATCTTTCTGAGTTTGTTGCTTGTTGAAACCCTCTAGACAGCTGATTTAAGATACTTCAACAAAAATCACACTCTACGCCGCACTATTGAAACAAATTGTGCGCGAATATTTGTTCCAATCATAGCAACAGTAAGAGTATAAGGTCTGTTGTTCCAATCTCCCACGAAAAAGAAAGGCTTAAACTCTAAATTTTATGACCTATGTCATCTCATTGAATCGTCTTGGGGGTTGACTTTAGTGAAAGTGATGTGACAAACTCAATTGATCCTAGTAAAGAACACTCAATGATTTAAATATGATTTAACTTTTGCTTGTAGTTGTTAAAATATGTCTCGAATCTGAACCTATCGAATAAAATCAATCTGATTTGAATAAAGTGAAGTGCATGGGCTTTTCTTGGTTGTGAAATAAAATTAAATGGAGAGGGGCACACAAATTATATGTCCATGTTAGTGCGGTAGGCCAAAGAAAGGGAAAAATTGGAAAGTTCAAACTTTGGTTTTGGTTGACCTAGTATGACTTGGACTTTGTTTCCTATTCGATGCGGCAACCTTCACTATGGAAATTTGCACTTTTGCTGGCAGTGGTATATATTATATTTTGTTTAGTTTAGAAGATGCTTTTTGGACGAAGAGTCCTCACAAACTATTGTTGATAACTACGTGAAGTGCTTCTTGAACCGCTGTCTCTGACCGAGCCTTTGGCATGGATTATTTCTATGGGTTTGTTCGTGAATTATAACCAACAAAGATTAATGTTTGTAGCCGTGAAATCTTGTGGTAAAATTAGTGAATTTATTCGTAAGAGTAAGAGATTATTTAGTGAGAAGTTTGAGGTCAAACGTTGCGTGAGTTATTGGGTATAATTGAGAATTAGGAAACATTGAGAGTGTTTCCATTATATCACTTAATTTATAGTGGAATTCGTTGCTACTTTCTCCGTGTACGTAAGTCACTATGACTGAAATACGTAAATCCGTTGTTCGATTTATTTTCTTTATTCTGACTATTTTAGTATTCGATTGCTCGCCTTCCACAACAGAAGTAATAAGACAAATACCACTCATCGTTTTAGAAACGTTTTGAGCATTATTTAATACATTTAAGCTCTTACAACATGGAAAACAAATCCTAATCGTTTGCCTAGTACAACTCAAAAAAAATGAGAAACTGAAAACTTACTTTGCAATTTGCATGGTCTTGCAAAGTTCAATGATACCCCCGAAACCGAAAATCTCAAAATGCATACCCTAATACAATACTAGAACCCCAAGCAACACGCATATTTTATTCCCAGAAAATGAAGATAATTAAATTCTTAGTTGATCTTCCTGCAATTCTTCCTGACTTCACCACTTGATCCAGTGAGGGGCTTGATATCCCCCATCTTGATCATGGCCGCCGCGAAGTCGGAGGTGAAGGTGCTCGGGTTGCTGCCGTAAGTCCTCACGAGCGAGTCGGTAGAACCGCCATTGAAGAGCTGCTGGTCGGAGTGAAGCAAGCCCTTGTTCTGGAGGAGGTTCTTGTAGTAATTGTTGTCAAACTTGGTGGGAGTCTGCAAGTCGAGAGGGGCTAGATTGTTGTCGCCTGAGCCAGCTGTCCTCGGGCAGTTGCTCTGCCTTGTCTGGGCCAAGGAAGAGTCCAGGTTGGTTTCATTGTAAATCCTGGCTCTGAAGCTTGTGCACCTTGCTTGTCCTATTGTATGTGAACCTGTTTTTATGAATTTGGTGATTTAGAATCTTTTTTTCCCACTCACAATCAAAGTAACGAAGAGGTTTTTTATATGATTTTTCTAGCGCTGATCTGGGATTGTGTTTATGAGTATACATACCAGATAAAGCCACCATGTCTTTAGTGGAGAGGCCGACATTTTGGAAGAAAGAGATGAGGTTGTTGAGGTTTGAGGTTGGGGGAGGAATGCTATTGTTAGCAGCAGCTTGGCTTGCGGTCCTTGCATCTCTCCTCCCGAGTTTCACATTCCAGCTTGGTCCTCCAAGCTGCAAATTTTGACACGACCTTAGTTATATTTCTATAAAAGACATTAGCGATTGGTACTTGTATTTAGTAGTTTTTTTATGGAGGGATAGAAGGGCTTACGATGACGACGGAGTCTCGAGAAGTGATGGCCAACACGTCGGCGCAGGAAACGACGCCGGGGCACGCCTTCTCCACAGCGGACTTGATGTTGTCCACGACATCGAATCCTCTGGCGGAGTTTTGGTTTGGAGCTGCGTTCTTTTCTCCGGTGAATGTCGACGTGTCATCTAGAAGAATTGATCCGTCGCAGCCCTGAGGGAATAGCCGCAAGAGGGGGATGAATGAATTTCCAAGGATACACGTGAAGATAATGTAAAGGAAGAATAGTCAATTATCTAAAAGGTAGCCTATTTGGTTTGTTGTTTAATTAAATGGTGATCTTTGCAGGTAGGCTTATTTCACAGTTCACACCTTAGTTGAACAACACTACAGCTTCATGAGCAGACTAATTTTCCGGTCTTTCTCGACATAGGAAGGAACCGCGTGGACTGGATTTATGTTTTAGGCATGTAGCTGGGGACACAAATGTGGAAACGATATTAACTAGGCTTGTCAGTAAAAATGCATGATTTCCAAACAAACGTGTTCGTCCTCAGCGCCATGCACGAACTTCACTTCCCGAAAGAGACGTGCATGTGAAATCATTTGAACCACAAAAACATCTTACCCGACTAGGACATGAAAGAGGGAATGGTAGGAAAGAGACTAGCAAAATGTAGTGGGACAACCGCGTGGAATGCATATATACGCGTGCATACTTGGCAAACGAGTCCAAGATTTAGTGCTCATGCTTGTGGTTACTTAACATGGTTTGTTTATGTAACATGGCTCATAAGAACTTTATCTAAAAGGTTGTACATTAGTGATCACGCTTAAAACCCGAGAACTAAATTCTAAGGACCGGGGCGAATGAATGGACATGTTAAACGCTTAGGCGACATGTAGATGCCCCACGATTACTTGCATTCATTTTGAAAATGGGAAAGAACGGAAACTCAACGTAATTGATCAGATGAAAAACAACTAAGAAGAAATGGTTATGGTCGGTTTACATTAACAAAGCAATCGTGGAAGAATAGGCGGAGGAGAGAGGCACCCATCCGGGCCTCCTTGTTGATGGCCGCTTGCACCTGGGATTTGACCGTGGTGAAGACGTTGGGGCACGTCTTTGAGTAAAAATTAGTGGAAAGTTGGGCATCGGTGCTCCCCAGGAGGAGAAGCAAGATGCAGGACAAAGACAAAACGGCCACGGAACATGGTGATGATGATGATAATGATGATGGGGGCGAAGAAAATGCCATTGGCAATGTCGCGAGACTAGCTAGAGAACAGATCGATTTCTGCGTGGAAGATGGGGTGGAAGATGTCGTGTGCTCCTTTGTGTTTATATAGGGAGACTCTTAAATGTGGAATGGGGCCGGCAGGTCACCTAACACGTAGAATCTCGTCTCGCGACTGCATGGCCATCTCTGTGCTTGCTTCCAAAAAGCGTTAGGAAAAGTCAAACATAATGATAAGACAGACATTGATTTTAAAGTGTGCATAGACGCGGTTTTATTTGAAAAACGGGCGAGTTTCTAATGAATGCTGGGAAGACTTTTGACAGAGGGCGGAGGTGGGGTGGTGGATTCGGATTTGTCAAAAGGTCGCTTCGGTTTGGTGGGTGAAATGTCAAAGATTACCGGCATGAGTACGCATCCAGGGTGGGCCTCTGTTTCTCTCTCTTGATTGTTCATCGTTCATCAATGGAAAGGCAAACTTGACTTTTGAGAAGTACAGGTTCCATCTCCATCTCCATCTCTTTCTAGGGTTGTTGTGCATGAGCGGACCCCATTGATGGGGGAGTTCTAGATGCTCAGTATTGTGCTAGGGAGTATAAACGCGTGTTTGAGATATTTTTACCAACAACACCCCGATGGTAAAAGACCCGTACACTAATGATGAACTTCCTTGAAATAGCTAACGTGATCTCCACGTTATTCTTTTCTCGATACCGTTAGGTCCCGACATCTTTTCTTTCCACCGGAAAAAAGATGTCTCTTCTAGTGTACCAACAATGAAAATGTCATTAGTATCCTCGCCGACGGGACCAAGATTTGCCTCTGATTCGTGGCTGACAACCCGAGATGAAATTATCAAAAAAATATTAAATATATTGTAATTATGTTAATTGAGTCTTAAATTTTTTATATTTGTATCAATTTAGTCCATCCAGCTAATTTTAATAAATTAATATAATTACAATAGGTTTATGACTTTTTTCATAATTCTTCCAACGGCCCGATTGGGGGTAAAACAAGGTCCAAAAAGAAAAGAAACAAGAGAGGCAGAGAAAAAGAAATAGGAAGTTCGAGCATATCTCATGGGGGTATCCACTTTTGTCCGCCTTATCTTTGACTCCTGAATATGAACAATGATGATTCAATGACTACGGTTATCATCCCCATGGTCCACCGATTCCAAACCATGCATGGACAACGTCATCCGCAAGTTTCGTTTTCTTTGTCGGTGTGTGTTGATGTGGTAATATTTGCTAGGTATTGTGCGGACCCCTTAATCCGCAAGAAGATTCCATTTAGTTACCAAGGGTCTAGTTTTTCAATGGCTGTCGGGATCGAGCTACATATAACAAAGCTCGCACTGGTTAAAACCCATTTCCGTTTCTTCGCAAATTATGAGGTCAATCAATATCTCTTTCTGTTGAAATGTCATCCAAGGCAGGCTTTTAGGTACAAAATTGACCCCTGCTTTTAATATGTTCATGTGTATGCTTCACTTCGGTCCCTATATTTGGAGTTCATTGTCCGAGAAAATGATCTTTGGCCATCGCAACTTGCAGTGACGACACTACCCAAATTTGTTTTCAATACCGATGGATTTGTCTGTCAGTAGAATTTGACACCATGTTGATGTGCCCTCATGATTCAACTTGAGCTCGAGGCACACACTATTCAAATGAATATCTTGATTGATACTATCACAACTCGATGTGATTTTGAGCGCGTTTATTCCATCTGTTGAATTGTCTAACAAGAAAACAAAGGCCAATTTTTGCATTGAAGAATTGTAACTAGGTTTTGATGCTTTGAAAGTTTGGTCCCTATATTTGGAGTTCATTGTCCGAGAAAATGACTCTGGCCATCGCAACTTGCAGTGATGACACTACCCAAATTCGTTTTCAATACCGATGGATTTGTCTGTCAGTGGAATTTGACACCATGTTGATGTGCCCTCATGATTCAACTTGAGCTCGAGGCACGCACTATTCAAAGGCATATCTGATTGATACTATTGCAACTCGATGTGATTTTGAGCACGTTTATTCTATCTGTTGAATTGTCTAACAAGAAAACAAAGGGGATTTTTTGCATTGAAGAATTGTAACTAGGTTTTGATGCTTCAAAAGCCCAGGGAAACCACCCTGTTCATATTCCCATAGACTTTAGCAGAGGGACTCGAAGTGCTCAATTTCACTGACGCCAGAAGTAGAAAGATGAGTATTTGGGCAGTGACAGTTTTTAATAGAAAAAACTACATATGACATGCATGATCTAATAACTTTTCTTACAAAGTGCGGAGGATTACATGGCTCATATGTATTTAGACAAATGACTGGTTGTTACTGAGTTGGCATGAAATGAATGGCAACTACGTTAATCTGTCGGCAGGTTTCAGCTTGCTCCACAATGGAGGAGCTTAAGTTGGCATATTTATCAGTCCGAAGAGCGGCTTCTGAATCTGCTTCTCTCCTAAAAACAATCTACACTTTTGGGAGTGAAATTAACTACGGGCTACTTGCATATATTGGACAATTGCTACGGTCCTTAAGGATATATATCTAAGGAAAGGATGTCTAATATGTCATTGCAAGTCTGAACTGCATAGATATGGTTGGTTATGGTGATTAATAGCTAATTGCTGTAGGGAAGAGTCTAAATTGACTATCCTAAAATACTCAAATCACAATAACTTATTCAGAAGCCTCTGCCGCTGCTACCTCCTCCTCTGAAAGCTCAAATGCATCAATCTCTGCAAAATACGATCGCTGCTGCTCGATAAAATCTTGCAGAGAACTATTCGGTTTATCTCGTTGATGCAGCCTTGGATGCTGCTTCTGCAGTAAATGATGGTACAGATGATAGCTAAGCAGGAATACCAAAACACCGAATCTCATAGACATGGAGATGTGCAAGGCAGTTAATCAGGGGAAAAGGAATCGAAATTTTGAAAAAAGAAAATGCAGTACTGAAGGATGCAAAGAAGACCATTCAATAAAAGCATGCAAAGTGAGTGCATGTGCTATCTGTTGACCACAATGGATCCAGTTTATATTCGTTGAACTTGTAGCTTTAAGCTATAGCAACAATGCATGTGCAGGTCTTCCAGAAAAACCCTTTGGTTCGGCTTATTTTCTTTTTTAAATAGATCTTCCAAATGGAGTCCTACGGTTAAACTACTCCACATCCAAATTAGAGCAGGACATCTTCTGGATGCCAATTTAACATGGACAAGAGGCCAGTACTTAACAACAATTGAGGACATTTGCTAGAGCAGAATAGTGGATACGACTCGGAAAAATGGTGAAATTGTTGCAGAAACATTCACACCTACCCTTTTACTAGGTGTACCACCTGACTTGGAGATACCATCACCATCTCTAATTTTGTCAAGCTTTTTCCTGTGTACAAAGTGAGAATAAATAATAACATTACAGGGAAAGCAGAATAGAAAAGGCACGTCATCGATAAAGTAAACTTGAAGCACCTCACTGATTGACAACCTCAAAATAAACTTTCTGTCAGGTGTGTAAATGGCGTATGAAGGGAAAACATGATGAGCTTCTTCATTCATGTAATAGCTCCTATAGAGAACATAAACTTTCCACATTTAGTAATGCATGCATTGTGCTAATGCTACTACTAGCTGTACTTGTAAGGGGACGCAGAATAACTTTGAGGAGCCCTCTGTCAAGAATTGGTCTCTACATAATTCCGCCCTACAGACCGAACCCCAGAAATAAGAAGAGCAAGGAAAGTCCAGCAATGTCATCAATGTCACGACAGGGCAGTCCTCAGAAAGCATATTCAGAAGACAGAGATTGTTCCTGTAGTAAAATAGTCCAATCTCCTCTAATTGTGAGTCTGCAATCATTTTACTTTGTTCTTATGGTACTTCATCTATGAAAAACTTATTATCTAAACACTTAACAGCACAAGGAATTATCATCCCGGTTATTCGGATCAATTGAGCAAATAACACACCGTACCAAACCTGCGACACCCACAATATTTTGCAACGTGATTTGACTAACCTACCAACTCAATGCAGAGAGAATGGAAACAACATTCCAGAAAGGATGCGCATCAGAAATGTAAGACTAGAGGATCTACCCAATACTTTGGGTCCTTTCAACTGAGGAGCTGCTCGGGGGCAGCTGAAGCGCGTCCTTCACTCCGCTCTTCCTTTTAGCTTCCGTCCTTCTCCGACGGTAAACATTACAAGGCTTGCCTACCTCTATACCACCATATCCTAGTGAAATAACAAAAAAGGTTGTTGAAGAACCAGCAATTACAAGAGGAATGTTCATCAAGGCAGGAATTTGGAATTGAGTCGCAATAGGAACGACAGAAGATATGGTTAGACAAAAGACGCATTAACACCAGAAAATTAAAGCAGGACAGCATGATCATGGCGATTGCGCAGCAACATTTCATCAATCAGAGAGCGTGACTCGTCCATCCCAAGCAAAACGAAACCATCCAAACCAACCAGTACCAAAACGATACCGGCGAAAGAAGGAGATCAACAGTCTAATCTCACTGAGCAGAAACCGGATCGAACCACAAGAACCTCGACGAGAGCAGAGAAACTACCGACGACGGAAGAAGAAGACCCCGATCGCGGCCGCGAGAACGCGAGAGCCAGAGCGGCCGAACGGGAGCTGGGGTCCTGAGCACCGCCGCCGCTTCCTTGGCGGCCGATGAGGGGGCGACACGGGAAGTCGGAGCATACGAGCCGCGATCGAGGCACGGGGAGCAGAGAAGACGGCGGCGGAGGAGGAGGAGGCCGCGAGGAGGACCGGTCGAGAGCGTTGCTGCGATCGGAGAGCGGCTTCCTCCTTCCGCCGACGGCCTTGCCTCTGCACATCCGGCTCAGCATCTGAACTTCCATTGCTGTAGCTTGCTTGCTGCTTGTAGAGAGAGAGAGAGAGAGAGAGAGAGGAATGCGAAGCGCGTGGGGGAGGAAGAAGCTTGCTTCGGGCGCTTTCTCTATTTTCGCGGCAAAATTCGGTTTTGCGAGCCAATGACGTCACGTGACCCGTCGGGTCATGGGCTTATTCCTTTCGGGTCGAGACTCGTGGGCCGTAGACCAGCCCGTGGCCCATCGTGAGTAATTTTACCATCAAACATCTTTTCATCTTAAACTAACCTTTTCGTACATATATAAACTGACAAGAAAACCTCTAAATATATACACACACACATCTAAAAGATAATAAAGCCTTTTTTTCTTCGGAATTTTTTCATGTGAGTCAGAATTTTTATTTTTCGGCCAAAAGTCTTTTGTACAGTAACTAGCTTTGGCTTCTATTCTAGCTTCCATTTTTTGGAACTCTATAGCCCCATAAAATTAAACAACAGAGATTAATTTTCATGTGGATATTTGGGAAGTACTTTATTTGCATTCATTTGTATGGATTAGCGAATGCTGATCTCATTTTGAAAAAGAAAATGACAAAATTTATAATTCTTAACATGTAATGATTAACTTGGATAGATGAGAATGTCTTACTTAAGAACAGAAAATGAACTTTTTGGGACATCTTAAGCTTCATGCAAGGCTTGAGTTAGCATCTTTTTTCGCATATGGAATGATGCCTCTCAATGCTGTGGTATCGCAAATCGAATTAAAACATTTGTCTTTTATACGGCATTTATCATCGGGTCGCTAACTTGGATTTGAAACCCGTAAGATCTAGGGGTGAGCATGGTTTGGGTTGGGCTGGTCCACTCCTTAACCCTAGGACCAACCCGCACAGTGCTAGTCCTCAATTTTTGGGACCCAGGATTGACCTTATTGAGTTTGACACCGAGGACCGAACCGACTCAATGGGTTCGGTCCGGTTCCAAGGTCAACCCGGGACCAATCGATAATTTTTTATTTCATTTTTTGTACTCTTTAAAAAAGCGATTGAGGACCGAACTGACCCAATAGGTTCGGTCCGGTTTCAAGGTCAACCTAAGATCAACCAATAATTTTTTATTTTATTTTTTGTACTCCTTAAAAAAGCGATTAAGAACTGTACTGACCCAATGGGTTCAGTTCAATTTTAGGATCAACCCAAAACCAACCAATAGTTTTTTATTTCATTTTTTGTACTTCTTAAAAGGGCAACTGAGGACCATACCAACCCAATGAGTTCGATGATGAGCGAGGTTAGCTAAGAAAGGCAAGCGGTAATGGTCAGATGGGGTAAGCATCGAACATAATGAGTATCGAATGTCAAACGGGAAGCAACAAGCCAAGCGAACATCGAGTAGTGAGCGGCACGAGTGACCCAAAGTGAGCGAGGCGAGTGTCAAGTGGTGAGCGGAGAAGTTGTTTTTTTCAATTTTGGCAAATTGAAGACTAAGATGACAAATAAAAGAGAACGAATAATATATGATGATGCCATAAAGAGCTGTTTATGTCTTTTTAGACGCTGTGAGGACTCATCACAAAAATATTTTCCTCCTTCGTAAATTATAACTATTGACACCGTAAAAGACATTAAAAATCTAAGTCATTAAAGAATAATATAAAATTACTTGAATTCCTCACTAAAGAACTGTTTAATATTGTTGACGCCGTTTATTTTAAAGACTGAGAACTGAGAACCAACCTGCACAGTATTGGTCAATGAATTATAGGACCAAGGACTGACCCAATCTCCTTGGAAACCGGACTAGGACCGGTAGGGTTGGGCCGGTCCAGGGTCGGTCCAGGACCGATGCTCACCCCTAGTAAGATCGATAGCTCCATATGGTTTTGCTCTTTTGTAGCTGCATTTCTGTTCAAAGTTATCCGGAGGCTTCATTCATCAGGAATTTCTACAGTTGGTAGCGCATGGAATTCTCACGGACACGGTGTCATTTGGTCTAAAGTAGGTAGTCCTGGCATCCCAACACACTCCACTATTTCCTGGTCGGCCACGCTGAATAGCCTTGCGACCTGTTTTCAGCTGTCCTGTCTTCGGTTGGAGTCTAGACTACCGTTCTGGAATCGCACCTCGTTCGTCGAAATCCTGGAGCCTGGAATAATGAGGCGACTCGGGCTCTCCATAGCCTTCAACTGGAAAATCTACGGATCATCCTAGAACGCCTTCATATATACCATCCGGATTACTAGTGTCGCGGCCAAATTTTCGGGTGTATCACTTAGGGTTTGGCTAATGGATTACTAAGCCTAAACTTAGGTCGAGCTTTCCCAAACTCGTACCAATTTATGACTTAGGTTCAAATTTTTAACATGCAAATGATTTTTCAATTAAGAGTCGCCACTAATCTATTTTTGGTAGGTCGATTGGAAACCCAAGTAAAGTAACGGGAGATTTAGGGCTGCGCATGGTAAAATTTCTTGTCTGGGGAAGAGTTTTTTTTTTTTTTTTTTTTCAGAAAATAGTTCTTTTCTATTTCTGTTCCGGGGACAATTTCTGAGCAAAAAAACCTGTTTGATAACTGCACAAAATTTCTATTTCTGGAACAAAAAAAGAACAGAAACCTGTTTAGTAACGCACAAAATTTCTATTCCAAATTTTAATTTTTAAAAAAAAAATTAAAAATAATAAAAAGGAATAGATTATATATTACATAAAATTGACAAGATCAAAATATTATTAGAATAATAATACATTTACTTAGGGGTAAGAATTCTAGTCGAAGATGAAGTGGTATTGTAATGGAACGTGAACTATTATCTTATATATGTGTGTGAGTATCTTTACTCACATAGTTTATAGCCTATTGAATTTAGGTAGGGTTTTGAACTATAATTCTCAATAATATATTTTCTTTTTGCGAATTTTATTGTTTGGTATAGCAAATATTGCGGAAAAAGCACATTGGATATTGTTAGCCAAATTAATTTGTAGTGATTTCCTTGGAACTAAGTTTTTACTCTTTAAAAAAATTGTAATTCTAGTGCGTGCGTGGCTTGGGGATTTTAGTCTTCTAATCTTGACATGGATGTCGGGTTGGGGTTGGAAATTTCCAACTATTGGAATGATTCATGCATGGCGTGGCTTTACTGTCATTATATATTTAGTTCATAATATGCTCCTAAAACACTTAGTAAAGACCTCGGTCTCTTGTATTTTGAGCCGTCGATGCATCCCATCTTGATGCTACTTTTTACCTTGCTTCTTCTGAATTACAAACTATTTCATTTTCGTGTTTCACATAAGCTTATAAGGTTTTGTCTAATTTTGATGAAGGGAGGTGTTTTTCCTCTCCTCTCGTTTGTCCACATTTATGATACATTCAATGGCATTTGTGCTCACGGAGATAGAATTTGATGACCTTAATACGATTAATAGAAATGTATTCATAATAGTTTTACATACACATCGCAAAAGTGTTTTCACCAAAAAACAAAAATACATCGCAAAAGTCGGAAATAAAAAGTCATGGAATCTCTTCCATATTGTGATCCCTTGCCATCATATTTGCAATATTTTTCCTGATCATGTTTATCTCATCCGCCTCATCACCTGGTGTATCATCTACAACCTCGTCTTGTGTAGGTTCAAAGGGATGCTCCGGATCTCCATATAGGGCAAAGTTCTTGTCCATCTTGTCTTGGTCGCGAATATAATTATGAAGAGTACAACATGCGATTGAATGTATGATAAATGTGTCCTGATTTTATTCAAGGTCGAATTTTGATCGCTGCCATTTTTCTTAGTGTAAAATCATGCCTTTCACCAAACCACACCAATGACACAACACCTTTGCATCATGGACTTAACTCACTTCAAGTGTGTCCTGATTTTATTCACCCAATTCTGTGTTGAAGGCAAAAAAGTGTAGTCCTATTCGTTGTTTACGATCATCACCAAATAGATTGATAATGGCTAGGCTAAGTCGGTATTCTCATGGCACATCTCCTTCAGTTTCTGTGAAACCATCACATTTTGCGTCAAAGCCCTTTCTTCTCTAGTGACCTGTTTGTTTCTCCAGCCAAATCGCTGTTGGTTTCCTCTCCCTCGAAGCAGTATTTAGCCCAATCACCTCAACCTTGCAATGAGCCATCTTCATCTCATTTACAATGTCCTTCGTTGAAAACATCCTTGCCAACCCCAAAAGTTGAACAACATTCTTTGCAAAGTGCTAAAGAATGTAAACCAGTCTTTAATGCAGCAATTTTCAAGACCGAACCAACATCTGTTTCCACTGACTTGAATAAATATGTGCCCAAATCAGTGACCTCACAGTCACTACTCTCGAATACCAATGAGCCATCGCCTCTCAAATTCACACTTCCTTCATCATCCTCCACTTGCCATGTTGTTGTGCACAATTTAATGACCGGAGACCCGATCAGGCCCAAAAGTGAGCCAAATTTGAGCAGGGGTGTCAGTGGCTTAACTCAGTCTTCTCATGTCACATTTCCTTTCAAAGCAGTTCCTTCAGGTTCTCCGAAACCGTCCGCTTCTGTATCAAAGCCATCAACCGTCACGTCTAGTGATCCATTTGTTTCCCCAGCCATTATCAATCTATATGGGCAGGACTAGACCATTTTTTAAACACTGGTCAATTAAAGCTCACCACCAAAAAGGAAGTATCAACACCATCAGCCTCCAGCTCTGCCAATATACTACTGCCTTGGGCATCATCAGCCCAAAATCTAATGATCGTCACATATAGTAACTCCACAACACAAAAGCCACACAAAATTTGCAAAGAGATGTTCTCGCAACCTTCGAAATCAGCCTCGGATTCAAGCCCGGACGTGCAGCGCAAATCAAAGCGTTACCAAAGATTCCCACCGCCTTGAACCTAAGCAAGATGTACCGACCAGATTTTAAAATCACAACCTATCACAACCTAACAAAAGCAATGGCATTATGGAAAAAGTAGAGAACAAGGATAAGGAAGAGGGAGTCGATCGAGGGCGGGGAACGAGCAAAACCTCAAGCTGGTGCTCCGGATCTTGTCGTCGGGCTCTGGGTAAGAAGGCCACCACCGCCAAGAAATCCACGCACACCAATCCGCAACCCTACCTGCAAGTTTTTTTCACAAAGAGCGGCATCACTCTTCTATCGCCACGAAACTCATCGAAACAAATAGCGAAGCGAGACTTGTCGGCGCAAGTTCGCAAGGGAAGAGGACGGAACACGACATGGCGATCGGGAAGAGGAGGAGAAGGGGAGCGATCGGACCAACGGCGACCGGACCAGCCCGGCGGACGGACCCGGCGGCGACGGGACCGGCGGCGACGGGACCGGCGGCGACGACGGGACCGGTGGCGACAGGAGGTGATTTCTCTCGGATAGAGGTCGCGGGCGAAGGAAGAGGTGAGCTCCAGCGGCGACCGGACCACTGGCGGCGACGGGACCAGCGGCGACGACGGGACGGGTGGCGACGGGAGGTGATTTCTCTCGGACAGAGGTCGCGGGCGAAGGAAGAGGTGAGCTCCAGCGGCGACCGGACCACCAGCGGCGACCGGACCAGCGGCGACGGGACGGGCGGCGACGGGAGGTGAAGATCTCGGACAAAGGTCGCGGGCGAAGGAAGAGGTGAGCTGAGAAAGGGCGTGAGTTGAGGGGGAAAAGAGGAATTAGGGTTAAAAGATTTTAGTTCCTCATTTTTATTCCCGGAAGAGAAGTGATTTTTTTTTTCTCATTTCTCTTCCCAAACCATTTCTGAGCTAGGTTTTTATTCCCGGGAACAGAAAAATAATGTGGCGTTATCAAACAGGTTTTTGTTCTTTTTTTGTTCCGGGGAACAAAAGAACAGAAATTTTGAGGAAGAGAAATGTTATCATGCAGTACCTTACTTTATTCCTACGAACCAGAAATTGTGAGTTCGGGGACTTGATTACGCTAGCTTTTATTAATGCCCTTTCGGTATCTTTCTCTTTTATTTTGAAAAAAATGTTTGGCAAGCAGCTTAAATTAATTTTAATTCACTTCTCTAACATGTGAGGTGATCATGCAAATGCGCAAACTGCCAATTTAACATCCAAATAAAGTAGTGAATAAATTGCAAGACTTACCTCATAGCAACAAAAGTATATGCAAATGTTAGATTAGAATTCATATCGACAATCCTAGATATGATTTCTAATTAACTAGCAATCACTCAATTTTTGTTTTCATTTATTTAATGAAGATCATGCTTTATGCAATGCATACTACTAATCTAACATGATATGATATGACATGGCAATATGACCTACCTATATGACATAAATAAGATGCAGTCTATTTTAAAGAATGGAATTGATTTATTTTAAATTTTTTGTATTTTTCATGAAATTCGAAATTAAGGAAATGCAACAATTCAATATGCAATCTAAATTAATCAAATGACCTAATTCTAATGATAATCAATTTCTAATTAAATGAACCTAGCAACACTCACTAGATGATGGGCATTTCATGAACTTAATCCTACATGACATGTGCATGATTTTTTTGTTATATATATATATATATATTCGAAAATAATTAAAATCAGTAAAAATAAAAATCTCTAAAAACTAAAGTGAAATGTTATATATTCTAAATGCCTTCTAAACATGCATTTTAAAAAATAACTAACCTATCATGCAATCAATCCTAATCTACATGGAATGCAAAATGCAATTTTTTTTTTTTTTTGTATTTTCGAGATAAATAAAAAAATTAAAAGATAAACACTAAATCATCCATGGTCATCAAAAATGTTATCCACTGTTCGAATTAAAATTCAAAATTGATTATTTCGCTAATAAAATTGATAAATTGATCTTAAGCCTTAAAGATCAAGATATCAATTTTACTCCAGCGTGAATAATTATTCCATTTAAAGCCTTATAGATGTGATAAAAATTCGTGCGGTTTCTACGTCAGGAATTTCAATTAGGCATTGAGAAATATTTCAAACAATGAGAAAAAATATAAAAAATTCAAACAAAACAAAATAAACTTACTTAATAAATCTACCTAATAAAATAAAACAACCTAATAAGGCAATCTCTACCTAATAAAATAACAAAATCTACCAAAATTTGAATTTTCTCCAAAAAAATCCAATCGGGATGGACCACGATTTGAGATTCGGGGTGGCTCAAGGATGGGCGGCCGTGGCGGTGGGTCACTATGGGTGGTGGTTTGCCGAGGGCTCCGGTGAGGGTGATGGGCACAATCGCCGGAGCTTTGGTGAGGACCGGCGAGCAAGAGGCGGAGCAGCTCGGGTTGCAGCGACTACGGGTGTCACTTGGTGAGGTGGTTGTTGGGTGTCGGACCAAAGGCGGAGCTAGGCGGGCTCGGGCGGCTACTGGCGTTCGGGTAGAGCCGTTAAACGAGTGGGTTGGGTCGGGTTTGGGTTGGGTCATTAATGGTCCGACCCAAATTGACCCATTAACCCATTTATGATCCATTTATGCATAATGTAAATTTTCCGACCATATCCGACCCAACCCATACCCGACTCAACCTATATTAAGAAAATATTTTCATATTTAACCAAATTTAGAAAAACTTATTCCTATGTTTTTTTTTTTTTTAATATTATATTACTAAAATACTTCCAAGCTTATTTCTTATATATATATATTGTTTTAAAATAGTTTTATACAACACAAATTTAATGGACAATTTTTATGAGTTTTAAAATAATTATTTTAAAAAATCGAATTTTAATTATTTTTTTAAATTAAAATTATTTTTTTTTATTTTTTAAATATACTTTTTTTTTTTCTTTTTTTTTTCTTTTTCTTTTTCTTTTTCTTTTTCTTCTCCTTCTTCTTTTTCTTTGGCCGGAGTCGCCGGCCACATGACGGCCGGCGATAGGCCACGGCGAGCCTCGCTGGATGTTGGCGAGCCTCCGCCTCGCCGCCGGCGAGCTCGAGGTTCGCCGGTGTCAAGCGAGCTCAAGCTGGCCCCTCGCCGAAATTGGCGAGGCTCGAGCCTCGCCCGATGTCGGCGAGCTTGAGGTTTGCCGATCGGCGAGGCTCGAGCCTCGCCCGACGCTAGCGAGCTTGAGTCTCGCCCGATCGGCGAGGCTCGAGCCTTGCCGCCGTCGGTGAGGCCTCCGCCTCGCCGGATCGGGCGAGCTCGAGCTCGCCCGACACCCGCGAGCTTGAGGGTTGCCTAGCCGGTCGCTGGCCATCGCCGTGCCGACGATCGGAAGGAGGAAGGAGATAGAAAAAAAAAAAAAGAAAGAAAAAAAAAAAGGAAAGAAAAAGAAAAAAGAGAAAATAAAAATAAAAAAAATTATTATTTGGATTTTTATTAAAAAAAATATTTTTATAAAGTTAAAAAAGGAAGAGAGAGATTATAAGATTTTTGTTGAAAATGGGTTCTCAACCCAACCCATTTAAAACCCACTTAAGACCTACCTATCTTAAACCTTTAATTGTGAAACCCATTTAACTACTTTTTGTAAAAAACATGTGACCCATTTATGACCCATTTATGATTTAAATGGGTCATATATGGGTTTATGACCAATTTTAACACCTCTACGTTCGGGGCATCGGCAAGGGGCTTCGCAGGCGGCAGCAACAGCGGAAGTTGAGCAGGGCAGCAGTAGGTCGGCGACTGTGGCGGCGTTGGGATCACAGATGGAGCAGGGATAGTAGCAGCTTCACCGGGATCTCACGCGTTGTAAACGTCGGGTTGCGCGGCGACAGTAGGTGATCAGAGGTGATAGGTGGTCGCGGAAGGAAAGCTGCTGTCGTCGATGACGGAGCTTGGGCGGAGCAACGAGGCGACGGCACAATGGCGGAGCGGCCAGGTAGCATTGGGTCATGGCTGTTGCAGGGGAGCGACAGCGCGACGGGGGGAAAGCGAGCTTCTGGCGTCGTGAGGGTTCGAGCGGCGGTGGCCGGCGGAGGCGCGGTGTTTCGGCGGCTTCCGGTGGGCGGGCAGGCACGGTGGCCAAGCCTACTGGAGAAGAAGAACAGTCTACTTCTTTTTATTTTTATTTTTAATTTCTCTTTTCTCTCTCCTTTGTCCTCTCGTCTCCTCTCTGTCCCTCTCTTACGTCTCTTCTCTTTGCCCTCTTTCACTTTTCTTGTTCACTTTTCTTTTCCTCAATGCTTTTTCTTCCTTTTTTTTTTTTTTTTTTTTTTGTCTCTTTTTCCATGAACAAACCCCCTAAAACCCTACAAATGAAGAAAGAAAAATTTTCTTTCGTCTTCAATTTTTGACAAAGAAAACCAAGAGAAGCCCCTTTTGATGGCTGTATATTCAATGTGTGGCCCCCTCGAAACTCTACGCGAACAACCTATTTGTAGGCCACCGACTAGGGTTTCAATTTTTCCAAATTGATATCCACGAATATTCTTTTTCCAAACACAATATTTGTTTTGCCAAATGCAATATTTGCTTTTCCACTTGCCCTATCCAAAAAAATTAATCAAATCTTAGAAAATTTCATATTCTTATTTCCACGAGATAATCTTTAATCATTAAAAAAAAAAAGGGGTTTGGGCCAATTTGCTTGCTTCGTGGGCTTAGCCTAATTCATCAAATTAAAGTTTTGGACTATCAACTCGAACCCATCTGTCACCAGCTCAATGTAAATACAAATTAAAAATAAATGCACCTAAAACTATATGCTATGCAATTAATATTTTTTTCAGGGATAAAATTAATCCCTAATTTTTAATGCGATAAATGACTAAACGAGTCGCCAAAATTTAGGTTTCAATGGCTGCCCCTCTTTGAAGATGAGCTCGTAGATGTTGTTTTTAAAAACAAATTGAGACCTAAATTTTGACCATGCACATGCATTGAATGATTTTTTTGTCGGAAAATGAATCCCATTTTAAAATGCAATTTATATGATGCATGGAAATACTAATGCAAATGCATGATGCGAAAGGAAAGAACGTACCTACAGTTACTTACCAATTAGTGTGGTAGAGCATCTTGAGGTACATGATAAATCCCCATTTATTCCACAAGTACCTAGTTTTCACTCAGGTTCCTTGAAGAGTCTAACGGGTAATAAATTGAGACATCGAGACTGAGAAGAACATTCACATCCAAAGTGAAATGTTCAATGAAAAGAATTGAGACATCCAGATCTAAACTGAGATGTCAAGATTTTTTTAAAACTCGAAATACCTAAATCCAGACTAAGGAGGTATAACAAGAAAGATTGAAAAACATTCACATCCAGAGTGAAATGTTTAAATGAAAATAATCAAGACATCCGGGTCCAGAATGAGTGTCATGATTTTTTAAGCTCGAAATATCTAGATCCATATTAAGGTATAACGAGAAATGTCGAAAAAACATTCACATCCAAAGTGAAATGTTTAGACGAAAATAATTAAGACATCCGGGTCCAAACTGAGATGTCAAAATTTTTGAACTCGAAATACTTAAATCCAAACTAAGGTATAACGAGGAAGGTCGAAAAACATTCACATCCAAAGTGAAATATTTAGACGAAAATAATCAAGACATTCGGGTTTAGATTGAGATGTCATGACTTTTGAAGTTCGAAATACCTAGATCCAGACTAAGGTATAACGATACAGATCGAAAAAACATTTACATTCAAAGTAAAATATTTAGACGAAAATAATTAAGACATCCGGGTCCAGACTAAGATGTCAAAATTTTGAACTCGAAATACCTAGATTCAAACTAAGGTATAACGAGAAAGATCAAAAAAAAAACATTTACATCCAAAGTAAAATGTTTAGACGAAAATAATCAAGACATCTAGATCTAGATTGAGATGTCATGATTTTTTAAGCTCGAAATATCTAGATTCAGATTAGGGACAGCAGCAGCTTCACCGGAATCTCACGGGTTGCAAATGTCGGGTCACGCGGCGATAGCAGGCGGTTAGAGGTGACGGGTCGTCACAGAAGGAAAGCTATTGTCGTCGATGACAGAGCTTGGGTGGAGCAACGAGGCGGCGGCACGGTGGCGGAGCGGCCAAGCAGTAGCAGTTGTGGTAGCGTTGGGTCACGGCTGCTGTAGGGGAGCGACAGCGTGGCGGGAAAGCGAGCTTCTGGCGTCGCGAGGGTTCGAGCGGCGGTGGCTGGCGGAGGCAGAGGCGCAGTGTTGCGGCGGCTTCCGGTGGGCGGAGGGCGGGCAGGCGCGATGGCCAAGCCTGCTGGAGAAGAAGAATAGTCTACTTCTTTTTTATTTTTATTTTTAAATTTCTCTTTTCTCTCTCCTCTGTCCTCTCACGTCTCCTCTCTGTCCCTCTCTTACGTCTCTTCTCTCTGCCCTCTTTCACTTTTCTCTTTTGTTCACTTTTCTTTTCCTCAATGCTTTTTCTTTCTTTCTTTTTTCTTTTTTTTGTCTCTTTTTTCATTAATGAACCCCCTAAAACCTTACAAACGAAGAAAGAAAATTTTTCTTTCGTCTTCAATTTTTGACAAAGAAAACTGAGAGAAGCCCCCTTCGACAGCCGTATATTCAATGTGTGGCCCCCTCAAAACCCTACACGAACAACCTATTTATAGGCCACCGATTAGGGCTTCAATTTTTCCAAATTGATATCCACGAAGATTCTTTTTCCAAACACAATCTATCCAAAAAAATTATTCATATCCCGGAAAATTTCAAATTCCTATTTCCATGAGATAATCTTTGATCATTAAAAAAAAACGGGCTTGTGCCAATTTGCTTGCTTCGTGGGCTTAACCCAACTCATCAAATTAAAGTTTTGAACCATCAACTTGAACCCATTTGTCACCGGCTCAATGTAAATGCAAATTAAAAATAAATGCACCTAAAACTATATGCTATGCAATTAATATTTTTTTCAGGGATAAAATTAACCCATAATTTTTAATGCGATAAATGACTAAATGGGTCGCCAAAATTTAGGTGTTAACAACTAGGAATCGTTGGCTACATGACTGCAGCTGCTCTGTCGATGTTCGACCTGACTATGCAAAGGATTAAGAGCGTTGTCGGAGGAAGGATTCTTGGTTGCATGGATACTAGGAGGACAATGTGGTTGGATAATGACACAACATTATGTTATGAATGGGACATCTCTCAGTTGTCCCGATAGTTAAGTAGGGGTTGGTGGTTTTAGCTTCCAGGTGATTTGAAGTTATATTTAGATTTCACCTAGAACTTATCCATTGGAATAAATTCCCTAATTTTTTAAAATTAGAACCTACCTTGCATGCCTAGAAACCTAAAAACAACCTTGTAAGAACCTAACCCATCACAAGTTATAGGGCTGGTTCCAAAATATACTCAAGTTCCACTTGTACTCTTAATTAAACAACTGTAGTGAATCATTACTTCTCATGATTATCGTTTATCACAATCTACTTATCACCAACTCATATTTAGACACACAGAAGTTATGCAATATTAATAAAGTAAAAGTCCCAGTGATGTATATTGTTGGAAATGGAAGCTTAAACTAGTGATTTTAGATTACACACTTATAATTAGATGTTATGAAATGTTGTAGGATCACGCGAAGATATATAATAAGAAAAACACAAAGACTTGTTCCCGGTTCCAGATTCTAAGTTTTGTTTCCACCGGAAACCTATTTGTTAGAATATGTTTCTTAATTTTTAGAATTTGGAATCTATTTTATATGGATTTCCGGCTTTACCTTGAAACCAAACAACACTCATCCCTAATAGTCGGACACGCATTGCCAACACGACAGACTTAGCTCAATGAATACACCGAGCGGAGTCTCGCGGCTCGACTTCGACTTTTTCTTCAAGGCCTCCGACGTTCAAACGCGCAAGGGACGTTCACGCCGTCTCTTCCGGAAAGACTTTTTCATTACGGCCTGCACATCATCATAATACAAAACGAATATTTCCTGTAGAGAGCATAGCGCTACGTCCTGCGGACACTTGTCCCGCTCGAGATTCCCATTTGGTAGGAGGGAGGGTCCCAGAAACGGCGTAGTTACGGACAGACTGGCCTTTCTAAATTGCCTTGTGGGTTAGGTCGATAATTAAAATTAGATTCCATAAAAGAAAATAGTATAAAATGGACGTGCTTTGCAATATTGAATTGCGCATATTGGCTGGAGATGAGGTTGGGAAGTCCTTTTCTATTCCTACCTTTCTAAATTCTCCTCATAACGAACTCATGTTTGAGGCCTTGTTTAGGACGCACTCCAAAAGACATGAGACCAACCATCTTACCATAAATTTTTCCGAGGCATCTTGGTCTTGACGCTTATGTCCTCCACCAAGAATTGTATCAGCAAACTAAGAACTTTTCGTGAACCTAAACACGTCGAAAAAGAGAGTCGAATAAAATCGCTAATTCCCTTTTTAATTTCTGTTTCTTTCGGAAGATAATATGAGGGTTTTGTCGAAGACGCTCTTTTGTCGAAAAATCGAGAATGATTAACCCATTAAAGTACTAGTTTCACCAAAATTGTAAGCTCAAGGGCAGGATGGTCAATTCGCATCGACCGGGAAAATATGCCGTCTTGCCATGATTGGCAAGCAACAGAAGCTTCGTCAAAGCAATGGCATATATGAGGATGTGGGAAGAGAGGAGATGTGAGCTTTAATCAAACAGTAAACAAGAACCCAATTCTCTCTGCGCGTGCCTGGTTTTTGGGTTGACCCTTGAATGAGTTTTGGGTTCTGATCAAATTTGTTGAAGACAGAAGAAGAGATAGGAGGAGATGGATTGCTCGATATGCAGCTCATACCCGGTGCTCATAAGGCCGCCGAGGAACACAATCTGCGGAAGTTGCTTGGAAGGGATCAGGACCGCGTTTAGCTTGATGAGCGCTTTCGAAGGCGGCAATGATCGTGAAGCAGAGACCGCCGGATTAATAGAAAGCAACCGGAGTCACAAGTTTCTGGTCTCTCCCACCGCCAAAAGCAAGGCAAGTTCTTCGCTTTTGGTTTTCTTCTGTGTTCCTTTCGATTATGCATTTTGATCGTTTTTCCAATTGAAAGACGCGATGCAACGTAGGCAAGCTGTGCTATTTAGCTTCCATCTCCTTCTGTGTTTCTGCTTTGTCTCTATGACTTCAAATTATACAGGAAATAGTTTGGCCCCTCTTGCCTTGATCATATTGCTTCAGCACTGATGAACTGATTGATTACGCTAAATTTTTAAAAGCTATAGTTGCGGATGGAAAAGCTTAGGTATTTTACTGTCAGGATACATAGACATAATAATCACCCCCAGCCTTAAAGTCTATGTCTTTCCGCTTGTCCAAATTAGAGTTCTAATGGGCAGCATATTGTCTGGCTTTTAGTTCATTTAATTTCAAAGTTAATGCCAACCTAGGCTTTACTGCATTCCAGCTCATTAGTGTTTGGCCAAATGAAAAAGATGTGGTCTAATTATGAATCCCCACGCATGCAACAGTTGTATTCCTTAAGGCTGTAAATAGATACAGCACGGACTAACCTATGAAGGCTGTCTTTTCGGAATTGAAAATTGGCAGACTCTGTGGAACTTACTTTGTTCTAAAAAGTCTCTTTCATAAGTTCAAATGTCACTACTTAGTTATATCTTAATGCATAAAACGTTCAAATGTCACTACTTAGTTATATCTTAATGAATAAAACGTCTTTTCGAACCCCAAAAAAAAAAAAAAAAATTACAAACACCCTTTCAATCACATATCACAATTCAGCGGAAAAAAAGGGTCAATTCGGTTTGGACTTGGTTCTAAAAGTACATGCCCAATAGTCAGGCCTAGTGCATCTCCTAATGGATTGGCCTAATATTTTGTTTGAGCCTTCTTGGAGCCGCGGCACCAGGTGGGCATCAAATTTATTCAAAGGTCCGACCGTTCAACATAGAATAAAATCTAAGGTCCAAAAAAAATGAAAATGAAACATATGGGTCTGGAAGATCATCATCAAGTTGAGATTTTGATGCCCTTCCATCAATACTAACATCTGTCCTGAGAAATTGCGATTTGGTACTCTGTTTCTGAAACTCTAATTCAATTATCTAAATCCACAGGGACTAGCAGATCTTGTTGAGTGGATGAAACGCACGAAGAAGGTGGAGGATGAACTCTCCCAGCAGATCTCTTTCTTGGCCAGCTCTCTCGTTTCTGCTTTCCAAGAACAAATTCACACCGACATCCAGATTAAGCCTTCCAATGGCCCTCCAATTTCTGCTCATAGAGCCATCTTGGTAGAGTCTCTTTCTCTTTCAAAGAATCACATATGGGTAAAATGTTCTGCAATTTTCAAAGACATGGTCTTAAATTCTCAACTGTAATTCTTGCCAAACTTTGGGGTTAGGGTCCTCTTTATCATTTTCAAATCAGACTTATATGTCTATATGGTAGGCTAAATCATACGTGTATTCCCTATGATTGACAGTAGTATTGTTCCACTTATAGGCAGCGAGATCACAAATCTTCAAGAACATGTTGGACTCGGACTCATGCAAGTCCTCACCTTGCGACACCGTGACCATCGCCGAGCTGACCCATGAAGAGCTTGAATCGCTCCTGGAGTTCCTCTACAGAGGGAGCCTCGTGCCCGAGAAAATGGACAAGCACATCTACTCACTGATGCTCGCAAGCCACAAGTACGAAATCTCGTACCTGCACAAGTCTTGTGAACGACACATGCTCGAGAATCTGAACGTTTCCAACGCGCTCGACGTCCTGGAGATCTTGGATGTTTGCTCCCACCAGAAGTTGAGGGCCGTCGTGTTGAGTTTCGTCGTCAAGAACATCAATGACATAGTTTTCTCGACTAAGTATGAGGCCTTTTGCTCCAAGAACCCCCATTTGAGTGTACAGATCACGAGGGCGTCCTTGATTGATGCAAGGGATAGGAAGAGAACTGGTGATCATTGTTGAAACTAATGCAGTTGGATGGAATTGTATTGTCCATATTCTAATCTCTATGTGATTTTGTACAATGATTTATTCGCACATACAGTACATTGTGTGCATAGTACAGTCAGGGAGTGCCTGTTCGCATAGAATGAAGGTGTTTGTTAATGGAAAGACCTCTGAAAAATCAAGTAAGCAAACTAACCAACCAAATCAAGAGACGTTTGTGCACCGAATTTATGAAACCGGACAAATCAGAGGACCATTTGACAACGAATCTTCTTGTTTCTTTCTATCCAGACATATTTGGGGGCATCAAGTCAACGCTGTTTGGTGTCACAGTAAGATATATCATTGAATAACACTCTTGAGTTTTCCAACGATCCATCATCGTTCTCCATCAACGAATCTTCTGCTCTGATGTATCTTTGGAATCCCAGAAATAATTGGAAGTGAAGCCTCTGTTGCTCTGCGCGATCGTGCCCAGAAAATATTGGGTGCATCTCCTGCTTGTGAGTGTGGTCTCCGTGAGAGAGAGAGAGAGAGAGAGAGAGAGAGAGAGAGAGATGGGAGGGAGAGACTGGTTTCACAGGGAGGTGGTTCCATTTTCAGCTGTGATCACCTCGGACACCATCTCAGTGGGCGTGACCACGCTGTTCAAAGCGGCGAACTCGAGAGGGATGAGCTACTATGTTTTCCTCGTCTATGCTTATTCGATTGGTTCTCTTCTTCTCCTCCCTGCTCCCTTCTTCTCTCTCAAGTATGTACCTCTCTCTCTCTCTCTCTCTCTCTCTGTATACGTATATATACAAAGTGGGAAAAGCAAGATGAAGATCATGATTCACGGTGGAGATTTTGCTGATTTTATTGTGCCTTTGCAGGTCAAGAGGGCTTCCTCCTCTCAGCTTCGCCATACTTGCCAAAATCGGGCTTCTTGGGCTCATTGGGTATGCATAGTTCCATAGCCTTACTCGGGCCAAATTTTCCTGTAAATCTTCTTTCTTTTTATGTTTGAGTAAGTGACAACATAGTTTCAAAATTGTGCCGTAGCGGGTGAGCTGCGATTAGAGCAGACGATATCTTTCTGCCAGTAGACCTGGGTAGTGCTTACAACGTTATTGCCTGGAAAATTGAACATCAGATATGTCTCCAATTGGACATCGCCGTGTCTTTGCTGTTACTTCCACTAGATTAGTGTGAATTTGTTCTTGAAATTGGAGAGAGAACGAAGAAAAGGGTGGAGCCCAATTCTTGAAATTATTTGGATTGGTTGTTCTGCTTCTCTGCCGCCTCTGATTATTCCTTTTTTTTTTCCTTGTCTTTTCTTGTTGCCTTTTAAATGGGAGAGCAGGGGCTTTTCACAGATTTTGGGCTATGCTGGGATCAGCATGAGTTCTCCAACTCTGGGTTCAGCCATCAGCAACCTCACTCCAGCTCTCACTTTCATACTCGCCATCCTTTTCAGGTCCAAAAAAAATTCTAAATTTCAATAGTAGCTGTCAGTGGTTTGTTGAATGACATTTTCCATCCTTGTATTTTTCCTTGTGAATTGATCGTGTTCTGGTTCTTCATCATGATTCTTCTGATTTTGTGATCTCATGACTTTGCTCATTTTGTCTGTCCAGAAGCTCATGCTGTTAACTGGCTCCACATTTTGCAAATCCTTGATTAAATCTTGTTAACCATCAATGTTGGACGACTAAAGCATGTGGCAGACTCACTGGTTGTTTCTTAATGCTGTTCTGCTGTAATTTACGTAGTAATGCTGATTTGTTGGACAAAGAGTTAATAGTTCTGTAAAACAGCCCAATTGCCTAAACGCTAAAGCTAGGGCTTGTTTGACCGAGTTCACGTCTTTCCATCCAACTTTTGTTTGTTTTTCTTGTCTAAAAAGGATGGAGAAGGTGTCACTGAGCAGAAGAAGCAGTCAGGCTAAGATCATTGGGACTGTAATGTCAATTTCCGGTGCATTGGTCATCACTCTCTATAAAGGCCTTCCAATCACACACAGTCCGAAACCTTCTCTCTCACTTTATCCACTTGTGCACTTATCGAACTCAAATTGGGTCGTTGGGGGGATTCTCCTCACTGCTGGCAATATTTTGGTCACTTTGTGGTACATTCTTCTGGTATACATTACTTATTTTCATTTTGTTTTGCTAGTGCTATAGTTAGAACATGACTTGCAAAAATGATCACTGACTCAACACTTGGATCCTGCAGAAACAGATAATGAAGGATTATCCGGCAGAACTGACTGTAATGTTCTTTTACAATGTGATCGTGACCTTCATGAACGTCATTGTCTGTTTAGTAATGGAACATGATATGAGTGCTTGGAGAGTGCGAGGTATAGGGCTGGCTTCAGTAATATGCTCGGTGAGGAAACAGTCGAACAAACGTTATCACATTTGATTAATGAGAATCAGGTGCAATGCTGACTTTTTCTCCTCTTTGTTTTGCTTTTAGGGCCTCTTTGACCGATGCTTAAACAACACCGTTCACACATGGGCAATCCGGTTGAAAGGCCCTTTCTATGTCGCGATGTTCAAGCCAGTGTCGATTCCTGTGGCTGTTGCCATGGGTGTCTTCTTTCTTGGAGACACACTTCATCTCGGAAGGTTAGATATATAGCGAAAACATTGAATGCTACACTATGTTGAATGCTAAGAAAATGATTAAACGTCCATCATCCATGTGATGATCAATCAATGTGTTTTACGAAGTGCTGCGCATAAATAATTTGGAAAACCAATCATTATAAGATAACATGCACTTTCCGCAAAACTCATGACAGAAAACAATTTGTCCTTGCTGATTAGGTACCCCCAACTCTCCCAATCTATTCATTTGCTATGTGTATAAAGAGCATTATTGGTTTTCATCGATGCCTAAGCTCTGTATCGTATGAAAAGATAAGCTAATGACCTTCTCGTACTACATACTTCTTGAATGACAATTGCTTTTTTCTGCTGCAAATCTGCAGTCTTATAGGAGCGACCATACTGGCCATCGGGTTCTATATTGTAATGTGGGGGAAGGGGAAAGAGGAAATGGTTGAGGAGTCTGCGGAGATTCGATCGGATTCACCATCCTTTCAAAAAGTCCCTCTACTGCGAGAACGTTAAGACAAATGAAGAGTAGAACAGATTTCCGCAGAGGGATTGAAGGTAGGTGCTGCTTGGAAATTTTGTGATAATAATTATCTTGACCTCAATAAGTCTGCACATATAATTGTTGGTGCTGCACTTATCATTGATCTGAGTAGGAAGGAATCAAATTGTGATCGCCTATCGGTCCCAAAAAACCAGATCGCTTGTTCAAACCATCGACAGGTGTGGATGAAGGGCATCAGTCCAAGCACAAAGCCGAGCTATGACGTATGAAAATAATAAGTCTCTTGCTTCCAATATAGTCCATTTTTATCTGTACAGAAGACTCTAGTCAGTAGTTACAGAAATAGGTTGCTTTTTATTTGAATGAATGCTGCTATAAATGTATTTCAAGGTCAAAGAAGGACGATGATGATAAACATTCTTTTCTCTGACAATGGTATGAACTAAGTGCACGCACACCTGGTTTTGGCCCGAAGTTTTCCTGATCCTATGAACGTATAGTCTCTATGAAGGTGGTCTCATATAGTCTCTATGGCGCTGCTACAAGTAAGAATGCTAAGGAGGCTGAGGTAATTAGAGGAAATGAATATGTTGGCCCCCTGCAAGATCAGATGGATTAGCGCGCATTCAGGGTGCATTGTGCGGTTCATTTGCTGCTTGTGCTGATAAAGGAGATGAGATGATCTTCACTCGTTCTGGATCTTGGGAAGTTTTGCCTCTGTTGATTTCGGGAACCTCATTAGGGAAAGAAAACAGAGGATTTCATGCCATAAAATGGTCTGGTTTCAGCCAAAATTTGCTCTTATCACATGGACGGCTGTTCATAAATCCAAGTAAAACCCTACTTGGAAAGGCTAACAGCCAATCTATAAAGATTACTTGAACCGACGAACTCATATTCCTATGAATTAATCAAAAACAATATTAAAATCCAAGTAAAACTCTATCTTAACTAATGATTCAGCTAAACTATGCTTATTAGTTGATAAAGCACCTTCTACGTGCTAACGGAGAAACTTGTTTATAGAGAATATCCATACTTGACCATTACATGTAATTTGCACGCGAAACTTCAAAAATCTATTTTCGATCAAATCATAATTTAAAATCGATCTTCGTTAAAACTTATGGCTTCACATTGCCCTAAACTATCATCTCCATATAATTCATAGCTTGACAACTCCTAAATTGAACCCTGCAGTTCAAAATTCACATAATTCTGAATTCCTGACTGAATTCTGAAAATTATTTCGGTTAGATGAATGTAGGACTTGAATCCTTAGCGGACGCTACGAAACGGCGTTAATTTGACTCTTTGAGATCTCCGATGCTTGTACGCATGAAATCCCTCTTTTCTCTCTCTTCCTTTTCTCCTCCCTCAGGCTTGAAGGAGTTCGAGTCAAACTCCACATGTCAATAATGGGCATTAGCTGGTGGCCATTTGTCCAGTGATCTATAAATAAAACCCCAGCAAATAATTCCAGCAAGAGCCGTCTATGTTGCTTCATCTCAGTAAATTCATTCGTCCTTCCACACAAAAGAACGTAGCTATAAGCAACAACTACACTTAATCTTATTAATCGAATATTAAACAGAAAATGAAGGGTGTTGTGCTGAGTTTCGCCGTCAAGAACATCAATGCAATAGCATTCTCGGTCTTTGGTTGAAGCAAAGGGATAGGAGGACTGAAGGAGAACCGGAGATCATTGTTGAGTCAATCAACATGGTTGGATGGAATTGTGGTCTCCATATTTCAATCTTTCTTCGAATTTGTGCAGCGAATCGGGCGGCGTTTAAGCGCCGCTTATGCAAAACGGGAGTGTGCTGAACTGCTGATGATGAACAGACGTTCAAGGAATCACGTAAGTTGGACTACTGAGCTAAATCAAGAAAAGCCTGTGCGTCGAATCTAGGGAACGTACGAATTAGAGGACTGTTGCCAACTACTCTTTCTCGTTTCTTTCTATTCAAAACATGGTTGTGGGCGTAAACACAGGTGTCACAGTAAGTGCATGCAGTCAATGCCACGATTGAAAAACATTCCTGATTTGTCCAACCCTCTATCACCATTCACAGTCATCGTCCGTCATCGTTGTCAAATGAGATGTACATGCATTATTCAATGATAGGTGTCACCGTAAGTACATGCAAGATCCAAAGGTGTGATCGAAAAACGCTCGACTTGTCTGACCATCCATCGTCATTCACGACCATCATCCATTACCATTGCTCCGATGAGACCTTGTAATCCCAGACACGGTTGGAAGTGAAACCTGCGTGTTTTCTGCGTTTGGGTGTCTCTGTCTGCGAGTGTGGTGGCCACAGAGAGAGAGAGAGAGATGGGGGAGAGATACTGTTACAGAGATGTGCTTCCGTTTTCAGCTGTGATCACCACGGACAGCATCATGGTGGGGGTGACCACGATGTTCAAAGCAGCCACCTCGAGAGGGATGAGCGTCCATGTGTTCCTCTTCTATGCTAATGCCCTCGCTGCTCTCCTTCTTCTTCCTGCTCCTTTCTTCTCTCTCAAGTACGTCCCTCTCTCTCGTGCAAAAACATGGAAAACAATGGAAGGTTCATGGTGAAATATTCACTTTGGCTGAATTCATTGCATGTCCATGCAGATCAAGAGCTCTGCCTCCGCTCAGCTTGGCCATAGCTGCCAAACTTGGCCTTCTTGGGCTCGTTGGGTATGTACAGTCTGATCACGCATGTCTGGGCGGTTGAGCCGGCAGATTGACAAATTGTCTAGATTGGTCATTTTGCTTCTTTAGTAGTCTCCTATTCATATAAAAATGGTTTTTTTTTTCCTAAATTATTGGGAGAGCAGGGGTTTTTCGCAGAATCTGGGCTATGCCGGTATTAGCATGAGTTCTCCAACTCTGGATTCAGCCATCAGCAACCTCACCCCGGCTCTCACCTTCGTACTCGCCTTCCTATTCAGGTCCCAAAAGAGTTGTGTATCTGCGGTTCCTTGAATGTCATTTTTCTGTGTAAATGGTCATTGTTCTGGTTCAGTCATGATTCTCCTGATTAGGTTATCTCATCATTCTGCCCATTCTGTCTTTCCATTAAGCTTATGCTGCTAACTGGCTCCATATTTTGCAAATCCTGATTAAACCAAGTCAATGAATGGATGTTGGAAAATTTAGGTCTATGGCTCTAGTCGCTGATTATTTATCAATGCTGTTCTCGTGTAAATTACTTGGTAATTATGACATTGTTGGACAGAGTATTAATATTGCTGTAACCCCTCCAATTTGCTTGTATTCTTGTCAAAATAAGGATGGAGGAGGTGTCATTGAACAGAAGAAGCAGTCAGGCCAAAATCATCGGGACTGTACTGTCAGTTTGCGGGGCATCTGTCATCACTCTCTATAAAGGTCGCCCAGTTATCTTCACTCTGAAACCTTCTCTCTCGCTTTATCCACTCGTGCACACATCAAACTCAAACTGGGCCGTTGGGGCGATTCTCCTCACTGCGTGTTATGTTTTGGCCACTTTGTGGTACATTCTTCTGGTATACTATACTTGTTTTAATTTGTTTTGCAAGTGTTATCATTAGAACTTGACTTGAAAATGATCGGAGATTCAACATGTGATCGTGCAGAAGCATATAATGATGGAGTATCCGGCAGAACTGACCATAATCTTCTTTGACAATCTGGTCTCGAGCTTCCTGACCGCCATTGTCTGTTTAGTGACGGAACATGATATGAGTGCATGGAAAGTGCAGGGTATAGGGTTGGCCTCAGTGATATGCTTGGTGAGGAAACAATTGAACAAACATGATCACATTCGGTTAATAAAAATCGTGCACAATCCTTACTTGCCCTCCTTTATGCTTTGCTTTTAGGGCCTTTTTGGACAATGCTTGAGCAACATTGTTGACTCATGGGTAATCCGGTTGAAAGGCCCTTTCTATGTCACAATGTTCAAGCCATTGTCGATTCCCGTGGCTGTTGTGATGGGTGTCTTCTTTCTTGGCGACACGCTTCATCTCGGAAGGTAAAGATAAATTACAGACACATTGAGTGCGACATTATGTTGAATGCTAAAAAAATGATTAAACGCCCATCGTGCTGAAATCAGGATCTATTCCTTATTTCATCCATGTGATGATCATTCAATGTGGCTTCAGACGTGCTGCACATAAACAATTTGGAAAAAAAATCACCATAACATAAATGCACCTTCTGCAACACTCTTGACAGACAATTTTTTCCTTGTTGATTGGGTAGAAAATTAGAAAATGTAAAGATGCTAATTACGTTTCTGTCCTATGCACGCCTTGAATGACATTTGCTTTTGTCTGCTGCAAATTTGCAGTGTTATAGGAGCAACCATACTGTCCATTGGGTTCAATATGGTAATGTGGGGAAAGGCAAAACAGGAAATGGCTGAGAAGTCTGTAGAGAGTCTGTTGGAATCACCATCCTCTCAAAAAGCCCCTCTACTGTGATCACTGTTAATACATCTGAAGTGTAGAACAAATCTCTGCAGTTGGATTGAAGATAGGTGCCGCTTGGAAAATTAGTGAAAAGGATTCCTCACCCACAGTAAGCCTGCACAAACAGGCGTCAGTGTCATATTTATCTTTGATCTGAGTCCAAAGTGACCAAATCATGATTGCCCATCAATCCTAAAAACTGGATTGCTTGTTCAAACCATCAAGAGTTGCGGATGAAGGGTGTCACTCCAAGCACAAAACCGGGCTGTGATGTACAAGAATAATAGGTCTCTTGCTTCCAATATAGTCCATTTTGATGTCTACAACTATCTAGTCAGTAGTTACAGTAATATGTTGCTTTTAATTTGAATGAATGTGCTATAGATATATTTCAAGATGAAAAATGATGATGACAATAAACGTTCTTTTTTCCGACAATGGCATGGACTTAGTGCACGTACACCCAACTCAAGCCAATAATTTTTCTGATCCTATGCACTTATAGTCAATAAGAAGCTGGTCTTACATTGTTATGAGAATTTGGCAGCTATAGCAGCCAATCCGTATGATTCCGTCTTGATTTGCCTAAGTTAAGCCAGTTAAAATCATTCTTAAGTCTCAATCATCGAAAAACCTTCTTGTGGTTTGACAATTAGCACACTCAAGGTGTCCTAGCTGAGGGGCATTCAAGTAGACTGATGTATGATGCTGCCATAAGTAATAAGTTTAAGCTGGGTGAGGTTATTGAAGGAAACGAGTGGTGTTGGCCCCCTGCAACAACAGACCAACTAGCAGCCACCAGAGTGTACCGTATGGTTCATTAGCTGCTTGTGATGATAAAGAAGATAAGGTGATCTTCACTGTTTCTAGATCCAAAAGTTTTGCCTCTGTTGATGCCTGGACCCTGGTTAGAGACAGAAAACAGAGAATTTCATGGCATAGAATGGTGTAGTTTTCACCCAAATGTGCCAAAAATTGCCCTTATCACATGGCTGGGCTATTCATTATAGACTGCAAACACTTGATAGAGTAAAAAAGATGGCAGCAAATCAATGAGCAATGCTTGTTATGTGGATCAGCGTAAGAGACTAGACAAAATATATTTTGAGAACGTTGTTTTTCTAAACAAGTTCGGGGGAGCTGCTGAACTTAAGTGGATTTCAGAGAGTTATTGGTACTTAGAGCTCTGAGTTCGGTTGGGTTTTGCTACAGTTAAAAGGTAAAGCAATTGTAAAGACACTTTTCATTTTGGCATGAAGTGGATCAATTTGCTTCATTTAGAAAATAGGAATGATGTCCTGCACAATGATGTGCTGCTCAAGTAATTAGAAGTATCATGTCTGCTGTTCGAGTTATGATGCAAATACTGATACATGGAAGGGACTCTGTTTCATTCTCAGATAATCTTCTTTGTGACCAATGGATGGTTTCTGCTGTTTGGTACCAGAATTAAGTTCTTGGTTTTGCTTATTAGCTTCAGGGATATCTTTTCCTAAGCACGTTTGATGAAATTTCTTGGAGTTTGTTCTCTTGCTTTGAGTAATGTCTTTACCGGGAGGTATGATGGTGCTCCTGAACTTGTAATATGAGAGCATGTATGAAGTCTTGAGCAATAAAATTAGTTCAATTATTCAAAAATATACATCAGCGGATCCTTGTATAACACGGTGTGTTTGCACTCTTGGCGACGCTGTTTTTTTTTTTTTCTTCGCAGGAACTAGCCTAATCTTGCACAAGTGAAGCGAAAGAAAAAATTGACTGAGTCATAAGTTGTCTGACTACGTCTCACCTTCAGAAGTAATGTCTTTTACAGCCAGTTCTACTGTACCGGTATGCAGAGAAAGACAAAGCGTGAGTTTTTACGGTCTCTTGAGGAACGAATTCCTGTCATCACTTTGTTGTAATTATGTGCATTTTGTCATAATTCTTGTACAAAGTGTCGTTATGGTCAACAAACATAAAAAATTTATGATCAGCAGATTAGGATTTACTCACATTTTCAACCCACGGCCGAGACAATACCCAAGGTCTAATCCCTGAAAATTTATAGAAACCCCCAAGACAAGGCCCTTCCTTCAGATGCTGCAAGTATAATAGGAATCAGAATCAGTATCCAAAAACATGAGCGTGCTCTATGTATAGAAAGTGAATTTTCCTCAAGAACATGCTGGACTTGAACTGAGCGTGCTGCTCTTCCCTCGGGGTATCCTAGCTGAGGTTGATTGGAATAGACTAATGTATGATGCTGCTGTAAGCAAAAATCCTAAGCTGGCTGAGGTTGTTGGAGCAAATGAGTGGTGTTGGCCCCCTGGAAGATCAGACCAATTAGTGGGCATGAAGGGTGCATTGTGTGGTTCATTTGCTGCTTGTACTGATAAAGAAGATATGGTGATCTTAACTGGTTCTAGGTCTTGGGAAGTTTTGCCTCTTTTGATGCCTGGAACCTGCTTAGGGAAGGAAAACAGAGGATTCCATGGCATAAAATTGTGTAGTTTCACCCTAATGTGCCAAAAGTTGCTCTATTCACATAGCTGGCTGTTCATGACAGATTGCAAACGCTGGATAGAGTAACAACATGGCAGCGAATCAATGACCAATGCTTGTTATGTGGATCAGCTCGAGAGGCTGGACTGCATCTATTTTGTCGGATGTTGTTTTTCTAAACAAGTTTGGGGGGAGTTGCTGATTGTTGAACTTAGTGGAGTTCAGAGTCATTGGCGGTTGGAGATCAGAGTTTGATTGGGTTTTGCAACAGTTATAAGGTAAAGCATTTGTGAATAAACTTTAGATTGTGGCACGGTTGCTTCATTTGGCAAGAGAGGAATGATGTCCTTCATAATGGAGTAATTCCATGCGTTGCTTCAGTGATTAGAAGTATCATGTTTGCGGTTCAAACCAGGATGTAGATGCTGTTACATGGAAGGGGCATCAATATCTGCTGTATAGTTCCGGAATCAAGCTTTTGGTTTTGCTTATTAGCTTCAAAGATATCTCTTTCTATGCTTCGTTTGATGAAATATGCTGTCAGTTGATTCTCAAGTTTGAGTGATGCTCTTACTGGAGGAGCGATGATAATGCTTGCTCCTCAATTTCTAATATTGAGGGGCATGTACTGGAGTCTTGCGCAATAAAAATCGTTTTATCATCCAGAGATATAAATTACTGGAACAATATATCTAATCATGCACGATTTAACTATAAGAAAAAAATTGAATCGGGTCATGAGTTGATTCACTATCCTCTCACATAGGAGAGGTGGTGTTTTTCACGGTCAGTTCTACAGCGTCAATATGTGGAGAAAGACAAAGCTTGAGTTTTTATGGTCTATCGAGTAATGGATTCCTATCATAACTCTGTTATAGTCACTTACATTATTTTGAAGAAAAGAATACTTTGGTATGGGAAGAAACATAAGTGTTAAAAGTTACGAAAATGACACTTAAAGGTTACTTTAAAAAAAAAAAAAAAAAAAAAAAAAGATACCCGAGTGTGAAGTACGGTGAATGTGGCTAGAAATTCTACGTTGCAATTTTTTAATAATATAACTCGCCTACGTGGTACGATGAAGAGCTGAGTTAATAACGAAGAACTAAAATAATGTTGTTTTGTCTTTTTTTTTAGATATAAATATTAATTAAATTAAAAATATTTATATTTATTTTATATTTAAAAAAAAATGAGGAGGATGAGAGGAGGCAAGGGCTTAGCCCTTGCTGCCCTCCCCACCATTGCTAGTTTGGGCTGGCAACGGTGGGGTAAGGGTCGACCAAGGGCCTAGTACTTCGGCCAATTGGTGGTGAGGGCTTGTGAGACCTCGCCTAGATTTGAAACGAGGGTCGCGGCCCTCCCCCATATTTGGTCATCGACCCTCGCCTAATCGGGCCAAGGGTTGCCGCTAGCTGGGCTCAGCAACGCCGTCAGCCACCTGCAATCTTCATCTTCATCTTCTATTATCTTTTTTTTTTTTTTTCTAAATGAATAAATTTAGTTTTAAATTTAGTTTAATTAATATTTATATTAATTATCCAGCTACGTCAGCAAAATGACGTTGTTTTTAAACTTGTCTAGCTACATCAGCATGCAAAACAACGTTGTTTTGCACTTATTTTACCGAACAATCGTCATGTCAGCATTTTGGCCAGATTTTCTCGCCGTTAACACTAAACTTATTCATTTTATTTTGATTTTGACACTTAAATGTTACTTTCGTAACTTTTGGCATTTAAGTGTCTTTCCGTACTAAATTTTGGCACTTCAAATGTTCGGTTCGGTATTATATTATTTCATAACTTTTATACAAAGTATTGTAATAATCAACAACTTAAAATGATTTTTGACTAAGTGAGAATTACTCACAATTTTATCCAATAGTGAAAAAAAAGACTTAATTAAAAAAATTGAAATATTTAAAGAATTGTTTTTCAATAGATCTTTTTGGAGAGAGTGACACCTAAAATATGTGCCAAGGTTTAAGGCAAAAACGAGATATGATCTTTATCTGAATATCGTTTGTCAACCAATTTTTCGGAAATTCGATTTTTGATAATTGAATACTATTATAGGTGTATGCAAAAGTACAGTAGTTTTAGGATTTTTTAGAAATTTTCCCTTCCCACCAGGATAGAAGTAAGGAAAAGAGAGAAGTAAAAAGGGTGTGCAGGTCTCGGGCTTTTGGGGGCTGGGCCGAGCCCGAGCTCACTGGTCCCGAGTTCGCTTTAGTCCCATTTTATCCTACTTTATGCTTAAACCTTTTTTTTTTTTTTTTTTTTTTTTTCCTACGCTAATTCTATGCTAACCCTCACTCTCAAACTTTTGCCCTACCTCCTTGCAGGACGTGGGAATCGAAACCCACTCCTGAAATGAAATCGTCCTCACCCCAATCCCCCTTGAGAAGATGGGTCAACATATCCAATCGAGCTTCATCGTAAAAGTCAAACCGGGATGTCGGCATTGATTGGCTTCCGGCTTTCTGTTGGTCAAAATTTTGGTTATCGGTAAGGCCTTCCACGATCAGTTTTGCGGCGGAAGTGTGCAGGGAAAGACGAGCGCGAGCTTTTACGTTCTCTTGAGCAACGGGTCCCGATCGGAGCTACGTTGTCATCATCTGTATTTCGTCTCGACTCCTATAGAAAGCAAAGAGCTTGAATCGATCTTGGAGTTCTTCGACAAATGGAGCCTTAAAAAATAAATAAATTATAACTTCATGCAAATCACACTAAATGTGTTGCTTTTATATATGTATAAATTTGCTCGGGTGAAAGTTTTGTTGTACTTGTCTTTGTTAGTTTTTAACTTCTATTTAGTTTATTTTAGTTTTAGCTACATTGAAAGGTATGCCTAGTGCATTGGAAAAGAAAATATACTTAGTATTTACAAATTAATCTCACTCTTTGTAATAGTGATATAAAAATAAATAAATTATAACTTGATGCAATCAAACATTACTTTTCAAAGAAAAATCTATGTAAATAAATAATAGATAGATCATTTTTGTTGCTTATAGACAAAACCAGAAAGAAATAAATTCAAACTACATCTTACAATATAATTTACAAGTGAAAAGTACCACTGGGCAATAAGGTAAAAAATAAAAGATATTACTAATATTTATACTTGACAGATGTTGTTTATCGAAGATTATCTTAAATAACTATATTTCGTTTGGTGTAACAAACAATATTTTTATTAAGAAATGCTTAAGTAAAGCTAAAACAAATTAATTCGTTTTTTTTTTTTTTTGTATTTAAGATGAAATAAAGAATGAAAATGCCAAGGGCGCCCTACTTACAAAAACGACCAGTCACAAAAAAGAAAAATAAAAAAAATGCACACATAAAGCCAGTCAATAATGAAATAATTTCCTTTTTGCCCAAACACAATTTGGAATCATTCGATAAATTAATGTAGAATATCTTCTTTAAGTCCTGGGATTTCTAGCAGAATATAAAAGCGAAATGTTATAATACACTTTGGTTGCCCATTCTAGGCAAAATGGGATATGGGGTCTTGTTGGCACCATTACTAGTTAGCTATAACGGTGCCATTAGGCTAGCTGAATCCTAAAATAAAGAACGCATCTGTACAGCCATCAACCCTATATATACGGGAGCTTCGCCTCCTCTTTTGTGGAGAGGTTATACCCTGTAACAAAAAACCAATGGTCGTGATTAGCCCTTCATTCTGTTGAAACACGGTGTAAGTCAACGTGTTTTGGTGTCACAGTGGGTGGAGATGTTATATAGTTGTATAGAATCTATGGATGATTAAGCAACACTCTTCATTTGTCCGACAATCCGTCACCACTCGAGCACCGGTTCTCCTGCTCTGATGAAACCTCGAAATCTCAGAAGTAGTTAGGACTGAAACCTCTGTTGCGCTGTGTGTTTGTGTGCCTGTGAGTGTGGTCACTGTGAGAGAGAGAGAGAGATGGGAGGAGGGAGAGAGTGGTGTCGCAGGGAGGTGGTTCCATTCTAGCTATGATCACCGTGGACAGCATTGCGGTGGGCGTGACCACGCTGTTCATGTAATATATGGGCTCTCTAAAACAAGAAAAGAAAAATAAAAGGTTGAAAAGTCAAAAAAAGAAGGCTGAGGGAGAGACTGTGGAACCTTCGTGGGTTAATAAAAGAGAGAAAGGGGGAGAGAAAGAGAAGAGATCGGCGGGAAGCGGGGAAAACGCAAAACAGGGGAGAAGAGAGAAAGAAAAGAAAGAAAAAGGAAAAAGGGGAAAAATTTTGGCGCGCTCGTGATCCGAACGCCTCATCAAGCCAACTCAAGTGTGCTTTGCAACGCCGGTAAGGAATCGAAGCTTTTAATCACCTACTTCAAGCACTTGCCGCAATTAGGGCTCGAAATTCGGATTTCTTGAAGATTTGTGTGGCGAAGCCCGATTTTTGAGTCGTTAAGCTGTATATTTTTATAGAAATGGTACTTTGGGACGTTGTGAAGCTATAGCATCTTACGGATCGTGATTTGAGCTTGTGGTTTGTCCGGAACGGAATTTTGAAGTTGGGGACGCAGTCTGGTACTGTAGCGGCAGTAGCTTCGAGCCTCTTTTTTTGTCGTTTTCGGTTCTGTTTTGGGGCAGCTGAGTTGGGGTTGTTGTTGTACGTTAAAAGAGCTTTCTAAAGACTGCAAGATGGCTTGAAACGGAAATTTGTGGAGGGAGTTATGGCGTGACGAAGTTGGCGCATGGACCGCGCCGAGCTGAAATTGTTGGGTTTCTGCTTTTTGTGTGCTTTTGTGGCGCGTAGGTGTCGTTTTATCGACTAATAGGCCTAGTTTAGGCGAGTCGTTGTAAGAATATTCCTTTTTACTTGGCCTTTTGATATTGTTTTTCCGTTAATTGTTAGGGATCCGAGTGCGTGGTTCGAGTGAGCGTCGTATTTGATTTTTGGCTTTTTCCCGGTGAGTGACACTATTTCTTCTTTGTATTTAAACTCATATTTTGAGAATCATGGTGGATTATATAATCCGTGAGTTGATAAAAAGCATATCTTGTTGCATAAAACAGGATCGAGCTATTACTACCATCTTTGCTATTTGAAAGGGGTTATATCTCGATTTCGATTGGAATGGTTGTTTGAAAATAGTTTGTGAAATTCTTTATGAAAGAATCGAAGAATGCTTTGATATTTATTTATCAAATTTTGAGTTGTGACATAACTTCCTTTCTGATGTTGAATTGCTGGATATTGTGATTGGTGGTTGGTGCTCAATGTCTCTGTGGACCCTGAGGGGTGTGGGTACGCGCATACTTAATCTAGGATATCCTTGTGGGCCGAGCCACCGGCTAATAATAGGTGGAGACCTTGCCAAGGGGGAATCTTGGTCGCCTCTCACGGGCGTTACGCGTGACCATGGTTAGACATTTGAGCATGAATTGGTCAATGGAGTAGACCATTGACGTGTGATTTGAGTTTAGTCGATGGAATGGACCATCGATGTGATTTGATGAGATTAATCAATGGAATAGACCATTGATACGTGTTTTATGAGATTGACTAATGGACTCGACCATTGGTACTTTCGGTATTTGAGTTGTGTTTGTGTTTTAAAATGTGCATAGTGATTTCTCGATCCGCTTAGAAGAAATGTGTTACTCACTTGAGCCGTGGTAGCTCACTCCTCTCATCTACTTGCTTTTCGGGTTCTTCAAATAGTCGCGAGTAGGCGTGAGCGTTCGTTCGGGAGGACTTTTGTGGTGGAAATTTTTGGGTATGACTTGTGCATAGTTAAAAGGTTTTTGTTTTCATCTTTTGTGGATTATAGATATACTCTGATATTGTAACCAAATACCCTTTTTGTTATACATATATATGTGGATGTATATATGTTGTATTTTGGTTATGTTGAGGCTGCGTCCTTTGGAAAAATGACGGCCGTGTCATGCCCCTTTTTCTTGTGAATTGGGTGTGACATTTGTTGGTATCGAGCTTAGGTTTTGATTTGTTTGGGCAGATATGGGACGATGTGAGATTGTGTGATAGATTTTTTTACGCGTTAGCCTTTTAGATACTAAGTTGTAGCTCCGTTCTTGGATTCAGTGGTCATGGGTGACTCGGAGACACTTGCTTCGTTTCGTAGAAATAGTAAAGGCAAGCAAGTTGTCGCCCCACGGTGCTAGAGACACGCCTCAAGCTTCTTGAGGTGCGTCTTTGAGGAGGAGACGGGAGGATCGGCGTGATGGAAGTCCGGATTCACATGAAGTCGGGAAGTTAACCAACGGTCGTTTCCCCGACCGACTTTGAGCAAGCCATGATTCATTGGTATCGTCGGGCAAAGGAATTAAGTGGAGATGGAGCAACGGCTCATACACCTTTGCCCAATTCGAGAGAGGCGAAACCACCCACTTATGATGGAAAAGCTGATCCTCTTGCGGTGAGCAAAGGACTAGAAAGATTGAAGGGATTTTTGAAGCTGAAGGTGTTCCCCGAAGACAAGAAGGTTAGCTTTGCTTCTCGATACTTAGAAGGCGAGGCAGAGCATTGGTGGGAGGGAATGAGGCCAGCTCTTGGAGATAGGAGTGTTGCTATAGCTTGGGAGGACTTTAAGCAAGCTTTCAATGCCCAATTCTTCCCAGTGTCATTTCAGACAAAAATGAAGAGTGATTTTATACACATATCTCAAGGTGACTCCACGGTTTTGGAGTATGCAGCCCGCTTTAATCAGATGAGTAGATTTGCTGAGCAATATGTGTCTAATGAGCAAAATAAGGCTGATCACTTTCAGAGGGGGCTCCGGTATGACATTGGTTCTGCACTCACACCTCTAGTATTGACATCTTATAGAGACGTGTTGGAACGAGCGATTAGAGTGGAACAAAAGATTTTGGAGCGAGACGTGCAAGGCGTACCTCAGCATAAGAAGTTGAGATTCACTGACTATCAGGATAGCGGTGCCGGTGGCAGCGGAAAGAGGAAAGTTTTTAATCAGCCAGGAAAGCCTAGAATTCAGAATAATCCAAGCCCTTGTACTACTTGTGGGAGACGACATAGCGGTCCTTGTTACCGCAAGAAAGGAGCATGTTTCACTTGTGGAAAAATGGGACATATGGCACGTGAGTGTCCAACACAGAAGAATGCCCCTGGAGATAGTAGAGTATGTTTTGTATGTGGACAACCTGGACATCGAGCCTATACTTGTTCTATGAGGAAGACCGCGCCTCCAGTTGATAGGCCACAAGAAGGCCAACAAAGGCAAAGGATGACTGGGAAAGTTTATACGATGACAGGAGAGGATGCGGCGGCTTCTAATACAGTTGTTGCAGGTAATATTTCTATTGCCTCACAACTTGCTTATGCATTGTTTGATCCCGGTGCCACGCATTCCTTTACTTCCATTGACTTTGCAAAGAAACTTGATGTATTGCCTGAGCTTTTAAAGTATGAATTGCGTATTGATACTCCCACTGGTGATTTCTTGATTGCTGATCGTGTTTTCAAGAATTGTTTGTTGCGAATTGATGATGTACCATTGCTTGTGGATTTGGTGGAGTTAGATATGCAAGATTTCGATGTTATTCTAGAGATGGATTGGTTATCAAAATATCATGCCACTGTTGATTGTTATTCAAAGAAAGTTATTTTTCGACCTCCAAATCAACCCGAATTCTCTTTTTCGGGAAGTTATGAAGGCACTTTTCCAAAGTTAATCTCAGCTATGCAAGCAAGAAAGCTTTTGAGAAAGGGTTGTTGCGGTTATTTGGCTTGTGTAAAAGACGCAAGTAAGGAGCCGGTAAAGCTAGAAAATGTTCATGTTGTCAGAGAATTTCTTGATGTATTTCCTGAAGATTTACCTGGCTTGCCTCCTAATAGAGAGATAGAGTTTTGTATTGATTTAATGCCTGGTACAACACCCATCTCTAAGACCCCATATCGGATGGCACCTTCTGAATTGAGTGAATTGAAAACACAATTGCAAGAGCTTTTGGATAAGGGTTTTATCAGGCCTAGTGTATCGCCTTGGGGAGCTCCTGTTCTATTTGTGAAGAAGAAAGACGGTAGTATGCGACTTTGCATAGATTATCGAGAACTTAACAAGATGACGATCAAAAATAAATATCCTTTACCTCGGATTGATGATTTATTTGATCAACTTCAAGGGGCTCAAGTATTTTCTAAGATCGACCTTCGTTAAGGTATCATCGCTTGAAGATAAAAGTTGACGATGTGCCAAAGACTGCTTTCGAACAAGGTATGGGCATTATGAATTTCTTGTCATGCCTTTTGGGTTAACGAATGCACCTGCGGCTTTTATGGATTTGATGAATAGGGTGTTCAGGCAATTTCTTGACAGATTTATTGTGGTATTCATTGATGATATTTTTGGTGTATTCGAGGAGTTTGGAAGAACATGAACAGCACTTGAGAGTTGTTTTACAAACTTTGCGTGAAAAGAAGTTGTATGCTAAATTTAGTAAGTGTGCCTTCGGCTTGATCATATAGAATTCTTGGGTCATGTAATATCAAAGGATGGTATCTCAGTTGATCCAAAGAAAGTTGAAGCAGTTGTTCAATGGAATCGCCCTACCAATGTCACAGAGGTAAGGAGTTTTCTTGGGTTAGCAGGTTATTACAGGAGATTTATATAAGGGTTTTCTAAAATTGCCACCACTTACTCGCCTAACTCAAAAGAGAGTTAAATTTGTATGGTCGAGATCAATGTGAGCGCTTTGTTTCCAAGAGTTGAAGAGGCGATGGTGTCGGCTCCTATATTAACTTTGCCTTCAGGAACTAGTGGCTTTACAATTTATTGCGATGCATCTAAGGAAGGTTTAGGTTGTGTTCTTATGCAGGATGGTAAAGTTGTGGCTTATGCCTCTAGACAGTTGAAGGCTCACGAGAAGAACTATCCTACTCATGATCTGGAGTTGGCAGCGGTTGTGTTTGCCTTAAAAATATGGCGGCATTACTTGTATGGTGAAAAATGTGAAGTTTTTACCGATCACAAGAGTTTGAAATATATTTTACTCGGAAAGAACTTAACATGAGGCGAGAGGAGATGGCTAGAATTTCTGAAGGATTATGACTTATCCATCAATTACCATCCGGGTAAAGCTAACGTGGTAGCCGATGCCTTGAGTCGCAAATCTTCGGAAATATGACAGCATTGCTCACTTCTCAAAAGCCTATTCTTGAGGATATGAGAAAGCTAGACCTGGAGGTTTTGGTCCATCGGCTTGGTGCTCGATTAGCTAATCTTCGAGTACAACCAACATTGATTGACATAATCAAGGCTAAACAAAGTGAAGATCCTCAATTGGAAAAGATCAGAGAAGGTTTAGAAGCTGGGAAACAAGATGACTTTAGTATCCACATAGATGGGTCATTGAGGTTTCGTGGTCGGTTATGTGTTCCCAATGATTTAGAATTGAAAAATGAGATATTACAAGAAGCTCATAGCACTAGATTCTCAATTCATCCAGGGAGCACCAAAATGTACAGGGATTTGAGAGGAAATTTTTGGTGGATCAATATGAAGAAGGATATTGTGAAATTTGTTGACCAATGTCTAATTTGCCGGCAAGTGAAAATTGAGCACGTAAACCAGTGGCCGCCATTGCACCCACTTGAAGTACCTAAATGGAAGTGGGAGCATATTACCATGGATTTCATCGTTGGCTTACCGAGGACGCCTAGTGGTAAGAATGCCATATGGGTGATTGTTGATCGATTGACTAAATCTACACACTTTTTGTCTTATCGATTCGGTCTTTCACTTGAAGACATGGCGAAGCGATACGTTAATGAGATAGTGAGACTTCATGGAGTTCCAAAGTGAGTATTGTTTCCGATAGAGATCCCAGGTTTGTGTCCAACTTTTGGAAGAGTTTACAAAGGGCATTAGGTACTCAACTCAACTTTAGCACAGCTTTTCACCCACGACGGATGGTCAATCGAGAGAACTATTCAGACGTTAGAGGATATGCTGCGATCTTGCGTTATTGACTTTGGTGGTTCGTGGGACGAACATTTACACTTGCAGAGTTTTCTTATAATAACAGCTATTATTCCGGTATTAAAATGGCTCCTTTTGAAGCTTTGTATGGGCGTAAGTGTAGGACTCCCGTTTGTTGGGATGATGTTGGTGAGAAAAGATTAACCGGCCCCGAATACATACAACAATCGAAGAGAAAATCAGACTTATTCGAGAGAATTTGAAATCAGCACAAAGCCGTCGTAAAAGTTATGCGGACCTTAAGAGGCGCAAAGTAGAATTTAATGTAGGAGACCATGTATTCTTGAAGGTTTCTCCTATGAAAGGCGTCATGAGATTTGGCATGCGTGGTAAATTAAGCTCAAGGTACGTGGGACCATTTTTGATATTAGAAAAGATCGGTGAAGTTGCTTATAAACTGGCTCTACCACCAGCATTATCCGGAGTCCATAATGTGTTTCACGTGTCCTTATTACGGAAATATGTGCCAAGTCCTGATCACGTTCTGGATTTTACACCGCTGAATTTGAGAGAAAACTTATCATACGAAGAGCAGCCCGTTCGTATTATCGATAAGAAGGATCAGGTGTTGCGACGACGCACTATTCCTTATGTGAAGATCCAGTGGAAAAATCACACGGAGAGAGAGGCCACTTGGGAACTCGAGGAAGAGGCAAGGCGCAAATACCCTCACTTGTTTCATGATTGACGTACCTATAAATTTCGAGGACGAAATTTTTTTAAGGAGGGGAGAATGTAATATATGGGCTCTCTAAAACAAGAAAAGAAAAATAAAAGGTTGAAAAGTCAAAAAAAGAAGGCTGAGGGAGAGACTGTGGAACCTTCGTGGGTTAATAAAAGAGAGAAAGAGGGAGAGAAAGAGAAGAGATCGGCAGAAGCAGGGGAAAACGCAAAACAGGGGAGAAGAGAGAAAGAAAAGAAAGAAAAAGGAAAAAGGGGAAAAATTTTGGCGCGCTCGTGATCCGAACGCCTCATCAAGCCGACTCAAGTGTGCTTTGCAACGCCGGTAAGGAATCGAAGCTTTTAATCACCTACTTCAAGCACTTGCCGCAATTAGGGCTCGAAATTCGGATTTCTTGAAGATTTGTGTGGCGAAGCCCGATTTTTTGAGTCGTTAAGCTGTATATTTTTATAGAAATGGTACTTTGGGACGTTGTGAAGCTATAGCATCTTACGGATCGTGATTTGAGCTTGTGGTTTGTCCGGAACGGAATTTTGAAGTTGGGGACGCAGTCTGGTACTGTAGCGGCAGTAGCTTCGAGCCTCTTTTTTGTCGTTTTCGGTTCTGTTTTGGGGCAGCTGAGTTGGGGTTGTTGTTGTACGTTAAAAGAGCTTTCTAAAGACTGCAAGATGGCTTGAAACGGAAATTTGTGGAGGGAGTTATGGCGTGACGAAGTTGGCGCATGGACCGCGCCGAGCTGAAATTGTTGGGTTTCTGCTTTTTGTGTGCTTTTGTGGCGCGTAGGTGTCGTTTTATCGACTAATAGGCCTAGTTTAGGCGAGTCGTTGTAAGAATATTCCTTTTTACTCGGCCTTTTGATATTGTTTTTCCGTTAATTGTTAGGGATCCGAGTGCGTGGTTCGAGTGAGCGTCGTTTGATTTTTGGCTTTTTCCCGGTGAGTGACACTATTTCTTCTTTGTATTTAAACTCATATTTTGAGAATCATGGTGGATTATATAATCCGTGAGTTGATAAAAAGCATATCTTGTTGCATAAAACATGATCGAGCTATTACTACCATCTTTGCTATTTGAAAGGGGTTATATCTCGATTTCGATTGGAATGGTTGTTTGAAAATAGTTTGTGAAATTCTTTATGAAAGAATCGAAGAATGCTTTGATATTTATTTATCAAATTTTGAGTTGTGACATAACTTCCTTTCGATGTTGAATTGCTGGATATTGTGATTGGTGGTTGGTGCTCAATGTCTCTGTGGACCCCCGAGGGGTGTGGGTACGCGCATACTTAATCTAGGATATCCTTGTGGGCCGAGCCACCGGCTAATAATAGTGGAGACCTTGCCAAGGGGGAATCTTGGTCGTCTCGTCACGGGCGTTACGCGTGACCATGGTTAGACATTTGAGCATGAATTGGTCAATGGAGTAGACCATTGACGTGTGATTTGAGTTTAGTCGATGGAATGGACCATCGATGTGATTTGATGAGATTAATCAATGTAATAGACCATTGATACGTGTTTTATGAGATTGACTAATGGACTCGACCATTGGTACTTTCGGTATTTGAGTTGTGTTTGGTTAAAAGGTTTTTGTTTTCATCTTTTGTGGATTATAGATATACTCGATATTGTAACCAAATACCCTTTTTGTTATACATATATATGTGGATGTATATATGTTGTATTTTGGTTATGTTGAGGCTGCGTCCTTTGGAAAAAGGACGGCCGTGTCATGCCCCTTTTTCTTGTGAATTGGGGTGTGACAGTTCAAGGCGGCCAACTCGAGAGGGATGAGCTCCCATGTTGTCCTCGTCTATGCTTATGCCATTGCTTCTCTTCTTCTCCTCCCGGCTGCTTTCTTCTCTCTCAAGTATGTACCCCTCTCTCTCTCTCTCTCTCTGTGCTGTATTATGTACAGATTGCAAAAACAAGAAGAAGAAGATCATGAATTATGGTGATATTTGGTTGATTTTAGTTGTGTGCCTTCGCAGATCAAGAGCGCTTCCTCCTCTCATCGTGGCCATACTTGCCAAAATTGGCCCTCTTGGGCTGGTTGGGTATGCACACTTTAATGTCTTCACTCATGCCAAATCTTAGTGCAAAGTTTCTCTCTTTTTACTTTTGAATAGTTTACTGTTTCGACATTCTGTGGCCGCAGATGAACCACAATTAGAGCAGACAATATCTTTTTGGCAGTAGGCCCGGATGGTCACTTAACATGTTGTTCCCCGGAATATTGGATATCAAATATGTCTCTAATTGCACATCGCCCGTGTCTATGCCGTTACTTCCACTAGATTAGTGCGAATTGGTTCTTGAAATAGTAGAGAGAAATAATAAAAGGTGTTTGGATTGCTTGTTCTGCTTCACTGTTTTCTCTTATTATTCTTATGTTCTGGTTTTTTCTTGTTCTCTTTTTAATGGGAGAGCAGGGGTTTTCACAGATTTTGGGCTATGCTGGGATTAGCATGAGTTCTCCAACTCTGGCTTCAGCCATCGGCAACCTCACTCCAGCTCTCACTTTCATACTTGCCATTCTTTTCAGGTCCCAAAAATATCAGTTCTTTCAATACGAGTTGCCTGTGGTTCCTTGATGGCATTCTTCCAATTCTAGTAGATTGTTGTTCTGGTTCTTCATAATGATTCTCCTGATTTATTTGTGAACTCTTGACCTTGTTTATTTCATCTTTCCATAAGCTTATATAGTTAATTGGCTCTATATCTTGTAAATCCTGAATAAACCTTGTTAACGATCGATGTTGGACAATTAGGGCATGTTGCAAGAGTCACTGGCTGTTTGTTAATGCTGTTCTTATGTAATTTACATTGTAATGCTCACTTGTTGGACAAAGTCCTACTGGTTCTGTAAGACGGCTTAGTTGCCTAAAGGCTAAAGCTAGAGTGTGTGTAACAGAATTCATGTCTTTCCTTTCAATATTTGCTTGTCTTTCTTGTCCAAAAAGGATGGAGGAGGTGTCATTGAGCAAAAGAAGCAGTCAGGCCAAGATCATCGGGACCGTACTGTCAATTTCCCACGCATCTGTCATCACTCTCTATAGAGGTCCACCAGTTATCTTCGCTCCGAAACCTCCTCTATCGCTTTATCCACTTGTGCACACATCAAACTTGAACTGGGTCGCTGGGGGGATTCTCCTCACTGCTGATTATATTTTGATCACTTCGTGGTACATTCTTCTGGTATGCTATGCATGTTTTCATTTTGTTTTGCTAGTGCTATAGTTAGAACTTAACTTGAAAATGATTGGAGATTCAACACTTGATCCTGCAGAAACAGATAATGAAGGAGTATCCGGCAGAACTGACCGTAATCTTCTTTTACAATGTGATCGTGACCTTCATGAACACCATTGTCTGTTTGATAACGGAACATGATATGAGTGCTTGGAGAGTGCGAGGTATAGGGCTGGCCTCAGTAATATGCTCGGTGAGGAAACAATCGAACAAACATTATCACATTTGATTTATGAGAATCGGGTGCAATGCTGACTTTTTCTCCTCTATGCTTTGCTTTTAGGGCCTCTTTGAGCGATGCTTAACCAACATCATTCACACATGAGCGATGCTATGTTCAAGCCATTGTCGATTCCGGTGGCTGTTGCCATGGGCATCTTCTTTCTTGGAGATACAGTTCATCTCAGAAGGTAAGATATAGCACGAAAACATCGAGTGCCACATTATCTTGAATGCCAAAAAAGTGATTAAACATCTATCCTGCTGAAATTAGGATCTATTCCTGATTTTATCCACATGATGATCAATAATGTGGCTTGAAGACATGCTGAATATATATAATTTGGATCACCAATCACCATAACATAACATGCGCTTTCCACAAAACTCCTGACAGACAAAGATTCGTCCTTGTTGATTAGGTAGAAAATTTCAAATATGTAAGATGCGCCCCCCCCCAGTTGTTCTGTACTCCACATGTACAAAGTGTATTATTGGGTTTCATTGACACAATAAGCTTTCTATTGTATGCAAAGATAATTTAATTATGTTCTTATACTATGTATGCCTTGAATGACATTTGCTTTTATCTGCTATGAATTTGCAGTCTCATAGGAGTAACCATACTGTCCATTGGGTTCTATATTGTAATGTGGGGGAAGGCAAAAGAGGAAATGGTTGATGAGTCTGTAGACAGTCTTCAAAAAGCTCCTCTACTGTGATGATCGTCAAGACAACTGAAGGCAGAACAACTTCTGCAGGTGGGTTGAAAGGTATGTGCTGCTTGGAAACCTTGTGAAAAGGATTCCACACCCTTGGTAAGCCTGCTCAAATAGGTGTCAGTATTGTACTTATCATTGATATGAGTCCAAAGAGGTCAAATCATGATTGCCTGTCAATCCCAAAATTTGGATTGCTTGATCAAACCATAGGTGTGAATGAAGGGTGTCACTCCAAGCACACAACCAAGCTGTGGATGTGCAAGAATAAAGTCTCTTGCTTCCGATATAGTCCATTTTGATGTGTTCAAGTCTTTAGCCAGTAGTTACATAAATATGTTGCTTTGTTTGAATAAATGCTGCTTTAAATGTGTTTCAAGATGAAAAAAGATGAACTAAGTGCACATAAACTCGGTTGCCAAAAGTTTTTCCAAACTTATGCACTTACAGTTTCTATAAACGTGGTCTCACATGATTGTTATATCAATTTAGCAGCTATAGAGATCAAACTGTACAATGTCATCGCGCTTTGCCAAAGTTGAGCCAGTCATTCTTTAGTCTCACTCATCGAGAAATCTTCTTGTGTTTTGACAATTGGCACCATCGAGGTGTCCTAGCTGAGGTTTGTTTGAGTAGACTAATGTATGATGCTGCGACAAGTAAGAACGATAAGTTGGCAGAGCTTATGCTGGCCCCCTGCAAGATCAGCCAATTAGTGGGCATTCGGGGTGCATTGTGCGGTTCATTTGCTGCTTGTGTGGGTAAAAGATAAGGTGAGCTTCACTGGTTCTAAATCTGGAAGTTCTGCCTCTGCTGATGCCTGGAACCAGTGGAAGAAAACAAAGGATTTCATGGCATAGAATGTTGTGGTTTCACCCAAATGTCCAAAATTTTCTTTTATCACGTGGCTGAGTATTGGTAACAGATTGCAGACACTGGATAGAGTAACAAAATGACAGTAAATCAATGATCACTGCCTGTTATGCGGATCAGCTCAAGAGACCTGTGAATGCTCTATTACTAAACGAGTTTGAGGGGAGTTACTGAACTTAAGTTGAATTCAGAGAGTTTGATTGGGTTTTGCAACAGTTGAAAAGTAGAGAATTTCCAAGACACTTTTGAGATTGGCTGAATTGAATCAATTTACTTCATTTGGAAAGAGAGGAATGATCTCCTTCACAATGGAATAATTCCATGTATTGCTCGAGTAATCAGAAGTATCATGCTTGTGGTTCGAGTTAGGAATCTAGGATGCAGGTGCTGATACATGGAAGGGGGGCCTCTGTGTGATTCAGATAGACTTCTTTCTGAGCAGTGGAATGTTTCTGCCGTTTAGCACCGGAGGTTCAAGCTATCGGTTTGCTTACTGGCTTCAGGGATATCTTTCTCTAAATTGATATATTAAACAGAAATTATGCATGAATTAATTAGAAAAAAAATTGAGTCGGTCATAAGTTGATTCACTACCAGGCACCCTAACATGAGAAAAAGAAAATGAAAACGACTTAATATGAAAGAAAACATAAAAAAATTAACAATTCATACTACATTTGGATCTTCTCTTCGTGTTACCCTAAATCTTCTCGATCACCAGTAAAAATCACAAGTCTAAAATAATCATACTTTTCTCCAGTGATTTTATTTCTGATATATTTCAAAAAACTTGCTTAAAGTCCAAACTAAATATTCACAAAAAAATCAATAAAAGGATGCGTGCGCGACGCACGAGGGCTTCTTGTCTGGTACCCATAATGACAGCAGCAACATGAGTTTTTGTCCCTTTTTTTTTTTCTTTTTTCTTCTATATTTTGCGATTCCTGGGGATAAAAATAATAAACAAATGAATAACGTGATCGTACCCAGTCATCGTGTGGGACGGCACTAGATATTATAATACACAAGTTCCTTCACGTTACTCATCGAGATGAGATTTGGATGCCCTTGCATCACTAATGGCATCCGCATTGCTGGACTGCGATATAATATTCTGTTTCTGCAATTCTAATTTGAGTATCTGAATCAAAGGGGAGTAGCAGATCTTTGTTGGATGGATGAAACCTGGGAGTGCCAGAAATCTTGGAACTGAAACCTGTGTGTTGAGCGTTTGGGTGTGTCTGTGTGAGCGTGGCGAGAGAGAGAGAGAGAGAGATGGAAGGGAGAGACTGGTTTCGCAGGGAGGTGGTTCCATTTTCAGCTGTGTTCGCGGTGGACAGCATCGCAGTGGGCGTGGCCACACTGTTCAAAGCGGCCAACTCGAGAGGGATGAGCTACCATGTGTTCCTCGTCTATGCTTATGCCATCGCTGCTCTTCTTCTTCTTCCTGCTCCTTTCTTCTCTCTCAGGTACGCCCCCCTCTCTCTCTCTCTCTCTCTCTTTGCGAAAACTTGGCAAACTGGTGAGACATTCACTTTGGCTGAATTTATTGTATGCCTTTGCAGATCAAGAACGCTTCCTCCTCTCAGCTTGGCCATAGCTGCCAAGGTTGGCCTTCTTGGGCTCGTTGGGTATGTACAGTTTCAATAACTTTTACACTCACGCCAATATGAAATTTTTCCCTCCTTTTGAATAACTGACTACCTGTTTTGAGATGCACCGCCATGCGTTTCTGCCACTGGCGTCAGCCCCACTAGGGGATGCCGGCCATTGGACATGTCCCTGACCCCCTGACCCCCACATCGCCCATGTTTCGGGCAATTGCGCCCGCAGATAGAGAAGGGTCGTAATTCTTGAAATTGTTTAGAGCAGTCGTTTTGCTTCTTTGTTTTATTTTTACTCTTATATGATGGTTTCTTTGTTTTCTATATTATGGGGAGAGCAGGGGTATTTCACAGATTTTGGGCTATGCTGGGATTAGCATGAGCTCTCCAACTCTGGGTTCAGCCATCGGCAACCTCACTCCAGCTCTCACTTTCATATTTGCCTTCCTTTTCAGGTCCCAAAAGAATCCTGTGTTTCAATACTTATTGTCTGTGGTTCCTTGAAATGCACTTTTCCTTGTAAATGATAATTGTCCTGATTCTCTGCCATGATTCTCCTGATTTGGTGATCTCATCATTTCGTCCATTTGGTCTTTCCACAATCTTATGCTGTTAACTAGCTCCATATTCTGCAAATCTTTATTAAATCAAGTTAGTGAATCGATGTTGGACAATTGAGGCGTCACTCATTGTTTGTTAATGATGTTCTCATGTAAATTACTTGGTAATGATGACATTGTTGGACAAGGTACTAATATTGCTCTGATCCCTCCAATTTGCTTGTTTTCTTGTCAAAATAAGAATGGAGGAGGTGTCATTGAACAGAAGAAGCAGTCAGGCCAAGATCATCGGGACCGTATTGTCAATTTTTGGCGCATCTGTCATCACTCTCTACAAAGGTCCCCCAGTAAAGTTCACTCCGCAACCTTCTCTTTCGCTTTATACACTTGCGCACGCATCAAACTCGAACTGGGTCGTTGGGGGGATTCTCCTCACCGGTGAATATATTTTGGTCACTTTGTGGATTATTCTTCTGGTATACATTACTTGTTTTCATTTTGTTTTGCTAGTGCTATAGTTAGAACTCGACTTGCAAAAATGATGAGACTCAACACTTGGATCCTGCAGAAACAGATAATGAAGGATTATCCAGCGGAATTTACCGTAATCTTTTTTTACAATGTGATCGTGACCTTCATGAACGCCGTTGTCTGTTTGATAATGGAACATGATATGAGTGCTTGGAGAGTGCAAGGTATAGGGCTGGCCTCTGTGATATGCTCGGTGAGGAAACAATCAAACAAACATTATCACATTTGATTCATGAGAATCGCGTACAATGCTGACTTTTTCTCCTCTTTGCTTTGCTTTTAGGGCCTCTTTGAGCGATGCTTAAACAACATCATTCACACATGGGTAATCCGGCTGAAAGGTCCTTTCTATGTTGCGATGTTCAAGCCATTGTCGATTCCTGTGGCTGTTGCCATGGGTGTCTTCTTACTTGGAGACACACTTCATCTCGGAAGGTAAGATATATTGCAAAAACCTCAAGTACAACATTACGTTTAATGCTAAAAGAACCATTAAACATCATTGCACTGAAATCATGATATTCCTGATTTCATACTATATAAAAATCAATTCATGTGGCTTAAGCTGTGCTGCACATAAATAATTTGGAAAACCAATCACCATAACATAACATGCATTTTCCACAAAACTCCTGATATACAAAATCCCCCCAATCAATCCATTCTCCATGTGTATATAGCGTTTTTGACCAATGCACTAAGCTCTGTATTCTATTCGTACCATGTGCACCTTGAATGAAATTTGCTTTTTTCTGCTGTGAACTCACAGCCTTATAGGAGCAAGCATATTGTCCATTGGGTTCTATATTGTAATGTGGGGGAAGGCAAAAGAGGAAATGGTTGATGAGTCTGTAGAGAGTCTTCAAAAAGCTCCTCTACTGCAATGATCGTCAAGACAAATGAAGTCAGAACAATTTCTGCAGGTGGATTGAAAGATAGCTGCGCCTGGAAACTCTGTGAAAAGGTTTCCCCACCCACAGTAAGCCTGCAGAATTAGGTGTCGGTATCGTACTTATCATTGATCTGAGTCCAAAGAGGTGAAATCATGATTGCTTGGTCAAACCATCGAGAGGCGTGGATGAACAGAGCAACAAAATGGCATCAAATTAGTCATCAGTGCTTGTTATGTGGATCAGATGAAGAGACTAAAAGGCATCTTTTTTGTGAATGCTGAACTCAAGTGGAATTCAGAAAGTAATTGGTGGTACTCTGAGTTTGATTGGGATTCGCAAAAGTGTCAAGTTGGGATTCTAATGCCCTCACAGACTGAAAAGAATCGGTAAGAGCTTTTGTCTGATACCCGTAATGAGAGCAACGTGAGCTTTTGTCCCGCTTTTCTAATATTGTGATTCCCCCGGGCTAAAATAAGAACAGATCAACTAGACAAAATTCAGAATAGGAGTGCTGTACTAAAACGCAAGGCCTTCAATGTGACTCGTCAAGTTGAGATTCTGATGCCCGTCCATCGGTAATAAAGTCTGTATTGAGAGACTCCAATTTAGTTTTTCAATTGTCGAAATTCTAATTTGATGACAAAATCTAGCAGATCTTATTGAATGGATGGAAACGCACAAGGAAGACGGAAAATGAACTCTTCCAAAAGATCTCTTTCTTGGCTGGCTCTCTCATTTCTACTTTATTTGAACATACTCACATTGATCTCAAAATTAAGCCTTCCAGAGGCCCTTCAATTTATGCTTATAGAGCCATCTCGGTAGAGTCTCTTTGTCTCTGAGAATCAATTACGAAATGTCATGCAATTTTGAAAGATATGACCTTAAGTTGTATGTTTCTTGCTAAATTTGGTGTTAGGGTCCTCTTATCATTTCCAAATTGACCTTTTTCGTCCATACATTAGGCTACATCATGTATTGGTTCCCTATGCTCGACAATAGTATTGCTCCCATCCAGAAATTCAAGTCCTCTTATGACGAGAGCGCCTTTGATCGATGCAAGGATTAGGGTAGTGGAGATGATTGTTGAATCAATGTGCTTTGATGGAATCGTATTGTCCATATTCTAATCTTTCTTCAATTTTGTAAAGTGATTTATTCGCACATTCGGTGAATTACAAGGGTAGTACAGGAAGAGCGAGCCGTATTAATAGAAGAAGCTAAACTAATTAGATCAAGAAAAGTATGCACGCACCGAATGTAGAAAAACCGCACCAAATTAGAGGGCCAATCGACAACTGATCTTTCTCGTTTCTTTGTATTCAAACATGGTGGGGGCAGCACCGCTGATGGTGACTCGGACGTGCATGGATTATTCAACGAGATATGAATAAGACCCGACTCATCTGTCCAACCATCCATCGTCACCCACTAGAATACAGGCTCTGGTTATTCTGATCCTATGAAACCTTGGATAATCCAAAACCACTGGAACTGAAACCTGTGCGTTTGATGCGCTTGGTTGTCTGTGTCTGGGAGCGTGGTGAGTGAGGGAGAGAGAGAGAGAGAGAGAGAGAGAGAGATGGGGGAGAGATACTGTTACAGAGACGTGCTTCCATTTTCAGCTGTGATCATCATGGAAAGCACCGGGGTGGGGGTGACCATAATCTTCAAAGCGGCCAATTCGAGGGGGATGAGCTCCCAGGTGTTCGTCGTCTATGCTTATGGCCTCGCTAGTCTTCTTCTTCTTCCTGCTCCTTTCTTCACTTGCAAGTACGCCCCTTCAACCTCCCTCCCCCAAAAAAAAAAAAAAAAAAAAACTCTCTGCGAAAACATGGAAAACAAAGGAAGGTTCATGGTGAGATATTCACTTTGGCTGAATTTGTTGTATGCCTTTGCAGATCGAGAGCGCTTCCTCCTCTCAGCTTGGCCATAGCTGCCAAACTAGGCCTTCTCGGACTTTTAGGGTATATACAGTTTCAATAACTACGTGCTTTTCAGGACGCGCGGCTGTGCATCTATCACTGGCATCGGCCCCTATAGGGGATGCCCGCCATCGGACGTGTATCTAATCCCACATCGCCCAATATCTCGGCTGTTGTGCTTGCCGATAGAGAAAGATAACAATTCTTGGAATTGTTTAGATTGATTATTTTGCATCTTTGTTATTTTCTCACTTATATATTGGGTTATTTGTTTTCTGAATTACTGGGAGAGCAGGGGTTTTGCACAGATTTTGGGCTATGCTGGGATTAGCATGAGTTCTCCAACTTTGGCTTCAGCCATCAGCAACCTCATTCCGGCTCTCACTTTCATAATTGCGTGCCTTTTCAGGTCCCAAAAATATGAGTTCTTTCGATACTAGTTGTCTGTGGTTTCCGTGAATGGCATTCTTCCTTGTAAATTATAATAGTTCGGCTTCTCTGTCTTGATTCTTCTGATTTAGTGATCTCATCATTTTGTATGTCTTTCCAAAAGCTTGTGCTGTTAACTCACTCCATATTTTACAAATCCTGATTAAAATCAAGTTAATGACTCGATGTTGTACAACGAAGGTGTGTGGCTCAGAGTCACTGATTGTTTGTTAATGCTGTCATCATGTAAATTCCTTAGTAGTGATGACATTGTTCGAAAAGTATTAATATTACTGTAATCCCTTCCAATTTGCTTGTTTTGTTCACAAAATAAGGATGGAGGAGGTGTCATTGAACAGGAGAAGTAGTCAGGCCAAGATCATCGGGACCGTACTGTCAATTTTTGGTGCTTCTGTCATCACTCTCTACAAAGGTCCCCCTGTTATCTTCACTGCGAAATCTTCATCTTTTGCACTAGTGCAAGCATCGAGCTCGAATTGGGTCATTGGGGGGATTCTCCTCACTGCTAAAAGTATTTTGATCACTCTGTGGTTCATTCTTCTGGTATGCTATACTTGTCTTCTCTTTGTTTTACAAGTGCTGTAATTAGGACTTGACCTGGAAATGATTAGAGATCCGACACATAATCCTGCAGAAACAGATAATGAAGGAGTACCCAGCAGAATTGACTGTAATCTTCTTCTACAATGCGGTCGTGACCTTCGTGACCGCCATTGTCTGTCTAGTAACAGAACCTGATATGAGTGCATGGAGAGTGTGGGGTATAGGACTGGCCTCAGTAATATTCTCGGTGAGGAAACAGTCGAACAAATATTATCACATTTGATTAATACAAGGCACATGCAATGCTTACTTGCCCTCCTCTTTGCTTTGCTTTTAGAGCTTTTTTGGACAATGCTTAAACAACATTATTCGTGCGTGGGCAATCCGGTTGAAAGGCCCTTTCTATGTCTCGATGTTCAAGCCGTTGGCGATTCCTGTGGCTGTCGCCATGGGTGTCTTCTTTCTTGGCGACAAGGCTTTATCTTGGAAGGTAAGATAAATCGCAAAAACATTGAGTTCTGCATTATGTTGAATCATGAAACATCGCACTGATTTCATCCATGTAATGATCAATCAGTGTTGGTTAAAACGTGCTGCACATAAATAATCTGGAAAACGAATCACCATAACATAATGTGCATTGTTTAGCAAAACTCTCAACTGACAAAAATTTGTCCTTGTTGATTAGCTGGAAAAATTCAAAAATGCATCCATACCCCTCCCTCAATTGATCTGTTTTCCATGTGCATATAGTGTATAATTTGTTTTGATCAACGCACTAAGCTCTGTATTGTATGAAAAGAAAAGCTACTTTTGTTGTCCTTCTGTGTACACCTCGAATGACAGTTGCTTTTGTCTGCTGTATATACACAGCATTGTAGGAGCGACCATACTGTGCATCGGGTTCTATATTGTATTATGGGGGAAGGCAAAAGAGGAAAGGGTTGAGGAGTCTGTAGAGCAACGGATGGAATCACCATCCTTTCAAAAAGTCCCTCTACTGCGATGACTGTTAAGACAAATGAAGTGCAGAACTAATTCCTGCAGATGGATTGAAGATGGGTGCTGCTTTGGAAAATTTGTGAAAAGGATCCTCGCCCTCCTTAAGCCTGCACAAATAGGTGTCTGTATTGTATTTTTCATTGATCTGAGTCCAAAGGGATCAAATTATGGCTGCCCATCGACTCCAAAAACCAGATTGCATGGTCAAAACATCGAGAGGTGTGGATGAAGGGCGTCACTCCAAGCACACAACCAAGCGATGACATGCTAGAATACGAAGTCTCTTGCTTCCGATATAGTCCATCTTGATGTATACAAGTAGTAGTTACACATTGCTTTTATTTGAATGAATGCTGCTATAAATATATCTCAAGGTGAAAAAAACTGATGACGATAAACGTTATTTTTTCTGACAATAGGAGGAACTAAGTGCACATACACCCAGCTTAGGCAAAAATGTTTCCCTATCCTACGCATGTGTAGTCTCTATGATGGTGGTCTCACATTATCGTTATACGGATTTGGCAGCTATAGGGACCAAAGTGGACGATTCTGTTGTGCTTTGCCAAAGTTAAGCCAGTTAAACCATTCTTTAGTCTCAATCATCGAAAAGCCTGCGTGTGGTTTGTCTTGGATTTGGCAGCTATAGTGACCAAACTGTACAATTCCGAAGTGCCTTGCCAAAGTTAAGCCAGTTAAACCATTCTTAAGTCTCGATCATCGAAAAACCTGCTTGTGGTTTGTCAATTGGCACCCTTGAGATGTCCTAGCTGGCTGAGATATTATCACAGGAAATGAGTGGTGTTGGCGCCCTACAAGATCAGACCAATTAGCGGGCATTAGGGTGCATTCTGGGATTTATTTGCTGCTTGTGCTGATGAAGATAAGGTGATCACTCGTTCTCAATCTGGAAATTTTAGCTCTGTTGATGCCCGGAAGCTAATTAGGGAAAGAAAACAGAGGATTTTATGACATGGAATGGTGTGATTTCACCCAAATGTGCCAAAAATTGCTTTTATCACAGCTGGCTGTTCATTACAGATTGCAGCACCGGATACAAGTAACAAAATGGCAGCAAATCAATGACCAATGATTGTTATGTGGACCAGCTCAAGAGACTAGACAGCATCTCTTTTGTGAATGCTCTCTTCTAAACAAGCTTGGGGGAGTTGCTGAACGGTGGTTGGAGGTCTGAATTTGACTGGGTTCTGCAATACTTGAAAGGTAAAGCATTTGTGAAGAGACACTTGAAATTGACACAGAATGGATCGATTTACTTCACGTCCTTCACAGCGGAGTAATTCCATCTGTTGCTCGAGTAATTAGAGGTGTCATGTTTGCGGTTCAAGTTAGGATGCAGATGCCGATACGTGGAAGGGGAGTTCTCCGTTTCATTCAGACAGGCTTCTTTGTGCGCAGTGGAGGCTATTAGCTTTGCTTATTAGCATCAGGGATATCTTTTTCTAAGCCAGTTTGATTGAACTTTTTGTAGGTGGGGAACTCTTGATTTGAGTAATGTTCTTGCTGTGAGTGATGATAGCGCTACTGAACTTGTAAGATTAAGGGGTATGTACCGTATTTTTTATTTTTTTTGGTAAAAAGTAAGGAATATATCGGGGAAAGGCCAAACTGTACAAGCGAAACCACTTCAAAAACTTGCACTCAAGATGAATCAGGCTCATTATGAGTGGAAGGAAGCCGCGAGAAAGGCCAAACAGCTAGAAAAAGAAAGCACTAGGCGGCAAAAACAACCACCAGTCAAAGGCAACCAACAAAGACCAGTAGCTTAGACAGGCGGTTGAAGTTCTCTAGTCTAATCCCAAGAACGTTGCAGCCTTCTCTTTCTGAAAGTGACAGGGTTATACTTGACGACTTGAAAAATGTGCTTTTTCATGGCCAGAACAGAAAGTATTTTTTGAAGTCTTGAGTAATCAAAATCGTATCACCGTCTGAAACGTCGTCGAACCGTGCACGATTTCATCAGTAATAAAAGTTGACCCACTACCCCCATGCCGTCACTTGAATAATGGATTCCCATCAAAACTCTGTTGCAATCACATGCATTTTGTCGTAACTCCTATATGAAGTATTGATATGCTCAAAACACTTAAATCGGCAAGTGAGATTTACTCATATTTTCCATCGGCCGCCAAAAATAATCCCGAGGATCTAATCCCTGAGGATTTTGTAGGAACCCCCGAGCTAAGCACAATGGCTCTTCTTTCCGATGATACAAGTATACTAGGAATCAGGGTTGCTATCCAAATACGCAGCACGCAATATTACATAGAAAATGAATTTTGTAAACCCATTTATTTACAAACTAATACTATGCATGTGCACAAACAGAAGAGCTATAAATGATTGTGGTTATCTCTTTGAATGACACATGCCCCACTAGATAAACAAATAAAAAAAAAAACAACCCACTAACCAGAGTATTCATTTTTTTTTTTTTTCATTCACACCATTCTTTCTTTATTTTTCATTTATTCAAGCCCTCTTTATTTATCCTTTACATATTAAGACAAAATTAATCAACAATATGTATACATTACCAAAGTAAAGTTGAGAAGCTGACACGTGGCAGCTTCTTTTAGCATTAATCAATTATAATTTTTCTGGAGAAAGATGCTCTTAATGAATTTTGTTGACTTAATGTATCTTGTTCTTGATCCGTTATTTTAGTACCCCTTTGTTTTTGTGGGAGAAAGAAGTTGAGATCTTTAAGATTTGTCTGTCTTAATTTGTTATAGGTAAAATAAATTATCTTTCAGAAAAAAAATCAACAAAGAAAATTATTTAAAAAAATCATGACGAGTTCCTAATGATTTTAAGAGGCCTCAAAAGTTCATATTTATATAGATTTGGGAATTCAATGCAATCAAATACTAAGAAATGAAAATTTGGAAAAGCAAATTAATTATAAAGTTATCTGTACCATTATTTGGAATATTACTTAATATAAACCAAAAATTATTACTATTTAGGCAATTTGAGCTTAAAATATGCGAAAAATCATTAATGCTTAGGGTGGATGGAAATTACATTTAAAAAAAAAATTCTTCCTTATATTCCTCTAAAACTATTTAATTCATGTGCAATCACCATTCCAATATGCAATATCATTTGAAATTAATTTTAAAAAAAAAATCTTGTGATTCTTCACCTCTAATTTGATTTTTACCTCATAATCATGGTTGAATTTTTTATATTGAAATTATGTGATTATTTATGAGAATTTGTGTTCTTAGAATATAGGCAGACATAGAAATGCGAGCCATCCTCATTTGCTTAATCCAAAAATTAGCATGAAATTAACCAAAGAAGAATATAATTCAATATAATATGAAGAAAACATTAAATAAATTAGATTCCTACTATTGCTCCATTTATTTCGCGGAAACTAACTGATTTGAAAAATATTTTTCTAAAAATGATTGCTTTTATCTATTATGAGAAAATGAATGAACAAAAGATAGTTCCATAGCTTACGAAAATGTTAAGATATAAATTGTCGTTGATAATGATAATATTTTTCATTAACTAATTATTTCAAGCAATACAAATGATCATTTTTAGAAAAATATTTTTCAAATCATTCATTTTTCACGAAATAAACGGAGGTTACATCTTGATCTTTTCTTTGTTTTATACTAAATCTTCTAGACTAGTTATGAGCTATAGCATAGATTCCCCATTTCTTCTTCACTACTAGTGAACAGAAACTGGAGAATCTAAAACTTCAGCAAGCTCGGCAGGGAACTTTCCGAGAGCAGGGCTTTCAAAGTAAAGCAGGAAACTCTAGTGCCCTCACAGACGAGATATTTCTCCTGAGCTTTTGTCTGATACTCCTTGATGGAAACTACACTCTTTTGTCCCACGTTCTTCAACTCTGTGGTAGGCAACCCTCCCCTGGGCTGAATAATGAACCGAACAGCACCGGGATCGTACCCGGTTACCCGCATCCGACGCTCAGATATTATTCGGAAAACAAATGTTGGACTGAAACACAAGCCCTTCATGTTACTTTTGTCGGCATATCAGAGCAATCTGCTTGTTTCTATCGGTATTTTTCAATAGTTGATGAGAGCATTTGTCTCCTGAAAAGAATAGGCTGCACCAACAGTGGCCAGTCCAGCCACTCGAGCACTGCCTCTCTGATGAAGGGACCTTAGAAAAGTAGAAGCATGTAGATATAACTGAAACTGAAGCATCTCGTTTTGTTTCCTTGTTTTCTGTGCTTGCATGCGTGAGGGTGTGTGTATGTGTAAGAGAGAGAGAGAGAGAGAGAGAGAGAGATGGCAAGGAGGAGGTGTGACTGGTACATGGAGGTGCTTCCATTTATAGCAATGCTGGGGATAGAGTGCATATGTGTGGGGGTGTACACTCTGTTCAAAGCAGCCACCTTGAGAGGATTGAGCCACCATGTCTTCCTTGTCTATGCTTGTGCTGTCTCTGTTCTCGTTCTTCTTCCTGCTCCCTTCATGTCCTACAGGTATCTCTCTCTTTCTCCCCTGTCAAAGGGGTACAAATCTAATCTTTGTGAGGAGCTATCATCAGCTGAGATTTGCTCTCGGTTTCTCTGTCCAGATCAAGAGCACTTCCTCCTCTCAGCTTGGCCATACTAGCCAAAATTGGTCTTCTTGGCCTGATTGGGTAATTGTCTTTACAAGTTTGCAAATTGATCTTGTGCTGAGCTTGCATAGGAAAGACGAGGCAAAGCCAAGAAATGGGTGTCCCATTTTTTTCCGAGACCTTTTTGAATTGGCTGCTTTGCTTTGCTTTGCTTTGCTTTGCTTCTCTTTGCCTTTTCAATTGAAAATTTTTATTGGGTGCTATTCTGTTTTGGGGAAGAGCAGCGGTTCATCACAGATCATGGGCTACACTGGGATTAGTTTCAGCTCTCCAACTCTTGGTTCAGCCCTTGGCAACCTCACTCCGGCTCTCACTTTCATACTAGCCATCCTTCTCAGGTTATCCTTCTTCCCTTGAAGGGATTGTGTAATGCCTGATTGATTGTGATTAAGATTTTGCTTATCGATTCAGGGTAATGGTTGATTACGATTATCTAAGACAGACTAGCAAATTAGCAATAGAGCTCTTCATAATTGGCATTTCTCCAACTGCTTGCGACTTTTCTTGTAAACCTAACATGACTGGTCTATGTCATCATTTTGCTTAATTTGGGATCTCAAGTCCTGCTGTTAATGAGAGGAGTGTAACCGTATCATATTTGATACTTCCTGATCGAACCATGTCTATTGTCAACGTTCTTACAACTGAAACCCCGTGCCTAGACTACTATTGATTCAGCAATGAGAGCAGTGCAGCACGTTAGCAAATTATGCTACTGCATCATCCCCCAACATAGTGTAAATTACTCCACAATGGTAATGTCGTCGGAGGGGTCACTAATAGTACATAAAATGTTAACTGCCTGAAGCTGTAATTTATCTACTACGTTAATCAGTTCCCTTAGTTAAAGATGATATGTGTTTGTTTGTTTCCTTAACGTAAAGGATGGAGAAAGTGTCACTGAAGAAAAGCAGCAGTCAGGCCAAGATCATCGGGACCATCCTGTCGATATCCGGTGCATTTTTTATCACTCTCTACAAGGGTCCTCCGATTATTACTGCCGCTCTAAAATGGCCTCTCTCATTTGATCCGCTCCTGAGCTCATCAAGCTCGAACTGGGTCCTGGGAGGGATTTTTCTCACGGTGGAGTACTTTCTTGTTCCAATTTACTACATCGTTATGGTACAAGCTATGCTACTACTATACAACTTTAATTTTTCCTTGTGCTCGAGCAATAACATAGGATAATCCAAATGAGTGTCAAACATGAACACGCAGGCACAGATAATGGAGGACTATCCAGCCGAACTGACCGTGACCTTCTTCTATAACATTTTTGTGTGCTTCATTGTTGCAATCGTCACTTTAGCTGCAGAACATGACGCTAATGCTTGGAGAGTAAGCGATATAGGACTCGCCTCTGTAATATGCTCGGTAAGAGAATGGCTACACATAAACCAGTCCCATGTTAACTTGATCAAGAACGTTCACTTTGATTTTTATAGTGTGTTATGTGTTGTTCACGACTCTTGGCCTTGTGCATTTTAGGGAATTTTTGTGCAATGTCTGCGAAACTGTGTTCACACCTGGGCGATCCGCCTAAAAGGTCCGTTCTATGTTGCAATGTTCAAGCCAGCATCGGTCGTCATCGCCTTTGTAATGGGCTTCTTCTTTCTTGGCGATGCACTTCATCTCGGAAGGTATTAGATGCAGTTGGAAAAGTTTACTGTCCAAGCAAGTGTTAATGTTCCATTTTCCCACCAATCAGTCCTTTTATGTGCTTCGTCATGTATCACCCCGATCTGCTTAGCTCCATGTTGTGTCCTGATTCAGTTTTCATTTCATTGTGCTGCCAATGCTTTTGATACAAATATATTCACAGTCTCATTGGAGCGATTATAATATCCATCGGATTCTATACCGTATTGTGGGGGAAGGCGAAAGAGGAGACGAATGAAGAGCCCCAAGAGAGCGTCGCACAATCGCCACCCTCTCAGAAAGTTCCTCTACTGCCAAAACATCAGAGCCATTGAAGCTGTTCGCTTATACTACTACTTCGTCTCCATTTGAGTTGTACTTTGAATAAAAGCAGGACGCTCTATGTGAATAGATCACAAGGTTTGCTCACTTGCCCTTGACTATTTTATGTATTCAGCTACAATATGAACTAAAGATTATGCGAATCAATTTATCATGATAGAATTTCATGTCGATCATTTGCCTTGAAATTAATCAAGGAAAAATGGTGGTTGGTGTGGTGCTGTTGCTGAACTTAAGTCGAATTCAGAGGGTTGTTGGCGGTTGGAGCCCTCGAGTTTGATTGGGTTTTGCAGCAGTTGAAAGGTAAAAATGGATCAGTTTACTTCATTTGAAAGATAGGAATGATGTCCTTCATGATGGAGAAATCCCGTGAGTTGCTCGAGTGATCGAAAGTATCATGCTTGCTGTGACATCCCGAATTTTGGACTCGTTCCGAATATATGAAATGGGCATCTCGTCGACGCGATGGTCCTTTTTCTCTAAGCTGATCACTCACGAGTTAACTAATCTATTAGGTGAAGCCGTTAAGGGATATAACCGCGGTAAAATCCCTAAAAGCTACTCAATAGGTCGGATCGGACTAAATCACGTTCGGTCGATTTTAACCACGAAATTGAATTCGGTTTCGGAAATCGGACATTCGAGCATGTCACGATTCATTTATAGGATGTCGTCTTGTCTTTCGGAGAAATTTTATTGAGTTTGGAATTTTTTTGGAAAATTAATTCGGACGTCGCGGAAAATAGCGGAAATTCGGATGGGCTTAATTGAAGAAAATTTGGACTTCTAAGCCGAGCTACTGGGTGATGGGAATTTGTGGAAATGTTTGGGACTTTTCTTCGATGAAATTGGACTTCGAATTGATGAAGTTGAGGATGAAATCGAAGCCAAAGTTTAATGAAATTATTAAAATGAGGCAGCAATTTTTGGACTTCAAGATTTAGATTATTGATGAATTTTATGCAAGAAAGTAATAAGAAACATTGAGATAAGTTGAAGGCTAGTTGGGGGACAAAGCCTTCAATTTAGTGGATAAGTGTGATGACTTTTCTTTCTTTTACTTGAGCTTCTTCAGCAAGTCTCGCCGGTCTCTCTCTCTTTCCCATACACTCATGCGCACGGAATCCCCCTGACCGACAGCCTCTGCAGGATTATCTTCTTGGGCTTTATTTCATTGACTAGAGTCAATGTTTATCCCTCATTCTCATTCGGCCGACATCCCTTAGCTGTCTTTCATTCCTTATTTTTCTTCTTTTCATTGGTTCAAAGGAAGAAGCAGCTTCTTCGTTTCTCTTCTTGCGGACACCCCCGCCGAACAGCCCCTGCAACTCTTGGCCACACGTCCGAATTCCTCCGTGTTGGGAACGTTCGGTTCCCCAAAAACCGGATTCGGCACCTAAACCGAACCCCTAAATCAAATGCGGAAGATAGGCCCGGGAATCTAACGTATCACCGATCAAAAGCACACCACGGATTCGAGCGTACCTTGTTGGCCACAGATTAGACACCGATGCCGTATTGAGGAAGAGATTTCAGTCCCGTTCGATCCGATGTCGAAGATTCGCCGTGAAGTGGAAATGGCGTCGCTTCTTGGCCTTCGAGAGAGAGAGAGATTCTTGGGAGAGAAATCTGAACGTACTAAATGCGAAAAGGTGCGTTCATTCTCTTTCTCATCCCTTTTATAGGTGCCCTTTTCCACGGGCCTAATTCCGTGGGCCGGGCCCTTAGGCCCATCGAGGCCGGGCCGACTTAGGCCCGTTATTAAATCCATCATCTCCCACTCGCACATGGTGGGTCAAAACCAACATGGGCGGATAGGCCCAACTTAGGCCCATCTACTGAAAATTCTCTTTTCCTCTTTCAACATTCATACCGGTGAATAATCCGTGCGACCAAAGATACTTTGAGAGCTCGTTGCTATACATCTGTTAGGAATATATAGCAGCTCATAATTGGGCATCATTTTCCGAGTAAATTTAGTATGCAGTACCCTAGATCGATCGATCACATTTATATCTCTCTTAATCTCATTTAAACAATGATATATATATATATATATATTATATATATATATATGATTATCCCAAATGATTATCCCAAAGACAGTCATAATTGGTCGACCCGTGAATACAAAACCACAATGTGATTCTACAAATCCGATCTTCCTCTTTCCTTCAAACTCTCAATTTCAGTTCAACTTGCTTTTCTAGAAATGTCCCATTAGATCGAATCATCTCATGACCATTGGCAACATTCTAAGATAGCAAACACTAAATAGAAATCTTGAGAATAAATAAGAGTCATGAGGGCACAAAAAAAAAAAAAAAAAAAAATTGAGGAACTCTATTCCTCAAGAGTCTCACACGTCATAAAAGTTGAGATCAAACTTTTGTCACTCTTTTAGGTCGTCTCATGCATACGTAGTATGAAATACGTATTACGGTATTTACTCCTTTCCATGGAGCGTATGTCTACACAATCAATACCGTACAGATGATAGTTCGACATACCCAATGTCTAACTTGAGTTCACATATTTACTCATTCACAAAATTCATCGAACTCACATCTGGCATCTTAGACAGATAAAGTAAAATGTATGGGTTATTTTACTTTCGGACATCGTAAGTATTATGTCCTCATCTTAACACTTAGTTAAGGCGACATATTTATTTTAAGCTTTAAGCTCTCGATTATCACCTAGATAATAAGCTTAAAAATCGTCTCATCTCTATTTATCATATAGTAAATAGAGGCGATTACCCGTGTGAGAGGGCTAATCTCTTATCTGTCCGACATACTTCCTCAACATAATATAATGTACTAAGCATTAAGATGCATAAAGATCAAACAAAAGATTCATAGGCATTAATAATGAAACAACACTAGTTCATACATGTGAACAACTCAGGGAAAATACAATCCAAGACATCGACTCTACGCAATCCTAGAGATTTCACATGACCACAAAACACATCTCTAGGAATTGGCTTTGTCATAGGATCTCGCTACCATTCTATGCGTAGATATGTACCGCAAGTTCACATCCTTTCGTGCAACCATATCTTTTTGACAAAGTTATACTTGGTATCTATATGTTTTGTCTTGCCATGATATTTTGGATCTTTAGTGTATGCTATAGCTGCTTGGCTATCTCAATTAACTAATAATGGATTTGCAGCTTTCTCAATAACACCTAAATGATCCAAAAATCTCTTAAGCCAAACTACTTCTTATATTAATGCTGATAATGCCACGAACTCATCTTCCATCGTGGACAAGGCTATACACGTTTGTTTCTTACTGCTCCAACATATGGTGCCATTATTCAATAAGGAAACAAACTTAGAGGTAGATTTCCTTTCGTCTAAACCTCCTCCCTAAACAGTTTCAGGGATAGCCTTTGAGTCGCAGATCCTTTCCTTGATAACTCATCGTATAATCAGCAGTTCCCTTTAGATACCTCAGTATTCTTTTAACGGCTTTCCAATGTGTTGGACCTGGATTGGATTGGTATCTACTCACCATTCCAACTGCAAAACATATGTCGGGTCTTGTACACATCATAGAGTACATCAAGCTCCCAACTGCACTAGCATAAGGAACATGTTTCATTTGTTCCTTTTCTTGTGGAGTCCTTGGACACAGTCTATGGCTTAATCCTTCACCTTTTGCAATAGGAGTGTTTATGGGTTTTCAATCTTGCATACTAAATCGTTCAAGAACTTTATTTATATATGTTTCTTGCGAAAGAGACAACGATCTCTTCGAACGATCTCTTGAAATCTTAACTCCAAGAATGTATGCAGCTTCACCCATATCCTTCATCTCAAAGTTGGAAGATAACCAACTCTTGACAAGATGAACAAACTCCATATTGCTTCCGGCACCGCATATCATCAACATATAATGATATGATCACAAATTGATCCTTGGATCTTTTGATATATACACAATGATCCTCATCAATCATTGTAAAATCATATGCCATCATGGCATTATGAAAACGTATATACCATTGTCTCGATGATCGCTTAAGGCCGTATATCGACCTCAAAAGTCGACACACCTTGTCTTCTTGGCCTTTTACCATGAAACCAGTTGGTTGTTCCATGTATATTTCTTCCTCTAATTCTCCATTGAGGAAAGCAGTCTTTACATCCATCTGATGTAACTCAAGATCCATACTAGATACTATTGCCAGAATAATGCGAATCGAGGTAAATCTCACTACAGGAGAAAAACGTGTCTTCTTAATCAATTCCTTCCTGTTGATTATACCCCTTCGCAACAAGGCGAGCCTTATGCCTTTCTATCGAGCCATCAGCCTTTCGCTTTACTTTGAGAACCCATTTGTTCCCAATAGCTCTGCGTCCTTTTGGAAGATCAACCAGTTCCTAGACTTGGTTTGATTTCATTGACTCCATTTCCTCTTCCATTGCATGAATCCATTTTTCCTTACTAGGGCAATTCAGAGCCTCGTTAATTTCTAGGCTCATCCTCATTTTGTGAAGCAATCATAAAAGTTTCCCCCTCAATGTCAAAACGTCGACGGGGAATACTTTGGCGACTTGTTCGCCGTATGGGAGTTTGTACACTATGCACATCATTTCCCATTATGCTCCTTACTGGGATTAGATAATGATGTCGTCTTATCATGTGGTTGCAATTGAGAATGAGTCGAATTCAATTCATCACTTCTCATATCACTCCCACTTGGACGAACTCCACTAAGATCATTATCTTGATCCGAGGTTTCAAATAGGGTGTTGTCTTCCCTATTTCGCCCTTCTTAGGAAATTCATCCTCTAAGAATGTGACATCCCGTGATTCAAATTCAATTATACTCCCACTTTCCTGCTCACCTATGAACACATACCCTTTTGAGTGTTCTCGAGTATCTTATGAAAATACTCTTCTTTCCTCTCGGGACCCAATTTCCCAAACTTGTGAGAGGAATCAAGTGTATAGGCAGCACAACCCCATGGCTTAAGAAAACTTAAGTCTGGTTTTCTACCTGTCCATAACTCATATGGAGTGGAAGCAACTGATTTGGAAGGCACACGGTTAAGTATATAGGCAGCGATAACAGCGCATCACTCCAAAAGGTGATAGGCAAGTTAGCATGCGCCATCATGGACCTAACCATTTCTAGTAGGGTTCTGTTTCTTCTCTCTGCAACATCATTTTGTTGAGGAGTATATGGAATAGACAACTGTCTTTCTATTCCTTTTTCATCACATGATTTTCTGAACTCATCGTATAAATATTCTCGACCTCGATCGGATCTCAACGCTTTTATTTTCTTGTCTAATTGATTCCCTACCAGGTTCATAAACCTTTTGAAACAACTTATTGCTTCAGATTTGTGAGAAATCAAATAGACATATCCGAATCGAGTATAATCATCTATAAAAGTGATGAAATAAACAGCCCCATGCCTTCCTCTCACATTCATTGGACCACGACATCATAATGGATTAAATGCAAAGGAAATTAAGCTCTTTTACCTTTTCCAAATGGTTTCCTTGTTGTTTTCCCTTCTAGGCTATGCTTACAGATGGGCAAATCGACTTTTCAATATTGCCCAACAAGCCCTCTTTGGCTAGTCTGTTCATCATACGCTGTTGGCCAATATGACCAAGTCTAGCATGCCACACATTCACATCATTATAATATGAATTAGGAGATGTGAGAAGGGAATAACAAATATTTACATTAACATAATCAATATCCAATACAATGAAACCATCCAGAAAATAATCATGACCGTAGTAGTTTGTACCCAAATACAAATCTACATCTCTATTATGGAAGTTCACATTAAAACCTAATTTAACCAATACTAAAACATACACTAAATTCCGACGAATCTCCGGAGTATACAATACATCATGAAGGAACAAAGTGCGTCCATCACGCATATTCGGTTGGCATGTGCCAATTCCTTTCACTTCAGCTGGAGTTGTTTCCCACATAGATCCACTTAGTTCCGTAGGTACTCATCGGAATTCCACGAAGGATCCTCTATCCTTCACTACATGGTCTGTTGCTCCCGAATCCACAAATCCACGAGGATTAGATTCAGTCAAGAATACGTAACTTGACACATATGCAAAGTTCCCAAAAATACAAGGGTGTGTTACCTTCTTTGGCTCACGACAATCGCGAGCATAGTGACCCTTCTTGCCACAAATTGTAACATTTCACCCTTGTTAGATTTTTCACATGAGGACGCTTTCCTCTTTTTGTTGGTTAATTCTTGGTTTCTTCCAAGAAGGACTTGATCCCTTGCCTTTCCCTTTATCAAAACGAATCAATGCGCTTGCGCTTGAGCATGAAACCCATTTGAGCTAGAACTAGCATGATAGAAATATCTGTTTGCTTAGCTCTAATGCCTTGAGGCGATGATCATCTTCCAACTCAAGATGGCGCAATGCATCCTCAAAGGTTTTGATATTCTCATTATGAGTTAGGTGCACCTTCATATGCTCCCAACTCGAGGCAAGGAACGAATCACCGCTTGCACTTGCTGCTCATCCGTCAGACATGGCCAGCATCTTTAAGCTCATTAATCATGTTTGACATCTTTCTAAGATGTTGCTTCATGGTCTCGACCATGAGGCTTCTTATAAGAGTCAAACCTAATAGTGAGCTGTCTTAGTCCTCTGGCCACCGAAGTATGACCAAATCTTGCCGCCAATGCTTCCCACATGTCTTTGGCATTTTCAAAACGCCTAAACTCTCGCATGACGTCATTTTCCATGCCGCTCAAAGAACGTAATGCGAGCAAGAGAGTTCTTTCTTTTCCATGCAGCAAATGCTTCTTTGTCTCTCTTATGCCGTGTGCAAAGTGGTTCCTTCTTCAGGGTTCTACCATGGTTAGGACAAGAGTCTTAGTGCTTTTGCTTTTCCAAAGACATATTGAATTTTCATTTGCCAAATTTCATAGTTGTCACCATTGAGCTTTTCACCTTTGTTTAGCTCGGCAACTATGCTCTTTATGGCTGAAGCCATTGATCTCGAACACATCGACATATATGCACGAGTTATTAATGCCTATTATTTATGCATCTATTTTGCACAAACTCATCATATTAATTAATAATTTTAAGTAAGGTTTCAGAATCAAAAGGTCACTATGTTTCCAATCATCCTCCAAAGATCCTAACTTAAAACTATCATTAATATGATTGTCATATGCAAAATCAATTCTATGAAGCTACAAAAACTTCTATTACTACCCACAAATACTACCTACCCACAAAGAATCGGAATCACGAAAGCAACGGATAATTGACATACAATATAACAATAAGGCTTTCATATAATATGGCTAACATATAGGTTGCTACATCAACAACAATCGGTAGATAACATTTACATAGGATGTCCACATAGCACACTCAACAAAAACAGCTAATACATTTTACAAATAACCTTCACACGAACCGGAAAGATCCTATTTTGGTCAATTTCTTGACATTTTCCCTTGCAACAATGCAAGAATATTCGTTTACAAAATCTATCACAATTTTCTTATATGAAGCAAAGACCGTTGACATCCCATATGCGATTCAACACATCTTGCCATTCGATGGAAGAGTGTTAATGAAAAATCGCACCATCTCTCGATCGCGACATGGGATGACCATTCCATATGACCTGTTGAATCTTCCCGTTGACTTCAAGAACATGATCAATTAAGTCACCTTTCCCCCATCGATAATCGTCAACTCGCCTATCAACTTAGAAAGCTTTGCCTTTTGTTTATCTCCAGGTAATCACGCGAATAGGCGTACGTAATCGAAGGGGAGGCATTGTTCCCGCAACGAATGCAGAACAAAATTTGGATTACATATAATCCACATAGACATAATTGAAAAAAAGAAACAAATTTTTTTTTTTTTTTTCAACGGTCAACGGTCAAGTCAACGGTCAAGTCAACGGTCAACGGTCAACGGTCAACGGTCGTCGGTCCACGGTCAACGGGTCAACTGACTGGTCGTCGGACCGGTCGGACCGGTCAACCCGGTCGGACCGGCCGCCGGCCGGACCGGGCGGCGGACCGCACGTGCCACGCGTGTGCGGGGGGACGCCACGCCGACGTCATCCCGCACGCCGCACGCGTGCCGGCGTCGGGTCGGGTCGGGTCGCCGCCGGTCGAGTCGCCGGCCGGTGACCGCCCGGCCAACGGACGTCGGTGATGACGCGACAGTCGGGCCGATGACGCTCACCCCGGCGGTTACCGACCGTTGGGTGACGCCATGCCGACGCGTCACCACGCGTCGGTCCGTGACCGCGCGTGCCGGTTCGCCGGCCGGCGGCGCGCAGCGCCGGTTCGTCCCCGGCGCGTGTGCCGCACGCGCCGGACGAACCCAATCTCGGGGCGCGTCGCCCACGCGCAGCGGCTTCGCCGCGCGTGTGGGCGCGTGTCCCCCGGCGGCGCACGACGTGTCGCCGGACTCGTCTCGACGTCGCCTTCCTTCCCCGTGCAATCAGATTTTGGTTTCGACTTACGAAAAATCGAAAAATAGTCGAACATTCTCGGGTGTCGGGATTCCTTGCCCCGATCCGTACGGCCGAAGATCAATTGCGAAAAATCAATCATGAAACTTCATGCAACATGATACAAGTCGGGAAAACGCTAACACGGGCTCTAATACCAATGTTGGGAACGTTCGGTTCCCCAAAAACCGGATTCGGCACCTAAACCGAACCCCTAAATCAAATGCGGAAGATAGGCCCGGGAATCTAACGTATCACCGATCAAAAAGCACACCACGGATTCGAGCGTACCTTGTTGGCCACAGATTAGACACCGATGCCGTATTGAGGAAGAGATTTCAGTCCCGTTCGATCCGATGTCGAAGATTCGCCGTGAAGTAGAAATGGCGTCGCTTCTTGGCCTTCGAGAGAGAGAGATTCTTGGGAGAGAAATCAACGTACTAAATGCGAAAAGGTGCGTTCATTCTCTTTCTCATCCCTTTTATAGGTGCCCTTTTCCACGGGCCTAATTCCGTGGGCCGGGCCCTTAGGCCCATCGAGGCCGGGCCGACTTAGGCCCATGATTAAATCCATCACTCCGTTCCTCTCTGCCTCTGCCTACTCCCTCTCCACGCCGACACTGCAGCTGCCACGTACGGTCATCTATCCATCACCGAAGACCCATGCCTCCACTGAAGCTCCCATCTCCACTCCATTGAAGTCCACGCGTCCACCGAAGTGCTCCAGCCCATTGAAGACCAAAGCTGCTCGTCTTCCTCAGATGCACGTGGAGTGGTTTTGCTTGGTCAACCACTCACCAACGAAGCTCCTCTGTGTTGACTGCCCATCTCTACCACGTTCCAGTCAAACGAAGCAGCGTTGAAGACATCGAAGTTGACCCGTCTCGCTGCTCCGTCTCCGCGTGGCTTCATCACTCCATTTTGCCGCGCGAGGTCTTCCACCGAAGCAGATTCGTGGCCGCGTCTTCTCCAGCAGCTCACCCAAGCATCAAAGCCACCGAAACAACTGCTTCTTCCATCGTGCGTCTCATCCATCGACGCAGCTGACCGACAGAAGTTGCGGCACCTCCCGCATAAATTTTTCGGCCAGCTTGTTGGGCCATCAGCCGCGTGAATTTTCTTGAACAGCCCAGCTGCAAGTGAAGCCCGCGGATCTGGCGAATTTCACGGGCCCAACATCACCAAAGCAAGCAGCCCACGTGATTGTTCTTTGGCCCATCAGCTTGCGATTTCCAGCTCACTTGAAGCCCATTTGAAATCCAATTTCGGCCCAAGTCCAATGGCCATTTGGAGTTTAGCAGCCCAGCCCGCATTTGAAGCTTGCAAGCTTCAGTCCGAAATCAAGCCCATCTCAGCACAAGAAGGCAGCCCATCCTCATGCAAGCCAGCCCGTGAAACTCAACTCAGTTCAGCCCATTTTCAGCAGCCCATCTCGAAGTGAGATCAGCCCAGTTTTGTGGCCCGTGAAGCAAGTCGGCCCAAGTTCAGCCCAAGCCCAGCTGTTGCTGTGGGCTTGCGAGGCTAGTAGGCCCGGCCCGAGTATCCATCGACGCCGCCAAAAGTTCGGGTTTTGGCCGCCGTCGCGTCGCCGTTGCGGTGATTCGGTTTCCGCTTTTGCCAAGTGAGTTTTACTCACTAATGCTTTCTTAGTCTACTAATTATACTTAGGGTTGGTTAGATTTAATTAAATGCAATTAGGTGGTTAGATTAATTTAGATAAATTAAATTAGAGACTTAATTATGCATGTTAGGTGGTTAGAAATAGCCGTTAGTTAGTAGACGTGCCATGTTATTTATTGAATGAGTCTCGGTAATTTTCCGGGCTCGTCTCGGCTTCCAATTAGGCATTATGGGCATAAATTGGATTTTTAGTATTTATTTATTTATTTTTCGAAATGAATTAATTATTTATTTATTTTTCCGGAAATTCAACCGGGATGGCCGGTGACCAGAATTTCGTGCTGATGATCGTGGTGCAGTCCGTTTATTTAATTGAGCTTTATTTTGTGTTAAATTGATTTATGAGTGATTTTAGGATTTATTCCTAAATTGAATAATCTTTGATTATTAATTGAAAAATAACCGGGCATCGGTTGACAATGCCAAAAACTTTTTGGTAAACTACAGAAAATGGTGGGATTTATAAAAAATGAAACTATTCTATTTTGGCTAAGGCCGATTGTGTACCCACACACGATATTTTATCGAGTATCTTTGATATCAACAAATAAGGCCAAGATACTTTACCAAAAAAAAAAAAACAAATATCTTTACCAAAAAAAAACAAATAAGGCCAAGATATTATGAAATTGAGGAATTTAGTTATGAGGTGCAATATCGTTGGCCATGGTTGAGAGAGTCGAGTGGGGCCGTGACGCCACTACATAAAACATTGCCGAGTGGGGCCGTGATGCCACTACATAAAACATTGCCGAGTGGGGCCGTGATGCTACTACATATAACATTGCCGAGTGGGGCCGTGATGCCACTACATATAGACTTGCTTGTAAGGCCATGATTGAGAGTTGAGAATGAATAGTCAGAATGATTGTGTGATGATTTCGACTGACATGTAATCGACTAAGTCGATTGATTTATGATTCGAACTGGGTGTGATTTGATGTGATTAATCATTGTTTAAGTCTGATTGATTGAATGAAATGACCGTGAGTGGTCTTGTTGGTGTGAAATCGACTAGGTCGATTTGATCGATGTTCGATCAGTGCTGTGATTGTTTGGGTGTATATTTGATCTACGCTAATATGTAGGTGGGAACTGAGACCAAGGTAAGTCCTCTGACCTGTGCGTGTTTAGGCAGTCCTTAGTGTATTGGCTTACTAATCGAGTCTTAGGGGTAGAACTTGCTGAGATGTGGTCTAATTGGTTATTGAATAACCATTTCAGGTCCCTAGTTGTAGCAGACTTGGATGTTGAAGGTCTCGAAGTCCAGTGCAGGTCTCGTCAAGGCTCCAGGTTGGAGTGTGGAGATTGATGAAGAGGAGGATGGGGACCCGTAACTTGTAGAACCCCGCTTCGTTTTGTAGACCTTGTGTTTTTAACTCGACTTAATGTGAATTGGACTTAATAGTTCACTTTGTATATATGTGTGCACTGTTTTGCAATGTATATAAGAGTGAATGTTTGAAATGTAATCCTATTGTTCTGTCCCAATGTAGTTATTGTCTGGGGATTTTATATGCTTCCGCTTGCGCAAAAAAAGAAAGGGTCGGCGATACGTAATCCTGGGATATCGCTTTTAAAATCGACCAAGGTGAGGGATGGGCGCGTGCCTGAGGATCGGGCCGTGACACTTGCGGTTCAAGTTAGGATGCAGACGCTGAAACATGATGGAAGGCGGGTCCCTGTGTGATTCAGATTGTCTTCTTTCTGAGCAGTGAAGGTTTCTGCTGTTTAGTACCGGAGGTTCAAGCTATTGGTTTGCTCATTAGCTTCAGGGATATCTCTCTCTAACGTTTTCTACTAGTAAGTGACGATGGTGCTCTGAATTTGTAATACTGAGGGGGCATGTACCGGATATTTTCAAGTCTTGAGCAATAAAAATCATTTAATTATCCAGAAATATATATTAAACAGAGATTATGCATGAGCCGGTCGTAAGTTCACTCACTGCCCGGCACCTTAACGTTGGGATGTAATACCTTGCACGGCCTATTTTAAAGCATTAAGCATCCAAAGAAAGACAAGCCTCGCAATGGTCTGGGCGAGGCCATGGCCGCCTTCGCCCATGTCCGGCAAGAAAGGTTGAGCTTCGCAGGCTTGAAGATGGATGACAATTCCTTCGCCCGGGGCCGGCTTGGACTTCGTGGCTTTCGCCTAGTGGGCGGCTAGCTCTGCTCGGCCAACCGGCCACAGTGAGAAACAAAAAAAGAAAAGAAGGAAGGAAAAGGAGGCGTGCGACCGTGCGACGCACGAGGGGCTTTGTCTGGTACCCATAATTGCAGCAGCAACGTGAGCTGCTTTTATCCCACTACTTATTCACGAAATCAACACCGTGATCGTACCCAGTTAACATATTCAGGAAAAGGACTACAGTACTAATACACAAGTCCCTTCACGTTACACCTACTCCTCAAGTTGCGATTTTGTTGCGAACTTCCATCAACGATGATGGCATCTGTATTGAGGGATTGCGATTTAATATTCCGTTTCTGCATTTCTAATTTGAGTATCTGAATCAACGGGGACCGGCAGATCTTCATTGGATTTAAAAAAAAGGCTCTCGCTTATCATTCACGAATCTGCAGCCATTGAAGTATAGGCATCTGGCTTTTCTGCTCCGATCAAACCCTGGAGTCCCGGAAGGCTTGGGACTGAAAACCTGCGTGTTTTCTGCGTTGTGGGTGTCTATGTCTGAGAGAGAGAGAGAGATGGGAGGGAGAGACTGGTGTCAGAGGGAGGTGGTTCCATTTTCAGCTGTGTTCACTGTGGACAGCATCAGAGTGGGCATCACCACGCTGTTCAAAGCAGCCAACTCGAGAGGGATGAGCTACCACGTGTGCCTCTTCAATGCTTATGCCATCGCTGCTCTTCTTCTTCTTCCTGCTCCTTTCTTCTCTCTCAAGTATGTATCCCCCAAACGAAACTGGGAAAACAAAGGAAGGTTCATGGTGAGATATTCAATTTGGCTGAACTTATTGTATGCCTTTGCAGATCAAGAACGCTCCCTCCTCTCAGCTTGGCCATAGCTGCCAAAGTTGGCCTTCTTGGGCTCGTTGGGTATGTACATTTTGAATAACTCACGCCAATATGAAATTTTTCACTCCTTTTGAATAGCTGACCACCTGTATCGAGATGCGCCACCATGCGCGTCAGCCCCAGCAGGGGATGCCAACCATCGGACATGTCCCTGATCTCACATTGCCCATGGTTTGGGCAATTGCGCCTGCAGATAAAGAAGGGTCGCCATTCTTGAAATTGTTTAGAGAGGTCGTTTTGCTTCTTTGTTTGCATTTTTACTCTTATATGATAGTTTCTTTGTTTTCTGCATTATGGGGAGAGCAGGGGCTTTTCACAGACTTTGGGCTATGCTGGGATTAGCATGAGTTCTCCAACTCTGGGTTCAGCCATCGGCAACCTCACTCCGGCTCTCACTTTCATATTTGCCTTCCTTTTCAGGTTCCCAAACGAATTGTGTATTTATGTACTTATTTAGCTGTGGTTCCTTGAAATGCACTTTTCCTCCTAAATGATAATTGATCTGTTCTCTGTCATGAATATCCTCATTTCGTCCATTTGGTCTTTCCACAAGCTTATGCGGTTAACTGGCTCCATATTCTGCAAATCCTTATTAAATCAAGTTAACGAATCGATGTTGCACAATTAAGGCATGTGGTCAGAGTCACTCATTGTTTGTCAATGCTGTTCTCATGTAAATTACTTGGCAATGATGACATTGTGGGACAAAGTACTTATCGCTGTGATCATCTCCATGTTGCTTGTTTTCTTGTCTAAATAAGAATGGAGGAGGTGTCTTCGAACAAAAGAAGCAGTCAGGCCAAGATCATCGGGACCGTATTGTCAATTTTTGGCGCATCTGTCATCACTCTCTATAAAGGCCCCCCAGTAAAGTTCACTCCGCAACCTTCTCTCTTGCTCTATCCACTTGTGCACGCATCGAACTCGAACTGGGTCGTTGGGGGGATTCTCCTCACTGGTGAATATATTTTGGTCACTTTGTGGATTATTCTTCTGGTATATATTACTTGTTTTCATTTTGTTTTGCGAGTGCTATTGTTAGAACTTGACTTGAAAATGATCGGAGACTCAACACTTGGATCCTGCAGAAACAGATAATGAAGGATTATCCAGCAGAACTGACCGTAATCTTCTTTCACAATGTGGTTGTGAGCTTTATGACCGCCATTATCTGTTTAGTAACAGAACATGATACGAGTGCTTGGAGAGTGCAGGGTATAGGGCTGGCCTCGGTAATATGCTCGGTGAGGAAACAATCGAACAAACATGATCACATTTGATTAATGAAAATCGGGTGCAATGCTGACTTTTCCTCCTCTATGCTTTGCTTTAAGGGCCTTTTTGAGCGATGCTTAATCAACATCGTTCATACATGGGCAATCCGGTTGAAAGGCCCTTTCTATGTAGTGATGTTCAAGCCATTGTCGATTCCCGTGGCTGTTGCCATGGGTGTCTTCTTTCTTGGAGACATGCTTCATCTCGGAAGGCAAGATATATGGGAAAAACATTAAGTGCAACATTACGTTTAATGCTAAAAGAACCCTCAAACGTCATTGCGCTGAAACTATGATCTATTTCTGATTTCATATTATATGAAAATCAATCAATGTGGCTTAAGACGTGCTGCACATAGATAATTTGGAAAACCAATCACCATAACGTAACGTGCATTTTCTACGAAACTCTTGACAGACAAAATCCCCCCAATCAATCCATTCTCCATGTGTATATATGTGTTTTTGACAAACGCACTAAGCTCTGTATTCTATTCGTACTATGTACGCCTTGAATGAAATTTGCTTTTTTCTGCTGTGAACTCGCAGCCTTATAGGAGCAACCATACTGTCCATTGGGTTCTATATTGTAATGTGGGGGAAGGCAAAAGAGGAAATGGTTGATGAATCTGCAGAGAGTCTTCAAAAAGCTCCTCTACTGAGATGATCGTCAAGACAAACGAAGTCAGAACAATTTCTGCAGGTGGACTGAAAGATAGGTGCGCCTGGAAACTTTGTGAAAGTGTATCCTCACCCACAGTAGGCGAGAAAATATTGGGTGGGTTTAACCCTCCACGTGGCTGAAATGTATCACCATACAAAAGTCGACATGTGACAAATTCGAGCCCACCTATCAGCGCCCACTCTCTCCGTTAACTCCGTCTCTTTCCCATTTACTCTCTCTCCTCCCCTCCGTTTCTGCTTACACCTCTCTTTCCCTCTTCTCTCTTACTTCTCTTTTTTCGAGAAAATTTCCCTCGTTAGTCTGACACACGCAAGGGTAAAGACAAGAAAAGCAGAGAGAGAGAGGGGGCCCGGGGGTGGGAAAGAAGAAACGAAAGAGAGGGAGGAAGTCTTTTCTTCGGTCATCTTCGACCGAGTATCCCCTACTCCCGACGCCGCTGCTTCCCCCTCCCGCAGCGGATCCGCCTCCCTTGACGTTCTTGCCGTTCCATCACCAACATCGCTAATTTTGTTCCACCATCGATGACGCTGATGTTGTTCCGCCACCGACGATGCCAATGACGACCAGGTCGCTGTCTCGTTTGTCCGAGCAGCTGCCCACGACGTCTTCTGGCTCCAACCCTCCGGTGGCCCGTGGTAGAGCAGAAGGAACTCCTGGACTGAGCCAAGCATTGGCTTTTGCAGTTCAACAGGCACCTTCTCGAACCGAGCTTCGAAGCAGCCGTAAGTTTCCAGCGCTTGCTTCACTTCGTCCCTCACGGTGGTCCACTTGGCTATGCCCGGTTCGAGCCACGGGCTTGAGCAGATCTATGACCGGGAGCTTCAATTCTGCCATCGACCCCATCTTTTATGAATTGATAAACTTTGGTTTGCTTTTGGTTTTGGGAGCTATTTATAAGATTGGTGCAATGTGCCAAGCATGAACTGAGAACTGAGAAATTGAGGGGGGAAATGTTGCCGAGAGTAAAGACGAGGACAGTCGGAGGATGAAGCTGCTTGCTTGTGGAGTTAAAGCTTCTCTGATAGCATTTCCATAGAGAATGGAGAAGAAGGAACGGAGAAGAAGAAGACGAAGATGAGAAGAAGAGACCAAGCGTGTGGTCGCCGAAGATAGTGGTGATCGTAATGCTACAGTCGAGGAAATGGAAGTTCCTACCGCGAGCGCGGGCAGCTGGAAATGATTGGAAGCCGAGGAGGAGGTATGAGATTGTTGCTCACACGGCTAAGGATGAGGTTAAAAAACCGCCCGCGGCGCCGCCGGTGCTTCCGCCACCTCCGCCGCCGCCAAAGCCCATGTTTCCCTCGATGGAGGAAAGAAAAGAGAACTGGAGAGAGAAGAGGGGGAGAGAGAATTGTGGGCAGAAACGGAGGGGAGGAGAGAGAGTAAATGCGAGAGAGACGGAGTTAACGGATAGAGTGGGCGCCGACGGGTGGGCCCGGATTTACCACGTGTCGACTTTTGTATGGTGCTACATTTCGCCCACGTGGAGTGTATAACCTACTCAATATTTTCTCCACAGTAGGCCTGCACAAATAGGTGTCGGTATTGTACTTATCATTGATCTGAGTCCAAATAGGTCAAATCATGATTGCCCGTCAATCCCAAAATTGGGATCGCTTATCAAATAATAGGTGTGGATGAAGGGCGTCAATCCAAGCACACAACCGAGCTGTGATGTGCAAGAATAATAAGTCTCTTGCTTCCAATATAGTCCCTTTTGACGTGTACAAGTCTGCAGTCAGTAGTTAGAGAATATGTTTCCTTCTATCGGAATAAATGCTGCTCTAAATGCATGTCAAGGTGAAGAAAGACGATGACAACAAACAAACATTCTTCTCTCTGACATCGGCATGAACAAAGTGCACATACACCCAGTTTCAGCCGAAGAAATTTTCCAATCCTATTAGGGCCTTCAAATGAGTGGGTTGGATCGGGTCGAAAATGGTCTTATTCATATTGACCCATTTAATCCGTTTTGACCCGTTTTCATATAATGTAAATTTGACGACCAATACCCGACTCAATCAATATTATCAAGATACATTAATATTTAACTTAATCTAGGAAAACCCACTCCCGCCCATTTAATCCACTTTAAGCTCTTCACATATATATATATATATATGTGTGTGTGTGTGTGTGTGTGTGTATGTATGTATGTACGTATGTATGTATGAAAGAAGTAACTTAAACAAGAAAAATTAGCAAATAAAATAGAAAAAGTGAAAAACCTTAAATTGAAATACTTTTGAAAAATTCTTGATAAGAAAAAGTTTGATTAGTTAATGATTGACATGAATTTGTTCATAACAAATCTTCTAGGATGCAAGAATGCATAACTTTTTAATTGTGATTTACCAAGTTAAAAATTAATCATAATGTTTAGAATTTCTATTTCGATATTGATGGAATTTCGACCTAAACAACATCGAGCTTCCTTTAAAAATACTTCTCGGGTATGTATATGGATATCTATCTATCACTATATTAAAAAATCGAATTTTTAAAATTTTGAATTTTGAATTTTTTCTTTATTTTTCTTTCTTCTTTTCTCTTTTCTTTCTTTCTTCTTCTTCTTCTTCTACCTTCTTCCCCCTTATTCTTGTGCCAGTAGCGACCGACATGAGCTTATTGGCCCGAGCTTCATCGCGACGGCGAGCTCGTTGCTCGCTAGGTCCGAGTGAACCTAAGCTCCATCGTGGCCGACAAGCTCGCAACTCGCCAGAGCCAAGTGAGCTTTGGCTCCACCGAGTCCGGTGAGCTCGTTGCTCGCCAGATCCAGGCGAGCTCTGGCCTCGCCAACGTCTGGCGAGGCTCAAGCCTCGCTTGGCCGATCATCGGCCGTCACCGTGCCGGCCACCAACTAAGAAAGGAGAAAGAAGAAAGGAAAAAATAAATGAAAAGAAAAAAGAAATATAAAAAATAATTCTAATTTCGATTTTTATATATAAAAAAAAAAAAAAAAAAGCATTCTTATAAAATTAAAGGGGATGTTGGGTTGGAAATGGGTTTTTAAGTCCAACCCATTTAAGTCCCATTTAGGGTGCGTTTGGGAATTGCCTTCCCAAAGCCCCTTGGGCATCTAAAGGTCTTTGGGCCAAATATTTAGTGTTTGACAAATTTTTTTGACTTGCTAAATGCAAGCCTTCAAAAGGCTAAAAGCCCAAGGTAGGTTAGGGGCTACCTTGGGCTTTCTCGGCATGCTGGCTCCCAAGTTAGTGAAAATTTTCTTTTGAAATTGTTCTTGCTAATTTTTCATTTTTTTGGTTTTACCGACAACCATTCATCATCTTCATCTTCTTCCCATCTCTCTACTGAACATGTCATGACCCAAACCTCGAGCGCATGCACATCCCTCAGTGGTCATAAAAATTTGCAACATCCCAGAAACTCTTGCTGACCCATTCATTTTATTGCACAAGCGGAAACGTAATAACAACCTCCAGACAACATAGAAATGGAATAGCAAATATAGGATTATATTTTCACAAAACACACATATTTTTACAGTAGTGTTTATATACAGGAAAGTCTAACATAACATGGTCTATTTCAAAAAAAAGAAGAGCTTCTAGGTTATCTACGCTCTGAGCTCCTCATCAATGGGATCAAGTCCCTCCCTACGACCCTGCTAAACTTTTCGATAAACTTGGGTGAGCTGTCACCTATTATCTAGATCAGACATAAGACCTGTCAACATCTGGAAGAGGTTATAGAAAAACTCATACTCTACTTCCTGCCACCCTCTACATCTAGCTTGACAATCTTCCATCTAGGGACCTGAAAAATTTAGCCCACGACGGGGTGAGACAACGTCTCAGCGAGTCCATCCCCTAAATCTCGATTAGGAGAAAAGTACACCCACATGCATCATAACCATATTTCTCATAATTCTCTTAACACCAGCATTTTTCTGCATGTCAGTATAAATCAAATCGTACATAACTGTATTGAGATCACATATCATAGGAACATTTCAACATGTGTATATGCATAGGCATACATAACATCACAATCACATGGGCCCCCAATTACTAGACTAAATTGTTATGGTATGTCCCATACCGCACCACACAATTTTGTCTCCTAATTAGGTCCCTCTATTTCAATTGTTCATAAGCCTCAACTGACTTCGACCCATCACCATGGCCAACTCAACAATTAATGGTCTTCCGACCTGGCCGGGCATCGTCTCGCACCATCGAGCACGGAAATGTCTACATCTAGACGGCATTCCAATTAGGAGCATCGGCCCGGCATCCACTGCGATTGATATCCGTTGACTTGGGGGCATTCCCGAAGGAGCATCGTCCGGCCCCAAAGGCTCGTGACGGATTTTCATAGCAATTATAAATTCATCCAATTTCATAATTCACCAATCAATTGCATAATTCAATCACATCAACAAATATGAAATTTCTAGCAAGCAACATGAAGAATAATCACAAACTCGACCGGCCCTAATCGGAAGAAACAGTCCATTTGCACGCCTCCGATTTTAACTCCAAAAATCTAATCAAATGATTTTATAAAATTCTCAAATTTGAACATGTTGTAAAGTACACATAAATAAAAATTTTCATGAAGACACCAAAGCCCAAATCTTTCTAGATTCAGCCCAGTAAATCGCTCAATCCAGCACCAAAATTGGGTCCGTTTCTAGAAAGTCTGTTTTCCGAAATCAGTTTGGTTTGAGGTCCAAAACATATCCGTTTGATCTGAAATTTGAGTATGTTAAACTAGAAGAGGTGAAAAACAACTTTTGTGAAGAAATAATTTTTAAATGCGAATCCCAAGAGTTAATAAAAACCCCTAGAATCCTAAAAGGTCACCAGTTCCAGCGAAAACTGAAGTTTTGTTTGAAAATGACGGAGCTGATATCTCCCGCTTCTGGGTCCCTAAAAATCTTGAGAAAAATATAAGTTGTAGCTAAGGATGTCTAAAACATTTCTCCAGAAAACATCAACCTCAAATTCACAACCCATCTCAATATAAAAAAATCACAAACGGCAAGTGTCTAGGAATCAGTTCTGAAGAACAGTCACTATTTTCGACCTACCCATCCTCTATAGTGCTAATATCACTCATTATACTAATACTAATCCATTCTAGACTACTATTAATCTCTACTTGAACTAATCTAAACCATTCTTAAGCCTAACTAATATCCTAAACAAGTGTAATTAACCCCTAACCAAAACTTAGTGTGACAGTCTGATTTTTTACTTATGTTTTCAATTAAATAAATCGGGCTTTTCGTCAACATGCCTAGAGTGTTATTCTCTAAGCTGACCACTCATGAGATAACTAGACTAGTCAGGAAAGTTATTAAAGGATTTTGATGCAACGGACTTGAGAATTCGACTAGGAATAGACTGCTCGACCATGTTAGTCTACATGGATCATTTCGGCACAGTCGGAAATCTATCAGAGACCAAAAATAGGTTGATTCGATAAAAATATATAATTAGGCATGGGTGAATCCATCTAATTACAAAATTCTCATCGATCAACACTAAATCGATTTTTGTGTCGTTTTGGTACCCTATGCTCGTAATTGAAACCTCAAGGTTTTTCACGACAATCAAGAGTCGCCAATGCGTCGAAAATGTACATTGTGGCTTTGGAATAATCGACCACGGGTCATTTGCTTCGAAAATTCCCAAAAACTACCCGATAGTTTAGGTTGCGCTAAAATCACATTTAAATTAAATTAATCAAGGAAATGGTGCCGATTTTGGAAATTGAGAACTCTCACGTGTCAAAATTAATCCCGGGGAATGTTGTTGCATCTTTTCAAAGATATGGACGACGGGAATTATTAGCGGAAAAGGCAAGAGTAGCAAATTAAATGAATAAAGGAAAAGCCACATTTTTAAATAGATTTTTGGACCTTTAAGGTGGAACATTTAGAGAAAGAATTATAAGGACTAATTGGGGAATTGTCCTTATTTATTAAGATGGTGAAAAGGATAAAATGGAAAAGGAAAAGTGATGGAAATTACCTGCCAATTTCGGATGCCTGCCCATTACGATGGATTTTCCACCATCTTTTGCATCTCATTTGGGCAAGTTAAGGTGTGTAAGGTGTGGTGGGCCTCATGTGATGATAAGAACCACTTTTCCATGGAAAAAGGACCATGGCTTAGGGTCCGTTCGTTTAATGGAAAATGGCCATTTCCGGGAAAATATTTTCCCATAAGTCATTTTCCGGAAAATGACAATATTTTCTAAAGTGTTCGGTAAAAAAGTGAAAATGTTTTGAAAAATATTTTCTCGGTGTTTGGTAAGGAAAATATTTTCCGCTCACCCAGGATTGGCGAGCGTGAGTTTGAGATCGACGAGCTTGAGGTTCACTTGGTCGACGACTAGCCAAGAAAAAAAGAAGATGGAAAACAAAAACAAAAAAAGGAAAGAAAAAAAAAAAGAAAAGAAGAAAAAAAAAAAAAAAAAAAAGAAAAAGAAAAGAAGAAAAAAAGAAGAAAAAGGAAATTAAAAATAATTCGAATTAAAAAAAAAAAAATAATTCGAATGAAAAAAAAAAGAAGAAAAAGAAATGGGAGGAGGACAGGATTTGTAGAGATGTGAGATAAGAGAGATCAAGTGAGGAAAATGTTTTCCACTTTTCAAAAGTGGAAAACATTTTCCCTAGTTTAGAAGACTTTTTTCCTTTGATGGAAAACATTTTCCTTAAGGAATTCATTTTCCGTGAAACGAACGCTGGAAAATCTGGAAAACGTTTTCCCGAAAATTATTTTCCGCGAAACGAACGGACCCTTAGTGGAAAGTGTAAAAGAAACTTCCTAGTAATTTCCTCATTTATTTCTTTCTCTTTTCTGCACGTGAACATCCGCTGGTTACAGCGTGTGTTGGCTCCTTCCACCCTTTTTTCCTTTCTTTCTTTTTTTTATTGGTAAAAGGTAATAAATATATTGAGGAAAGGTCAAATGTACAAAAGATCTCGTCACCAGAAACTTACACTCCAAATGCAAGAACAAAAGGAATGGAAGGGTGAGGAGATGTAAAAGCCGCAAATCGCGGCACACCCACTACAACACCAAGACCGGAAAGAAGCACGTCATGGTCAACTGACTACCAAACACGCCACAGGCTGAGGAAGAGGTCAACGTCAAAATGAACTACCTACGAGTCCCCAGTGAAAATAGTCGGGTCTAGGCCCCAATTTCTCCGCAACCTTTGTTTCTGAAATTATTTTCAACATTCCTAAAGGTGATGGCCTTGTCTTGGACCACTTTGAAGAGGTGGTTCTTCATAGCCGGGACCGTCGGGGGCTGGTCTCTAAAGATGATGCTATTCATGTTTTTCCAAATGATATGACAAAGCGCGCCAAAGGAAAAATGGGCAATGCACTTGTAGAAATCTTTACCCATCAAATAGGTAGTGGCCCAACGAAGGTTCTCCCTCCAAGTTCTGTTGCGCCAAGGCAAATTGCATCTGGATGCCCAAAAGAAAGCAACGGCAGCCATGACACAGCAATAAAAAAATAGGTGATCAACAGAGTCGAGCATACTCTTGCAAAACGCACAGGCATCACTTCCAATTATACCATAGGACAGAGGGAGAGCCTGAGTTGGAAGTTTGTGATTGGCAATGAGCCAAAGATTAAGCTAATAGTGAGGCACTATGGCATTGTCCCACACGAAGGAGTGCCAATGGACCCGCATTCTCTTCTTCTTGATGGAGTTCCACGCCGTTGCCACCGTGAACTGGCCCGAAGAGCTTTCTTGTCAGCAGAAACGATCTGGGTCACTCGACAAGACCGGGAGAGGATGACCCCACGATTCAAGCATCGTTCTAAGAGCTTGGCCAGCATTTGAGAAGAGGTCAGCAACACAAGCCTGCCTAGGGAGCCCTAAGCTGTAGATAAGTGAATCTGAGAAGAGCAAGTTCAAGGGCCCCCTAGGGTGCCAATTATCAAACCAAAGAGAGGTTGTTTGGCCATCGCCAATTTTCCAGTAGAAGGTCATCCAAAAATCACTCATTAAGTTCAACAAGCTCTTCCAGGCCCAGGAGCCAAAGGCTGGCTTCCTAGCAACCCAAAAGTTCTTGTTTTTTAAGAAAGTGGAATGGACTACACCACAACGCTTCCTTGTCAGAGAACAAGAGCCAAATATGCTTCAGCATGGCGGCTTTATTGTAATCTCGGAGCCTCCTGATACCTAGTCCTCCTTCAACCTTTGGAAGGCAAATTTCATCCCAAGCTACCTTAGCACCACCCCTGCCCAGGTCGAGACCTTTCCATAGGAATTGTCTAAGGATTTTCTCTATCTGGTCCTCCATAGCTATAGGTAAAACAAATACACTAGCTCAGTAAGCTTGTATAATATGAAAAACTGACCTAATAAGCTGAAGCCATCCAGCATTTCCTCTTTCTTTTTTTTTTATTCCTTCTTCTTTCCCTCAATTGTGCAAGCTTTTGCTGTCACCATCTTCAAATGTGCGCATCTCTATTTTGCCTCTTTCTTCTGGTTTTATTGAACCAAATAGCAAGCAAAACCGAATCAGAGGAGAATCAGTTTTTGGCGCAACAAACCGGCGGACCACCAGAAATTTGACCATGCTGCCTCTCATGTTTTATAAATCTTGTTCTTGAGTTCAAGTGACGACGAAACCCCCTCACCAGCAAGAGAACGGCTCAGCCGACCAAACACCACGTTTGTTTCTCTTTAGTGAAAATTTTGTAAGTTCGTGTGTTGCTATTGTTGTCACACCACAGCACATGCTTATGTTGTTTCGGCTTAATCCCATCACCGAAAGACCCAAGACCCGTCTCCGTGTTGCTGTCCAACCATTAGCGAGAGCCACCTTTAGTTTTGAATAGGTGAGTTGTTTTCCTAAAATTGGATTAGAGGTTGTGTACCTCTGTTTAGGGGTTGAAATTTGATAAGAAAAGTTTAGATGATATTAAATATAGTTTAGTGTTAGTTTAGAATGGTTAGATTAGCCATAGAGAGGCTTAGTTTTAGTTAAAATAGCAAGATAAGAACCATAGAGGATAGCTGGGCCAAAAACAAGGGATGTTCTTTAAAATTGTTTTCTAGACGTGTACAATTTATTATTTTTGTAGACTAACATGTGTTGCGATTTTGAAGTGAATTCCCTCTGGAGAAATGTTTTACACATATTCAAGTATAACATATATTTTTCTCAGGATTTTAGGAGATTTAAAGGAAAAGGATTTTGGCCTTGTTGTCTTTAAACAGAAACTCGAACTGCACTGGAATTTGCGACCTGTAAGGATTCTGTGGGTTGTTACTAACCCTTCTGGTTCGATTTTAAAAATAGGTTCTTCACGAAAGTTGTTTGTTACATCTTCTAGTTGAACATACTCAAATTTCAAACAAAACGAACCTATTTCAGACCCCGAACCAAGTTGATTTCGGAAAACAAAACTGCTGGAAGTGGACCCGATTTTAGTACTGGATTGAGTGAATTACTGGGCCGAATCCAAAAGAATATGGGCCTCGGTGTCTTCATGAAAAAGGTTTTTTTACATGTCCTTTAGCACATGTTCAAGTTTGAGAATTTTTCTAACTCGTATGAGTTGGTTTCTAGTCTTGATCCCGAAAGTGCGCAATTGGGCAGTTTCTGCCAATTCTGGTTAGTAGAGGTTTATAACTATTTTGAAGTGTCTCTTGCTGGAAAATTGTTTAATTGATGTTGTAAATGAAATGTGCAATTGAGCATTGAACTGTGACATTAAATGAATGCATACACGACATGAGAATCCGTCACGAGCCTTTGGGGCCAAACGATGCTCCTTCGAGAATGCCCCAAATCAACGAATGCTGGTTGCAGTGGATGTTGGACTGATGCTCCTAATCGGAATGCCATTAGAGATGGACGTTGCTGCGCTCGACGGTGCGAGGCGATGCCCGGTTATGCCGGAAGACTGTTATCTGTTGAGTTGACCATCACCAATGAATAGAAATTGTGAAACGCATGAATGATCAAAGATTGAGGGACCTAATTAAGAGACGGAACTGTATGGTGCGGTATGGGATGTACCATCATAGTTTAGTCTACTAATTGGGGCCCGTATGATTATATTAATATGTACATTCTCGAGCATTTATTTGTGAGAATATTATTATGCTACCTAATCATGATACCATTATGTATGACTTGATTTGATCGAGACTAATGTGCAAGGCAATGCTATAGAAAAAAGGGGTTGTGAGAAATGTGATTAGATTGCATGTAGAGTGTACTTTTCTCCTAATCTGGATTTAGGGACTTAACTCGCTGAGAAGTGATCTCACCCCGTAGTGGGCTAAAAATTTTAGGTCCCTAGATGGAGGAAGGCCAGGTCGTGTGCAGTCGGTTGCAGGAAAGGAAGAGTAGGACTCTCGCTATCTCATTCCAGGTGATGACGGGTCTTCCGTTGAGGTTGATGCAGGGTGACGGCTCACCCTAGAGAGAGAGTCGAGAAGTATGGTAGTGTAGCAGTGAACCCCAGTCTTGTAAATAGAAGCTTAGCTCGTGGGTAACTGAACAGCTTCATCTTTTGGATTGGATCTTAGGGTGTTAAACTGATCTATGTACATAAGTATTATGGTATTGTAGGTGCGGCTTGTAAAAATATTATCCTATGTTTCTATTTCACTGCTTTGTTATATGAAGATTGTTTTTACGTTTCCGCATGCGCAAAATAATGAATAGGTCGGCAACAGTTCCTGGGATGTTGCAAATTTATATTGACCATTGAGGGATGTGTATGTGCCCAGAGTTCGAGTCGTGACACTTAGGAAATTAACTCACTTAACTAGAAATCCAAGGCCACCGGTGCTGGTTGAGTGGCAGTAGCCAAGCTGCAACCTCTAGAGACGCCGAAGTGGCTCCGGTTAGCCTGGAACAGGCCTTTGAAGCCCTGGGTTCACAACTGAGAAGGGGTGCTCTCGACTAGAGGAGGCCGAACAACGGTTGTGCTGCAATCGCAAAGGCACGTCTGTGACACGGCATCGTTGGCTCGCTTGCTGGTGGGCTAGTTCAAAGTTGTTGGTGCTCCGGCAGCTAGACAGCAATACAGGCAAAGAGGGTGGGTCCTTCGGCGGTGAGGATGAGCTGAAATTGCAAAGGGATGAGCTATTAGTTGACGACAACAGCCGTGAACTGAGCTGTGAAGTTTCCAGTGAACAAAGGCAATGGTGATGTTGGTTTTAGAGGGTTGTGGGCTTGCTGATGAGGACGATTGTTCAGCAAACAAGTGCCAATCTAGGGAAAAATGGAACATGCAGGGCAGTGGAGTTGAGAGTGGATGTTGGTCCATCTTTGGCAAAACCAAACAAGGTCCCCTCTGTTTTTCAATGGATGTTTCGGTCGGCCAAAGGGAAACCGAAACAGGGGGTGTTAAGCGGAACAATTTAATGGAGAAGAAGACAAGGGCTTTGCGGTTGAGAAAAGGAAAGGAAAATGAAAAGGAAAGAAAGAGAAAGGAGAAGAGAGAAGTGTTGCACGGCTTCAAGGGGAGGGGAAATGCACAAATGGGGAGAGAGGAAGAGGAGAAAAGAAATCCATGGAGGGCCCCTCCCTCCATTTTCCAAGTATCTTGGTCCTTTTTCCATGGAAAATTGCCCCTTTCACTTTCATGTGATCCACCACCTTTAAACAAACCTATCCAACCCCAAATGAAATTCAAATGGTGGTGAAATCTCTTGTGATGAGCCTTCATCCGAATTTGCCTCTTTTCTAATAGCTTTTCCATTTTTCATTTCACCATTTCATAGCCTTAATTAATAAGAATAAGGTCTCATTTAAATCTTCATAATTCCATCTTCAAAGGTTCCACATTAAGGAAAAAAATCTATTTAAAATATGACATTTCTCTTATTCTTTTAATTTGCTGCATTTGCATTTTTCACTAACAATTTCCGTCGTCAATAAATCTTGGAAAGATGTAACAATATTCCTAAGATTAATCGTGACACATGAAAGTTCTCAATTTCTGAAATCGGAATAAATTTTGCAGTTAAATTCAGTCAGACGTAATTTTTATCGCGACCTAAACTATTGGATAGTTTTTGGGAATTTTCAGTGCAATTGACCCGTGGTCGATTATTTTCGAGCCACCATGTACATCTTCGACTCAATGGCGACTCTCGGTTATCATGAAAATCTCGAGATTTCAATTACGGGCACAGGGCACCAAAATGACAGAAAAATCGGTTTAGTGCCGATCGACAAGAATTTTGTAATTAGGTGGAATCACCCAAGCCTAATTACATATCTCAATCGAATCGACCTATCTCCAATCTCTAATAGATTTTCGACTGTGCCGCAATGACCCTTGTAGATTAACAAGTCGAGCAGTCGAGTCCTGGTCGAATTCTTAGGCCCGTTGCATTAAAATCCCTTAATGACTTCCCCAACTAGTCTAGTTATCTCATGAGAAGAGTGATCGGCTTAGATAATAACAATATAGGCACGTCAATGAAAAGCCCGATTTATTCCATTGAAAATAGAGGTAGAAAATCAGACTGTCATTGAACACGACTGATGCAAGCCAAGACAGGCTTTCTCAAACAATAGGATCGGGAGAGTGACTCGCGCACAGGAAAACAGGGCGAACAGAAATTTCAGCACTGCGCAAGCTCAAGAGAAAGTTGTATCTTTGTCGATACAGATCGGATCGACCTGATTCCAAAACCAAATGAACAAAGACTTCTGGATCTACAATTTCTATGTTTTGGGTTTTCTGAAATAAGCACTGTAGAATGGTCGAATTTGAATTGGAAATAACGAACAGAATATGAAAAGATAGAAACTTCGTTGGTTGCTCTTCTAGGCTTCCAAGGAAGATGAGAGGGGCACCGATTCTTCTAGATCGATGACTACAACTCTTCAAGGATGCAGATTTCAAAAGCTCCGACTCTTCAAGGATGGAGTGAAAACTCTTCTAGGTTTTCAAAAGTATGAACTCTACAAGGTTCACGATACTTGCTTCAAAGCAAAGTTTTTCATTTATCAAATGCCATCCGTCTTCTACAAGAAATTGGATGGCTTATATTGTTAATGAAATAAAAACAGAGTGTTGAAACTAGGAAAATAATAAATAGCATAGAAACTATAAAGTAGTAAAAGCGTTTTCATGGCTCCCAAGGTGTCTTTCAAACTTTCGGGATGGACTCAAGTTATCGATACGGTTTCTCGGTTTCGTCGAGCTTGAATGCAAGCCGATCTTCTTGGTCAAGAGAGCTAATAATCAATGCGGGCTGCATCAACGACCAGCATCCACGCGTGGTTGTTGACGAAGGGTAGGCGGTCCGGCGAAAGGCAGGTAGTGCAACGAAGGATAGGTGGTCCGGTTAGGGTCCCGCGACCCTCCGACGAGGGTCGCCGCGCGGAGGACGCGGAGCAGCAAGGGTCACGGCGACCTAGATCGCGCACATATCTGGTCACGCGATCTGGGTCGCAGCGACCAGATCACAAGCCCCGGCGACCTCCGCTCAATCTTGTCGCGGCGACCTAGATCGCGCAATCCTGGTCGCAGCGACCCTTGCCACGCTGCGTCCTCTGCACAACGACCTAGCCAGATGCCTGCCCTTCGCCGCACCACCTCCCCTCGTCGGACCACCCACCTTTCACCAACAACTGTTAGCTCTTTGCCGGCGGTAACCGGCCAAGCCCTTGGCCGGCCAACTCTCCTTTTTTTCATTTTTTTTAATAACAAAAGTCTTTTGCAAATTTAATTTCTTCAAATACTATTTTGCTCAAAGATACTTCACAATGGACTTTCACAAATCCAATTTATCAAACACAATTTGCATTTTGAAAAACTCATTTAACTCAAGGGACTTTACATTTTCTCAAGGACTATCCCCAAAAGCATCTTTAATTACTCTCTTTAAAATGTAAATGACCCATTTCAAAATATAAGGGCGCGTTTGGTAACGATTTTATTCTTGGGAACAAATTCTAATAAAAAATGATTATTTTTTATTCTGCTCCCGGGAACTGATTCTAAGTAAAAGAACGCGTTTGGTAATTGTACAAAATTTCTGATTCTAGAATAGAATTGCGTTTGATACCATGTTCATTGATTCTGTTCCAAATCAATTTATTTTAATTTTTATAATTTTTTCCTTTTTTTTTCTTCTTCTTTCTCCTATTCTAATTCTTCTTCGGGCTGGTTGCCAACCCTTGTCGGCTCGGCCTTGCCGGTTGCTGGGCGAGGCTCGCCTGGCCACCGGCGGGGTTGAGCGAGCCTCACTGGTGGCTAGGCTTGCCTCCGGCAAGCTCGCCGGACCTTGCCTTAGCTTGGCAAGCCTCCGGCTAGCTCGCCGAACCGGTCGCTGGCGACCGGCGACGTCGGACGGCGGCATGCGGTGGTGATCAGTGGCAGACGGCGGTGGCAACCGACGGCGGCAGCAACTGCAGCGGGCAACCAACGGCAGCGAGAGAGCGAGCGGCGACGGCAGACGGCGGCGGCGACCAACGGCGGCAGCGGGCGGCGACGACCGGCGGCGGCGGCGGGCGGTCGTGGGATGGCGGTCGATGAAGAAGAAGAAAGAGAATAAGAAGAGTTTTGATTCTCAATTTTGTTCCCGAGAACAAAAATTTTACCAAACGCGATTCTCATCCCAAACTGATTCTGAGAACAAAAAATCAGAATCTAGCATTGTTGGGATGGTTACCAAACAGGTCCTAAGTGGCCCATATATGACCCATTTATAATTTAAATTGGTCTAATATGGGTCTAAGACCCATTTTGACACATCTAAATCCTATGCATATATAGTGGTAGCGTTTGCTTCAGCTTTGAAAATGGGCATTGGTGAAATGTAAATATCTTTGTCCTAAAGGACTTTGGAGAAATGCAAATTTCGTTTGGTAATAAATTCTTTACAAAGCTATTTTGACGTAAAGTGTGTTTGGCAAATCTTTTTTTTTTTTTTTTTTATAAAGGGCTTTTGGATTTCATTTTTCTTTTTTATTAAAAAATATTAAACTCTTTTTCGATTCTAGTGAAGGTAAGGGTAGTTTTGGAACAATGAAAGGTGAAACCGAAAAACTAAAAAATTTATGATTGTAGTTAAAAAAAAAAAAATAGTTTCAGCATTTGGCCAAATACTGAAAAGCCAAAGCTAATCCCTATCAGCATTGGGTTTTCAGCTTTATCAAGGCTAACATTTGACTAAAAGCTACTTGGATAGGCTTGCCAAACACCTCGTATTTCCCTAAGGGGTAAGGGGTTTTGGATGTTGAAAGCCCCTTAAGAAAGCTGAATCAAACACACCCATTATCTATGAAGGTGGTCTCACATTATATTATATGAATTTGTCAGCTATAGCGACCTAACTTTATGATTTCGCCAAAGCTAAGCCAGTCAAATCTCTCTCTCACTAATCACAAAATCTCGTTGTGGTTTGACAATCAGCAACCTCAACATGCCCCTATTAGAGGTTTATTTGAGTAGACTGATGTATGATGCTGCTATAAGTAAGAATGCTATGCTGGCTGAGGTTAGTAGAGGAAATTAGTGGCGTTGCCCCCGGCAAGATCAGACCTTCTAGTGGGCATCTAGGGTGCATTGGGTGGTTCATTTGCTGCTTGTGCAGATAAAGAAAATAAGGTGACTTTCACTGGTTCTAAATCTGGAAGTTTTGCCTCCGTTGATGCCCGGAACCTCGTTAAGGAAAGAAAATACACGATTTCATGGCATGGAATGGTGTGGTTTCACCCAAATGTGCCAAAAATTCCTCATATAACATTGCTGGCTGCTCATGACTGATTGCAAGCACTGAACAGAGTAACAAAAATGGCATCAAATCAATGATCAGTGCTTGCTATGTGGATCAGATCAAGAGACTAAAGGGCGTCTCTGTTGTGAATGTTGAACTCAAGTGGAATTCAGAAAGTAATTGAGGGCTGTAGCTCTGAGTTTGACGGGGTTTTGCAGTAGTTAAAAGTACTTGTTCACTAAAAAAATTGATAAAGGATCAGGGCGACGCACGAGCTTCTTGGCTAGTTATGATATAGATTCCCCTTTTTTTTTTCTTTTTTTTTTTTTTTTTTTGAGATAGAAGAAACCAGCTTCCACCGACAGCCGCACCGTAAACCCCCTAGTGACGCTAATGCAGGACTTACCACCACGGCGTCACGCTTAATACCACTAGTGACCACGCTGGGATTTGAACCCGTCCCCTTCGTGAGGGGGATGAAAACCCAAGCCAACACGGTCACCACATGGGGTAGTGATTCCCCTTTTCTTGTTCACTATTGAAACAAAAATTAAAGGAAGGGCGGGACATTCCAGTGCCCTCAAACACTGAAAAGAATTGTTAAGAGCTTTTGTCTGATATCCATCATGAAAGCAACATGAGGTTTTGTCCTGCTTTCTTTAATATTGTGATTCCCCAGGCTAAATAAGAACAGATCAACAACGTGATTATAACCAGTTAACACATGCGACTCCAGACAAAATTCAGAAAAGAGTGCTGTACTAAAACACAAGGCCTTCCATGTGACTCCTCAAGTTGAGATTCTGATGCCCTTCCATCAATAATAAAGTCTGTATTAAGAGAATCCAATATAATTTTCAATTGTTGAAATTCTACTTTGACAACGAAGACTTGCAGATCTTATTGAATGGATGAAACGCACAAGGAAGTTGAAGTATCAACTCCTCCCAAAGATCTCTTTCTTGGCCGCTCTCTCATCTCTATTTTATATGAACATATTCATATTGATCTCAAAATTAAGTTTTCCAATGGCCCTCCAATTTCTCCTCATAGAGCCATCATGGGAGAGTCTCTATCTCTCTGTCTCTGAACCAATTATGAAATGTTATGCAATTTTCAAAGATATGGCCTTAAGTTGTATGTTTCTTGCTAAATTAGGGGTTAGGGTCCTCTTATCATTTCCAAATTGACTTTTTTTGTCTATACATTAGGGGAAATCATTCATGGGTTCTCTATGCTTGACAATAGTATTGCTCCATATTTAGGCATCGAGCTCACAATCTTCGAAAACATGCTGGACTCGGACTCATGCAAGTCCATGCCAAGCGACACCATGACAATCGCCGAGCTGACCCACGAAGAACTCAAATCGCTCCGGCAGTGTCTCTGTAGAGGGAGCATTGTGCCCGACAAAAAGGACAAGCACATCTACTAGTTGGCTTGCAATTTTGTAAAGTGATTTTATTCACACATTCAGTGAATTACGCGTATAGTATAGGAAGAACGAGCCGTATTAATAAAACAAGTAAGTTAAACTAATTAAATCAAGAAAAGTTTTTGCACCGAAAAACCTCGCCAAATTAGAGGACCAATCGACAACTAATCATCTCGTTTCTTTATATTCAAACATGGTTGGGGCGTCACTGCTGATTGGTGACTCAGGAAGTGCATGCACTATTCAACGAGTTATGAATAAAAAGACTTCATCTGTCCAACCTGCCATCATCATTCACAATCATCACTCATTAGAATGCATGCGCTTGTTCTTCTGATCCTATGAAACCTTGGATAACCGGAAACCATTGGATCTGAAACCTGTGTGTTTTATGCGCCTGGTTGTCTCTGTGTCTGGGAGTGTGGTCAGAGAGAGAGAGAGGGAGAGAGATGGGGGAGAGATACTGTTACAGAGATGTGCTTCCATTTTCAGCTGTGATCACCATGGACAGCATCGGGGTGGGGGTGACCACAATGTTCAAAGCGGCCAACTCGAGAGGGATGAGTTACCATGTGTTCATCGTCTATGCTTATGGCCTCGCTGCTCTTCTTCTTCTTCCTGCTCCTTTCTTCACTCACAAGTACGCCACTTAACTACCCCCCTCTTCCCTCTCTCTGGGAAAACATACAAAACAAAGGAAGGTTCATGGTGAGATATTCACTGTGGCGGAATTTCTTGTATGTCTTTGCAGATCGAGAGCGCTTCCTCATCTCAGCTTGCCCATAGCTGCCAAACTTGGCCTTCTTGGACTTGTAGGGTATGTACAGTTCAAATAAATACGTGTTTTTCAGGACGTGCGACCGTGCATCTATCACTGGCGTCGGCCCCACCAGGGGATGCTGGCCATTGGATATGTATCTGATCCCACCTCGCCCAATGTCTGGGCTGTTGCGCTAGCCAGCAGAGAAGGATCACAATTCTTGGAATTGTTTAGATTGGTCATTTTGCTTTTTTGTTATTTTCTTACTTATATATTGGGTTATTTGTTTTCTGAATTGCTGGGAGAGCAGGGGTTTTGCACAGATTTTGGGCTATGCTGGGATTAGCATGAGTTCTCCAACTTTGGCTTCAGCCATCAGCAACCTCATTCCGGCTCTCACTTTCATAATTGCGTGCCTTTTCAGGTCCCAAAATTCTTTGAACGGCATTCTACCTTGTAAATTATAATTGTTGGGGTTCTCTGTCATAATGCTCCTGATCTGATGATCTCATGATTTTGCTCGGTTTGTCTTTCTACAAGCTTATGCTGTTAACTCACTCCATATTTTACAAATCCTGATTAAAATCAAGTTAATGACTCGATGTTGTACAACAAACACATGTGGATCAGAGTCACTGACTGTTTGTTAGAGCTGTTGTCATGTAAATTACTAGTAATGATGACACTGTTCGACAAACTATTAATATTGCTGTAATGCCTTCCCATTTGCTTGTTTTCTTCATAAAATAAGGATGGAGGAGGTGTCATTGAACAGAAGAAGTAGTCAGGCCAAGATCATCGGGACTGTACTGTCAATTTCCGGTGCTTCTGTCATCACTCTCTACAAAGGTCCCTCAGTTATCTTCACTGCGAAACCTCCGCCTTATGCACTAGTGCAAGCATCGAACTTGAATTGGATCATTGGGGGGATTCTCCTCACTGCTAAAAATATTTTGGTCACTCTGTGGTACATTCTTATGGTATGCGAGCCTTCTTTTTCTTTTCCAAGTGCTGTAGTTAGGACTTGACTTGAAATTATCTGATATTCAACATGTGATCCTGCAGACACAGATAATGAAGGAGTACCCGGCAGAATTGACTGTAATCTTCTTCTACAATGTGGTCGTGAGCTTCATGACCGCCATTGTCTGTCTAGTAACAGAACCTGATATGAGTGCATGGAGAGTGTGGGGTATAGGACTGGTCTCGGTGATATTCTCGGTGAGGAAACAATCGAACAAATATGATCACATTTGATTAATAAAAGGCGCATGCAATGCTTACTTGCCCTCCTCTTTGCTTTGCTTTTAGAGCTTTTTTGGACAATGCTTAAACAACATAGTTCACACATGGGCAATCCGGTTGAAAGGCCCTTTCTATGTTGCAATGTTCAAGCCATTGTCGATTCCTGTGGCTGTCGCCATGGGTGTCTTCTTTCTTGGCGACAGGCTTCATCTTGGAAGGTAAGATAAATCACGAAAATGTTGAGTTCTGCATTATGTTGAATCGCGAAAACATCGTGCTGATTTCATCCATGTAATGATCAATCAATGTGGCTTAAAACGTGTTGCGCACAAATGTTTTGGAAAACCAACCACCATAATATAACGTGCACAAGTCTTAACAGACAAAAATTTGTCCTTGTTGATTAGGTAGAAAAATTCAAAAATGCATCCATGCCCCTCCCTCAATTGATCCGTTTTCCATGTGCATATAGTGTATAATTTGTTTTTATCAACGCACTAGACTCTGTATTGTAAGAAAAGAAAAGCTACTTATGCTGTCCTACTGTATACGCCTCGAATGACAGTTGCTTTTGTCTGCTGCGAATAAGCAGCATTGTAGGAGCGACCATACTGTGCATTGGGTTCTATATTGTAATGTGGGGGAAGGCAAAAGAGGAAATGGTTGAGGAGTCTGCGGAGTCTCGGATGGAATCACCATCCTTGCAAAGAGTCCCTCTACTGCGATGATTGCTAAGACGGATGAGAACTAATTTCTGCAGATGGCTTGAAGATGGATGCTGCTTGGAAATTTGTGAAAAGGATGCTTGCCCTACGTTAGCCTGCACAAATAGGTGTCGGCGTTATATTTTTCATTGATCTGAGTCCAAAAGGATCAAGTTTTGGTTGCCCATTGACCCCGAAAACCAGATTGCATGGTCGGTGTGGATGAAGGGCGTCACTCCAAGCACACAACTGAGCGATGACGTGCTAGAATACCCAGTCTCTTGCTTCCAATATAGTCCATTTTGAAGCGTACAATTAGTAGTTACATGTTGCTTTTATAATGATTGCTGCTATAAATGTATCTCAAGGTGACAGATGCTGATGACAGTCAACATTCTTTTTTTCCGACAATGGCATGAACTAAGTGATCATACAACCGGATTAGGTGAAAATATTTCCCTATCCTATGTACGTATAGTCTCTTTGATGGTGGTCTCACATAATTGTTATACGAATTTGGCAGCTATAGTAACCAAACTATATCATTCCGCCGTGCTTTGCCAAAGTTAAGCCAGTTAAATCATTATTTAGTCTCAATCATCGAAAAACCTGCTTGTGGTTTGTCAATTGGCACCCTCAAGATGTCCTAGCTGGCTGAGGTTATTACAGGAAATGAGGTGTTGGCGCCCTACAAGATCAGACCAATTAGTGCACATTAGTGTGCTTTCTGTGGTTCATTTGCTGCTTGTGCTGATAAAGAAGATAAAGGTGATCGTGTTGAGAGCGTAGCAGAAGTCCGATACCTTTGTCTGGGGAGATCGCCAAGAGGAGCTCAAGTCTAAGCCTGTTAATATATTTAGTTGAATCCATTTTCACTCAAAAGTTTAAGCAAATGAGTTATGAGCCAACTAGGATATATTAACTGTTTTACACTCCATCAATTTCTAATGTGGGATTTCTCTAACATAACTCACCCACAGATGCATCCTAATAGATCACTCGTTCTCAATCTGGAAGTTTTGACTTTGTTGATGCCTGGAAGCTAATTAAGGAAAGAAAACAGAGGATTTCATGACATGGAATGGTGTGATTTCACCCAAATGTGCCGAAATTTGCTTTCATCACAGCTGGCTGTTCATTACAGATTGCAGCACTGGATACAAGTAACAAAATGGCAGCAAATCAATGACCAATGCTCGTTATGTGGATCAGCTCAAGAGACTAGACAGCATCTCTTTTGTGAATGCTTTTCTAAACAAGGTTGGGGGAGTTGCTGAACTCAAGTGGAACCCAGAGACTAATGGGTGGTTGGAGCTCTGAGTTTGACTGGGTTCTGCAGCACTTGAAAGGTAAAGCGTTTGCAAAGACACTGGAAATTGACCCAGAATAAACCGATTTACTTCGTTCGAAAAGAGAGGAATAATGTCCTTGACAATGGAGTAATTCCATGTGTTGATCGAGTAATAAGAGGTGTCATGTTTGGGGTTCGAGTTAGGATGCAGATGCTGATACGTGGAAGGGGGGTCTCTGTTTCATTCAGATAGGCTTCTTTGTGGGCAGTGAAGGCTATTGGCTTTGCTTATTAGCATCAGGGATACCTTTTTCCAAGCTTGTATGATGAAACTTTTTGTAGCTGGGGTACTTTTGATTTGCGTAATGTTATTGTTGTCAGTGATGATAGTGCTCCTGAACTTACAAGATTAAGGGGTATGTACGGTATGTTTTTAAATCTTGAGCAATCAAAATCTTTTCAACATCTATAAAAATCGATTAATGAAACGTTATTGAACCATGTGCGATTTTACTAAAAGTAAAAGTTGACTCACTACCCCCGTACTCTCACATGGGGTAGGTAGTATCTTTTACAGTCAGTTCTGCAGCATCAGCTCATGGGAAAAGATGGGCGAGAGCTTCTGAGATCTCTAGGACAAGGAATTCCTTCAAAGCTCTATCGTAATCACGTGCATTTTGTCAATAAACTTCTAATGCTTAAAACATTTCAAAGATTTGTGATCGATGAGTGAGATTTACTCACATTTTTAGTCAATGGCGAAAAAAATGTCGAGGATCTAATCGCAGAGGAATTTGTAGAAACCCCTGGGACAAGCACAAAGGCTCTTTCTTTCAGGTGACACAAGTATAATAGGACTAAGGAGTCAGAATAGCTATCCAAATACACAGCATGCAATATTACATAGAAAATGAATTTTGCAAACCCATTTTATGACAAACCGATTCCTGCTCTTCAAACCTAATACTATACATGTAATTTAGTGCAAAAACAGAGGAGCTATGGATGATTGGGGTTCTCTCTTTGAAATCCTAATGTTCCACTAACTGAACATATAAAAAGAATTCGACTAAAAAGAAAAAAACAAATAAAAAGAAACACGACCCACTAACCAAAGGACTCATTACCGACCGGGACAAAAAAAAAAAAAAAAAAAAAACGTATTCATTCTTTTCATTCAAACCATTCTTTCTTTATATTTCCTTTGTTCATACCATTAGCATTAATCAATTATTACTTTTTTGAGAGAAATATGTTATTAATGAATTTTGTTGAGTAGTGTGTTTTATTCTTGATCCGTTTGCTCCTTTGCTTTTGTGGGTGAAAGAAGTTGAGATGTTTAAGATTTGTCTGTCTGCAATTATTATAGGTAAAATAAATTATTTTTCACAAAAAAAAAATTAAAAAAGCAAATTATTAAAAAAAATTACGAAGAATTCCCGATGAATTTCACGGAAAATGAATGATTTGAATGACATTTTCCTAAAAATTATTATTTTTATTACCTACAAAAATAAATGAATAAAAAAAACATTTTCCACTATTCACAAAAATATTTAAACATAAACTATTGTCGATAATGCAAACATGTTTTATTAGCTAATATTTCAAACGATTTGGACCATTCACTTTTTGCGAAATAAACGAAGCTTACATTTTGATCTTTTCTTTGTTTTATACTAAATCTTCTCGACCGCAACTAAAATAACAAGTTTTAACAATCATACCTTTTTTCCGATGATTGGATTTCTGAATCTTTTCAAGCACTTTGCTTCAAGTCTAAACTAAACGTTCACTGGAACCGTCAATGCAATTATGAACTACGGCAATTATTGAACTAGGACATAGATTCCCCATTTCCTGTTCACCTTTAGTGAAACAGAAACTAATGAAAGGTGGCACTCTCTAGTGCCCCAGACAAGAAAATATTGTCGAGAGCTCTCGTCTGATACCCCATGATGAAAAAGCTGCACGATCTTTTGTCCCACGTTCTTAAATTTTGGGTGGTGGGCAACCCTCCCCTGGGCTGAATAATGAACAGAACAGCACCGGGAATGTACCGCTTACCCGCATGCGACGCTAGATATCATTCAGAAAAGGACTGACTAGACTGAAACAAGAGCCCTTCATGTTTCTTTCATAGACATGTCAAAGGAATCTGCTTGTTTCTATCGGTATTTTCAATAGTTGACGGGAGCATCTGTCTCTCGAAAAGACTGGGCTGCACCGATAGTGGCTAGTCCGGCCGCTCGAGCACTGCCTCTCTGATGAAGAGACCTTAGGAAAGTAGAAACATCAGGTGTAGATATAACTGATACTGAAGCATCTCATTTGGTTTGCCTATTTTCTGTGCGTGCATGCGTGTGTAAGAGAAAGAGAGAGAGAGAGAGAGAGAGAGAGAGAGAGATGGCAAGGAGGTGTGACTGGTACATGGAGGTGCTTCTATTCATGGCAATGGTGGTGATAGAGAGCATATGTGTGGGGGTGTACACGCTGTTCAAAGCAGCCACCTTGAGAGGGTTGAGCCACCATGTCTTCGTTGTCTATGCTTATGCTGTCTCTGTTCTTGTTCTTCTTCCTGCTCCCTTCATGTCCTACAGGTATATCTCTCTCTCTCTCCCCTGTCAAATGGGTACAAATCTAATCTTTGTGAGGACTATCATCAGCTGAGTTTTGCTCTTGGTTTCTCTGTCCAGATCAAGAGCACTTCCTCCTCTCAGCTTGGCCATACTAGCCAAAATTGGTCTTCTTGGCCTCATTGGGTAATTGTCTCTACAAGTTTGGACATTGATCTTGTGCCGAGTTTGCACAGGAAAGACAAGGCGAAGCCAAGAAATGGGTCTCCCATTTTTTCTTGAGACCTTTTTGAATTGGCTGCTTTGCTTTGCTTCTTTGCCTTTTCAGTCGTAAATATCTTTTGGGTGCTATTCTTTTTTGGGGAAGAGCAGGGGTTTATCCCAGATCATGGGCTATACTGGGATTAGTTTCAGCTCTCCAACTCTTAATTCAGCCCTCAGCAACCTCACTCCGGCTCTCACTTTCTTACTTGCCATCCTTTTCAGGTTATTCTCCTCCCTTGTAGGGATTGTGTAATGCCTGATTGATTGTGATTAAGATTTTGCTTATCAATTCAGGGTATAGTCGATTGCAATTATGTAAGATAAACTGACAGATTTGCAATAGAGCTCTTCATAATTGGAATTTTTTCCAACCGCTTGCAACTTTTCTTGTAAATGATAACATGCCTGGTCTGTCATCATTTTGCTTATTTTGAGATCTCGAGTCCTGTTGTTGATTAAAAGAGTGTACCTGTGACATATTTGATGCTTCTAATTGAACCATGTTTATTGTCAATGTTTTACAACTGAAACCCTGTGACTGGACTACCATTGATTCAGCAATTAGAGCCGCGCAGCATGTTAGCGAATTATGCTGCTGCACTGCATCCCCCAAGACAGTGTAAATTACTCCATAATCGTAACATAGTCAGACGTATCACCAATAGTACATAAAAATGTTAACTGCCTAAAGCTGTAATTTGTCTACTGAATTAAACTGTTTCCTCAGCTGAGCATGATATGTATTTTTTTTGTTTCCTCAACATAAAGGATGGAGAAAGTATCACTGAAGAGCAGCAGCAGTCAGGCCAAGATCATCGGGACCATTCTGTCCATATCCGGTGCATTTGTTGTCACTCTCTACAAAGGTCCTCCAGTTATTACTGCCGCTCTGAAATGGCCTTTCTCATTTGATCCGCTTCTGAGCTCGTCAAGCCCGAACTGGATCCTGGGAGGGGCTTTTCTTACGGCCGAATACATTCTTGTTCCATTGTACTACATTGTTATGGTACACGCTATGCTACTACACAACTTCAACTTTTCCGAGCACAAGAGAAATAATTTAGGATAATCAAAATGAGCGTTGAAACATGAACATGCAGGCACAGATAATGGAGGACTATCCAGCTGAACTGACCGTGCCCTTCTTTCACAATATTTTCGTGTGCTTCATTGCTGCAATCGTGGCTTTAGCTGCAGAACATGACGCTAATGCTTGGAGAGTAAGCGATGTAGGACTCGCCTCCGTAATATGCTCGGTAAGAGAATGACTATACATATAAACCAGTCCCATATTAACTCGATCAAGAACATGCATTTTGATTCTGATAGTGTGTCATGTGTTTTGCACGCCTCTTGGCCTTGTGGATTCTAGGGACTTTTTGCGCACTGCCTGCGCAACTGTTTTCACGTCTGGGCGATCCGCCTGAAAGGTCCGTTCTATGTTGCGATGTTCAAGCCAGCGTCGGTCGTCATCGCCGTCATAATGGGCTTCTTCTTTCTTGGCGATGCACTTTATCTCGGAAGGTACTAGATGCAGCTGGAAAATTTACTCTTCAAGCATGTGTTAATGTTCCATTTTCCCTCCAATCAGTCCTTTTATGTGCATCATCATCTATCATCGATGCACTTAGCTCCGTGTTATGCGAAATGGTAAGCTAATCCTAATTCTATTTTCATTTCATTGGGTTGCCGATGCTTTCGATACGTGCGAATTCACAGTCTCATCGGAGCGATTATAATGTCCGTCGGATTCTATATCGTACTGTGGGGGAAGGCGAAAGAGGAGACGAATGAAGAGCCCCGAGAGAGCGTCACACCATCAACACCCTCTCAGAATGTTCCTCTACTCCCAAAGCATCATCAAAGCCATTGAAGCAGTTTGCTTGAACTACTACTTTGTCTCCATTTGCGTTGTACTTGAACAAAAGCGGGCAGCTCTATGTGAATAATCCACGAGGCTTGCTAACTTGCCCTTGACAATTTTATGTATCCAGAGATGGTGCAATCCAATTGATGATAAAAGACAACAAAGGGCAAGTCAGCTTTTTCAATTTTTGTTTTTCGATATGGAATATTTGACAGAAAAATCTTCGAGCAATTTTATAAATCGCTACAATTCCAAAATAACAGAAGACTATGTGGATCGATTCATCAAAATAGAATCTCAAGTCGATCATTTGTCTCGAAATTAATGGAGGAAGATATTGGTCTAGTTTCACCCATATTGTTTTTCTAATTATTATGACGAAACCCTCAAATCTGTTCCGGTCAATAAAGTTATTTTAGCAAATATATAGATGGGAATGGTTTCATGGACAAAATGGAAAAAAAGTTTGGTTTTATGGGCTGGACCTTAAAATACAGATGGGCCTCACGAGAGCCTTGACGGCCCAACAGAAACTCCCTCGGGCGGGCCTCTACCTCGCTTTCATTTTCTTTCTTCTTCGGCGGACTGGGAAAAACCCTAATTTGAGGCTATATATAAGCTGAGCTCCGCTGCTGATTCCATCTCTCAGAGCTAAAAACCTCCATAGCTAAACTCGCGCACGCAGGGGTAGAGAGAGAGAGAGAGAGAGAGAGAGAGATGGGGAAGGTGTCGAAGGGGTCGAGGAAGGGGAAGAAGGCGTGGAGGGCGAACATCAGCACGGAGGACATCCACGACTTCTTCGAGAAGTCCACCAAGGACGCCCTCTCCGGCGGTTCCCTCGCCGCCGTCCCCAGCGAGTCCCTCTTCGTCGTCGATAAGTCCAGAGGTAGCATTGCAATCAATCTCTCTCTCTCTCTCTCTCTCTCTCTCTGTGTGGTTTTTGGAGGATGTTTCTGCGCTGTGTCTGCTTTTCTATCATTGTTGACGGTGCTTTGTTGGGCGCCTCCCTTGCGTTGTCCTGAACCCAAAAAAAAAAAAAAAAAAAAACACACTTGACTTTTGTTTCTTGTTCATGAGCGTGAAGGATCCCTTGGTGGTTGTGTTGGATTAATTGCTTCCCGCATATGCATTTGGTTTTATCTGATTTGAGCTATGATTGGACTACGCCCTTGTGCGGATGAAGCGGTTATTTAGTGATGATTCGTGATGCTTATACCTTTTACGGGTCGGCATTGGTTGTAATCTTAGTTGGAAAAAAAGAAGAAGGTGAAATGCAGGTGTCCTTACAACTTGTCTAGAGTAGAGTAAATCCTGGCGGTGTGTCGCGACATTGGTTCACATGTCTTTTCGTCTGATAGCGTGATCTCGCTTGCGCTCTGTGCATAATAAGCCGATGCTCTGGATATCTGTTTAATGAAGGAAGCATGGTAATGTGCACGGAGATTGAGGATTTGGGTCAACATGTCTGCTCTCCCTGATGCCTCTGAGGCTTTGATTTGAGGGCCTGGTTGCGCGACCTACATTTTGGAAACATATGATTTGTTAAAAAAAAAAATCATATCTTGCAACTTAATTATTGGTCTAATTTCATCTTGTCATTTTTTTAACATATTCATATTGAGTAGAAACCTTGGTAGAAATTTCTCTCACGTTGCTTATTAGTGAAGTGTGGTTTGTGCTTGCATTGTCACTCAGCCGTTTGCACTTCTACTGAACTAGCAGTGACTTCTTATAATCGTTTGGGTAGATATAATTTTAGGAAACTAAAAAGTTGAACAGTGTTTTATAACTGCATTATCTGTGTTCAATAAGCCGATGCTCTGGATATATTTCATGAAGGAAGCATGGTAATGTGCACGGAGATTGAATCTTTGGGTCCGCATGTCTGCTCTCTCTGATTAGCACTGATTTGAGGGCCTGGTTGTGACCCACATTGAGATTAACTTTTGGATAGTGTAATTGGATGAAAGAGTGACTAAAGTCTTCATCTTGAAAAAGTCACTAAAGAGTGATACTTTGTCATGTCTTTTTGTTTAGATCTTTCGGTAAAGCGTAAAATTGAGAAGCAAAGGGAAAAGGTACTTCGGACTGACAGTGTGCTGCAAAAGAACCCCTTTGTTCAAGCAGTCCCCTCTTCTGTCAGTAACAAATCCAGAAAGAAAAGAAAAGAAGTTGTAAACACTGCTGGTCAAGGTGATAACGAGGTGAGCTAATTGTTGGAGGTGTTTCATTAACGGTGAATGAGGGCTAACCTTCTTCTTAATTTTGCTTTTAATAGGATGCTTCTGTCTCAGCTTCTGGTATGGTTGACTTGTGGACAGGTATGGTGCTCTGTAATTCTCATAGTGGTCTTTCCAAGAATTTGTTCATTTGAGACACATGTGATGTAATGTTCGTTCAATGGTTTTGCAGGTGAACTTGATGGCAAGCTCAAGAAGGTACCAACCGAATTTCTTATGTACCTGCTTTGCTCTTTACTGCTCCTAAAACCCTAAGTCACTATTTCTTGAAAGTTTTCAGCCTTTTATCCAATCCTGATTGGATTTGCTTATGATGTTTACGCCATTTTAACAGAAATCCAAGCCTTCAGTTATTCCGGCAGTAGAAGTTGAGCCTTCTGGCTGTTCATTCAATCCATCCTTTGAGAGTCACCAGGTATTTTTTTTTTGCTTTTTTGAGACGCTTCCCTCAATTGAATTGCATTGAGCCAATGAATTTGGTGTGTGTAGCATCACCTCTTATTTGGTATGTTACTTTGATCTAGGATTCTCTGGCCTGTGCTGTTGCAGAGGAGATGCAGAAAGTCTATAAACATGAGTTAGGTCCTGAACCAGTTCCATTAACTGTGCAAGGTGAAGTTATTGATGAGGAAGATGTAAGTTTATTATTTTTGAGATTCAGTTGTTTCTCTACTTTAATATGTCATGGTATACCTCAGTGGGACGCTGTTAACTCTTTTTAATGCCCCAGATGTGTTTCCTGGAGGCTGATGATGGGGTTGATGATGATTCAGGCTTGGAAAATCTGGATGGCGATGAGAATAAAGCAACCGAAAATTGGTGATTTTCGTTTCACAATTTGTGACTTGTCAGTTGTCGATATTAGAGTGATTCTTCAAGGAAATAGCAGATAGGAGTTTTAGAGTGAAGTGGGTGTACCTCTTGACTTGCTTGCTCCGGTTATCTTTTTGGTTCATGCTATTGTAATGGCTGTTCCTGTTAGACTAGCATCAACCAGAAAAATTTCATCTTTAGTTGGCTGGTGTGGGGTATGAATCGTTCTTAGTTGAAATCATGCAATTGCAGGTCATCCAAAACAAAGCCTGTGACGCGCGTTGAAATGAATCGGAGAGCAAGACGTAAGGACTTGCGGAAGAAGGAAGCAGAAGCAAAGAAGATTAAGCAACTGTCCAAGGAAATTGACAGGTGTGATAATGATGCTTTTCTAGTATTTTATGCATGAGCCCAAGCAGATTTATGTCTTAGCTAACCTTACTAACCATGGCATCTTTCTTTTGCACAGTTTACCAGATATTATTCAAGAAATTGCAAAAGAGGATGAGGAGAAGCAAAGACGGCATCTCCGGCGAGTTGTTGTTCAACAGGAAAAACTAAAGTCACGTCCACCACGCCTGGGAAAGCACAAGTATGTGCCTGATTTTCTATATTGATACTTATCTAATGTGTTGCTTGAAGCTCCTGATGATTGTTCTTTTAATCTTTCCCCTTTCAAATTAGCAATCTTGGTAGAAATGTTCTAAGAAATGCATACCTTCTCAGTTGTTTGTGGAACTTATGTTAAATTGAAGAAATGCAATCAGTTTCTTCTTGATCTAGTCATGGAAATTCAAGTTTCTTCTGTTTCAATTGTCTTCAGTTTTTTATATTTCTTCTCAAAATATTTAATCAGTTCCTGTTTCTTTGAATCAGATGCACTAACTTTAAGCCTTCTCTATAGATTTGTACCAGCACCTATGCAAGTACTGTTATCTGAAGAAATCACCGGTTCCCTCCGCCAGCTGAAAGTAAGAGAGTTTTTCTTCCCTTTTTGACCTTTTAGCGTCTTGTTTTTTCTATGGCATGGATATGAATCTGGATAGCTAAGTTTTCCTCACTCTGGTTGTGATGAAGGGTTGTAGCACTCTAGCAAAGGATCGATTTAAAAGCCTCGAGAAAAGGGGACTGGTCGTTCCAACAGCCAGAAACAGAAGGTTAGTGATTCGTTTTTTAGTGGACTGAACTTTTTGTGTATTGTCAACTGTTGGCGAAGTCCAATTAGAGTTATTTCTTTGAGCTATTGGCAAGATTTGCATTCTTTCTTTGAGTTAATAGATAGCATGGTTTGCATGGTTTAATTCATTTACAGTTCTTTCTTCTTTGTTTCTAAATATGTATGCTGTCAAGGAAAGATGCCCTGTATTATTTTTTCCATGTTGTGTTATACGGTTTATCCATCGACAGTATGAGGCGGTGAAGTCCATGATCCATGCCGCAGCATATGATTTAGACGCTTTTATTTATATATATATATTTGTCTTTAGCCTGTATGAAGAGGGTTTTCCTTGGTACACTGATAAAAATTTGGTTGCTTGTAATTACTCCTGAAGTGATCATTGATGGTACATTGCGAATATTTTTCTTTTGGCAGAAGGTGATCAGTGAGCCGATCTCCAGCAAGCAGGAGGAGCTTTCTTCTTGGAAATTCAATTTTTGTGGTCTATGAAGATGACGGTGGACCAAACCTGAGGACAAAGCTGGCGTCTCGCTTTGAGCTTGTGTACAAAGCCATCACCGATGTCGACCTTCTCTTTTTGGGGTAGAGGAAGATGTTTTAAGTTTCAAATTTTGTTTAGATCGATCTGTATATTGTGTAGTAATATATTTGATATGAATCAATCATAATAATCTTGATTACAGAAAGAAAATTCCCATCAATGTTCAATTGTTCTATTATAAAGCACGATGCTGTCAAGAATGATCATTGTGGTAGCAGTGGTTGATCAATCCATTTGTCCATTCCCTTGGAGATTTAGATTGGATGTGTAGGGGTGTGGACGGTTTGTATCGGGTCAGGTTTTCTTTGGTACCTGGCCAGATCCTTGCTTTATGTTTTCTGAGACTCGAAGGGTCTGTTTGTTAAAAATAATTTTTATTTCCTGGAATAAAAATTTATATTCTTTTTGTATTAGGGAAATGGAAAGAAAAAAGAATAGAAATGTGTTGATAAAATTTTTGTTTCGGGAATAAAAATTTGTTTTTTTGTTCTCGGGAATAGATTTATAACACAAACAAGAAGTAGAAAAAAAACTAACTTTTTATTTCTGGGAACAATTTTTAGAATCAATTTATCTTTTCTTTTTTTCTCTTTTCTTCAAATGGCCGGTTCCGACTGCCACAATGGCTGGCTACAAAAGAGGAAGAAGGGAAAAAAAGTTTAAAATTTAAAAGAAATAATAAAATTATACAATTTATTAAATGCATTTTTATTACTAGAATAGAAATTTTTGTAGTTATTAAGCGCATTTTTATACTTAGAAATTATTTTCAAGAACAGAAAAAATAAAATAAAATTCTCATAAAAAATTATTATCCTAATAGAATCGTTCTTAAACGCGTCCGAAATATGGTTCGGATCGGGTTTGGGTTCTTTTCCCTTTTTTGTTTCTTTCTTCTTCTTTCTGTGCTCACGTAGCCCACTCTAATAGAAGGGACAATCAGCTTTCAAGGGGATTCAGACCCTCCCGGAAGAACTTGAAATGAGGGGCGGGTAGAGACTGTTTTCGGCTTGTGAGAAAGGGAATAGGCTCACCCAATTCCGGAAAAGTTGTCTAGAAATTTTTTTTCTTATTACATTTTTATTAACTCAGTTTTAAACATTTTAATTTTATAAAGTAAATGTCAAATCTTTTTATGTTATGCCAATTGAGTATTTTCTAGTTAATGTTGATTGGAAATCACTAATATAAATGCCTTGGATAATATGTTCTAATATTTTTTTAAAAAATTATTACTTTGTTTTTTTCTTTTCTTATTCTTTTTGTTTTCAACCCTAGGCTGATGAGGTCGCCAACCAATCCTACCCTTTCTAGGTGGTATTAGATGGTATTGAATATCTTGAAGCTCTAGAAGTTGAATACCGGAGGCAAAAAGATGGAAATAACTTATGGTATTGAATATCTTGAAGCTCTAGAAGTTGAATACCAGAGGCAAAAAGATGGAAATAACTTAAGACGATTTGAACGACAATTCTAAGAAACCTATTCATAGGCACAATGAGTAAAGGAGTTAAAGAATCAATTAAGGCAAAGAAAGATTTAGGAGCTGATTTCTTTTCTTTACTAATCTTTCTTTGCCTTGGCAACGAGCGAGGAGCGAGGGCCACAACACCGTCGCTAGTCAATTGGCAAGGGTCACGGCCCTTCCCTAATTCTAGGTATGTCATGTAATATTGTTAATGTGCATGTTATAATTTCTGATCAAAATTAATCCGAATGACTATATTAATAAATTGTCGAAAGAGTTAAGGCTAAATAAGTCAAATCAAAAGATCTAAGACTAAATCAATAACGTAAAAAAGAAGTTCATGACTTTTTATAATTTCTTAATTCTAACGCATGGTACATGATGTCATGTCATCAAAAGTTTCACTATTTCATAACTATAAATTTGGTGTATTGAGATAACTCCTCTTTTTTCTACCTTTAGTCTTCCGTTTTTCCCACCACCATGATTACGAAAAAGGACGACGTCTTAGTTGGTTTTGAAGATAAACGGTCGAATTCATCTCGATGAACCAGCATTCGATTTTTCCACACGTCCGAGTCAATGTAACTAGTGACCAACGGTCCAAACCCAAAGTCACTTCCACTAAAATTCTGAATAGCAAACAAGTCCAAGTCCAGGTTCAAATCCAGGTTCACACCCCTCCCCCTCTCTTCCTCCCTGGGTTTCCACCTTTCCTCAGTTCAGCCTTTGTTCGCTTCTTCAACTTTTGAAAAGGAGGGATTTGATCGAGGTCCTTCTCAAAGAGGACAGCGAGGACCCGCATCATCGAGGGGGAGATGGTGCTTCCATGGACCTTCATCGCCATGATTGCTCGCTCTACTGTGTTTCTCTCTCTCTCTCAAAACCAAATGCAGAACTGCTGTGGCTCACGATGGTGGGATTACGGATGAAGTAGCTGATTACTTGGAGAGGTTAAGGTTCGGTCACCCGGCACGTTTGGCCCAAAAAAGTGTGGTTGGGCGGTCCTCAGCTTGAAATGTGGACTTCAAAGGACGTTTCGACAGCTACGGCCAGAAAATTGATTTTTATTTTATTTTTATTTCTCGGACAAGTTTTTGAGCAAAATACGCATTTGATGAGAATACAAAATTTCTATTCCCTAAAAAAAATTCGTTCGATAATGATACAAAATTTCTTCCTCTCATGCAATCGGCCGGCGGATCGGCACGCAGGCGGGCGTGCAAAATAAAAAAATGGATAAATATAATGATCATCATGCACGCCTTAAGTATTTGTAAGAAAAATGATAACAGTTTTTTATAATCTAATAGCACTAGCTCAAGATTCCGTTACATAAAGGTCATGAAATACTTTACATGTACATAAACTGTTTATGGGCAAAGAACACCTCCTTGGCACCGGGGAACAAATAAGTGCCAAAATTTTCAAAAAAATCAATTAAAGAATTCAATATCCCTTGATACTCGGATAGTATTGGCATGGATTTCCACGCTTTTAGATTTGTGAACCAAAAATCTATATAATGTTGTATTGAGCATAATCGATAAATATGCAATCCATTGTTTTAGTTCCAATCGAGTTTATTTAGGAGGAGAAATCGCCACCTTGACTAGGCACCCCCACACTTTCAAATAATTGTAAAATGGTAGCTTTCCAGTCCATAACTCATCGAACAAAATGTTGAATTGAATCGCACCCCTCATTTTTGTACTTGCTGTTTTATTTTCCAATTTTTCTTCAAATAATAATACTAAATCATAATAAGAATTATCTTAACCCATTCGGAAGGATCACATCTCATAATTATCTATGGCTGTTTATGTCTTTAGCATGACAACTTTGATGAAAGAAATGGTGGAGGGAAGCAGATAAATGGCCGATATTAAGGATTCCCTTTGGATAATAGGTACAACTATCCATCATATTGTGAAGCACTTTATCTAAAATATAATTTGTAGTTAAAACTACATCCCCCCATAAATTCTAAGGTAAACCCAAAGTTAAGAGCATGGCGTTAGCCATCTCTTTTAGAGTTTTATTCTTCCGTTCATCAACTCCATTTTGTTGCAGAGTGTATGGTGTAGTTATTTGGAGAATTATCCTCAAACTAGCACATAACTCATTTAAATTTGAAAAACTATATTCTCCTCTTCTGTTAGACCTTGATTCGTTTACAAAGTTGGTTTTCGACCTCATTTTTATAATTTACAAACATGCCCATAACCTTATCTTTGCTAATTAATAAATAAACGTAACAAAATTGAGTACAATAATCTATAAAAATGAGGAAGTACTTCTTTTCATCTCTACTTTTTACAGATTCACTATGGATTAATTGTAAAGGTTCACCCAATTTTTTAACCAATTTGAATGGTTTCCTAGCAAACTTAGTCTCAACGCAAGTCTCACACTTGTAATAGGCATCCACTCAAACTTTGGAATTAGCCCTAAGTTTGCTATTTTCTTCATTGTACCATAGTCTGCGCGCTCCGACCCCACCCATTCCCATGTTTCCCCTTTCAAATTCGCAATCTTGGGAGAAATGTTCTAAGAAATGCTTATTGTCTGAGTAGTTTATGGAACCTATGTTAATTCGAAGAAATGCAATCAACGTTTGACTGTTTTGATAGATTTATTGATTCCTCTTCTTGATCTAGTCACGGAAATTCAAGCTTCATCTGTTTCAATTGGCATCAGTTTTTAATATTTCTTCTCAAAGTATGTTGTCAGTTCCTGTTTCTTTGTATCAGATGCACTAGCTTTAAACCTTCTCTATAGATTTGTACCAGCACCTATGCAAGTACGGTTATCTGAAGAAACGGTTCCCTCCGCCAGCTGAAAGTGAGAGTTTTTCTTCCCTTTTTGATTTGTTAGTGTTTCGTATTTTTCTATGACATAGATATAAATGTGGATAGCTAAGTTTCCCTCATTCTGGTTGTAATGAAATGTTGTAGCACTCTAGCAAAGGATCGATTTAAAAGCCTCGAGAAAAGGGGACTGGTCGTTCCGACAGCCAGAAATAGAAGGTTAGTGATTCATCTTTGAGTGGACTGAACTTTTTGCGTATTGTCAATTGTGGGGGAAGTTCAATTACAGTTCTTTTTCTAAGTTACTGGGGGGATTGCATAACTCTTTCTTTGAGTTAATAGATAGCAGGGCTTGCATGGCTTAATTCATTTACAGTTCTTTCTTCTTTGTTTCCAATATATATGCTGTCAAGGAGAGATGCCTAGTATTATTATTATTATTATTATTATTATTATTATTATTATTATTATTATTATTATATATAACACTGATAAATTGTTGGTTCCTTATAATTACTCCTGAAGTCATCATTGATGGTACCTTGCGAATATATTTCTTTCGGCAGTAGGTGAGCAGTGAGCCGATCTCCAGCAAGCAGGAGAAGCTTCAGTCTTGGAACTTCAATTTTTGTGGTCTGCGAAGTTGACGGTGGACAGAACCTGAGGAAAAAGTCGGCGTCTCGCTTTGAACTTGTGTACAAAGCCATTACCGATGCTGATCTTCTCTTTTTGGGGTAGAGGAAAGATGTTTCAAGTTTCTAATTTGTTTAGATCCATCAGTATATTGTATAGTGATATATTTTATATGAATCAAATCTTAATCATCTTGATTACCAACAACAACAAAAAATTAAAAATTCCCATCAATGTTCAATTGGTGTTCTATTATGAAGCACGATGCTGTCAAGAATGATCATTATGATAGCAGCGGTAGACTAATCCATTTGTCCATTCCCTTGGAGATTAGACTATGGATGTAGGGGTGTCAACAGTTTGGTATTGGGTTAGGATCCCTTTGATGCCCGACCTGATCCTTGCTTTATGGTTGTTGAGACTCAGAAGTATGGTTCAGGTTGGGTTTTGGTGTCTTTTCCCTTTTCGTTTCTCTCTTCTTCTTCTCTGTGTTCTCACCTAGCCCGCTCTCTAATAAAAGGGACGATCAGCTTCAAGGAGATTCAGATCTGCTGTGAGAACCTGAAACTAGAGGCCAATATAGACTGTTCGGCTTGTGAGAAAGGGAATAGGCCCACTCAATTATGAAAAAAAATCATCCAAAAGGTCTTAAACATATTTTATTTTTTTCGATTCAGTTTTAAACTTTTTTTAATTTTACAAAAAAATTCAAACCCTTTTATGTTTTGTCAATTAAGTCCAATTTAATCAGACAATCATTAATGTAAACACCCTGGACAATTTTTAATAATGTCGTAATATTTTTAAAAAAAATACTAATTTGTTTTTTCTTTTCTTATTCTTTTCGTTTTTAACCCTAAGTCGACAAGGTTGCCAACCGATCCTCCCTTGTCAGGTGAGGGTGTTGCTACCCTTGCTGGCAACAAGTGACGTCCAAGGGCCATGATGCTCTCGCTAGTCAATTGGCGAGGGTTGCAGGCCTTGCTTCATTCTAGGCGTGTCATGTAAGATTATCAACATTCATGTTGATAATTTCTAATCAGAATTGACAAGAACGACTATATTAATAAATTATCAAAAGATTTAAGATTAAATCGGCCAAATACAAAATTTTAGGACCAAATTGATATAGTAAAAAATATTATGACTTTTTCTATAATTTTCCCGACCTTTAATTCTAACGCATGATTCATCAAAAGTTCTCTCGATTCTAGAACTTCAAATTCGGTGTGCTAAGTTTACTCCTCTTTTTTCTGCCTTTAGTCTTCCGGTTTTTCCGCCACCATAGTTACAAAGAAGGACGTCTTAATCGCTTTCCAAGATAAACGGTCGAATTCATCTCGATGATTCAGCATTTGATTTTTCTACACGTCCGAGTCAATGTAACTAGTGACCAAACACAAAGTCAGTTCACCAAAATTTCGAATAGCAAACAAGTCCAAGTTTACACCCCTCCCCCCCCCCCTCCCCTCCCTGAGTTTCAACCTTTCTTCAGTTCAAGCTTTCTTCGCTTCTTCAACTTTTGAAAAGGAGGGATTTGATCTAAATCTCTCTTTTTATCGCGTTACCTTATATTTTCTCTCGTTTCTTGCTCTACTGCCTCCATTTAGATTTAGATTTGGGAGCCTTGCTTTCTCGATGTTAATCCGGAATTTTTATTGAATAAGTACTCCGTATCTAACTTCAATGGCGATTACAACAACTCTATTGTCAGATTCATGTTTTGGTTAGAATTCTGGTGTCTTGAACTTGTTAAATGACTTGCTTTTCACAAGTGTCAGCTCTAAACTTATTTAACATGTTTTTGTTGTCTTGATAATATGATGGTATTTTGGACGTTGAATTTGGGCACACACCACTAAATAGAAATATTATAACAATAGATTAAGATCTCGATGTGCGCTCAACATTAATGATAGTATATGATTCGATGAATGATCGCCAATCCTTCTGTTTAGATTTAGTCACAAATATATTTTAGAAGCATGAACTTGTGCTTACCTTTGCCGACCATGCTGCTTGACCATGCTGCTTACCGTTGCCGACCATGCTTTAATAATTTACCTTGATTTCTAAATTTTGGTTTGTCTTGCAGCTATGTAGGCTTGTTTTGTTGCCTTATATTTTCTCTTGTTTCTTGCTCTACTGCCTCCATTTAGATTTAGATTTGGGAGCCTTGCTTTCTCGATGTTAATCCGGAATTTTTATTGAATAAGTACTTCGTATCTAACTTCAATGGCGATTACAACAACTCTATTATCAGATTCATATTTTGGTTAGAATTCCGGTGTCTTGAACTTGTTAAATGACTTGCTTTTCACAAGTGTCAGCTCTAAACTTATTTAACATATTTTTGTTGTCTTGATAATATGATGGTATTTTGGACGTTGAATCTGGGCACACACCACTAAATAGCAAAATTATAACAAAAGATTAAGATCTCAACATGCGCTCAACATTAATGATAGTATATGATTCGATGAATGATTGCCAATCCTTTTGTTTAGATGTAGTCGCAAATATATTTTAGAGGCATGAACTTGTGCTTACCTTTGCCGACCATGCTTTAATAATTTACCTTGATTTCTGAATTTTGGTTCATCTTGCAGCTATGTAGGCTTGTTTTGTTGCCTTATATTTTCTCTTGTTTCTTGCTCTATTGCCTCCATTTAGATTTAGATTTGGGAACCTTGCTTTCTCGATGTTAATCCGGAATTTTTATTGAATAAGTACTTCTTATCTAACTTCAATGGCGATTACAGCAACTCTATTATCAGATTCATGTTTTGGTTAGAATTATGGTGTCTTGAACTTGTTAAATGACTTGCTTTTTACAAGTGTTAGCTCTAAACTTATTTAACATATTTTTGTTGTCTTGATAATATGATGGTATTTTGGACGTTGAATCTGGGCACACACCACTAAATAGCAAAATTATAACAAAAGATTAAGATCCCGACGTGCACTCAACATTAATGATAGTATATGATTCGATGAATGATCGTCAATCCTTTTGTTTAGATTTAGTTGCAAATATATTTTAGAGGCATGAACTTGTGCTTACCTTTGCCGACCATGCTTTAATAATTTACCTTGATTTCTGAATTTTGGTTCGTCTTGCAGCTATGTAGGCTTGTTTTGTTGCCTTATATTTTCTCTTGTTTCTTGCTCTACTACCTCCATTTAGATTTAGATTTGGGAACCTTGCTTTCTCGATGTTAATCCGGAATTTTTATTGAATAAGTACTTCTTATCAAACTTCAATGGCGATTACAACAACTCTATTGTTAGATTCATGTTTTGGTTAGAATTCTGGTGTCTTAAACTTGTTAAATGACTTGCTTTTCACAAGTGTCATCTCTAAACTTATTTAACATATTTTTGTTGTCTTGATAATATGATGGTATTTTGGATGTTGAATCTGGGAACACACCACTAAATAGCAAAATTATAACAATAGATTAAGATCTCGACGTGCGCTCAACATTAATGATAGTATATGATTCGATGAATGATCATCAAATCCTTTTGTTTAGATTTAGTCGCAAATATATTTTAGAAGCATGAACTTGTGCTTACCTTTTCCGACCATGCTGCTTACCGTTACCGACCATGCTTTAATAATTTATCTTGATTTCTGAATTTTGGTTTGTCTTGCAGCTATGTAGGCTTGTTTTGTTGTGGCGATTTTGAATAGAAATTTCCTTTCATAAAATATCCAAAAGGCAAAAGAGTGACTTGTCTAATGTCTTATTAAGATCTCGACGTGCGCTCAACATTAATGATAGTATATGATTCGATGAATGATCGTCAAATCCTTTTGTTTAGATTTAGTCTTAAATATATTTTAGAAGCATGAACTTGTGCTTACCTTTGCCGACCATGCTGCTTACCGTTGCCGACCATGCTTTAATAATTTATCTTGATTTCTGAATTTTGATTTGTCTTGCAGCTATGTAGGCTTGTTTTGTTGTGGCGATTTTGAATAGAAATTTCCTTTCATAAAAAATCCAAAAGGCAAAAGAGCGACTTGTCTAATGTCTTATTAATCCAGCTTGTGGCTTCATGTTCCTCCCAAGCTGGTGCTGCTCAGATGCCCACGGCCCCAGACCTTTCACGTTCACCTAATCAGCAACTTGCTTTGCTTAAAGATTTAATATTGAATTATTAATTATCTTATCACTCCCTATACTTAGTTTGATCTTTTTGCCAAGCATGTAGTGAATGTAATCACACCTTCTTATTCTGACATCATATCAAATTTTATGAGATGGGATCATTGTCAATGATTCTCAATGATTCTAAAAGTTTAAGTGTGTCATTTGATTATTTTATTAAATGATATAAAAAAATGGGGAATTTCAAGAAAAAAAATGAGTCGGTGTCGAGATGGTCTAATCGCCAGCCAGGCAGCATTCCGCCGTATCTGGGGTAGGGACTTTCGTCTTCTCACATCACGACAAAAAGTGGGACCCTTCGATGATCTTGATGATTTCGGCTCATGAGCAGCTCTCGACCTTAGGATCTCGGACCGCGGTACAATAATGAAATATTCCTGCTCGTATGGTCCCCTGGCTTGCTATATTATGGCACGCTATTCTAAGCATTTTCCTTTGCCCTTTTCTTCTCATTTTCCGAGCTCAATCGGAAAGCCTGTAACCCCAGGTTTAATTTATTTAAGTGGCCCAAAATTATTTGGATTAATCAAATTCACGGATGAATCTAGATCCTTTTGATCCCCATGCCCACTTGCTTAATTATAAATCGCCTTGTGTTTTATGATGTTAGAGAGTAACTCGATCAAATTAACAATAGCATGTTTTTCTGACATTGCTCATCGAGAAGCACTGGCGTCTGAATACACTGTCGATCGACAAGAAAGTATTATATCTATCTGTCCATGTTAGTAGTGTCGTATTGATCTGAGTAACCTTAACAATAATGATCACAAACGAGGGTCATCCATTGGATCATCTAGGAGGTTGATTTGAATGCAAAAATTCAATTAACATCGAGCAGCCCCGAAGACCAACTAATGTCTATTATGGCAAACCTTGTAGCGGCCATGGGAGTCCAAGAAAGATGGCTTGACTACTTCATCTCGAGTCTTGCGATCTTTATCCTCCTATGAAAAAACAAGTAAAAAAGAAAGTAAAACTAGGAACCACGTGGGAAAGGGAAGACCTCCACACGTGCCTTTTCCAAGAACGGGCGACACTCGCGCAGTCAGACCTACCCAATATTTTATTCATTGAAGAGATGGGGACAAGAAAATAATAATATAACCATGAACCTATGGAGCTGGAATCCAACTTCTTAACTCGATTCGAGCAAATTTTTTAAGATGACCGAGCGTCATTCGAGCACTCAATAAATCACTCGGCTTTATTATGATTGGATCATATCCATGATCTTTTAATTGAAGTTATATGTACGTCAATATGACTTTCTATGATAATGCGGTGTGGTTGCTTCCTATTGAGTTCGTTCCTCTCTATTACAATAATGCTAACCACGCGCAATAAGGCCGGTTTACGTTTTACTAAATATTGAATAAATCTATTTCATAATTGTCGTAGGGTCATTCTATTTCCAAACTAATTTTGACATCAGGATTTTGTCTGTGCGAGGGCATTTTGTTCCTATTTAAGCTCCTGCAACTCCAACTCCACACCATAGCTCGCCATTTCTCTAATCTCTCTCTCTCTCTCTCTCTCTCTCTCTCTCTCTCGGCTTCGCATAGTCTAGAACTGGCTAACACTCGACCGCCAGCTCTGGAGGAGAGTAAGCCCACGAACCGGACGGTGGTCCGCGACCTGTACGAGGCCCTTCGACGCCGCGACTGCGACGCCGTCCACCGCATCCTCGCCCCCGACCTCGAGTGGTGGTTTCATGGCCCCCCTTCCCACCAGTTCTTGATGCGCCTCCTCACCGGCGCCGCCGAGCCGGACGACACCTTCCTCTTCGCCCCCGTCTCCTACACCTCCTTCGGCCCCACCGTGCTCGCCGAGGGCTCCGACCCCGCCCGCTCCATCTTCTGGGTCCACGCCTGGACGGTCTCCGCCGATGGGATAGTCACCCAGGTGAGGGAGTACTTCAACACCTCGCTCACCGTCACCCGCTTCGGCGACTCCCCGCCGTCTGACCCCTCGACGGCCGAGATCACGCCGCTGCACTGCCAGTCCCTGTGGGAGAGCACCGTGTCGAACCGGGCCGGAAAGTCCGTGCCGGGTCTGGTTCTTGCCATATAACCATAATCGCTTGCCGGATATCTGGAATAAAAGGTCGCAACGCGCAGCAGTTGGTGACCGGCTCCTGCTGAATGGACTAAAAGTCTTACCTAGGACTACGAGGATGTGAGTCCCGGTCCTGAGGTCGTGTTTAGGTTTCCTGTTTTCAACTTTTGTCGTTTAGGGTTTGCGTTGTCTAGGGTTCGTAAAAAGGTGGAATGATAATGGGTCGACCAAGTTGGAATCGGTCCCGTCCTGTTAATGTGCCTGTAACGTGGGGTTGCTCTTGCTCTTTTGCAATAATAAGAGTGTGTTTCTGTGCATCTGATACGGATGTCTTTTCGGCCTCATGCGCATTTTGCATACTATTCAGGCTCACGTTTCAATTATTCATGCTCGTATCTAAAAAGGAACATGTCATTTCTAACGTTCTTTGAGAATATAGCATGCAAGAATCTTATAAGTAAAATTCGTTTCAAATGATTAAACGTTAGTAATCTCGAACGAATCGAGGAATTAGGGAGCGAAAGGAATCGATTTCTATATATAAAACTCTGAAATCATATGAATGTGTACGACCGTCGTCTTCAGAGGTCTAACGTCAAGTAATGTTGAATTTCGGATTTAGTTGTATTGTCCGCGGCTCTTTTTTGTGTTCGCATTAGTTTTTCATAGTCATTTTATCTGCCTTCGTTCGCGCTGGGGACATCATAGGAAAGAGCAATTCTAGGCCTCGTCTGAAAGTTTTAAAAAAAAAATGGTTGAGATGACCTATGTAATGTATCCTCATTTAAAGCAAATTTGGCAAGGAGAAAATCACATTAACTATATATTGGGAAAAGAGCATTGGAGGCACCCGATGTCATTGTTTTCTGAATTTCCATTGTCGTTGTCTCACTTATACATCGAACTCGAGAAAACAATGCTTTTGCTTTGGAATGACATTTACTTGCGGGAAGGATATATGGAACATGGTGAATCATTCATTTATTTCGTAAAATATAAATAATTTTAAAAATATTTTCTTAAAAATGATCATTTGTATTGCTTAAGATAATTAGTCAACGAAAATTATTTTCATCACCAATAACAATTTATATTTAAACATTTCTGTTGACAATACAAATACTTTTTGTCTATTCATTTCCGTAGGCGATAAGTCGATTTTAAGAAAAAATATATGTCAAATTATTCATTTTTGCTAAACAAACGGAGCATTATTACAATAAAAATTTCTGTTTATAAAAGACGAGAAAACGTCATGATAAGTGAGTTGAAAATATCAACAAATTAATTTCTTTGGAGAAGTTTGACGGCCACGCAACCTTAATGAGAAATCACACAAGGACTTTTGATTGACGGCAAAGAGTTATTTATAGAGATGGTTCTAGATGATATGGAAAAATGAATATGTGAGCAGTTAAGTTAATTTATAAATATAGAGACCATGGAGAGTCATTCTCATGTAACTACAGTAAATATTTTTTATTATAATGATAAGACACATACCTGAATTGAAAATGAAAGCAATAGATCTCTTTGACGGCCGGCGGAACCTTCCGCGAAATTACACAAGGACTTTTGATTGGTCTGATATATTATTTTTATATGGATGGTTATAGATGATGGAGCAATGAACATGCAAGTACTCAAGATCTATACATGGAATCCACTATACATTTCTTAAATTCCAGTTTCACAAATCTCATTGTCTCACTACCCTGCCATGGCACATCTACTTTTTCTCTCACGAACAGTCGATAAAATAGAAATTTCAAGATAAAAACAACACTTACATAAGGAAAATTATCAAATTAGTTTTAAGCCTATGGTACTTGTCCTAATTCAATCCTTAACATTTCAATTATATTAATTCAGTTTTAAACATTTTGATGATTTATCAATGTAGTTATTCCAATTAATTTTGGCCAAAAAACACTAACGTAGAAGATCAGTTAGCGCCAATGGTCTTACATGGTGTGATTAGCACTGACTTTGACAATTTTTAAATTTCTTCTTCTTCTTCTTCTCCTTCTTTTTCTTTTTGTCAGTGACCGGAGAGGACTAGGTAAGGGTTGCCCGAGGGCTGGGTGGGGCAGCCCTAGCCTAGATGCCAGGGCCGCCTAAAGAAAAAAATAAATATAAAAGAATTGCGGAAATTATTCACGTCAGCATCAATGGTGTCACGTAGAATAACTAACATCCATGTCAGCGATTATGACTAAAAGTGGCAAATTGTCAAAATATTTATATCTAAATTGGTTAAATTAAAATGTTTATGATTGAATTGTGACAAGTATAATAGGTTTTTTTTGGGGGGGGGGGTTTAATTTTCCTCACTTACGTATACAGTGCAAGCAAAATTGGAGATTGAAGCAGTGATGAGCGAGAGATCATCCGTTGGAAGAAAGAAAGTGCACCGTCGGTGAGCATAAGTGGATATCAGAGATCGACCCGTTGTATCACCGCGGTGTTAAAGAAAGGGTCGAGAAAAGCTCATGGTCTCTGACACCGGGTAGATGAAGCCTTGAATGCGCATTAAGTGATTTCTCATGATATGTCCGACATCAACATGAAGTCTCATGAAAGATACACGTCCCAGTTTCTGCAGGATTCTTCGAAACCTTTCTTCTGATAGAACAAAGAACGCTGCAGAGATAGATTCTTCGAACGCCAGCAGTTGTGGATATGGAGACGGAGAAGAACGAGACTTACGTTGGCCGACAAAAGACAAAAACAAAGCTTATGTCCTTTAAGGATCAATATTGTTTTAGGTCGAGTGTTTGAGTTGATGAAAAAATAAGAACAAAAAATCGAAGGCCTGCAAGCACTGTCCTTAAAATACTATGACAGATCTTCCAAGTTACTCTGCTTAGAATAAATAAAGGAAAAACAGAAATATCAATGTTGTATGTAAAACCCAGCTATATGGAAAGATAAAAGAATTTTTCTTATTTTCGGAATGTTTTTATTGTGATAAGAAAGTTCTCATTATATACAAATAGAGAGGAGTTGATAAAGAAGTAAATCAAGCCAATATTATAGAGCCGTCACAAATTGATTGTGATAATGATTTCCATCAAATCCATTGAAAAATTACTTTAAATAATTCAAAATCGTTGAAATATCCTACGAGAATCCTCAGAAATGTTCATATATAAGTAGATGTAAGAAGCCCCAGAACCTGAATTCTTGAATCATTCTTGCGGAACAGATGAGGGGGAGTCGATTCGTTGATGATTGAGAGAGCAACGAGCACAAAGAAGAGCAAGGCTGGTCCTCGTACACATGCACAGAGAAAGGTTTACGTAATACATGCATGTTAAATAAAGTATTATTTTGCAAGTCAAAAGGGTACATGTATTCGACCAAAAAAAATGGGGCAATTATTGAAAAGTTTACTCAGTCGATCTTGTACAAATTTCAAACATTTTAAACTTTTCAAATTCTACCACTTGAGTCTTAAACATTTACGAAAAATTTCAATATAATTCTTTCCTATCGATTTTCGTTGGAAATTACTAATCACCAATTATGCTAAGCAAATTGGTGAAAATTGACCAGAAAAATTATATTGAAATTTTATGCATAAGTTTGAAAAGTTATGACCATATGAAATTGTCAGTACACTAAGCATTATTACTCTTCTGAAAAAAAAAAAAATCATCTGATGTTCTTGATAAGCTTCCGATTATGAGATGGTTGGGCGATAATCTATCAAGTGATGTTCCCAAACACGTAGCAATATCAACCTTCGCGAGGGTGATTACCACTCCGATGTAGCGTGTATCTGCTCCGTTGAAATCCGTTCAAGAGGTTGCCGTCGGATCGTCTAATCAGCCATTAGACGACAAGAAACGCGCGCGTGGCACGCCACTGGGGAAAGGACAATCAGCTGTCTTACGTCTTAGAACAAAGGAGATAGAATACCCTTCGGGTTGTTTTTGCATATACCCCAGTTTTTTTTTTTTTCTAAAAAAAATAATTGATGAAAAACTCAAACATGAGAGAGAAAAAACATTACAATTTTCAAATGGCGAATCTGCGCTCTGGACGTGACCTTATCAAAAGATGAAGTCTTAATAATCATATTGATTAGCTGCTTAGATCTAAGATACCCCATGGTATCAGTTAGTGAAAACAAAGACGTCTTCGGGACGTGACATCAGTTAATTTTGGAATTAAGTTTCAATGAAAACAAAGACGTCTTCGTCATTACAAGCTATCTTGAATTCTAAGTTATCACCTAGTTTGATGTTAATCTGAAATTGACGAGAGTTCTGTCGTGTCGTTGGAGATAAGTGGTGTGCTTAATCACGTTTATGATGGTGATGGAAGATGTCTCTGGCGGTGGTTGGCCCAGAAAATGAGCTCTTATATATATATATATATGGCATCATTTGGAAATTGGAAAAATAACCTAATCAAAGACGCAATGCTTTTTAAAGGACGCACACTCTTGGACAATACGTTGCTATTACTTAGCAAGCGGGCACGGGCATCGTGCACGCGCACGAGAAATCGACATTTGAAAAGATGGAGCAAAATCAATTTGTTATGAAATGTTTGAATTAGTGAATTACTCCAATTATTCGACATTTGAAATGTTGGAATTAGTTTTTTAATAGATATGACTAAATTACTCCAATTCCATGGGATCCTGACATGAGCATTCATGTACTTAAGTGCATATCATCTGATGCGCAGCTCAAAATTTTGGAAAGGTTGCTGGAAAGGATTTTTAATTATTATTACTATTATTATTATTAATTTCAATCAACACCATCGATGAAATAGAGTGGATTCAACATACCATCGATGAAATAGAGGTGGATTCAACATAAGATTTCATTTCACCAACAGTTGCACGAAAAAAAAAAAAAAAAAAACATACACCAACAGTTGCACGAAGGGTGTGGAATGCGTTGGTTAACACAGTGAAGTGCACCAAAAGTCCTAACTTATTATGAAAATTACAATTAAATCTTACTATTTTTTTTGAAAAAGTACAATTAAATAACTTTTGGACCTAGATAGGTTCTTAAAAGGCTTACAAGAAAACAGAGGGGAGAACTCTCCTGAGGAAGGTGACCCCTTATGCTCCCGTTCCTAAAGGATGGGGTTGCTTCTCATGGTGGGGTGCAATTAGCTGATAGGTGCTAGCTCCTCCCATGGGGTGTCCTCTTGTCATTAAATTCAAGAGGGTAGAAGTAGCTCCCACACCTAGAGAGATATTGTTGTTGGGTTAACACTCATAAGATTTGGACATGAGTAGCTCTTAGAGTGGGAAATCCCATAATGTCACCTCCATATTCCAACTTACCTTGGAAGAGAAATTTGGGTGGAAATTAGGGAGGCCTCACGAGGGAAAAGTATAACCCTAGGGGTTTAACTAGCAATGATTAAGTCAACCGGCTTGGTGAGGCTAGGCCTAAATAAGCCTACCTAGCATCCATCTGTTAAGGTTGAAGGGTTGGAAAGGCTACTGGAAATTGATTTTATTTTATTTCAATCAACACCATCAATGAAAAAGAAAGGATTCAATAGACACCAATGGTTGCACAAAGAGTGTGGAATGTGTTGTTAACACAGAGAGTGCACCGAAAGTCCTAATTTAGTATGAAAATACAATTAAAACTTAAAATGTATAAATAAATAAAAAAGTACAATGAAATGAATTTTTAACAAAAATCTTAATTAAATTAAAAAAAATGAAAATTTATTTATTTTTTTAAAAAATGGCAAGGGTAAGGCTAGCAAGCTCTCATCCCTATCATCGAAAAGGGCCGACAAGGGCTTAGCAATCCTTGCCTACTAGGCAACAATCGCGACTTTCCACCCAAATCTAGGCAAGGGTCACCACCCCTCGGCTAGATCGTTGCGAGGGCCGGCCGATGTGAGGTGCCCTTGCCGTGGTTTGGCCAAGGGCCAACAATCCTTGCCAATGCTTTCCTATGATGGTGAGGCGGTGGGGAGGATGGCTTGCGGCCCTTGCCCTTCCTTTTTTGTGTATGCGTTTTTTTAAAATTATTAAATCTAATTTAATTAAGATTTAGTTTAAAAATTTATATTTAAATCAAAATGACTTTGTTTTAGTCTTATCCTCCATGTTTTAATCATGTCAAAGTGGGGGCATGCAAAAGAACTAAAAACGCCTAGACCACTTAGAATCGAACCAAACTGAACTGCAACCGGTGATTCCCATAGGGGTTGATTCGATTCTTGATTCCAATTTAGTAGAATCGGTGAGTACCGATCCAGTTCCCAACCCATTCGGATTGGACCGGTCTATACATTTTAAAAAAAAAAAATTCCATCACAATTACTTAATTATTTTGAAATATTTTGACCATATATACACACACACACACATATACACAAATATGTATATTTGTAGTTAATAGACATTATTGACTAATTTTGTGTAATAGGACTAACCTCTTACTTTTTTTTTTTTTTTTTCATTCTAATAATCCATTTACTCGCTTTCTCAACCAAAACAAAATAAACGAATAAAGAAGAAGGAGAGGACCGATTGAAGGTGTCTATAAATATTGTTGTGTTTTGTTGTCATGATACGGAAGCAAGAGCTAACGGCTCGTTTTAAGAACATAATTAGTCTCTCTTTAGTCATTCCCATGATTAAATTAGGTTGATGTTAAAAAAAATAAATCAAGCGATTAATGTTTTAACTTATGTGGAGATTATGGCTTTTTACATAGAATCTAATTTTCCAAACATTCCCCATATCGGAAAACCCTAAGAGGATTATATCATGACCTTTGAAGAAATTAAATTGCTAATTAATGAGTATTGTCTATTCATTCCACCTTATAATTTTCAATCCTTAATCAAAATCAATAACTCGAAATTCAATCCAAATATAAGACTAAGCAAGTTTTGGTGCTCTAAAATAGAAATTAGATTCAACATATATTAATTGATGAATGCAATTTTGTAGAGACTTAGGGACCGGTTTCATGGACCCACCAAATCAATGGGCAGTTCTCGATTCCCATTTTTTGGAACCAATTATTAGTGGACAATTTTCTAATTCCAAGATAGGAACTGCTCATCCGAATTATGTTCACCTCTAGTCAATGCTATGTAGAGAGATGAAATAATAAGAAAAAGCAACATCAACAATTTCCGTTAGCCAAGTTGGATAAAATTAACAATAAGACTTGATTGCACAAATTCGATAAGTCTCGGAAGTTTGAAGGCTTATTTATGCTTTGGTGACTTATCCCTAACATAATTGGAGGCCGATGCACTCTTCTTATCACCTTCAGTGGACTTAACAAATACCCGAAAGAAGCATTGGCAAATCCTCCCCCATGCGCCTGCTAGCTCCCATCACAGGAATCCTTTCTCGCGCGAGGGCTCAAAATTCAAGGTTGGATCAAGGTTCTTGTCTGGGCTTCGCTGAGCCCAAAAGGGTTCCATCCTTTTGCTGGGAGATCCTCTAAGGAAGGCTCACGTGAGCTCTGTTCCTTTCGGCTGTTAGACTTGCTGGGCTTGTAGTAAGAGTGTGCAAAGCGTACCGATCAATCAAATTAGGAATCGTCCGGATCGGATTGATCAGTTTGGTTAAAGTTTTGAGAATACCGGTCTAATTCTGGATTCCTAACAGTTTCAAAGGAAAAAAATGAACTGGACCTACTAAATAAAATTATTTCTTTAATAAAATTAGTAAAGGCGTGCCAACGTAGTAGTGTGCATTTTACCCATCCTCTCTCACTCTAGGCGCGGGTGATTATTATACCATCCTACCCTAATGGTAGCTAGAGTAAGTCTTGACGTGGAGTCTACTTTCTCCACCAAGAGGTCTCCTAATTCATTGTCAACAAAGAGGAAATACGGAGGACAATACGGGGTCTCTCACCCTAGGGTAAAGCTCCCGCCTGTTTCTTTCTTGAGTCTTTTAGGGACTTGCTCAGGTCTAGTACTAAATATTATTTTAATTAATAAAATTAGTATAATGTAAACTAAACACTACGTAGATCTAATTCTAAGTAGTGGGAAAAAAAAAGTGATAGGTTATATCGAATTGGATTTAACCGAACCGGACCAATGGTGCGGTCCTGTTCTCCATTCTGATTTTTGGGAGCCCATTCTCTGGGTCCAATTTCCGATTTCACCTTGGAGTTGGACTGGATTGGGAACTGATATCCCTACCCTGCCCATCAGTGCAGACGATTTTAGCTTCCGCAAAAACGACGATGATGACGAGATGAGCTTCAAGCGAAACCCCAAGGTGGGAGGAAAATCTTTGCATGCTCGACTGCGCTGTACCTTCCGGGCAGATCCCACTTTCCTTTCCCATCTCTACAAAATCAAGTAAAACGGGATTTGAGAAAAAAGGCAATGGGTTTTTGAGGAAATCCGCAGGCTATTTTTTCTCCAATCTTTTCCTTTAGATTTTGCTTCCATGGGGAAGTCAATCCCTTCCGCAACGCGGCTCCAAGACTTCGCGAGAGCCGTCTCTTCCTCAGACAAGCTCCGCCAGCCGAAACAAGCGAAACCCATTTCAAGAATCCGGGGCTCCACTCCGGAGACGTCGAGACCCGGTGGAAGCGGCGGCGGCGGGGTCCGAACCGACCCGAAGAAGAAGATGGAGGTGGGTCACGCGAAGAGCCTGGAGCTGGAGCGGAACAGTCGGATGCCGCTGGCTCAGGTGGTGTCCGACTGCGCCAGGAGGTGGTTCCAAGACACGCTGAGAGAGGCCAAGGCCGGCGATGGTGCCATGCAGGTCTTGGTTGGCCAGATGTACAACTCTGGCTATGGCGTGCCCAGAGACCCCCAAAAGGTCCTTCCCGGATTTCTCTGTTTTCCTTTCGTATGATTGTTTGGTGCCCTTTAAATGGTGTAGGTACCCGATGGATTGCAATTGTCTGCATTGCAGAATTTGAGCTCTCATTTGTATGCAATTGTAATTGTTGTCTGGACATATCATTTTAGGTTCTTGAATTCAATGGGCACTTTTTCGATTGAGTGTTTGAGTATGCAGTTCGCGGGTTTTGCCTTTTCCCTGTCAAAGGTTATGCCTTTCTTTCCACATTTGTTTTTATGAGAGAATGTATGCTGTGTACATTTGTGCCTGACTGTGTATGTTGGGGGTTGGTGATTACTTAGAGGTCCTACGACAGTTCGAGACCATGTTACTCATTAGCAGGGAGCAACCATCGTTAATGTAGACTTGATCGATCCTCATGTTGGTCAATCTATTGTCTTTTCTTAATATCTTGTGAACTTACTTGAAGTTGTGTTTGGCCTCTTGGTTTTATCAACTAGGGTCGTGCTTGGATTAATAAAGCATCAAAGGCTCGATCTTCAGTTTGGAGAGTAAGTGATAAACAACCAGGTACTGATACTTTGGCTCACTCGCTCCTTCCTTTTTCTCTGCATGTACACATGGCGGGGGCTTGATCATTATTGTTGTTTTTGAATGATGTTAGGTTACAATGCAAGTGACTCTGATTCTGGTGAGATGGATGATGACAAAAAGTAGGTTCAGGGTGAGTAACACTAATCTTTTCTCATGTCATTTGCCTATTGATTCACAATCATGTGCAATTTTGATTCCTATTCATTGCTGAGATGCACGGGTTCTGCTGAGGTAGCATTGAATCTTTCAAGTGCTGTCGGTGTGAATGAGACAAGACGAGCTTCTTTTCAACTTCAAATGCGTTTTCATAAGCTTTAAGTTCGTTTTTCCTTGCACTCTCCTGAGAATAAGACACATTACACATACTGTTATAGCATTACTTTTCATGCTTTTGCACATACTTCTGATTTGAATCTCTAGTTATCAAGAGCTTTTCTGTTTTGGATGCAGTTCTGAATGTAATGCCTTATCTCTTTTTCTCTTCTTAGTTGCATGGTGCAAGCGTCAGTCCATTCCATGGAAAATCAAACTCCTGTCTAACTGTACATAACACATGGATTTATCATGTCGCTGAAGCATTACTTATTGTGTTAGCCAGAAAGAAACTTAAACACCAGTATTGAAACTGCTGCTTGTTTTTTCTTCATCCTCCCATGTATTGATTCCCCAATGACCATTGTGCCATCGTTTTTTTGCATCTCTGTTTTCATTCTGTTTTGCCACCATATGCAATCTTTTTCAGTTGTCTTCCCCACATTTTCATTTTTTTTTTTGGGTCTCTTTCTCTTGAGCAACGCAAACCAACCAAGACCGTCACTCTTTTTACTTTGCAGGCAGACTTGGACTCTCTGTCCTTTCCACTACTTAGACCTGTCTATTGATCTCAAAGGTCCTTTTGACTCCTCTCAGCTTCCGTTCTTGCTTGCAGCCTGTGAACAGCATCTGCTCTTGCTGCACTGGCTTTGTGATCGTTCCGTTGATGTTTAACAAAGGCCGAACATGAAGTACATAGACTAATTGCATAATGATATATGCTTCCTCTTTAACCTGGTATACTAAGGTAGCTGAGGAAGTACTTTTGTTAAGAGGATGCTATCCTTCATCTTCAGTGTCAATGCAGAGAGCAATGAGTTATTCAAGGATGCTTCTTTTTTGGGTAAACTAGCTTCATTAAACAAATTTAAGCATTACTATCCAAGAGGGGCATACCCCTCTAGAGCACCAATGTTCGATGCTTTGGTTACGAAGGTTGCTGGAGTCTAGGTTTATGGATGGATTCGGTTAGCAAAAGTCCCTCATCATATCATCAGCCTCAAATGAGTCGTTGGGATCATTTTTATGGCAGAAGAACAGAGGTGACAAAGAACAAGCAAGATAATATTTGAGCAGGGTTTTGCAGAGAACATTAGTCAGAGTAGCCGTTACAACATCACTTCATTTGATGAATTTTAATTGGGCAATGCTAGTTAGACGGAATATGATATTCGATGAACTTGGCGATTTGGCTTTAAATTCAATTACGTGGATAATAATTTTTTTTTTAATCGAAAATGACATTGATAATTTACCAGCACCTTTTTTATGCTTCATTTGAGACGCAAAACAGCCTCTGTGGGAAATTAGGAGGTGAGACTCTGTACACCAATCCCTCCTCATTCGCCACGGTGCGGGGAGCCTTATGCATTGGTATGCCCTTTTATTGAAGATTGCACGGGGGAAAACTTGAACGAGAATCACTTATATTTCCTTCATATTTAAACCTGAGCCAGTCTTTAGTCTAGCATATGGAGGACCAGGACCAGGACCAGGAAAAGGAAGGATAGATCGATTCCCTAAGCATTTCGTGTACGCAAATTTCCGTTCAAAAGAAGCAAAAAACTCTCTTTGTAGTGAATCTCAGGATATACCTCTTTTGAACATTCACCGGGTTTTCTTTTACTTGCTGTTTTGTTGATCACTGTTTATCTTTCCCTCCCCATGCTTTCCTCTCTCTTGCATCCTTTTTCTTATTAGAATTTTCCCTCGCGAAATCCCCGACTGGCACCATGCACGCTTTCGGGATGTAATGGCGTGCTTTTTCTTACGCATTGAGTAACTTTGAATCCCTGTGATCTTCTAACGATTTGTTCATTTCCGCCTTTATTAATGTGTACTCATGGCTACACCTTCATAAGCTCCTGGAACAAACGGAAATTCATATAGTAGATCTTATACTGATCTCGGATGATCAATTTGGTTAGGCTGTTCTAACTTTTGCAGTAGAGTTGAACTTAGCCTTGTCGCGACCTAAATTTCGGGTGCACCACTTAAAACTAGGTTAATGGACTACTAAGTCTTTAAACTTAGTTTGGACTCTCCCAAGCCTATATCAATTCGCGACTTAAGTTCAAATTTTTAACATATAAATGGATTTTATCTAGAAGTCGCCACTAATCAGTTTATGGTAGGTTGATTAGATACCTAAGTAAAATAATGGGAGAATTATTTTACTCCTACGAACCGAAGACTTGGTTACATTAGATTTCTCTAATGCCCTTTCGGTACCATTATTTTTATTTTCAAAAATGTTTTTGCAGGCAGCTTGGATTTATTTTAATCTAAATCTCTATCATGCAAATATGATGACCACACGGATGCTCATCCAACACTCAATAAATCAAACAGAATTGCATCAATTAAATGCACCAAGCAAACATTTTTTATAGGTTTTTTTATGTCAAGATTAAAACATGCATTTTAACTACATAACCTAATTTTACTAACAAGCTATTTCTAATTAAATGAACCTAACATTTAAACAAATTGACATGCACCTAATATTTTTGTATTTTTATTGAAATTCGAAATTAATAAAAAAATCCTAATTAAACTATCTAAAAAAAAAAGAATAAATTTTCTAATTTATTTTAGGGATTAATTTGATTTAAACCCTATCCTATTTTAGAAAACTATTTAAAGAAAATGAGATAATTCAAATGTGTAAACATCATCTAAACCTCTATTTATAATATATATATATATATACCCCTAACCTATTTCAAACAAATTATCTAAAAATGCAATCCTAAAAAAAAAAATTATAATTTACTAAACCTACATGCTTTGATGCAAGATTTTGATTTTGATTTTTTTGATTTTTAGTGTTTTTTAAGACAAGCAATATTCTGCGCATTTCGCATTACGGGACAAATGAAATATTCAGGTCACTTTGGGATGTGGAGGACCTTTGTGATCGCAGGAAAAGAGAAAGAGAAAGAGAAAGGAGGCCAATAGAAAGGTAAAGGCGTGTGGGACATACTCTAACTTTCACGACACAAATTCGACTACCATTGTGATGTGTCTGGGAACAAGTTGGTATGAGATGAGATGAGATGATTAAGAGAATCTTGCAAAAATATTGCTTGAACCGGTTAGGTTCGAGCTTTTGGTTTATGCAGTTGAGTCTAATCCAAAACTAGTTTCAATCCAATGCCCTAACTTGAGAGTACTGGATGTAAAAGATGATGTGCATAATTCTTCAATATTATTTCTTTTGTAACAGCTACATTTAAAAAAAAAAATGTAAATACCCTAAATTTAACCCCTCAAAGTTGACAACAACTAATTGGGGCATTGGGATTTTTAATTAAGAAACTGAAAGATATCCTTTGAATTTCATCGATTGGATTGAAAAGAATTTTGGATTAGACTCAATTGCATAAACCAAAAGCTCGAACCTAACCGATTCAAGCAATATTTTTGCAAGATTCTCTTAATCATCTCATCTCATCTCATCTCATACCAACTTGTTCCCAGACACATCACAATGGTAGTCGAATTTGTGTCGTGAAAGTTAGAGTATGTCCCACACGCCTTTACCTTTCTATTGGCCTCCTTTCTCTTTCTCTTTTCCTGCGATCACAAAGGTCCTCCATCCCAAAGTGACCTGAATATTTCATTTGTCCCGTAATGCGAAATGCGCAGAATAGCGAGAGTTATTCAGCATTTTGGATGACCGCGATTTTCTTTTGGATGGAGCGACCTCGCGTTTGTCTAGACCTCGCGTTTACCAAGGAATGTTCTTGAACAGGCCCTGGCGGTGGGCCCAATTGTTAGGCGAACCCTTCTCTCTCTATTCCTGCTTTGTCGTGAGGCGACCCCGTGACTCGTGTTCTCCTGCTTTTCTCCCTCTCTAATCTGTATATCTTTTCACTACTTTCTCAGTAGCGGAAGCCGAGAAAGTCGCCATTTTTTGTCCTTAAATATCTGCAAATGATGAAGAAAGCTTGCTCTCTCTCGTCGCTAGACTTCAGATTATCAGAGCTAAAACGCAGGAATGGGAAACGCCCTCACATTCCTTCACGGCCATTGTTGTGAACCCTCCGCCCGCGGAGATTCCAACTTTCTTGCCCGCCGCCCCCCCTCCCTAACTCCCCTCCGCCTCTCTGCATCCCTCCGGCCCCCCTGCTCCCCCCCACCCCCGCCCCTGCTCCTGCTCCCGCTTCCCCCCCGCACCCCCCCCCCAACTCTTCCGCCGCAGGTGCTTCACACACTTCCGGTAATGAAGCCAAAACTATCTCAACATTCCATGATCTCTTTCTATGTAGTTGCTCTGCAGCGCCTTCTGAATATCTTCTTTTTCTGCTATGTGAGAGCGCAAGCATTCCATTGATAAACTTAAAAAGAGCAACATAGCACCAGTTCCAACGAATATAGCTGTCATACAATCTTCTGAATATCTTCAGTAAACTTTTACCAGGTGGAGGCAAGAGATGTGGGAGATGGGGACGGCATCAAAGTTTATGTTAGGACTTCCGATCCGAGAGAATCAAGCCTCGTCCCTCAGATCATGGCCGTACAAAGATCAGACCCCCGCTTCAGTCGAGCTAAAGCACTGGACCAAAAAATTATGAAGAAAGGATATCGGTATGCTATACCTGATCACTTATGAACACTTACAATCAGCATCCGTCCCATTTCTTCTCTTCCTGCACAACTAATTCACTGGTTGATCATAGTTGTCTATGTGTGTAGAGATTTGATGAACAGAACAGAAAACAGAAAAGAAAGAGAGAGAGATGATGCAAAGGCTGAAGTGAATCGATATTCAATGAAAGCTTGCTTTTTACATCTGAACAACTCGATGACTATAATCTCTTTGCTCATCAGTTTTTATATTGAGCAAGAGTATAACAACCAAAATGAACAGACTAACTGACTAACCGAAAAGAAAACAGTAAGTTTGACTTTACAAACTTAAAACTGAATATTGGTTCCTCAATGCCAACATGCTGCACGTGCTATAAACTCTATTGTTGCTTTCTTCATTTTCGTTAGTTTCTTTCCTTCCTCTGTTCTCGATACTTTCTTTCTCTTCTCTATGATTGACAGCACTTACTGGTTTTCCTCTGTTCTCGAGATCTTCTTTCCTTCCTCTGTTCTCAAGGTCTTCTTTTCTTCCTCTGTTCTTGACATTACTAGTGTTGCTTTGTATAGTTCTCTTAACATCCCCCCTCAAATTGGGAAGGGGTAAAAAGCCCATGCCCAATTTGATCCGAAGAGTAGAATGTGTGAGTCGTGATAAAGCTTTAGTAAAAATGTCAACAAGTTGACATATGCTTGAAACATACTTAACTCGAAGAGACCCAGAAGAAACTTTTTCACGAACAAAGTGAACATCAACTTCAATATGTTTTGTGCGAGCATGAAGAACAGGATTTGCTTTGTAAGTGCAATAGCGACATCGGGTTATCACAAAAGAGGAGAGTTGGAGAGTGTAAAGATTGTCCAATATCACGAAGAACAAAACTAATCCAAGTGAGATCAGCTGTAGCAGAAGCAAGAGCTCTATACTCTGCTTCAGTGGAGGAGCGGGAGACAGTAGGTTGTTTCTTGGCTGCCCATGAAATAAGATTCGAGCCAAGATAAGTACAAAAACCAGTTGTTGAACGTCTGGTCTGAACACAGCCAGCCTAGTCTGCATCAGAGAAACCATATAATTTCATAGAGCTGTGTGAACGAATGAAGATACCCAGATGAATTGTGCCTTTGACATATCGAAGTACCCTTTTCAACTTATGAAAATCGCCTATAGTAGGCTGTTGCATTTTCTGGCATAACAAATTTGTGGCAAAGGCAAGGTCAGGACGAGTGATGGTCAGATATTGCAAGCCACCAACTAAACTTCGATATTCAACTGGATTGGAGAGAAGAGTGTCATCAGATTTCAAGATGATTGGTCGCAAGGACAGAGGAGTTGACATGGGTTTGCAATCAGCCATGTGTGCTCGTGTGAGTAAATTGAGGGCATATTTGGTTTTACATAAAAATAGCTCAGTAGAGGTGCGCTTTGCTTCAATTCCTAGGAAATAATGAAGATGGCCAAGGTCTTTCATATGAAATTGAAGGTTGAGAGAGTGAATCAAAGTATGAAGCAACTTATCCGAGCCGCCAAGATCAAGATAATATCGTCAACATACAGCAAGCAGGAAGAACCGTCTCTTGTCCATCTTGTAGTATAAACAGAGAGGGATATGAGGTACTACAAAAGAAGCCAACTTCAAGTAGGAAATTACTGAATTTGTCAAACCAAGCACACGGTGCTTGACGAAGACCATAAAGGGATTTCTTAAGAAGACAGACATATTGAGATTTGTGTGGATGTACAAAGCTAGGAGGCTGCTCCATGTGTACTGTTTCATTCAAGTTACCATGAAGGAATGCATTTTTAACATCAAGTTGATGAATTGACCAGTGTTGTACCATTGCCACAGAGAGCACAATACGAATGGTGGCATGCTTAACAACATGGCTAAATGTTTCTGTAAAGTCCACTCCTTCTTCCTGATGAAAACCCTTGGCTACTAACCGAGCTTTCAAGCGATCAAGACTGCCATCTGGTGCAAGTTTTGTCTTAAATACCCACTTGCAGCCTATGACATTCATTTGACTGGTGCGAGGAACTAAAACCCAAGTTTGATTTTCATCTAATGCATCCATTTCATCAGTCATAGCTTTATACCAACCTTATTCTGCTAGAGCAGACTTGAGTGATCGTGGCTCAGAAGGTACCTGATATTCAGCCAGACATGCATATCGAAGATTGACCTTTATAATTCCAGATTTAGATCTGGTTTGCATAGGATGAGTAGATTGTATCCCTGGTGAGATATGTGGAGAAGAAGAAGAATTTTGAGTAGTAGCTAGATCACCTGGTGAAGAAATAGGAATACCTGACTCTGCAGAATTGGTAGGAGACAGATGTATCAAAGGTGAGGTTGAGGTTGAACTCGAAATCCCAGCAGATGGCATGTGTATTGAAGATGAATTTAAGGATGAAGATGAAGTCGAGGATGATTCTGAAGTAGAAGGGTCTTGTAAATGAGTTGTAGTGATGATACTGTTGTCTTGTACATGGCTTGTATGTTTAGGTGATGTGGATTGTATGCATTCTTCATTTGGAGATCAAAGAATTGAACTTCTTTTGTCCACAGCTGGTATAGTTTTGTATAATGAGGATAGTCTGTCGTCAATTTCTGAGTAAAAGGGAAGAAGCTTTCATCAAAGATAACATGACGACTTATATATACATGACCAGTGGTAGGAATGAGGCATCGATATCCCTTATGTCGATCACTGTAACCCAGAAATACACAAGTAAGAGACCTAGGATCAAACTTGTTTTGTGCATAGGGTCTAAGGCATGGATAGCATGCACAACCAAAGATACGAAGATAATCATAACTTGGCTGTTGCTGATATATCACACTGTAGGGCGATTGCATTTGTAGCTTTGGAGTAGGAAGCAGATTAACAATGTGATTAGCTGTTATGAATGCATCAACCCAAAACTTCAAGGGCAATTTCGCATGATAAAGCATGGCCAATCCAAACTCAACAATGTGTCTATGTTTCCTTTCAGGTATGCCATTCTGTGCTGGTGTGTAAGGACAGGACACACGCTGTTGAATCCCACAGTTTTGTAAATGAGACTTGAATTTGTGACTGATGAACTCTCCTCCACCATCACATTGGAAGATCTTGATTTTACAATCAAACTGATTTTCTACTAACCTCTGGAACATGAGAAAGATATTATAGAAATCGACTTCGCTTTCAATGGATAGATTCAGCTAAATCGAGAGAAGTTGTCCACAAAAATCACATAATACTTGAAGTTCTGACATGAGTTAACTGGAGAAGGTCCCCAGATGTCACAATGAATCTGTTCTATAGGTCTAGAAGCTACAGAATCTGATAAAGGAAAGGGTAAAGCAGTGCTCTTAGCTATTTGACAACTCCTACATATAGAGTGTAGCTTTGTATTGCAGTGAATCAACTGCTGAGTCTCCATATACTTCAAAATTTTCAGGTTCGTGTGAGCTAATCGTTGATGCCACACATCTTCTCCAACTGTCCTGTTTTTTTGAGTGAAAAAGACCTCTGTAACATGAGAGTCTACTCGATAAAGTCCTTTAACCTTCTTTCCGAGCATCTTGGTTGTGTTGGAAAGGTGGTCCTTTATGTATACACCAGTTTTGTCAAAGACAAATGAACATGGATAATCATCTGTTAGTTTCGAAACTGACAAAAGATTTTTCTTAATTTCTGGAACAATTAACACATCATTCAAAGGTAAAGAATCCACTGCAGTATGTAGCAATGCATTACCAGTATATGTAATAGGTAAGCATAAGCCATTACCAATCATAACTGTATCATTACCAATGTGTTTAGAGCAATTTTGAAGAATACCAGTATTAGCAGTGATGTGAGCAGTCGTGCCAGTGTCTGGATACCACTCATTGCCATTTGATTCTTCAAGATGCATAGCTGCTAGTGCTGTTGGTATTTCCTCAGCTTGATAAGAGTTGTCGAATCTATACCAATAGTGAAGTGCATCATGTCCAGGACGTTTGCAGATCTGACACTCTAAACGAGTGTTATCTGTTGTTTTATCTACCTGCAGATTTTTATGAAGAGTTAGATTTGATGAGTTAGATGGATATGACTTGGTATCTGGATTTCTTTGTGAAGAGCCAGCATATGGTCTAAAGCCTTGACCGAACCAATATCGGGAAAGTATTGAATTGCTTGAACCGCTGTCCTCCCCGATCATGATTTGAACTATTTAGTCTCGTAGCTCATATTTCTACCGGAATATCCATAGTTGCGATATCGATTGTTGAAGGGACGACCTCTTCCATAGCTTCTTACTCCACGATTGTATCCTCTTGGTCCTTCAAAACTAACATTACAGTGTGCAGGTTTTCGTCAAGGTCTTCCCTCCGTAGAACTTCGCTTTTCCTTTGACCATAGTAGGCTAGATTAGAACTGAATTGATTTGAAGAATAGTTCTATAATCTTGCTTCGAATCTTTCTAAGTGTGATATCACCTCATCATACTCTGGTTGTGGTTTCAAGCAATATATTGTGGTTTTGAAACTCTCATATTCGATCCTAAGCCCTCCAAAACTCCGAACAACTTTGTTATCTCATCTACAAAGTTATCCTATAGCCTTGAGTTGATCACAGATTGACTTATATTCTCTGAGATATATAGCCAAAGCTCGATCACGTTTTTGACATGCTTGTAGTTTTCCTCTCAACTCAAATTCTCTAGCCACAGATTTTTGCGTGAATCGATTGAGTAAGGTTTGCCATACCTCATATGCAGTATCCAACCCAATTATCAGACTAAGTATGTTTTCAAATGTAAAGACCACTAATCCAGGAAGATACAAGTTGATCCTGTCTTGATCCAATCTTTGTAATCGGGGTTTATAACTTCAATATCCCGATCCTCTCCTTCAACTTGCACAGATTTGGCAGGTGGTGGACTTTCTCCACTCACGAAACCAAAAAGATCTTGACTTCTCAGAAATCTATGAAACTGAGCTTGCCAAAGAAGAAAATTATCTTCGGCTAATTTGATGGTAACAAAGTTAGAGATATTAACATGAATTGGGAATGGATACTTCTGCATTCTTACTGTCATTTTCACACTTTCAGATACTCTATTATTGAAAGAGTCTCCTACTGATTTTGTAGTACAAGAGTCGTGAATCTATTACTGATGATGATGAAAAACTTGATTGAAGAACAACTCACAGTTCTTGTTCAGTGATGTAAAAGATTCACAGATTCCCAATTAAAGAACACATACCACTATTAACAGCGAAGAAAGCGATCGATGAGCCTTGAATGTGACTTCAATGCATTTGCAGATTCATCATCTCTTCATAGAGAATGAAGTTGATTTGTACTTTCGGAAAGCTGCTCCGATACCATGTAGAGATTTGATGAACAGAACAGAAAACAGAAAAGAAAGAGAGAGAGATGATGCAAAGGCTGAAGTGAATCGATATTCAATGAAAGCTTGCTTTTTACATTTGAACAACTCGATGACTATAATCTCTTTGCTCATCAGTTTTTATATTGAGCAAGAGTATAACAACCAAAATGAACAGACTAACTGACTAACCGAAAAGAAAACAGTAAGTTTGACTTTACAAACTTAAAACTAAATATTGGTTCCTCAATGCCAACATGCTGCATGTGCTATAAACTCTATTGTTGCTTTCTTCGTTTTCGTTAGTTTCTTTCCTTCCTCTGTTCTCGATACTTTCTTTCTCTTCTCTGTGATTGACAGCACTTACTGGTTTTCCTCTGTTCTCGAGATCTTCTTTCCTTCCTCTGTTCTCAAGGTCTTCTTTTCTTCCTCTGTTCTTGACATTACTAGTGTTGCTTTGTATAGTTCTCTTAACAATGTGCAGGTTTATCACTGTTCAGAATGAAAAGTCCTTGCTCGGATGTATCGAATTCGGCTCAGGTAAAAACTAGGCATTTGACACATTCCAATTGGCAAACTTTTCTCTTAATTCTTCCTAGAACTATTGCCTTGTGAAACAGGGTAATAGATGCTCCAGAGATTGGGATGCCATACGGCAAAGAGGCTAAGAAGGAGCTCGCAAATATTGTTCGAGGAAAACCTTTGACAGTTCGTGTGTATAACATAGATCAATATGGCCGGAGCGTAGGAGATGTATACTGCGATGGCATCCTTGTGCAGGTAGACCCGACTTCTCCCTAGCCTCAATTTTTTGACAAGTATATTCAACAGCCTACAAGTAGTCATTCAGGAACCATTGAGCAGGAATAGCATTTGCAAATTTACCATGTCAACAATGGCTTTTAGTGATTACATACCAGCATGTTTGTCGAGCCGATTCTGTAATCGCACTATGTTGTCAGTTCCACTTTTTCCCGTGCAATTCCTCATTTTTCCCCATCTCCAAGCACAGAAGTTGATGCTCGAGAGAGGGATGGCGTGGCATTACACAGCCTACGACCGACGTCGAAAGTTTGCAAAGGTAGCCTAATGATTCTCCGTATTGCTGTACCCGATTAAATGTGAAATGAAGTCTCTGTCTTGAATGTTGCATGAGCAGTGGCAGTGGAATGCACGGAGAAAGCGCGTAGGTTTGTGGGCTTTACCAAACCCTGAGAAGCCATGGGAATGGAGGAGGAACAGACGAGAGGGGAGATGACTTCCTCGAATCTGATTCAGACTTCTGCCGTTCCGGGGAAATGCAGCTGGGCAAGTGGTGATGTACAGGGGCTACAATCTACTCATAGCTTTCCGACTGACATAGGGAAGGAAATGGAAGGAAATCCTTTATCATCTGTCGCATGTATGCTAATCTAGTTCCAAAGCGAGAACAGCCTTCGCCAAATCAATCACGTAAGATCGGTGAAGGATCTAGTGTACGAGATTCCGTTTGTTCCGTGGAGTTGTGGAAGGTGTGGCTATGATTAAACTTTGATAATGCCGAAGATGAATCCTTAGAAAATCACAGGGATCCAAAGTCACTCAATGCGTTAAAAAGGACACCATTACATCTCGAAAGCGTGCAAGGTGTCAGTCTAGGAGTTCTTGAAGCGAGGGAAAGATAAACAGTGATCAACAAAACTGCAAGTGAAAGGAAACCTGTTGTCATGTGGAAGTGGAAGGATGACTAATTCTGCTTTTTATAGAGATCTTGCCTTCTTTATTTCTTTTGGTTTCTCATGGGATCAGGATGTTATCTGGGGTAGATGAATTGCATCGGTAATGGCATGCACTGCTCCAAACTTTGATACAAATGTCGGTACCCCGAACAGGATATAGAAAAATCGTCACATAAACCCGGACCTCCATTGATCACAGCTATTACGTCATTTCTCGATGACTCATATGGGCTAAGTACCCCTGAAAATCTTAATGGTTGAAGCACGGGTGGTCTTAGAGACCGAATAGATAGACGACGAAGATCGGTTAAGCCCTTACTAGCCGACAATACCCGTAACCTAATTCCATAGTGAACTTGCTCATTGGATTTTTTTTATGGTCTATTGCCTTAAAAGAAAAATTGAAATACAGCTCAATGGGGTTTTTGATCTAATTACAAGAATTCTAATGGGCCACACTCTAACCAAGCCCAATATCATGCATCGGCCCATGAGACTCTACTCACCACATCATGCAAAGGTGAGCCCAAAACCTTTTCAAACTTTTGTGAGGGCTTATTATCTTAAATATTATAATTTTATATTTTCAAAGTGTATTTAATGATGCTTATTAAGTTTTTTTGGTCGAAATGCTTAATAAGTTCAATAGGGACACTTTTTACCATTTTCATCTTCCAAAATGCGCTCTACATTGCCGCAAGGACCTCGTGCGTGATGTCCGTCAACACTAGACCACTCACGATGGATTAATTCCGAAATTAATTTGCACGTAATAACATGGCCGATACTTAATTAAGACACAAATGAGTGGCGAGATCATTTTTAGAATCGACCTCCACTCCAACCACGAAGAAAAGAAGTGGATCGGTCCTCAAATCATAGAAAGCATGGAACTATTTAACTTAAAAAGCATCAATTTTAGCTCACCTTTAAATTTTGATCCTTTTTTTTTTTGGTCATAAAAAGTATAAACTCCACTTGAAAAAATTGTCTCATAAAAAAGTATTAGCTCTAATTCGAGTTTTAATTTTGGTCCAAACTATTTTTTTATCATAAAAAAAAAAAAAACACGAACTTTCAATCAATACTCAAATTCGCCCCCATCAAATTTTGGCTAGGTGATGCCGAGCATGCGTGGAAGGACGCGTCATATCTTGAAGATATATTATTAGACAAAATCTCAATGAGCGCGAGATTTGGATACCAATTGAAAGTCTGTGCTTTTTTATTAAACAAAAGAGTTTTCAACAAAATTGATATTCAAGCTAAAGTTCGTTTTTTATATGAGATAAAAAAAATAAATTTGAGTTAGAATTACAATTCGAACATTCATACTTTATTACCCCAAAAGAAAAAAAAAGTTTGGACCAGAACGGAAAGTCTATCTAAGGTCTGTGTCTTCCGAGAGAACTGCACTCCGCAACTTGATCACATGAGGTCATTGGGAGCATTTTTATCGCAGAAGAACAGAGGTGATAATGAACAAGCAAGATAATATTTGAGCAGGGTTTTGCAGAGAACATTAGTCAGATTAACCGTTACAATATCACTTCATTTGATGAATTTTAATTGGGCAATGCTATTTAGACAGAATATGATATTCATTGAACTTGGCGATTGTGCCTAATTCAATTACGTGGATAATTTTTTTTGGTCGAAAATTACATTGATAATTTACCAGCACTTTTCTTATGCTTCATTTGAGGCGCAAAACAGCCTCTGTGGGAAATTAGAAGGTGAGACTCAGCCGCCACAGTGCGGGGAGCCGTATGCATTGGTATGCCCTTTTATTGAAGATTGCACGTGGGAAAACATGAACGAGAATCACTTATATATCTTTCATATTTGAACCCGAGCCAGTCTTAGCATATGGAGGACCAGAAAAAGGAAGGATAAATCGATTTCCTAAGCATTTCATGCACGCGAATTTCCGTTCAAAAGAAGCAAAAACTCTCTTTGTAGTGAATCTGAGGATTTTGAACATTCACCAGGTTTTCTTTTACTTGCCGTTTTGTTGATCATTGTTTATCTTTCCCTCCCCATGCTTTCCTCTCTCTTGCATCCTTTTTCTTAGTAGATTTTTCCTTCACGAAATCCCCGACTGGCACCATGCACGCTTTCAGGATGTAATGGTGTGCTTTTTCTTACGCATTGAGTGACTTTGAATCCCTGTGATCTTCTAACGATTTGTTCATTTCCACCTTCATAACCTCGTGGAACAAACAGAAATTCATACATTAGATATTTCATTGATCTCAGATGATCGATTTGGTTAGGCTGTTCTAGCTTTGGCACTAGAGTCGAACTTAGCCTATATACAACAGATGACAAAGCATACTCTTTTCTATATGAATTGGAAAGTTTCCAATAGATTGTAGCCCTTTACTTCAACACATGGCCAGCTACATTTCCCAGGAATGGCAAAAGGTTGGATAATCAGATTTTGGTAAACGTTGTCTCCCCCCTCGTCTATTCTTCCTCCTCCAGTCCCATGGCTTCTCAGGGTTTGGTGATGCCCACAAGCCTATACGCTCTGCCCGTGCGTTCTCCTCCCACTGCTCATGCAACGTTCGAGATACAGAATTCACATCGCATATGATAAGGGTGCAGAAAGGGGAAGAATCATTAGGCTACCTCGGCAAACTCTGCACGCTGGTCGTAGGCTTTGTAATGCCACGCCATCCCTCTCTTGAGCATCAGCTCCTGCGCTTGGAGATGGAGAAGAATGAGGAATGGCAGAGGAAAGAGTGGAACTGAGAGTGGACTGCAAACGCAAAGCGGCTTAACAAACATGCAGAGATGTAACCACTAGAAGCCACTGTTGATATGGTAAACGTGCAACGCTATTCCTGCTCAGTGGGTGGGCTGTGGCTCGTACAGCCTGACCTCCCCCAAAGCATTAAGCTAGGGTTCAGGTTGAGCTGTCTGCCAAAGTCCAACCATGAAGAGACCTTTCGGTTTAGAAAACAAAAATATAGAGATCAATCAGAGCGTAAAGCCGACATTATCCATTAGCCTTTGTTCAAGCATGTGCAGTCGTCATTTTACTGTCTTTCTCCCCCATCTTGACCTGGTTAAACATCCTGAATAACTACTCGTAGGCTGTTGAATATACTTGTCGAAAAGTTGACGCTAGGGAGAAGTCGTGTCTACCTGCACAAAGATGCCATCGCAGTGTACATCTCCTACGCAACGGTCATATCGATCTTTGTTATACACATGAACTCTCAAACACTTTCCTTGAACAATCTTTGCGAGCTCCTCCTTAGCCTCTTTGCCGTACGGCATCCCAGCCTCTGGAGCATCTATCCCCCTGTTTCATAAGGCAACAGTTCTTGCAAGAATAAAGAGAAAAGTTTGCCAATTTGAATGTCTCAAATGCCTAGTTTTTACCTGAGCCGAATTCGATACTTCCGAGCAAGGACTTCCTCATTCTGAACATCTATTAGCCTGCATATAAACAACTATCATCAACCAGTGAATTACTCATGCAGGGATAGAAGAAATCATGACTGTTTATATTGCGATCAGGATAAATTACCGATATCCAGCGGCAATAATACTTTTGTGCAGTTCTTTTGCACGAGCTTTGTCCCCCCAAACTTGGGCTACTGATCTTTCGAGGGCTGCGACCTGCACTTCTTGAGGGACCAAGCACGATTCTCTCGGATCGGAAGTGCTAACGAAAACGTTGATGCCATCCCCATCTACCACGCCTCTTGCACCCACCTGGTAAAAGTTTACTGAAGAGACTCAGAAGATTGTATGACAGCTGCTTTCGTTGTAAACTTCACTATGGGAAGATACATGTTGCTGGTTTTATTCTTCGTATCAATGATATCTTGTCTAGAATACGAAACCGTGTGTTGTATAGATTCAATGATGTTAAAGGTAGCAAATTCCATGTTGCCTCGACAATTGGGGGTCTGTAGGACACTGGAAGGAACTTGTTATAGTTGCGCTAGTGGCTGATGATACCGATGTTACTCTTGTAGCTGCTGGTGCTATGTTGTAGCAGCTCTGCTGCTCTTTTAAGTTTCTCAATGAAGTGCTTGCTCGCATAGCAGGAAAAAAAAAGAAATTCAAAAGATGCTACAGACCAAATACATAGAAAGAGATTGTGCAGTGTTCGAGAAAGTTTTGGGTTCATAACTGGGAGTGTGTGAAGCTCAAACTCCACTCCTTGGGCAGGAGCTGAGACGCCGATGGTCAAGGCGGAGACGCCAAGAGGGCCAAGAGAGTCCGAGTCTCCGGCGGTGCAGGGCTCAAAACCTTGGCCGCATAGGAATCTGAGGGCGTTTCCCATTGCTGGGCTTCAAGCTCTGGTAATTTGAAGTCTGAGGACGATGGAGGAGGACGAAAGAAAGAAGCTCAGAGAGAGAGACAGAGAGAGAGAGATACTTTTTGCAGGGAATAATGAAGCCCAGGGAGGAAAACTGTCGATTGATGAGGTCGACTTTTCTCGATATTTACATAAATTGTCATGAATGTACAATATGATATTTGATCTTTTAATTTATTTAATATTATATTTGAACTTAACTTTACGCAATGTGGTCGCTCAATTTTTAATTTGTCCAATATAATTTTTAATTTTTGATACATATTTAACTTAGTCTCTAAACTATATAAAAATTTAGAGATAATATTGAACATTTTCATATAGTTCAATTTAATTGAACATGTACCAAAAGCCATAAATTACATTGAATAATTTAAAAGTTAGGGATGACATTACACATCAAATTAAAGTTTGAAAATAACATTAAATAAATTAAAAGTTCATGAATGATACAAATTGAGTCAAAATTTATAAATTATATATAACACTTTCCCTTCTCTTTTTCCGGGGAACAAGCAAATTACTTACGAGCTTATGTTAGGAGCATAGAAGGGGAAAAAGAGTAGGGCGAGGGGAAGATAGTGGGCACGTGTCTCGTTCTTATTTGTCGCAGCATGCAATTTACCAACGTGATCCAGCTCCATTATTGGGGAAGATGCTCTTCTTGATTTCTTCAGGTTGAAGGCAAAACAGTCATGGCTTCCTCTACCTTTTGGTTTTTCCCTTTGACGGAATGAAATTGACCGAGGCCTGAATGGGATCATGTTTCGGAGTGCAGTCCCCTCTAAAAGGCGCAAACTTATAGTTCGAGTTTTAATTCTAATCAAAATATTCTTTTTTTATAAAAAAAAAAAAGATTAACTTTGATTTGAATTTCAATTCGACACAAACTTTTTATCTCATTAAAAAGCATCAATTACCATATTCCCTTTAATTGATTAGACTAGAAATCCCATTGAGCCGTGTCCCCTTTTTATACGGTGATGGGTTGTACAAAGATTCCAATGAGCAAGTTCACCATCAAATTTGGTTATAGGTAGTGTCAGCTAGTGAGGGTCTGACTGTTCTTTGTCGTCGATCAGTCTATTCGGTCTCTGAGACCTCCTGGCGCTACGACCCTTAAGTTTTTCGATGTATTGATCCTGTTCAAGTGGTCGAAAAATGATCTAATTAATAGCTGTGATCAATGGAGCTCCGAGTTTATGAGACAACGATCCATGCCCTGTTAGGGCACTGACGTTTGTATAAAAGCTTGAAGCATTTTCGGCATTATCAATCCCTGTGATTTTCCAAGGATTCATTTTCGCCATTATCAATGTTCCATCATAGCTACATCTTCCGCAACCTCATGGAACAAACAGAGCTCCATACATTAGATCCTTCCCTGATATTATATGATGAGTTGGCTAAGGCTGTTCGAGCTTTTTTGCACTAAATTAGCATACATAAAACAGATGATCAAGCATATTCTTCTCTGTATCAATCGGAAAGGTATGAGTAGATTGTAATCCCTGTATATCAACGCCTGCCCAGCTGCGTTCCCCATAATGGCAAGAGGCTGAATCAGATTCAGGCAAAAATCATCTCCCCTCTCGTTTATTCTTCCTCCATTCCCATGGCTCCTCAGGGTTTGGTGAAGCCCACAAACCTACGCGCTTTGCCCGTGCATTCTTCTCCCACTGCTCATGCAACATTCGAGACACAGACTTCATATCACATATAATCGGGTACAGCAATACGGAGAATCAGTAGGCTACCTTTGCAAGCTCCGCACGTTGGTCATAGGCCGTGTAATGCCACGCCATCCCTTTCTTGAGCATCAACTCCTGTGGTTGGAGATGGAAATGAATGAGGAATTGTGCAAGGAATAAGTGGAACGGACTATAGAGTGTGATTACGGAAGTGGCTCAACAAACATGCCGTATGTAATCACTAGCGGCCAAAGTTAATGTGGTAACTCTGCATTTGCTATTCCTGCTCCATGGGTGGGCTTTGGCTTGTCCAGCCTGACATCCCACAGAGCATTAAGCTATGGTTCAGTTCAGCTGTCTGCCCAAGTCCAACCATGAAATGGAGTTGCAGTTTAGAAAACAAAACAGAAGATCGATTGAGTGTAAAGCCGCTTTGATTCATAAGTCTTTGTCCAAGTGTGTTTGGTCATTTAACTCATCTTTCTCGCCTTGGCCTGATTAAATTTTCTGACTGATGACTCGTAGGCCATAGAATATACTTGTCAAAAAGTCGAGGCTCAGGAGAACTTGGGTTTACCTGTACAAAGATGCCGTTGCAATATACATCTCCTACGATCCGGCCGTATCGATCTTCTCCATACACAAGAACTCTCAAACACTTTCCTTGCACAATCTTTACAAGCTCGTCCTTAGCCTCTTTGCCATAAGGCATTGAACTCTCTGGAGCATCTATCCCCCTGTTTCTCGAGGCAATCGTTCTTGGAAGATATAAAGAGAAAAAATTGCCAATTAAAATGTGTCAAATGCCTAGTTTTACCTGAGCCGAATTCGGTACTTCCGAGCAAGGACTTCCTCATTTTGAACATGTATTACCCTGCAGATAGACAGCCATGATTAACCAGTGAATTACTCGTGCAGGGATAGAAGAAATGTGACAGTCAAAGAGTGTGTAACAGACCGATATCCTGCATCCACAATACTTTGGTGCAGTGCATCTGCACGAGTGTAGTCCCTCTGAGCACGGGCTTCTGATCTTTTGAGGGCTGCGATCTGGACTTTTGTGGGACCAAGCATGATTCTCTCGGATCGGAAGTGCTAACGTACACAGAGATGGTGTCCCCATCTGGCACAGCTCTTGCATCCACCTGGTAAAAATTTACTGAAGATATTCAGAAGATTGTATGACAGCTGAATCTCTTGTTAACTTCACTCTGAGCCCAGAGATCATTTCTTCATGGATCGTATGACAGATAAGGAGCTTTGGGCTGATGCTTATAAGAGACTTGGCGTTATTAGATCTGTCCAGATTTGTGATAGTGAGTCCGAATTGGATATCTTGTCTAGAATACAAAATGATGTGTTGTATAGATTCAATGATGTTAAGCTAGCCAAATTGTGTGCTGCCCCAACAATTGGAGGTCTGTAGGACACTGGTAGGAACATTTTATAGTTGTTGTGCTTGTGGCTGATGATACTGATGTTACTCTTGTAGCTAACGGTGCTATGTTGTAGCAGCTCTGCTGCTCTTTTAAGTTCATCAATAGAATGCTTGCTCCCATAGCAGAAAAAGAAGATATCACAAGATGCTACGGGAGCAAATATATAGAAAGAGATTATGGAGTATCGAGTAAGTTTTGGGTTCATAACTGGAAGTGTGTGAAACTCATACACAACTCCTGGAGGCAATGCCACTGGAACTTCGGCTGTCGTCTGAACCAGGGCATGCGTCTGAACCTGGGCATGCGGAAGAGGCAGGCCATAGAATCCCAATAAACCCTACCACATCAGATAAAGTACAACAGCCGAAAATTAGTAGGGGGAAAAAGAAAATCAGTTCCTTCATTCCCCTGAGGTTAATGGGAGTGAAAAGCTAATGAAAAATTCTAGATTTTCACATGTTTTTGTTAATTAACCTCAACATCAGCCTTCCGATGCCCCTTCAGGGTCTGGACAACAAGCCTTGATGCTTCTTCGGGTGTTTTTGGAGCTGGGTTTGATTCTCTCCATGCCCCTAGTAGCTTTCTATACCTTCATTTTCATTGAACAATTGCAGCAACAAAAATTTAAAATTTGAACTTTAGGATTATGAGATCAAGCTAATTTCTCCAGGACGGAGCAGAGTCACATTTCAAGAAACTTAAGTAATGTAACTTGTAAAGTGAATCAATTTACCAATTAGCTTGAGCTTTCCTTGAAGAAGCCACATGGTTGCTTAGCCCCTCCGGAACCTTCAAACGCTCAACAGCGTAAAAAGACAAAAAGAGAAAAAGAAAGAAAGCGAAAAGTTGCACGAATTTCATCTCGCTCCAACCTCAGCCCCCGAAATGACTGCGACCCGTCACCATTATCAGGGAAAAGAACTTGCCTTGGAGGTGATCTCGAAGCTGAGCAGATCCTGGGCGAAGGCCGAGACGCCGACGGTCGCGGCGGAGACGCCGTGAGGGCCGAGAGAGTCGGAGTCTCCCGCAGCGGACGGCTTACAGCATTGGCCGTACAGGAATCTGAGGGCGTTTCCCATTCGTGGGATTCAAGCTCTTCACAGCATGAATTCTGGCAGGCGGCGGTGGAGAAGGACGAAAGAGAGAAGCTTAGAGAGAGAGAGAGAGAGAGAGAGAGAGAGAGATGAATGTTGCAGAGAATAATGGAACTGTGGATTGATGACGTTGACTTTTTCTCTTTCCTGGGGGACACAGAAATTACATACGAGCTTATCATAATAGAGCGCGGAGGGGAGAGGGAAGGGACGAGACCAACGGGAAGAAACTGGACACGTGTCTCGTTCCTATTTGTTGGAAGCATGCGATCTACCAACTTGTTCCCAGCTACATTATATGTCAGAAGATGCTGTTCGTCATTGTTTCGGGTTGAGTGTAAGACAATCACGGCTTTCTTAATTTTTTTTGGCTTTTTCCCCTTTTAATGGTGGAGTGAAATGGAGCGAGAACTCATGTGATCATGTTGCGGAGTGCGGTTCTCTCGGAAGGCACAAACCTTAGATCGACTTCCGTTCTGGTCCAAACACTTTTTTTTTTCATGGTAAAGTATGAACTTTGGTTCGAACTGTAATTCTAGCTCAAATTTATTTTTTTTGTCTCATACAAAAAACGAATTTTAGGGTGGACCTCAATTTTTTCCAAAACTCTTTTCTCTAATAAAAAGGTACAATTTTTCAGTTGGTATCTAATAATATTCTTGAAGATAATGGCACATCCTTCCACGTATGCTTGGCGTTGCCAAACAAATATTTGACAGGCCCAAATTTGGGTATTAATTGACAGTTTGTGTGTGTGTGTGTGTTTTTTTTTTTTTTTTGTGATAAAAAAATTTGGGCTAAAATTGGGATTTCGACGTAAAGTTAGTGCTTTTTTATGAGACAAAAAAAGTTTAGACCAAAATTGAAACTCAAATTAAAGTTGATACTTCTTTATGAGATAATTAGAGTTGATACTTTTCTGTTATACAAAAAGATATTGGACCAAAATTTAGATCCGAGCTAAAATTAATGCTTTTTAAGGAAATTAGGTCAATGTTTTCTATGATTTGAGGACCGATCCACTTCTTTTCTTCATGGTTGGAGTGGAGATCGATTATCGAAATCATCTTATCACCCCTTTGTGTCTTAATTAAGTCACGGTCATGTTACTACGCGCAAATTGATTTTGGATTTATCTGTCGTGAGTAAACTTGGTCCAGTGTCTACATACTTAAAAATATAAAATTAAAATATTTTAGACAACTAACCTTCACAGAAGTTTGAAAAGTTTTTGGGCTCGCCTTTGCATGATGTGGTGCCATGGGCCGATGCATGATATTGGGCCCTGGTTAGAGTGTGGGCCACTAATAGCTAATGATCAATGGAGGTTCGGGATTACGTGACGATTTTTCTGTACCCTGTTCGGGATACCGATATTTGTATCAAAGTTTGGAGCAATGCATGCCATTACCGATGTAATTCATCTACCCCAGATGACATCCGGATCCCATGAGAAACCAAGAGAAAAAAGAAGGCAAGATCTCCATAGAAAGCAGAATTAGCCATCCTTCCACTTCCACACGACAATAGGTTTTCTTTCACTTGCAGTTTTGCTGATCATTGTTCATCTTTTCCTCGCCCTGGTTTTTACTCTTGCATGTTTTTTCTTATCATAATCACCGTTCGAGAAATCCTAGACGGGCACCTCGCACGCTTTCGATATGTAGTGGCGTCCTTTTTGACGCATTGAGTGACTTTGGATCCCTGTGATTTTCCAAGGATTCATTTTCGGCATTATCAATGTTCACGGAACAAACAGAGCTTCATGCATTAGATCCTTCACTGATCTTACGTGATCTATTTGGCTAAGGCCGTTCTAGCTTTGGAACTAGATTAGAATACATACGACAGATGATGAAGCATTTCCTTCTCTATATCAGTAGGAAAGCTGTGAGCCGGCCGCATTTCCCCAGAATGGCAAAAGCCTGGATCAGATTCGAGTGAAGTCATCTCCCCTCTCGCCTATTTTTCCTCCTCCAATCCCATGGCTTCTCAGGGTTTGCTGAAGCCCACAAACCTAAGCGCTTTGCCCGTGCATTCCGCTCCCACTGCTCATGCAACATTCAAGTCACAAGACTTCATTTCACATATAATTGGGTATAGCAATACGAAGAATCAGTAGGCTACCTTTGCAAACTCTGGACGTTGGTCGTAGGCTGTGTAGTGCCACGCCATCCCTTTTTTGAGCATCACCTTCTGTGGGTGGAGATGAAAATGAATGAGGAATTGCACAGGAAAAAGTGGAACTGACAATATAGTGTGATTACGGTAGCGGCTCAACGAACATGCTGGTATGTAATCTCTAGAAGCCATTGCTGATATGGTAAATTTGCAATTGTTATTCCAGCTCAATTGGCGGGCTTTGGCTCATCCAGCCTGACCTCCCCCAAAGCACTAAGCTATTCGGGTTCAGCTGTCTGCCAAAGCCCAACCATGAAGTGACATTTCAGTGTAAAGCCGGTTTGATTCATCAGTCTTTATCCAAGCATGTTCGGTTAGTTAATTCATCTCTCCCTGCCTTGGCCTGGTTAAAGTTCCTGAATAACTACTTGTAGGCTGTTGAAAAATATTTGTCAAAAAGTCGAGGCTAGGGAGAAGTCAGGTCTACCTGCACAAAGATGCCGTTGCAGTATATATCTCCTACGTACCGACCATATTGATCTTCTTCATACACAAGAACTCTCAAACACTTCCCTTGAACAATCTTTGCGAGCTCCTCCTTAGCCTCTTTGCCGTATGGCATGTCACCCTCTGGAGCATCTATCCCCCTGCTTCATAAGGCAATAGTTCTAGGAAGAATACAGAGACGTGTTTGTCAATTGGAATGCGTCAAATGCCTAGTTTTACCTGAGCCTAATTCGGTACTTCCGAGCAAGGACTTCCTCATTCTGAATTTTGATAAACCTGCAGATAGACAACTATGATCAACCAGTGAATTACTCGTGCAGGGAGAGAAGAAATACGACAGATGACGATCGTGACTGTTCATAAGTGATCAGGATAGCACACTGATATCCTGCGTCCACAATACTTTGGCGCAGTGCATCTGCTTGATCGTAGTCCCTCCGAGCACGGGCTTCTGATCTTTCGAGGGCCGCGGTCCGGACTTCTTGAGGGACCAAGCGCGATTCTCTCGGATCGGAAGTGCTAACGAAAACGTTGACGCCGTCCCCATCTACCACACATCTTGCATCCACCTGGTAAAAGTTTACTGAAGATATTCAGAAGATTGTACGACAGCTGTTTTTGCTGTGAAGTTCACTCTGAATCTAGAGATGATTTGTTCGTGGATTGTACATCTAAGGAACTTTGGGCAAATGTTTATGGAAGATGTGCTGGGGTTACATCTTCCCAGATTTAGGATGGCGAGTTCAAATCTGATTTGTCAAAACTTGAAGGGCAAAGCCCTCCCTATCAAAAAATTTCGAGGTAGTCTGGGGCGCCACGAATTATCATACTGGGGTGCCAGGAATAAGACGATACATGTAGGCTGCTGCTCTTTCAAGTTTATCAATGGAAATTGCAGAAAAAAGAGGATATTCAGAAGTTGCTACAGAGCAAATACATAGAAAGAGATCATGGAATGTTGAGAAAGTTTTGGGTTCATAACTGGAATTGTGTGAAGCTCATACTCTACTCCGGCGGCGGACGGCCTACAGCAATGGCCGTATAGGAATCCGAGGGCGTTTCCCATTTCTGGGCTTCAAGCTCTCTGCTGATTTGAAGGCCTGGCGATGATGGAGAAGGACGAAAGAAAGAAGCTCAGAGGGAGAGAGAGGGAGAGGAATTTTGCAGAGAATAATGAAGGCCGAAGGAGGGATCGGATGTGGTGGGAAAACACTGTTGATTGATGATGTTTGACTTTTCTCCTTTTCGGGGGGCAGACGAACTCCTCACGAGCTTGTGTTAAGAGCAAAAATATTAGTAGAAGTGGACACGTGTCTCGTTCTTATTTGTTGGCAGCATACAACGTACCAACGAGGTCCAGCTACATTATTGGGGGAGATGCACTGACTATTTTAGGTCAAGCGTGACGGAATCATGGCTTCCTTAACCTTTTGCTTTTTTCCTCTTTGAATAATGGAGTGGAGTTCTCTTAAAAGACGCAAACTTTAGATCAAGCCTCCATTTTGATCCTAATAATTCTTTTTTATAATGAAGTAGCGACTTTAGTTCAAGTTGTAATTTTAACATAAGAGCGCATTTATTTGAGGGAAAGTATTCTCTATGAATCCATTTTCTAGACTTTTACCCATTCGGTTCGCAAAAATGATTAGTCAACCAAAAATATTTTCCGGTTAAGGAAGATATTTATGTATAAATTAAAAAAGTGAATTCCTAATTTAAGAGGGTGAAACACTTTCCTCCAAGGCTCTCTAATTGCGGAAGGGGGGAGGTTCGAGTTACAGTGTGCGTATTAGCGCGACTTAAATGGAGCATCGTGAGAGGTGAGTCCTCGCACCAGTGCTCCCTAAGGGTTTACGTCAAGCGCTCGCTATGAGGCGGTTCCTCCAGTCTAAAAAAAAAAAACACTTTTCGCCAAGGCCCGAAGAGGGAGGAAGAAGGAAAAAGAAAAAAGGAAAAATATTTAAAAATTCGTTTTTTTTTTTTGGCCTAAGATAAAGTTATGACATTAAAATCATTTTCCAAATGAGATACAAATACCAGAAAATTTTTTGCAATCCCATATTACCAAATAAAAAAAGCTAATTATTTTCCTCAAAAATTATTTCTTAGAAAATATTTTCGAGAATTGTTATGTCTTCCATATATATTTTCAAAAAACAATGTCTTTTTTTCATGAAAAACTCAATAATAAAGAAAAATGCTCTCTACAAAAGTATTCTCAATAAATACAGTTGATTTTCCTTTATTTGGTGATAAATGATTGAAAATGTTTTTAGATATTTGGTTTTTATTAAAAATGATTTCAACCTCATGACTTTATTTAGACAAAAAAAAAATTGAATTTTTAAATCATTTTTATTTTTAAAAAATCCGAATTTTTATTTTTATTTTGTCTTTTCTTTTCCCAAAAGAATCAAATTTTTTATTTTTTTTTTTCTCTTTTTCCTCTATTGTGATTAGCTAACAGTGGCCACAAGCTAGCTTGAGCCAGTTGTCCACATTCATCAATGATGAGGGACTCTCTAGACTTGATGAGAATTCATAATCAAAAGGATCTTGAGAGAATGTTTTATCTCATGGGTCTTGTGATGATGACTGATAACTCTATAAAAATAGAGTTATTTGACCTATTTTAGGTAATAATTAATGCGATATCTATGAGAAAATATTTGGATTTTCTTCTGATTATTTGAATTTTCCTTGTTTATGCAGAATAATGAGATATAGAGAAGATAAGGAAAAGAATGGCAAAAATCAGAAATTCAAATAAAAAAGTAGTGGAAGATGGATATCAAATCAAGGAATCCTTGATTTTTTTCCCCTAATGTTATTTACAAGTGTTGGGAGATAGATATCTTGGATATATCCTATAAATAAGATAACACTGAGAGAGCTTGAGAGCAGCTAGGTTTTTGTTAGATTGTTTTTCATTGTTCTTAGAGTTTTTCAAGTATCTTCAAGAGAAGACAAAAGTAATGACAAAATTCTTGTTTTTTGATTCAAGATGCTGGGTTTGATATATATTTTTATTTCTTCTTCTGCTATGTTCTAATTTTCTTTTGTTAGGGCTACGATGTAGCTTAACCATGATGATGTGAATTTCATGATTTTTATGTTTTACAATTGATTTCATTCATGTAAATTATATATTATTATGCATAATGCTTTTGAGTGACTGTCCACCACTTAAATGATATGATGTGCATATTTGAGATTGAGAAGTGATAATATGCAATTACTCATTATAATATATAACAATGAATTAAACGTGATAGATGTATACCGCGTTAATGAAGGTTGTTCTAGATTATCCTTTTTGAATTCTATTAGAGCAGCGTTAACTAGAAGTTTAGTCTTGAGATAATCCCCTGAATAATCCCAAGATACATCAATGTTATTATTTGGCCAAACTCCTCAAGGACATGTGATTTCTCACAAAAGACTCGACAGATTTCTCTGCACTCTCTTGAATTGGCTCCAATACAACATGAGAGCGTTTTACAAAGCTTGGCAGGAACGTCTTGAGATTTATAGGTCGAAACTCCTACGTCCACTGGGTACCAAGAAACATTGCTATTTGGTTTGACAAGCACCCATGGTTTGTAAAAGAAAATGATCGTGTATAGCTCTAGATTTGGCTCGCATGCCCTTAGTTGTTTTGTGAAGAATGCTTTTAATGCTTCTAAAGATTTAAACCGACAAAGCTTTTTTGCAAAATAGTGGTACTTCCCACAATCATCGATTTCTCTAATTGCTTGGCTAATAATGATTGGCATTTTGGCTCTTAGGAACTAAATGACAATAGTATGACAATTAAATGGTTACCAGTAAATCCATTTGAGTTTTTCCGGAAATTCATCATGTGGAGAATAAGTCAAAGGATGAATAAATGGATAGTACGGATGCATGTCCCTTAATTGAAGACTTACCCCACATATTTTTTGAAGATTTTATCCTGACATTCCCACATAAGGTGTTTGAGATTAGCAAAGAGAGTATTGGACTTGATTAACTCCAGCACTTCAGGAGGATAGGGTTAGGTCGCAAGGCTATGAGTTCAAGGTGAGGTCGTGCCTCGCCAACCAGCTCCTGTAGCATGTATCGTCAAGATTGGAGACCAGCGGAGGAGGGAGAAGGAAAATGTAAAAGGAAAAAAAAAAAGTAAAAAAAAAAATTAAAATATTCAAGAAAAGCAGTATCAAAATGTGTTTTCTATTGACTAGTCATTTTTTACAAACCAAACTGATGAAAGTCTATTAAATCAATTCCTGGAAAACACTTTCCCTCATACAAATGCACCAATAACAGTGTCTAATCAAAGCCACACCTTCACAACCCATGGAACAAACGGAATCTCGTGCATTCGATCCTTCACTGATCTTATGTGATCAATTTGGCTAAGGCCGTTCCAGCTTTAGAACTAGAATAGCATACATAAACATATGATAAAGCATTTCCTTGTCCACATCGGTCGGAAAGCTATAAGTAGATTATAGTCCCTGTACATCACCGCTTGGCCAACTGCATTTCCACAGAACGGCAAGAGGCTGAGCCAGATTCGAGTGAAGTCATCTCCCCTCTCGTTTATTTTTCTTCCTCCAGTTCCATGGCTTCTCAGGGTTTGGTGAAGCCCATAAGCCTACACGCTCTGCCCGTGCATTCTTCTGGCACTGCTCATGCAACATTCAAGAGACAGACTTCAACATCACATATGTTGGAAAATATGACTTCGAATTAATAGAGCAATCAAGTCAGATTTTGAGATGTGATATCACTTTTTTTAAGGATTGATTTGCCCTACAATATTACTAATAGTTACCGGCAAATATCTTCCATAATACAATAAAATCTCAAATGAGAATATTATATAACAATTATAATATTTCTCTAGGATTTCTCTAAGTAACAATCGAAAGGATGGCCGTAGTTTTGAAAAGAAAACTCGAAATGACATATTCATATATAAATTAGTTTTAAAAACATAGACAACTCTTTGTGAAAGATTGCAAAGTGAATATATTCTTTCGGAAGAAGTTGTAAAATAAACAAAGGTGTCCATTTGGAAGAAGTTGAAAAATGAACAAATGCAATCTTTCGAGAATGAGTATCATTTCCAAAAGTTGTCTTGAAAAGACACAAATATAAAAATTCGGAATAATAAAAATAATTTAAAATAATAATTTTTAATTTTAATAAATAAAATTTCAATTTTCATAATTTCCAAAAATTCTTGATAAACGAAAACAAATTTTGAACTAATAAAAGTTAATACGATAATTGTATGGAATAAAATAAAAATGAAAGAAATTAGTACTGATTAAATCGCGAGTATTGTGAGGAATAACCCACTCCCAATCTTTTTTTTCAAACACATTAAAAAACGCTCACACTTATTAATGGGCACATCTCTTCCTAACTTAACTATATGGGACAAGGAGAAACACTCTTTGTTTGTTTGTAAACTGCCAACAACATATAATCGGGAACAGCAATACGAAGAATCAGTAGGCTACCTCTGCAAGGTCTGCACGATTGTCGTACGCTGTGTAATGCCACGCCATCCCTTTCTTGAGCATCAACTCCTGTGGTTGGAGATGAAAGAAAATGAATGACGAATTGTATAGGAAAAAGTGGAACCGACAACAGAGTGCGATTACAGAAGCGGCTCGACAAACATGCTGGTATGCAATCACTAGAAGCCATTGTCGATATTGTAAATTCGCATGTGCTATTCTTTCTCAATGGGTGAGCTTTGGCTCCTCCAGCCTGACCTCCCCCAAAGCATTAAGCTATGGTTCAGTTCGGCTGTCTGCCCAAGTCCAACCATGAAATGAAGTTTCAGTCTAGAAAACAAAAGAGAAGAGAACGATTGAGCGTAAAGCCAGTTTGATTCATCAGTCTTTGTCCAAGCATGTTTGGTCATTTAACTCGTCTTTCTGGCCTTGGCCTGATTAAATTTCCTGACTGATGACTCATAGGCCGTCGAATATACTCGTCAAAAAGTCAAGGCTAGGGAGAACTCGGGTTTACCTGAACAAAGTCGCCATTGCAGTATATATCTCCCACGCTCCGGCCATATTGATCTTCCCCATACACGAGAACTCTCAAACACTTTCCTTCAACGATCTTTGTGAGCTCGTCCTTAGCCTCTTTACCGTATGGCATCGGACCCTCTGGAGCATCTATCCCCCTGTTTCGTAAGGCAATTGTTTTTGGAAGAATAAAGAGAAAAAATTGCCAATTGGAATGCATCAAATACCTAGTTTTACCTGAGCCGAATTCGGTACTTCCGAGCAAGGACTTCCTCATTCTGAACATTTATTACCCTGCAGATAGACAACTATGATCAACCAGTGAACTACTCGTGCAGGGATAGAAGAATTGTGACAGATGATGAACGTGACTGTTCATAAGAGATCAGGATAACACACCGATATCCTGCGTCCACAATACTTTTGTGCAATGCATCTGCACGAGCGTAGTCCCTCTGATCACGGGCTTCTGATCTTTCAAGGGCTGCAATCTCGACTTCTTGTGGGATCAAGCATGATTCTCTTGGATCGGAAGTGCTAACATACACGGTGATGCCGTCCCCATCTGTCACACATCTTGCACCAACCTGGCAAAAGTTTGACCGAAGATATTCAGAAGATTGTATGACAGATGTTTTCTTTGTAAACTTCACTTCGATTCTAGAGACCATTTGTTCATGAATCGTATGAAAGCTAAGATACTTTGGGCTGATGCTTATAGGAGACGCGGTGTTATTAGATCTGTCCAGAGTTGGGATAGTGAGTTGGAATTGGATATCTTGTCTAGAATGCAAAATGATGTGTAGTATAGATTCAGTGACGTTAAGCTAGCAAATTTTGTGTTGCCTCGATACTTGGAGGTCTGTAGGAACTGTAACTTGTTATAGTTGCTGTACTTGCAGCTGATGATTCTGATGTTACACTTGTAGCTGCTGTTGCCATGTAGTAGCAGCTCTGCAGCTGCTTTAAGTTAATCAATGAAATGTATGCTTACATAGCAAAACAGTTGAAGAAATTCAGAAGATGCTACAGAGTTAAAATATACAAAGAGACAATGGAGTGTCGAGGAAGTTTTGGGTTCATAACTGGAAGTGTGTGAAGCTCCACCACTCCTTGAGGCAATGCCACTGGACCTTCGGCTGTGGTCTCAACCGGGGTGGGAGCAAGAGGCAGGCCATAGAATTTCAACAAACCCTGTCGCATCAGATGAAAGTGCAACAGCCAAAAATTAGATGAGGTAATAAACAATCAGCTCCTTAATTCCCCTGAGGATAATGGGCGCGAAACACTAATGAAAAAATCTAAGATTTTCACTCATCTTTGGTTGATTTACCTCAACATCAGCCTTCGGGTGTTTCTTCAGGGTTTGGAGAACGAGCCTTGATGCTTCTTCAGGTGTTTTTGGAGGTGGATTTGATGCTCTCCATGCCACTAGTAGCTTTTGATAACTTCGTTTTCATCAAACGATGGCAGCAACAAAAAGAAACATTTGAACTCAAGATCATGAAAACAAAGCGAATTTCTTCAGGACAGAGCGGAATCCCATTTCAAGAAACGTAAGAACTGTAACTGTAAAGTGAATCGATTTACCAACTAGCTTGAGCTTTCTTTTCAGAAACCACATGGTTGCTTAGCCCTTCAGGAACCTTCAGACACTCTCAAACAGTATAAGAAGAGAATAAAAAGAAGAGGAGAAAAGAGCTGCGCGGACTTTCCTCTTACTCCCATCGCAAGCCCGAAATGAGAGTGACCGGCCAGTCATCATGATCAGGGAAAAGAGCTTGCCTGGCGGGTGATTTCGAAGTTGAACAGGTCTTGCGCGAGAGCCGAGACACCGACGGTCGCGGCGGAGACGCCGTGGAGGCCGAGAGAGTCGGAGTCGGGAGAGTCGGTGTCGCCCAAGACGGACGGATGCCAACAAAAGCCGTACACGAATTTGATGGCCTTATTCAAAAGATTCATCTCCGATAGCTTGAAGAGCGTCGCCGATGGAGAAGGAAGGAAAAAAGCAAGAAAGAAGGTGGCGAAGACTAGGAGCAGAGAGTGAACCTTTTGCAGAGCATGACAAAGCCAAAGTAGGAGTTGGATTCGGAAGAAGAGCCGTTGATCGATCGGGGGCCGGTCATACCAACTCATCGTACTCCGGCTCAATCAGGAAGCGACACGTGGCTTGTTGACGTTGACTTCCTGCTTGGAGGGGGAGACGGATGAGGGAAAGCGGACACGTGTCTTATTCTTGTTTGTTGAGAGTGACAAAAATTTTAACCCGGTCCGGCTTGACCATGGTGAAGGTGCTGTTCGATGACGTTTTATCTTATCAGGTTGAGTGTAACACGATCATGCCTTCCTCAATTTTGTTCTTTATTTTTTATTATCCCTTTAATGGCGGAGCGAAATTGAATGAGACATCGTACAAACATGTTCCCGTGATTTGAGGGCCGATCCTCGACCCGTTTTCTCTTTCTTCACGGTTAGAAGTGGACATACCCACTTATGTCTTAATTAAGTCTCGACATCGTTCATACATGCGTATTTGCTTTGGGTCTAATCTACTTTGAGTAAGTTTGGTTTGGTATGGATTGCTAAAGAGCGTGTTTTTAAAGAGGAAAATGTTAAATAGTTTATGGGATCTTATATTTTATCTTGTTCTAAGGATAAAGACCCACACTTTCCATTTTAATTCTAAAACTAAACAAAATGATAATAGAGAATCTTGTGGGCAGACCTCAATCCATAATCAAATGAAACGAGTTCATAATTGGAAATGGGAAAAGATTATTGTATTAAATGAACTTCAATATCAATGATTAGATAATAACTTATCATTATGTCGAGTAGGAGAATCCAATAGCCCATTCCTCCCATAAATTACCATATTCCATGTTTTTATGGAGAGAGAGACCGTATAAAGATCTCGAATCGCTATCAAATTAAGTTACGAGCATTATGGCTAGGGGGGTCCCAGCCTCTTTTCACCGTCGGTCCATTCGATCCTACGATCATTAAGCTTGTCCGTGAACTTAGTCCTCAAGAAAGCCCAAAAAACAAAAAAAAAAAAACTTAGTCCTCAAGAAATGAGCTAACGAGTGGGATCAATAAAGGTCATTTGCGCCCAATGTCCTGCCAGATTCATCCCTTTTAAGGCACGTGTCCTTTTCCATGGGTGTTTCGGCACTGGCTTTGCGGTGCCATTCGTCTTCCCTCCAATGTTTGGCTGGTGGGCCCCAAAAAAAGAAAAGTTTCAAACCTCAACAAAAGAGAACAGTAGAAGCTTCGACCTTTTAAGAGAGAGACTGAGAGCTTTCCGGGAGAGAGGAAAAAGGAAAGAGGGAGAGAAAGAAAAGAAAGGACAGAGAAGAAAGGGGGAAAGGGGAAAATTTTTGCGTGCTCACAATCCGGACAATTCATCAAGCCGATTCAACATTTTATGGAAATGCCTGGCAAGTGCTCGCGTCTCGCATTCATTTAATCGGAGTAATTTTGGACTTAGAGCTTAAAATTTGGAATTATATAAGTTTTGAATCGTAAAGTCTGATTTTTAAGTTGTTGAGTTGCGTATATATATGTGTGTGTATATATATACATATAAATGATGGTTGAGGGTGTTATGGAACCATAGGATTTTACAGAACTTAATTTGATCTTACAGTTTGCTTGAAACAAAATTTTGAAATTTTTCGCGTGGGATGTACAATGCACATCCAGCTGCTTCAAGGCTATTTTTTGTTGATTTTCAGCTTGATTTTGGGTTGGCTAAATAGGGTTTCTTGTAGTATGTTGAAAGGGCTTTTTGTTGATTATAATTCCAATTGAAATGAGATTCGGTGGAAAGAGTTATAACATGACAAAATTTCGCACTCAAGCTCCGCGATATGGACGGCTTTGAGTAATCGTTTTGAGTGAGCGATTTGTTAGGGTGTGGGAGTTGTTTTATAAGCGTTTAAACTTAGTTTAGTCAAGTCATAGTTAAGGTAATGTTTTACTCAATTTTAACGTTATTTCTCGCTTATTTAATAAGATTGCGAGTTTGACGGTTTGAGTAATTTTTATCATTTGAGCATGAGTATTCCCATGTGAGTGATGCTATTTCTTTTTTGAATTTACAAACTCATATTTTTGAAAATGAAAAGTATGAGGTATATTATGTGCAAATCGTGATTTGGCTAAAAGGCAAAAGTAATGGATCAAGCATTTAGTACTTTTTATTCATTTGAGAATGGTTCAAGGAACATGTTATGGAAGGTGTTGTGAAAGTTTAAATGTGTGTATTACAATGAGAATTGATTTATGGAATGGATTCTTTGATGATTTGGAAAACATTCAATGAGAAAAACATTTCAAAATGTTACTAGTTTATGAAATGAATTCTGTAATAGTGTGAGAAATATATTCTGTCTAACGAACGGAGTTGGGAAAGAGGATATAGTTTGGGTTTGCGAAACCTTTTTGAGAAGGAATTGTGTTGACTTGAGTATGGTTTATGAAAGGTGATTTAATTGATATGTGAAATCGATTTATGTTGTGGATTCTAAATTGATTTTGTGGAGATACTTGATTTATAAAAGTTATGATTTGGTTTGTGAAGTCAATTGTGATATAGATCGATAAAAGGTCAATTATTTATATGTATGTATATATACGGTGGGTTGACCAACCCTAAAGTTTCAAGATCGAAGACTAACCCGCACAGTACAGGATTTGAGGGTTGTAGGACTGGAGATTGACCCAATCTCCCTTGGAACTAGACCAGGACCGGTTGGTCCTAGGTTGACCTTGAACTATTGCTCACCCCTAGTGAGGGCGAGTATAGTAGAATAGGTAGAAGTCGTAGCCTGTGTTGAGGGCAATCTCATTGGGATTTGGGCGAGGGTTGCCAAGTGTAGTTAAAAAAAAAAAAAAAAAAAACTAAATAAAAATTTTGATTTTCTTTTTTTAAAATTGTCTATATCAACGCCAACTAATAGAGATTTCTGGCTAAAATTGATCGAATGGACTTAATTGGTAAAACGTAAAAAAAAAAAAAGAAGATTTTTTTAAATATGAAAAAATTTAAGACTTTTTGGACAATTTGCCCCCTAAAACTGCAACTAGGCTGAGCGAGTTGCAGAAAATTGAAGCTTTGAGTGGCTGAGTAAAGACAGAGGTTAGTGGAGGTTAATAAGGATGATAACGAAAGGGTTCATTGGCATGCACAAAGTTCGGATCGTCCTTTCGTAGAGGAGAAGTTGGAGATTGGAAGAACGATCTGACTCCGGAAATGGCGGAAAGCCTCCATAAGATTATGCCTGCGTCTCTTGATCGTAGAGTTCATCCTCATCGTTACAAATGAAAAAGACTGAAGCAAGTGTCCTAGCGCGTTCTAGGGATACGGATGGAGGGGAGATAGATGACGACGCGGACGCAAGTACGTTAATATCAACATGTTTAGTAGGAAAAAAACTGTGGATTGATGACGTTGACTTTTTCCTTTTTTCGGGGGACAGGGAAATTACTTTACGAGCTTGTATCGTGTTAATTAAGAGCGTGGGAAAGAAGAAGAGAGACAAATGAGAAGAAAGTGGACACGTGCCTCGTTCTTATCTGTTGACGGCACGCAATTTACCGACATGATCCAGCCACGGGAAGATGCTCTTACGTGACTTTTTGGGCTGAGCGTAACGCAAACGTGGCTTCCTTGACTTTTTGCTCTTCTCCCCTTTGACGAGGGAGTGAAATTGCACTGAGTGGAGTTCTCTTAAAAGACGCAAACTTTTGATCGAGTCTCCATTTTGATCCAGATAATTTTTTTTTATTAATAAAATATCAACTTTGATTCGAGTTGCAATTCTGACTTAGGATGCATTTATTTTGCAAAATACTTAATTATAAAGGAAAAATCATTTCTCTAGAAAATATTTTTCAGGAATATGATTAATATTCATTTGTTTGGTGATATATGATCGAAAAAGTTTTTACTTGTTTGGAAAAATCATTTTAATCTTATGACTTTATCATAGACAAAAAAGAATCTAATTTTTAAAAATACATTTAAAAAATTAGAATTTTTAATTATTTTTCCTTTTCCTTTTCTTTTTAAAAATTCAAATTTTAAATTAATTTTAAATGTCTCTTTTTTCTTTTCTTTTTCTATTTATTTTTTCTTTTATTTCATTTTCTTTTTCCTCCTTTCCTCCACCATCGGTCATGGGCAAGTTTGAGCTTGTCGGCCTCAAGTGACCTTAAGCTTCACCATGTCTGGGGAGCTTGAGGGCCAAGTCACGAGGTGGCGAGGTCGAGGCGTGAGCTCACCGGACATGACAAAGTTGAGCCTTGTCAACTAGTGCCTGTAGCTTGTTGCCTGTCATTGTTGAGGCCAATGACTAGCGAAGGAGGAAGAAGGAAAAATAAAATATTAAAAAATTGAGATGAACAATTTCGGAAAGTGTTTTCATCTCTTTAGATTTAAAAATCCACTTTCCTAAATTTATGTATGAAAGTATTTTCGTTTGACTAATCATATTCCATGAATCAAACTGGAGAAAATCCAAAAAATTAATTCCCAGAAAACACTTTCCCCAAACAAACGCACCCTATCTTCTAGAAAAAAGAAAAAGAAAAGAGAAACAAATTTTAGCTTGGCTCTCAATTGTGGCCTAAATATTTTTTTCTATAGTAAAAGTGCTCAAACTTTTAATTGAACCAGTCGCAATTTATTAATTGAGGGATCAAATTTCCCTATCTTCCGTGGTGGACAAGATCCAAGAATAGAAATTCAAATTGAAGTCCACTAACTAAAATGGAGGATGAGCTAAAAACCCAGCTACACAAGGAATGATTCAATTAGAAATGGGATTATCGAGCACGACAAAACAGGGAATCTAATTCCGAGATGCATGTGAAGCTCGCAACCCAATTCGACACCTCACGAAACGCCTATTACTGAGCAAAAGTGCAGAGGCTTATAGAATTAATTCACCGATAGATGAGGACAACCAAAGCACTGGATATTACCTTGATGAGATGAAAAAAAACAGAGCAAGAGAGGAGGCGAGAGTCGAGAGTCGAGATGAGATCGCAAGAGGGAGGTGTCGAGCTCAAGCGAGAGGGACACGGCTCAGGTGAGAGGGGGAGAGAGCGACTTACCGATTAGGGTTTGCGATTGTTAAAGAGGCGTGAGAGCCGAGAGGGAAGAGCGAGTGTGAGAGGCGTGACCACATGAGAGGGAATAGAGAAAGTGATTAGTTTTACAATCACTGCTGTTCGTTAAAAATTTTAAGGAAAAAAATCATTTTGGTCAAGGCGATCTGGATGAGTGGTTCTATCCTTGGAACCGAGAACCAAATCAAGAATCATCATTTCAATTTTATGGAAATGGGAACTAGACCGACGCTCTCGAGAACCGGCCAGTTGGCCAATTCGGTCCAATCTGAGTGGTTCCTGGTGGTCACTGTCAGAAGTTGAAGGCAAGCAAGAATCAGACAGAGAAGAAGAGAAGAGTCGAAAGTTTTCTGGAGGAATATTTTCTTGTATTCGAGATGTAATCAATGTACATAACTTTGCAGTTTATAATACAGAATGTATAAACTAAGAAAGACAATGTAATATTTTACAAATCAATCTAATATTTAATTGATCAGAATATGGATCAATTAATTCCCAATATATACAGAGAATAATCTACATATCTTCCAACACTCCCCCTCAAGCTGATGGCTTGTAGATGTCTAAGACGCCTAGCTTGCTCAGTAGATATGCATGTTGTTTTTGACATAGGGCTTTTGGTAAACACATCTGCAGGTTGTTCAACAGTTCCAATCCCTTTTGTCTCGATTGTCCCTTCTTGAATCTTCTCCCGAGTGAAATGACAATCCACTTCTATGTGCTTAGTGCTTTTGTGCATTACAGGATTTGCTACAAGTTTCAGAGCCGATTCATTGTCACAGAATAATCTCGTCGGCCCTTTTAGCTGTATTCCAAGATCACCAAGCAATCCTCGTATCCACACAATTTCACACGTGGTCTTTGCCATGGCCCGATATTCCGCTTCAGCTGATGATAGAGAGACTGTCGCTTGCTTCTTAGTTTTCCATGAAAGAAGAGAATCTCCCAACTTAATGTAAAAACCAGTTATAGATCTTCGACTCATAGGACACGTTGCATAGTCTGCATCGCAATATGCTGTCATTTCCATGTTGCATCTTCTAGATAGAAGTATCCCGAGTCCTGGACATCCCTTCAAATACTTCACCACCTTTAAAGTGGCATTCATATGGGATTCCTTCGGTTTGTGCATAAATTGACTGAGATTTTGCACTGCATATGATATATCAGGCCTAGTCATGGTCAGATAAATAAGCTTTCCAACAAGCTTTTGATAACTCGTCGGATCCTGTAATATAGGATCATCCTGAGAAGTTCCTCCAGTGTGATCTGCTGTAGTTAACCTGATATTATGCTCAATTGGAATGACAACTGGCTTGCATCCTGATAAACTAGCCTCTGATATAATTTCCAATACAAACTTCCTTTGGCTGAGGGAAATTCCTTTATGAGATCGAGCGATCTCAATCCTAAGAAAATATTTTGGTGCTCCCAGATCTTTTATATGAAATGTAGTGTGCAAATATTTCTTCAGGCTCTTTATTGCAACTTCATCATTTCCCATGATAAGAATGTCTTCTACATAGATCATCAAGTAAATGGATGACGTACCTCTGGTCCATGTAAATAAGGCATAATCATACTTGGATTGTTTGAAGTTTGCACTGATAAGAGCATTAGCAAATTTAGCATACCACTGTTTGGAAGCTTGTTTCAGCCCATAAAGGGATTTGCAGAGACGACATACTCTATTCTCCCCTGTCTCCGTAAGCCCTGAGGAATATCCATGTAAATTTCTTCATCTAGATCACCATGAAGAAATGCGTTATGAACGTCCATTTGGTGTAACGGCCAATCATGGATGGCTGCAACTGATAAGAATGAGCGGACAGTGACATCTTTAGCAATAGGGGAGAAAGTTTCGTGATAATCGAAACCTTCTCGTTGTGTATATCCCTTCGCCACTAATCGAGCTTTGTATCGTTCAATTGATCCATCAGCTCTATGCTTAACTTTATATACCCATTTACATCCTATGGACTTCCTATTTGTGGGCAAAGAAACTATCTCCCAAGTGTGGTTATCAGTCAAGGCTTGTAATTCTGCTTCCATGGCCTTTTGCCAACGTGGGTCGTTGTATGACTCATCATAACTAGATGGTTCTTTTTCATCTGATATACGACTAATGCAACATCTATGCTCTGACGAAAGTTGATCAAAAGAGACATAAGAGGATGTTGGATAGTGAATACCTGGTCCATTGAAGGTAGGGGTGAGCGGTTCCAGGTTCCGGTTCGGTTCCGTCTGGAACCTGGAACCTACCATCGGGTACAGGTTCCTCATTTTTTGGAACCTGGAACCTACCCGTCAAAATCAAGAACCTGGAACCTACCCTGTCACAGGTTCCAGGTTCCAACAGGGTTTTTTTTTTTTTTTTTTTTCTTTTTCAAATTTGAACTATAATGAAGAAGGAAAGAGACAAACCAAAGCTTCTATGTCAGCTCAACCCAAGATCAGAAAAATGATGGCAACTTAGTAACTTTTGTTGTGACAAACACAAGAAAATCACTAATGCAAGCAACAAACTTGGACCAAGCATGAGTTCCTTAAAGAGTCAAGATATCCACATACAGGCATAGACAAGCTGATAAGAAGTGGATATGCATGATAGTCCTAAACAGCTAAGAATCATTCAAGCAGGCATGTTTAGAAGCTTCAAAGTACATAAGTCTTACATCAATAGTTGGTGTACCACCATGCTTAACAATTGTAAGCTTCCTGTGGAATGAGTTCCCATGCATCTTCACTAGGAAAAAAAAAATCAATCAAAATTCTAGGACAGCAAAAACTCAGATGTATAATGATTACAATTACTTACAGCAGATTTTGCGGAGTCCCATCAGAAGAAGCGCGTGAAGAAAGGTGGTTCACTTCCTTCCATGATGACATATATTGGAGCTTCACGAGATAGTTTCTCAAGAAGAAAGTCATGCTCAAGAAATTTCAGCAAATCATAAAGTTCGTGTTCATCATCTGTTTACTTAACGGTAATTTTGCTACTGCGATGAGGTCAGATCTAAGAAAAGAGTCTCAGTCAGACTAAACTGATACCCATTGGAAGATAGCCACATCAAAATGGTAAACAAACATGGTTGAGAAATGCTCACGAGACCTGAGAAATCATGAAAATAAAAATGAGAATAGTCAAACAACATACTAAATGGTTAAGAAATCCAGCAATGGAGATTAGGCAAGTCTTGAGTGCTCCATGAGCAAACTGAATTTTCATGTTGTTAGACTACCAAAGTTCGCAAGCCCATAAAAATTGTTCCCACATATAAAGCTCTGGAGGAAATATGTTAGGGTGATCTGTAAAAGTTTTCTTAATATGGACTACATTAATTGATATTGTAATTTACCGTTTAACGTTTACCGTTTTATGGGGATTGGTCTAAGGTGAGATAGAAGGTTTCTTAATTAGTCTAATATGAGCTGGCTAGTGTGGGCCGAGTTGAGCCTGGCCCGTAATGAGGGGGCCTAGCTGGAAACTCTATAAATAGCGCTAAGTCTCTCCTCTAACCCTAATTCTCACATGTATCCTCACCTAAGGGGCGTTTACCTAACGCTAAACGTGAGGGGGGCCGCCTCATTGAGCCAGTGATACGGAGGGCAATAGAGGAGAATGACTTGCGCGTGGAACATTGTGTTTCCGATTCCGCTTCCGCTTCCGCTTCAAGATCGATGGATTCCAAAACAGGTGCGTTAATTTTTCTGCTTAATTATGCATGTTCTTGTTCTGGTTATGGAGATCTTGGGGTTGCGCAATTTGCGTCTAACACGTGGTATCAGAGCCTCCATAACCCTAGAACTTGAACGCATTGAATTTTGCCCTAATTTGTGATTTTCGAGATTTTTTGTTCAATAAAAATAAAATTAAATCACATATACGGATTGGGCTCGATGAGGCGAGGAAAACCGTGGGTGGCGCGTCGCCGGGGGAGGCCCCACGCGCCCCCACGTGCGGCCATGCACCGCCGGGCGTCGAAGACGCGCGCCCACGCGCGTTCACGCGCCCTCACGCACTCCCACGCGCGGCCACGCACCGCCGGGTGTCGAAGACGCGCGCCCACGCGCGTTCACGCGCTCCCACAAGTGGGCGCTGCTCGCGGGTGCGGTGCACGCGGACACTAACATCAGCGACCCGGATTCAATCCGACCCGCTGACGTCAGCAATGGGACCCGACCCGACCCGGATGGCGACTAACCCGACTCGGGACCCGACCGACCCGTTGACCCGACCCGACCCGGTCAACCGTTGACCGGACCAGTCAACCGGTCGGATCGGGCGGCTGGACCAGGAAGGTCGGACCACCACCGGTCGGACCAGTTTGACTGGCCCTTTGACGACCCGCGCGTGGGCTCCACGCGCCGCGCACTCAGGAGCCGCGTGCGGGCGCGTGGGGTCTCTGATCGGCGCGTGGCTGGTGGCATTCGACTCGTATGATGATTTTCTATGTCGTGGTATGTTTATATTAATTTTTTGATGATTTTATGGATGTTAAAATACATACAAAGCCCTAAATACGCGTATTTTTAGTGTATTTTTGCGTATTTTTCTTGTATTTTTCTGTGATTTTCGAAATACAGTCTTTGGGTTACTGGTATGTTATAACATGAATTTTATGAGTGTTATTCATCAATAATTTACAATAAAGTTTATTTTTTATTAATGAACAAAGTAATGTAATTAGCATAATATGTGATTTTGGTGATATGCTTTGCCCTATCACTAAAGCTAAAATCACATGTATATGGTGTATGTGAGGAGTAAAATTTATATCCCTGGTATGAGAGAGTTTCAAGGAGTCAATTGAGTAGTGACCGCCAAAGTGGTACGCTTGATTGGGTTTGAGAAATTTCGGTCTCGTATATTGATTGTGATGTCTCCTGCTCTAATGTATAGTCATACTCCCAAAGGGGGTGATTATATATTAGTTCATGGAGGGATACATGATTATGTGGTGGAAGAGTGACTGATCCTAGTGGTTCGTCTGCCCAAAGGTGATGAATTCACGAAGATTGGAATATATTCTCATAACCGCTATCATGTGGGGAGTGTACAATTGCATGTCATGTATTCTGCCCAAAGGTGATTTTATGATTACGCATGTAACTCTCTGGATGTGTACTTGTTTGTCAAGTTACACGATGCTTACATGATGCTAATTATATACATTGCTTGTTTTTCAGTCATCTTTTATGTAATTAATAATTCCACTATTATTGAGGTTTTTACTGCTTCAAATTTTAAGTTGTGGACATATGATTTGTTGCTTGAGAATGCAATAAAATTTGCTTATTGTCCATGAAGCGTTCCATTCTGGAACACTAGAAAAGAGGTTTGTTTGCGAACTGCACTGCTATAAGATGATGGAAGCCTTAGTTGCTTGAAATTATGTCTTGTTTGATATTGAAGTTAGGACATATCTGCAAAGATTGTGTTTAAGTCCTAATGATATATACATCTCATATAAGGATGAAAAAGTTGTTTCCAAAATTTTTCTATTTACTCTTAACGGTTATATAAAGACTTCTATAGATTATTGTGGAAGTAAAAATGACCGAGATAAAGAATAAATTGGTTAAAATTAGTCTTGAAGGTTGTCAGACCTAATAGCAGCGGTAAGTATTTTGGCAAGTATGACAATACTGAATTGCTTAAAGGGTCATTTGTCAAATACTTGGTATATTATGGGTGGTAATTTAATTACTATGCCTAAAATTCCTGACAAAAAGATTTGCCAAAATGCATAATTGCACCATAATTAACATGGTGATGAGTAAGACTAATTTATCGGTCTACTGTGGGTTGATATTTTGAAAGCAATTTTTTCACATACAAAACGTATTTCTTATCAAAGTTGTTTCATAAACTTCTTTTGAGTTATGGACTGGACGTAAATTGATTGAATCATATTAAATTTAGAGGTATCATACAGAATGAGGATATCTAATCCAATATTAAGTATGTTGGAATTTAGATCCACTCGATATTATTTTGTATCTTATCCAGATTGTTAAAGGGGTATTGATCTTATGATCCTGAAGAAGATACAAGAATTATGGAATCGCATACTCTAAAATTTCTTAAGATCGACGTAATTGTAGAGGATAGCTGCTCTCAAACTATTAAAGATAATAGTATGATGGGGGTTACTGTGTTTTTGTCTTTACCTATACAAATAATTATGGAATCTCCTGTACCATAGACTAAACTTGTTGAGGTTTAAGGTACTATTCTTGATATAGTTTATAATGAAATTTCTTAAACCTCTCAAGTGCAAAATGAAGTGATTGCAGCTTTATTAAGGAGATTTGTTAGGGAAAGACGTTCAGTTATGCCATCAGACTATATAGTATATTTGTAAGAGCATGATTACAATATCCATTACATGGTTGTTTTAGCAACTTATATAAATGTCGTTTCTTATTCTTAATTAAGTATGTGATTAAACACCATAAAAAAAAAGGATAATAATATTTTTACTCTGAAAGAGGGGTGGATAGTTAGTGAAGAAATAATTATTTCTTTATAGATTCTTTCAGAGTGAACATGTCATTGATAGTTTATTTTTTATATGGAGTTACGTCAAAGAGATACAAAATCTATATAAGTGCAACTGGAGAATTTTGCAGCAGATTTAAGTAAACTTGTGTATAGACTGAAAAGTCTTAATTCATGGTCTTAAGCAAGTTTCTAGACAATATTATTAAAGTTTCATAGTGTTGTTATTTTGTTCAATTAAGAACAAAGTAATTCAGTATATTGCAAGGTCAGTGGGAGGAAATTTATTTTTCTCATACACTATGTACACTATGTACATGATATTTTGTTTACAAGTAATGACCTTGAGGCATCTTTTATCCTTTGTACTAAGGTCTGTAAGGATTGTTTTTTGCCATATTATATTGGATTTTCTCGGAGGACATTCGCTGATTGTATATTGGAAATATTCAATATACATTATTGCAAGCTAGGAATTGCTCCTGTTGTTAAGAGTGATGGACTGAATCTATCACATTGTCCTTATTTAGATATTGAGAAAATCTAATTAAAAGATGTACCTTGTGTCAGTGCACTTAAAAGTATAATATATGCTTGAATTTGCACTAGACTAAATATCGTCTTTATGACGGGACTTCTAGGCAGACATTAATCAAATCGCTTTTGGTCCCAAATCTTTGGGGTTGCTTTTTCCAATAAACGTTGGTTTACCATTTCCGAAGGAACTGGAGTTACATCTCTTTTCCATTTCCATTCAAGAGGTTGCTGCCAAGAAGGTTTTAAGGTACTTAAAGAGGACATGAGATTATATGTTAATATGTGGATATGTTCAATTCTTGCAGCTAGTAAGATATTTAGATGTAAACTTTGTTGGCTATTAGGATGATATAATATCAATAACGAAATACATATTTATGTTGGCAGGAAGTGCAGTAAATAAAGTTCTATGTCATCTTTTATTATGAAAGCAGTGTTAGTAACATTCTTTTAGGCTGTTACTTGGGCTATTAGGCTCCGGAACCTCATGAAGGAGTTGACCGTTTTAAACTTTATGGATAGACCTATATGGTTGTATTGAGATAACAAATTTGTAGTATTATTTATTTACTACAAAGGTCTCAAGGGGTCTAATTATATGGTGGTCAAAGCTTTTGACCAAAAGGAAACGGTACAGAAATGTGACGTTTTAATATAACATATTTCCACAGATGATATGGTTGAAGATCCACTAACTAAAGATTTACGCCCATGTGTATTTTAAGCGACATGTCATTAGCATGGGCCTAGGAGCATCATTAGATGCTGTTGTTTAGTGGGAGCTATTTTGGCTTTACTCTGATAAAGATTTCATCTGTGTTCGTTACATTTGTAACGGTTTGATATGTATCAACTTTCGCATTCAATAAAGTATTTTTGAATGTGTTGTTATTATGTTGAATACATATTGATAAAGTCTCAAGGTATTATATAAACCTTGAGTGAAGGCTAGGGGCATCCGGTTATTAGCCTTGTCCATATGTCTTGTTATACATAAAGAAATGTTAACCGTAAGGACAAGACATATGTGGGTTCATGAAATCATAAATGCATTCTCTAGTGGTACAAGTTTTTTGTGACACTTAACGTAAGAGAATGGACATTCTCTAGTGGCACAAGTTTTTGTGATGCTTAAGGTAAGAGAATGGTGACTGACAAATGAGATCTCTCTATGAGAGATGTTATCCATTTGACACACTACCATATTGGATCCATATCAATAGAGTTGAGAACAATCGTGACCATGGAAGGCTCTGTGTGTATACATGCAGTTACCGCCATGATTCGGTGTTTGAGACTTTATGGGATATGATTGACTATTAAGAATTATCTCTAGACCAATGTGCGCACATACAATACGATTTCAATTAATATAGTCCAAGTGGGAGAATGTAAAAGTTTTCTTAATATGGACTATATTAATTGATATTGTAATTTACCGTTTAATGTTTACCGTTTTACGGGGATTGGTCTAAGGTGAGATAGAAGGTTTCTTAATTAGTCTAATATGGGCTGGCTAGTGTGGGCCGAGTTGAGCCTGGCCCGTAATGAGGGGGCATAGCTGGAAACTCTATAAATAGCGCTAAGTCTCTCCTCTAACCCTAATTCTCACATGTATCCTCACCTAAGGGGCGTTTACCTAACGCTAAACGTGAGGGGGCCCGCCTCATTGAGCCAGTGATACGGAGGGCAATAGAGGAGAAGGACTTGCGCGTGGAACATTGTGTTTTCGCTTCCGCTTCAAGATCGATGGATTCCAAAACAGGTGCGTTAATTCTTCTGCTTAATTATGCATGTTCTTGTTATGGTTATGGAGATCTTGGGGTTGCGCAATTTGCATCCAACACGATCTTCACACAATGCAGGAAAAAGTTCGTCATATTGATTCCTCAAATGCTGCAAAATAGAAAGCCTTAAAATTTATCTTTATAAACCCAATTTAATATATGAAGTAGAAGGAAAGAGACGTATATAAGCAAATTTTCATTAGCGATTTCAAGTCTGTTTGCTTTCTTGGGCTATGCTGGGCAAGAAGAGGTTGATTCCTCAATAGATGCTTTATCTAGACCTTTTTCCAGCACAAGAAGGATATTCTTTTTCCTTCCATTTTAGAGTTCCTTCACCACCAAATTGATGGAAATCAGTTTTTTTTTTTCTTTAGAAAACTAAAAAATGCCAAGCATCAAACCATCAACAGTTCAAAGAAGCAAAATGCAAAGTTGTTAAGGAATCAACACAAACCCTATCAAAAGGTAAAAAGAAGGAAGTCAAAGCAGAGAATGTGATTCCTATTTCCCTTCAATACGAGAACATGATACGAAAACTAATAACCTCTTTTGCTTGGATTAGTTCTTCTAACAACAACGTCCCATCCAAAGCTACAATTGCATTGACGCCGAGAAGACTAGACAATATAACAATAAGCATGTGCTCGAAAGATCATCTGTTTTTATCATGCAAAGAAACATTACAATTAGACACATTGCAGCGAAAGAACAGGGAACCCTCATGACAACACATGACCAGCCCGCCAAATCATTAGGCTTATATGTACTACAACAAGCTGCAAAGATGTAGAAATGTTAACATAAACATACCATGATTCCCGAACAGCAGGTGAAACTCTCCTTCTCAACATTGTAAGAGTGTACTTGGCAATTGTCTCGGGAGAAGCCTTCTCCTTATGCTCGGCTCTAGGAGTTACCATGCTAGGGTTTAAGCCGGATACCCTCAAACAAAACATTGTTCTCAGCCAAATAGAAAAAGACCTCGACCAAACCTTCTCTCGCCACTTCAAGAGTCCTCTCAATAGGGTGGTCTCCATCAAGAAGAATCTCAGGTTCAAAAATGGGCACAAGGCCATTATCCTGCACATTAGACAATATATAACAACTAAGGGACACCATATATGAAAGCAATGCATTCTATTTAAAACCTTCGAGACAAATGTTTACTGAATCAAAAAATTCCAGCCTATCATGACTCAATCTTGATCACATGCTCAGGAGTGTGTTCAATGAAGAACAAGAACAAGAAGAGCACCTCTAATGCCTTGAGTACATGCTCAGGAGCAATCGTTCTTTTCTCCTCTTGATTACAAACTTCATTTGATTCAGATGACACAAGGTTTATGAACTCAAGAGTACATTAAAAGGAAAAGATGTCGACATAAGGCAACCGGGATATTGTAAAATTTTTATAAAAAAGGAACGTGATAGCTAAGGTCCAATGAGGGCAGAAGAAAGGCAAATCATATGAAAACATTGCAACAAGTCAACTTAGCAAAAACCTCTCGTATAAATGCACAACTTCCTATACAACAAATGCTTTCGGGGCGACCGAGCGAGCGGCGTTGGGGGCGGTTGGGCGAGTGGCGTCCACTGGCGGCGTTGACAGCGAGCAGTTGAGCGACGAGGTGAGCGAGGGCTGACGGCGTCGAGGGAGGCAAGGGCGGGGCGAGCGTGGGCCGACTAGCGTCCAGCGGCGGGACGACCGGCGTCCGGCAGCGACTGAGCGGAGAGGCGAGCGAGGGGTGACGACGTCGAGGAGGAAAGGGTGAGGCGACGTGGGGCGACTGGCGTCCGGTGGCGTCCGGTGGTGGCGTCGAGGGCAAGAAACGTCCGGCGGTGGCGTTGAGGGCGAGTGGCGGTGGCGTCAAGCAAGAACGAGAGAAACTCAGAGAAGAGAAGATGTAGAAGACTGAAAGTGTCGTCTAAGGGTGAACTGATTTGGGGACTTTTTTTTTGAAGCCCTAATCGGTTCCGGTTCCCGGTTCCGGTTCCATTCCCATAGGAACTGGAACCGAACCGAACCGCCGCCTTCCTAGAAAAGGGGAACTGGGAACCGGAACCGGTCCCTTAAGAACCGGGAACCGAACCGGAACCTCCGGTTCGGTTCTCCGATTCCCGGTTCTACCCGGGAACCATGCTCACCCCTAATTAAAGGAGGCACAGATATAGTCGTTGGTCCACGTTGGTGGTTTCGTAGCTCGCCCCGAACGGCATGGATGATTCATTGGTGGTGGAGGTGGAGAAAGTTCCGCAGCATTAGTGGCTGTTTGATTGCCAGAATCATCTTCAACATTCATTAGAATAACAGGAGCACTTTCCAATATTGCTGGCTGAGTTGATTGATCAACAGAAGAAGATGGAATATCTTGGCCTAGTGATGCTGCGAGAAAATATTCAGTAGATATATTCTCCTCAATTGCGGAGCGATGAGGACTGGTGGAGATATCCAAATCCTCTGGAGATTCACGAAATGGAAAGACAGTTTCGTGAAAAATGATGTCCCTGCTCACAAAAAATTCTCCTGTAGATGGATCTAGAACATAATAGCCTTTTTGTAGGGTAGGATAACCCACGAAAATACACTTCCTGGCACGTGGGCTCATTTTGTCTCGAGGTCCCACAGTTGCAGTATAGCAAAGACAACCGAAAACTCATAGATGATCTATTGCTGGTTTTTTTCCATAAAGTAATTCGAAGGGTGATTTACCAGCTAATATCCGAGTAGGCATCCGGTTGATGAGGTAGGCTGCAATGAAGACACAATCTCCCCAATATATGGCCGGCATAGATCCTTGAAACTTCAAAGCTCGGGCAATTTCCAGCAAATGATGATGTTTGCGTTCGACTACTCCATTCTGTTGTGGAGTATAAACACAGGAGCTTTCATGTAAAATGCCATGGAGCAAGAAAAGTGATCTACAATCATGACTAAAAAATTCCTTCCCATTGTCAGTTCTTATTCACTGGATCGACTTCCCGAACTGATTTTTAGTCATGGTGATGAACATTTTCAATTGAGATGGAACATGAGCCTTTGATTGCATCAAGAATACCCATGTGGCCCATGAGTGATCATCCACAATTGTTAGAAAATATCGTGAACCATCACGATGTGCTATGTGATATGGTCCCCATACATCCACATGAATTAAAGAAAAAATAGTGGTGGAACGCGTTGTATGCAAAGGGAAAGATTTGCGAGACTATTTTGCAAGGGGACAAATAGGACATTTTGAATAAGGAAAAAAAATACTATGTCCCATCCTTGAATGTAAAAGAAAGTCTTTATCATTGGCAATGGCGTTACACAATGACAATTTATTGAAAGGAATTGAATTCAAATCTAGATGACTTGAAATACCGGTCCGAAATATAAACCTTCGTAAAGACTACCCAAACCCATCGCCTTCCCAAATCGAAAGGGCCTGAAAAAACATGTGTCGGCATTGAAGAGTATTTGACAGGAATTTTGCTTGCAGACTTTGGATACGGAAATGAGATTGAATTGAAATTATGGGACATAAAGGACATTGTGCAGAATAATTTGAGGGCTAAGTTGAACAATCCCTGTCAATGTGACATGGGTAATATTCCCATTTGGAAGCTGCACAGAAATAGGTGTGGCCAATTGCCTATGTATTTTTGAGAAAAAAATTGATATCACAAATGATATGATCACTAGCTCCTGAGTCAATTATCCATGCCCTTTTTGAAATTGAATTAATCAGGCAATGGGATATACCCGAGAAACTTCCTCCCTTATTTCCAATATCTGTTTTCTGCAATGCCTGCATCAATTGCTGATATTCCCCATAAGTAATTGGTCGGTCAATACTTGGTCCAGTAGGTCCAGTTACCTGGTAAGCTGCAGAATATTCCTTCTTTTTGCCTTTTTCTCCTGGCTTTCCATGTAATTTCCAGCAATTATCTATGGTATGATGTGGACGTTTGCAATGCTCACAGTATAATTTACCTCTTCCCCTGGAATTTTGACCGACATTCCTAATTGATGCGGAATAAATCTGGCCGTTGGATGATTTAATCGTGGAATATTCTCCACCGTCCGATGCAGCGTAGGGATCGACTCCTTGCGGACCGTCAGATCTCCGCGAGAAGTTGGGACCATTGGATCTTCGCGGGAAATCAAGACCGTCGGATCTTCGCGAGAAATCTGAGCCATCAGATCGTCGGATTGCATCTCCACCGTTGATTCCTTCCCTTTTAAGGGTTCTCTCTGCATTTCCGAACCCTAGCCCTCTCGATTTTCTCTCTCTCGATCTAGGGTTCTCGCCCCCGATTCTCTTCCGCGGCGGTCTCCGCGAAGGGCGAGGGCGATAGATTTGCTTTCTTGTGTCGTCTCCGGTGCCGTGAACCGTTGGCTCTCTTCTTGGACGACCAACTGGAAGATCCGGCCGAGGGGCGTTACGGGGTCCATCGCCAGGATCTGCGAACGAAATGTTAGGTATGTCTCGTTCAATATCAAAAGAAATTGAGTGGATTTCTCCCTCTCCTTCATGGATTTGTATTGCCTGAGGGTTTCTGGGGGTCCTTTGAGTTTCTCTTATGTGCCTTCGAGCTCGTTCCAGAGCGATGAAAGTTTATTATAAACTTCCATGACTGATAGATTCCCTTGCTTGAGATCTGTGAGTTCCTGCATGAGACAAAATTTTTTTGCTCGATCGAGCTTCCCATACATTTCTTTTATGTTGTCCCACATGGTTTTCGAATCTTCCGTCTGTGGGAGACCTGCTACGATGTCTGGAGAGACGCAGTTGCCGATCCATGTGCGGATCAGGTGATTGCACTTTCGCCAGTGCCTCGCCAGCCTCTCATTCGACGGAATAGGTATTGTTCTGTCGAGGAAACCGTCTTTATCTTTGGTCACCAGGGCTCGCCGGAAGTCTTGCGACCATTTGTTGTATTTTTCTGGCCCGGTCAATTGCAGATTGATCAGTCGCAATTCTGGGCCGTCGGCAGTTGATACGTGCAAGGGATCGCCTGGCCCCGGTCGGCCGGTGATGGCTGCAATTGGAAACGGTAAGAATCCGGGTGAGAGGTTTGGGTAGGGATTCGTCCCTATACCCGAACCATTGAATCCAGTCCCATGACCCGCACCAAATAGTCCCGGATGAGGGTTTGTTCCCGAACCTGCTTCTCCAGACCCGTTTGTGCGTTCTACTTCGACAGCTGAGTTTGCCCCGCTTGCGGTTGGTAGACTCCCGTCAGGTTGAACGTTGCTTGGGTAACTCGTTACCCCCGGCAATGATGGATTCGGGCCTTGCCTGACGTACCATGGATAAGGTACCCATTGGTAAGGATGGCCCGGAATGGGTTGCCCCATATTCGCCTTAGCCGGGAACATCTGCCATTGAGTCTGGATTGGTTGCTGGGTTGTGGTTGTAGGTATCGCCTGGATGCTGTGGCCTTGTGTTTCTCCCGTTGCTGTGAGATCGCTTGTGGGAGGAGCGACATATGTTCCAGGGATTAGATTATCTGGATTCATGGTAAGAATTCCGTTTCTTCTTCCTTCTTACAGAATTTGATTCTTTCGTAATCAAGACTTTGATCTGTCTTGCAGCTTCGAAAGCAATCAATTGCGGAAGATGGAGCTTAAAGCCAAAGCTTTGATACCATGTCAGAAGTTGAAGGCAAGCAAGAATCGGACAGAGAAGAAAAGAAGAGTCGAAAGTTTTCTGGAGGAATATTTTCTTGTATTCGAGATGTAATCAATGTACATAACTTTGCAGTTTATAATACAAAATGTATAAACTAAGAAAGGCAATGTAATATTTTACAAATCAATCTAATATTTAATTGAGCAGAATATGGATCAATTAATTCTCAATATATACAGAGAATAATCTGCATATCTTCCAACAGTCACCCCTATGCCATAACCGATATAATTCATCAAACCCCAAATGCCATCTAGATCCCATGAGAAACCAAAAGGAAAAAATAAGGCAACATCTCTATAGAAAGTAGAATTAATCATCCTTCCACTTCCACATGACACTCGTTTTTCTTTCACTTGCAGTGTGTTGATCATTGTTCATCTTTCCCTCGCCCCGGTTTTCACTCTTGCATGTTTTTTCTTAGTATAACCACCGTTCAAGAAATCCTAGACTGGCACCTTGCACACTTTCCAGATGTAATAGCGTCCTTTTGGACGCATTGAGTGACTTTGGATCCCTGTGATTATCTAAGGATTCATCTTCGGCATTATCAATGTTTAATCACAGCCACACCTTCAAAACCCATGGAACAAACAGAATCTCATACACTAGATCCTTCACCGATCTTCGTCATTGATTTGGCTAAGGCGTTCTAGCTTTGGAACTAGATTAGCATACATACAACACATGACAAAGCATTTCCTTCTCTATATCAGTCGGAAAGCTATGAGTAGATTGTAGTCCCTGTACATTACCACTTGCCCAGCTGCATTTCCCCAGAACAGCAAGAGGCTGAATCAGATTCAAATGGAGTCATCTCCCCTCTCGTTTATTCTTCTTCCTCCATTCCCATGGCTCCTCAGGGTTTCGTGAAGCCCACAAACCTACGCGCTTTGCCTGTGCATTCTTCTCCCACTACTCATGCAACATTCAAGACACAGACTTCATATAATCGGGTACAGCAATACGAAGAATCAATAGACTACCTTAGCAAACTCTGCACGCTGGTCGTTGGCTGTGTAATGCCACACCATCCCTTTTTTGAGCATCACCTTCTGTGGTTGGAGATGAAAATGAATGAGGAATTGCACAGGACAAAGTATAATCGACAATAGTGCGATTATGGAAGCAGCTCAACAAACATGCTGGTATGTAATCACTGTCACTAGAAGCCATTGTGGATATGGTAAATTTGCACTTGCAATTCCAGCTCAATGGGCGGGCTTTGGCTCGTCCAGCCTGACCTCCCCCAAAGCACTAAGCTATTTTTCAGGTTCAGCTGTCTGCCAAGGTCCAACCATGAAATGAAGTTTCTGTTTAGAAAACAAAAGGAAAGAGATCAATTGAGTGTAAAGCTAGTTTGATTCATCAGTCTTTGTACAAGCATGTTTGGTTAGTTAACTCGTCTTTCTCCCTGCCTTGGCTTGCTTCCTGACTGACTACTCGTATGCCGTTGAATTTACTTGTCAAAAAGTCAAGGCTAGGGAGAAGTAGGGTTTACCAGTACAAATATGCCGTTGCACTATATGTTGTTATAGATGAAACCAAATATTTGTTTTTAGGGGCTTTTTTGTCTTTTCTATCAGATTTGCATTTAGGTTAAAAGTGATACTTTTATATTAGTAATAACAAGACGCTGGTCGTCAAGACGCTAAAAAAGAAAACAGAGAGACAAGAAAAAGAGAGAAGAAAAAAGTGAGTTTTATTTATTTATTTATTTATGAGGATTCTCAATCTCTTTGTGCCATAATCTTGAGAGAATATCATCGTTGTATTCCAACTTTTTCCGAAGTCTAATGGATTCGCAGAGTGCCTCTGTGTGGAGACGTAGCCCAAGTTTGGGTGAACTTCGATAACAAATTTGCTTGCGTGTTCCTCTGATTCTATTATTTTATTATTATATTCTACCTAATGAATTGTTTGTGAGCGTTATTTTTTTAGAATCGACGTGCGATTTCGTAACAACTGGTATCAGAGCTTGGGTTGGCTAATCAAGAACATCGAGGGTTTTTTCGGTGACGTTCAATTGAAAGCAAATAGGATGGCAGAAGATAAAATCAGAATTGGTAAGTTCGATGGGCAGGATTTCAGATGGTGGAAACTACAAATTGAGGATTATCTTTATCAAAAAGATCTCTATGCACCACTTGAGAGTTGGAAACCCGAGATAGCGGAAGTGCATCCGATAGCAGAAGCCGGATGGAAAATTCTCGATCGAAAGGCATTAGGTGCGATTCGTCTAGGGTTGACAAAAAAGATAGGGTACCACATCGCAAAAGCAAAAACTGCAAAAGAAGCCATCGATATTCTAACGAATATTTATGAGAAGCCGTCCACATCAAATAAGGTATTTTTGCTAGAGAAACTGGTTAATATGAAGTTATCTAATAGAGGTTCTGTAGTAAAGCATATTAATAGTTTTACGCAAGTCACGGGTCAATTGGAATCCACAGGCATAAATTTAGATATGAAGCTTCTAGCTTTATTATTTTTATGTTCTCTTCCAGAAAGCTACAATACCGTAGTGTAGAGAATTTCAAGCACTATGAAGGATGATTTAACTCTCAATGATGCTGTGAGTAGTATCATGGATGAAGAGATGCGAAGGAAAGTCTCAAGTGGAGATAATTTTTTTGCATCTGCATCTTCAATGGCACTCGCAGTGGAGAACCGTGGAAGAAGTAAAAGTAGAGGAAAATTCAGCGGGCATGGCAGATCACAATCATGGGGTAAGAGACAAGTTGCAAAAGATGAGTGTTGGTTTTGTCATAAAACCGGACATCGGAGGTTTCAGTGTGAAGCCTACAAAAAGAAGCAGCAAGATGAGAATCAAGGAGCTAATGTGGTTAACGACAGATAAATGGTTTATTGATTCTGGTACTTCTTTTCATTGCACCTCGCAAAGAGACATATTTGATGATTATGCTAGTGGAGATTTCAGACAAGTGGTTGTAGGAAACGGCCACATGTGTCCCATTGTTGGGAAAAGAACTGTGACTGTGAACATTTCAGGTGGAGGACGTCTAGTTTTACGTGAAACTAGACATATTCTGGAATTAAAGAAAAATCTGATTTCAACCAATAAACTTGACCAAGAAGGTTTGGTAACAACCTTTGGATGTGGAGAGTGGAAGATAACCTCAGGGGCAAGAGTAGTAACAAAAGGAAAGCGTACAGGTACACTTTACCTTCTCCAAGGAGACAATATCAATGATATGGTTGCAACTACAATGGCTATAGGTAATTTATTTACTATTTGGCATTATCGTTTGGGACATCTTGGTGAAAAAGGTGTAAAGGAGTTACACTCGAGGAAATTACTTCTAGGTTTGCAAAAAGTTGAGTTAGATTTTTGTGAGAGTTGCATTTATGGAAAACAAAAGGCTGTTAGTTTTCAATTGAATGGGCGACAAAATAAAGGCCAGAAGCTAGAGTTGGTTTATACTGATGTATGACCTACTCAGGAACTCTCTTATGGCGGTAAGAGATATTTTGTCACATTCATTGATGATGCAATAAGGAAGACTTGGGTCTATGCTCTTAGAGAAAAATCAGAAGTATTCGAGATGTTCAGAATGTGGAAGACCATGGTAGAAAAAGAGACAAGTTATTAGATTAAAGCTCTGAAGTCTGATAATGGTGGTGAATACACGAGTAAGGAATTTGTAGAATATTTGAGTCGAGAAGGCATACATAGGTTAAAGACTGTTCCTAGAACTCCTTAAGAGAACGGTGTAACTAAAAGGATGAACAGGACTATTCTAGAACGTGCGAGATGCATGAGGCTACACGTGGGTCTCTCGCTACACTTATGGGCTGCCACAGTTGATGCAGCTGTTTATCTTTTCAACAGAAGTCCATCTAGTGTGCTGGATGGAGAAATACCACAAGAGCGGTGGTCAGGTAAAAAGATTAATTATTCACATCTAAAGGTGTTTGGTTATGTTGCATATGCTTTGATTGACAGGGAGGATAGGAAAAAGCTTGATGCTAAGTCCCAGAAGTGCGTCTTTATCGGATATGGCGGCGACGGGTATGGCTATAGGCTTTAGGATTATGAGAATAACAAAGTCATCCACAGTCGGAATGTGGTATTCCATGAAGAAAAGATGTACAAGGGTCGTAAGACAGAGCATGAGAAGGTAGTACAACCAAAATATGTTGAATTAGACACAATGCCCGTGAAGATATTTCTAGTAGATCAAAGTGCACTTGAAAGAGAGGTTCAAGATGAGCCTATTATCAGTGAAGAGGTAGTTCAAGAGGAACGTAGTGATTTGGAGCAAACTAACAACCTTGAAGTACCTGTATTGAGGAGGTCTACACGTGTAAGAAAGCCAAATGTAATTTTTGATCCATAAGCTAATATTGTTCTGAGTCATGTCTTATATATAGATTCAGGGGAACTGGAGACTTACGATGAGGCAAAGGCAGACACATCTCACTTGCAGTGGGAGTGTGCTATTGAAGACGAGATGAGCTCGTTACTTTAGAACAAAACTTGGGAGTTGACCAAGTTGCCCACAGGTAAAAAAACTTTATTAAATAAATGTGTGTACAGGATTAACAATGAAGCAAATGGTAGTATTACATACAAGGCAAGGCTTGTAGTCAATGGCTTTTCTAAAAAATAAGGGATCGACTATTCCGAGATATTTTTACTTGTAGTGAAAATGACATCAATTAGAGTTCTATTGTGTATAGTTGCAGTGGAGGATCTTCATCTTGAGCAGTTAGACATAAAAACAACATTTTTACACGGTGACTTAGATGAAGAATTATGCATGGCATAACCTAAGGGTTTTGAAGTCAAAGGTAAGGAGCACATGGTATGTCGCTTGAAGAAAAACTTGTATGGCTTGAAACAAGCTCCGCGGCAATGGTACCTAAAATTTGATGGCTTCATGAAAGAAAAAGGTTTTGCACACCGTGAGTCTGATCACTGTGTTTATTTTCGCAAATATGATGATGGTGACATTGTGTATATCTCTTTATATGTGGATGACATGCTGGTGACTAGTTCCAATATGAAGAGAATCGTAGAAGTGAAGAAGATGTTATCATCATAGTTTGCTATGCAAGACTTAGGAGAGGCCAATAATATTTTAGGCATGAAAATCATCAGGGATAGGAAAAATAAAAAATTATGGTTGTCGCAGGAAGACTATGTGAAAAAGGTGTTAAAGAGATTTTACATGGACAAGGCAAAATTGGTTGCAACTCCTCTAGCGAGTCACTTCAAACTTTCCAAGGATATGTGTCCGAGCACTCAGGCTTCGAAAGATGAGATGGTGGTAGTTCCATATGCATAAGCAGTTAGGAGTTTGATGTATGCCATGGTGAGCACAAGACCGGACATTGCACAAGCAGTGGGAGTTGTGAGTTGATATATGCAAAACCCGGGCAGAGAACATTGGAATGCAGTGAAATGGATATTGAGATATCTAGCAAGTACTTCCAATTACTCACTTTGTTATGGTGGTACATCTCTAGAGTTGCAGGGTTATGTAGATGCAAATCATTCGGGTGATTGAGATAGTGGTAAGAGTACCACTGTATATGTCTTTACAATTGCAGGTACAACAGTGAGTTAGGTATCTCAACTACAAAAAGTAGCGGCTTTATCGACGACAGAGGCAGAATACGTGGCGATCACAGAAGCTTCCAAGGAAATCATGTGGTTACAAGATTATATGGAGGAGTTACATCGAAAACAACCAGTTAATACACTGTGGAGTGATAGTCAAAGTGCAGTGCACTTAGCAAAGAATGCAGCTTATCACTCAAGGACTAGACATATCAAGAAGCGTTATCACTTTATCAGGTCAGTATTGAAAGATAATGAGTTAAAGTTACAGAAGATTGATGGCTCGAAGAATCTAGCTAACATGTTGACCAAGGTAGTAGACAGAGAGAAGCATATTTTCTGTATTGCTACCATTGGTATTACTCCATGTTGATTGATGAGGAGTATCGCAGAGGCACAAGTTTTTCAATTACTATTTTTTGAAGAAGATGGATGCAAAGTTGCTTGGTGCTTGGGTATATTTGTCTTCAAGTGGGAGATTGTTATAGATGAAGCCAAATATTTGTTTTTAGGGGCTTTTTTTTGTCTTTTCTATCAGATTTGCTTTTAGGTTAAAAGTGATATCTTTATATTAGCGATAGTAAGACGCTGGCCGTCAAGATGCTGAAAAAGAAAATAGAGAGACAAGAAAAAGAGAGAAGAAAAAAGTGAGTTTTTTTTATTTATTTATGAGAGTTCTCAATCTCTTTGTGCCCTGATATTGAGAGGAGATCATCGTTGTATTCCAACTTTTTCCGAAGTCTAATGGATTCGCAGAGTGCCTCTACACGGAGGCGTAGCCCAAGTTTGGGTGAACTTTGATAACAAATTTGCTGGCGTGTTCTTCTGATTCTGTTCTTTTATTATTATATTCTGCCTGGTGAATTATTTGCGAGTGTTATTTTTCTGAAATCGACGTGCGATTTCGTAACATATGTCTCCTATGCACTGGCCATATTGATCTTCTTCATACACGAACTCTCAAACACTTTCCTTGAACAATCTTTTGCGAGCCCCTCCTTAGCCTCTTTGCCGTATGGCATGTCACCCTCTGGAGCATCTGTTTCCCTATTTCATAAGGTAATAGTTCTAGGAAGAATAAATAGAAAAGTTTGCCAATTGGAATGCGTCAAATGCCTAGTCTTACCTGAGCCTAATTCGGTACTTCTGATCAAGGACTTCCTTATTCTGAACATTAATTACCCTGCAGATAGACAACTATGATCAACCAGTGAATTACTCGTGCAGGGAGAGAAGAAATGCAACGGATGATGATTGCAACTGTTCTTAATTGATCAGGATGGCGCACTGATATCCTGCGTCCACAATACTTTGGCGCAGTGCATCTGCTCGACTGTAGTCCCTCCAAGCACGGGCTTCTGATCTTTCGAGTGCCATGATCTGGACTTCTTGGGGGACCAAGCGCAATTCTCTCGGATTGGAAGTGCTAACGTAAACGTTGATACCGTTCCCATCTACCACACCTCTTGCATCCACGTGGGAAAAGTTTACCGAAGATATTTAGAAGATTGTACGACAGCTGTTTTCATTGCAAAATTGACTCTGAATCTAAAGATGATTTGTTCGTGGATTGTACATCTAAGAAACTCTGCGCCAATGTTCATGGAAGATGTGCTGTGGTTACATCTGCCCAGATTAGGACAGCCGGTTCAAATCTGATTTGTCAAAACTTGAAGGGTAAAACCCTCCCTATCAAAATATTCGAGGTAGTCTGGTGCGCCATGATTTATCAATGGAATGCTTGCGCTCTCACGTAGCAGAAAAAGAAGACACTCAGAAGATGCTACAGAGCAAATGCATAGAAAGAGATCATGGAACGTTGAGGAAGTTTTGGGTTCATAACTGGAATTGTGTGAAGCTCATACGCTACTCCGGTGGTGGACGGCCTACAGCAATGGCCGTATAGGAATCCGAGGGCGTTTCCCATTTCTGGGCTTCAAATTCTCATGATTTGAAGGCCTGGCGACGATGGAGAAGGACCAAAGAAAGAAACTCAGTGAGAGAGAGAGAGAGAGAGAGAAAGAGAGAAGAATTTTGCAGAGAACGATGAAGGCCAAAGGAGGTGTCGGATGTGGTGGGAAAACACTGTTGATTGATGACGTTTGACTATTCTCCTTTTCAGGGGACAGAGAAATTACTTACGAGCTTGTATTGTATGATATTGAGAGCATCGACGGGAATGCAAAGAGAGACCAATGAGTGGAAAGTGCACACGTGTCTCGTTCTTACTTGTTGACAGCATTCAATGAACCAACGTGATCCCGCTACATTATTGGGGGAGATGCTGTTCGTGACTATTTTAGGTCGAGCGTAGCGCAATCGTGGCTTCCTTAACCTTTTGCCTTTTTCCCCTTTGATGATGGAGTGGAGTTGCATGGAGTGGAGTCCTCTTAAAAGACGCAAGCTTTAGATCAAGCCTCCATTTTGATCCCAATATATCATCAAGTAGCGACTTTAGTTCGAGTTGTATTTTAACATAGCATGCGTTTGTTTGAGGGAAAGTGTTTTTTGGATATTTATTTTTTAGACATTCACCCATTTGATTGGGAAAAAATGACTAGTCAATCAAAAATATTTTCTGATTAAGAAAAATATTTACGTATAAAATTAGAAAAGTGAATTCTCTAATTTAAGAAGGTGAAGCACTTTCTGCCTAGAACCCTCGGGCGGACTTCCCCCATCCCACTTGGGGGGTTCGATTCTCCGCGTGCGCAATTGCGCGACTTAAGTGCGGCGCCGTGGGAAGTGGGTCTTTACGCTAGCGTCGCCCCGAGTTTACGTCACCGGCTTCTGGCTATACGGCGGTTCCCAAGTAAAAAAAAAAAAAACACTTTCTGCCTAGAGAGAGGAAGAAGGAAAAAGAAAAAGAAAGATAAGAGAATAAAAATTAAAAATTAAAAATTTGTTATATATTTGCTTAAGATAAAGTTATGACATTGAAATCATTTCCAAATGAAATATAAACACTAGAAAATTTTTTCGATCCCATATCACCAAACAAAAGAAAACTAACTATTTTACTCAAAAATGGTTTCCTATAAAATATTTTCCAGAAATGTTATGTTTTCCATGAACATTTTCCAAAAAGGTATGTTTGGTTCATAGAAAACTTAATAACAAAGAAAAATGCTTTATGCATAAGTATTCTCAAGGAATACGATTAATTTTCCTTTATTTGGTGATATATGATTGAAAATGTTTTCAAGTGTTTGGATTTTATTAAAAAATGATTTTAACCTCATGACTTTATCTTAGGCAAAAAAAATTGAATTTTTAAATAAATATTTTTATTTTGTATTTTCTTTTTTGCCAAAAAAAATTATTGAATTTTTAATTTTCTTTCTTTTCTTTTCTTTTTTCACTTCTTCCTCCATTGTAACTAGCCGACAATGACCACAAGCTAGCTCGAGCTCGTTGTCCACATTCATTGATGATGAGGGACACTCTAGACTTGATGACAATTCATAATCAAAAGGATATTGAGAGAATGGTTTACCTCATAGGTCTTGTGATGATGACGTCTGGTCTAGATTGCCCTTTTTGAATTATATTAGAGTAGCTCTATCTAGAAGTTTAGTCTTCAGATAATCCCCTGAATTATCCTAAGATACATTGGTGTTATCATCTAGCCAAACAACTTGAGGAATGATGTGACAGCCTGATTTTCGATTCTATTTTCAATTGAATGAATTGGGCTTTTCATCGACGAGCCTATAGTTTTTTTCTCTGAGCTGATCACTCACGAGATAACTAATTTATCAGGTGAAGCCGCTAAGGAATATAAATGCGATGGACTTGACAAATCAATCAGAAATCGACTGCTCGACCGTGCTAATTGGCAAACATCAATACGGTACCGTTAAAATCGATTAAAAAACGGAGATAGTTTGATTCAACAAAGGCATGTAATTAAATTATGGGTGATTCCACCTAATTGTAAAATTCGTGTCGAATGACACTAAACTAATTTTTCTGTCGATTCTGTACCTAGTGCCCATAATAAAAACCTCGACATGTGCATTTGTTCCACGAAGAACGACTGATGTAAAAATATTTTCTTAAAAATAATTGCGTAAAGTAATTGGTCGACGATTTATATCTAAATATTTTCGCGAACGATGAAGATATTTTCCGTTCACTCATTTTGGTAAATAGTATAAGTGATCATTATTAAGAAGATTTTTTTTTTTCAAATCAATCATTTTCTGCAAAATAACCGGAGTATGAATAACTCAATATCAATCCGAACTGCCCCAACGTTTTCGTGATTTTATGGCCGTCTCATAATTTTTTTTTTTTTTTTTTTATGTTCTTTGTAATTTGATATCAAGAAAAAATGGGAAATATTTCTCCAATTGGACTCTAACGTCACAAAGGATATCTAGATTTCCACCGCATACATTCGAGCATCCAGAAATAACAATTCATCTGAGGTCGAATCTTGTCAAGGGGTCAATCTCGTGACATATTTTCAACAGGTAACAAACAGCTTCCTTGTGCGGCTAGCAATTATCTTGGAGGGAAAAGTAACAATCCAACTCATGAAGAATGAATTCTATGTAGCTTAGTGTATTTTGTCAGTGGGGATTGATTATGATGGAATTGCTATTTCCACAGCTACATTTGCTTGGCCCAACATCTTTGTGATTTTGAGAATTGTGGCCAGGTCAAACCGTGTTCTGAAAAAAAATTGTCTCTCCCTTTTCTTCTTCTGTGTGTTCACTATCCACTCTACAGTTCTCAACGCCACATATTTTCAGCAATCGAGTTAGATGAAGAAAACAAATCCGGTATGAATTGAACTGCTTATGTTCACGAACTCTTCACACGGAATCGAAGGAGCTATTTGCATCATGTCCTCAAAACTTTTTGAGGAGATACGTGCATGAATAATGCCTTAGAAATGGATAATGGGGGATAAGTTTCGTCGTCGATAGGGAAACGGCCTCGAGTATATTACAAAGCCGCGCATTGACAATTTACATTCCATGCAACATCAATAGTTATTAACTAAATTTTGTGGCAAAAATAGTATTTCAATTTGAATAATATAATCACTCCAGATAAGGCAACATAGAGATAGAAGCCAAGACGACTATTTCGAAAGAATGAACAAATCGAGAATGCATATCCAGCATTTCATTGTTTCAAGCAGTGATCCCAGGTAAAAACATTAGGATAGACCCGGTCAAAAGGATCTTGCAATAGGATAAGTACTCGAATCAGGCATAATTGATCATTGTTGATGATGTAATATTTTGACATTTCAAAGGTGTGGCCCACACGGAAAAAAAAGGAAAGAAAAAGGTTGAAAAGTCAATAAAGAAGAGGATAAGAGGATGCTTCAGCAGGACGAGAGCTCGTAGAACATAAGGGAAAGAGAGGAAAGGAAAAAACGCAGGGAAAGAAAGAAGGACAAAGGGGAAGAAGAAAGGGATTTCTCATGTGCACGCCTTTGGGGCCTCGCTGCCGACTCCACTACATAACACGACACCCCGAAAGCTCGCAAGCAGTGGGAGGATACTACTAGGATTCTGACCACGTGCCTAGTAAGTGTCTACACTCCTTGTCCATCCAATCGAAGTATTTTGCAATAGGATAAGTACTCGTATCGGACATAATTAATCATTGTAGGAGATGTAATATTTGGACATTGCAAAAGTGGGGCCCCTGGAAAAAAATGAAAATAAGGTTGAAATGTCAATAAAAAGGAGGATAAGTGCTTGCTCAAGCAGCCAAGAGCTAGTAGAATAGAGAGGAAAGTTAGGAAATAAAGGAAATAAAGAAGAAGAAAGGGGAAGAGGATGAAGGGGTTTCAAATGTGCATGCCTTTAGGACCTGGCCAAGCCGACTCGACTACGTAACACAACATGCGGTTAGTGTCCACGCTCATCATTCGTCCAATCGAAGTATTTTGCAACGGAGTAAGTACTAGTATTGGACATGATTAATCGCCGTAGAAGATGTAAAATGTTGATTTTTCAAAGGTGGGGCCCACATAGAAAAAAAAAATAAGGTTGAAAAGTCAATAAAGAAGAGGATAAGTGGATGCTTTAGCATGAAGAGAGCCCACATAATAGAAAGGAAAGAGAGGAAAGGAAGAAAAGAAGGGAAAGAAACAAGAAGGAAGTGAAAGAAGAGGAATGGGTATTCTCATATGCACGTCTTTGCGACCTCGCCAAGCCGATTCGATTACGTAACACAATACCGAGTAAGTGTCCATGCTCCTCATTCGTCCAATCGAAGTATTTTGCAATAAGATAAGAACTCGAATTACACATGATTAATCATAGTAGGAGATGTAAGATTTTGACTTTAAAAAGGTGGGGCCCACAAAAAAAAAAAAAAAAAAAAAAGACTGAAAAGTCAATAAAGAAGAGGATAAGTGGATCCTTCAGCAGGCCAAGAGCTTGTGCAATAGAAGGGAAAGAGAGGAAATGAAGAAAAGAAGGGAAATAAAGAAAAAGAAAGGGGAAGAAGAGGAAGGAGTTCTTCATATGCACGCCTTTGGGATCTCGCCAAGCCTGCTCGACTATGTATCATAACATCGGGTAAGTGTCCACACTCCTCGTTCGTCCAATCGAAATATTTTGCAATAAGATAAACACTCAAATCACACGCGATTAATCATAGTGGGAGATGTAAGATTTTGACTTTAAAAAGGTGGGGCCCATGAGAAAAAAAAAAAAAGGCTGAAAAGTCAATAAGGAAGAGGATAAATGGATCCTTCGGCAAGCCAAGAGCTCGTGCAATAGAAGGGAGAGAGAGGAAATGAAGAAAAGAAGAGAAAGAAACAAGAAGGAAGTGAAAGAAAAGGAATGAGTTTTCTCATATGCACGCCTTTGGGACCTCGCCAAGCCGCTTCAATTACGTAACACAATACCGGGTAAATGTCCATGCTCCTCGTTCGTCTAATCGAAGTATTTTGCAATAAAATAAGCACTCGAATCGCACGCGATTAATCATAGTAGGAGATGTAAGATTTTGGCTTTAAATAGGTGGGGCCCACGAAAAAAAAAAAAAAAAAAAAAGGCTGAAAAGTCAATAAGAAGAGGATAAGTGGATCCTTCAACAGGCCAAGAGCTCGTGCAGTAGAAGGGAAAGAGAGGAAATGAAGAAAAGAAGGGAAAATAAAGAAGAATGAAGTGAAAGAAGAGGAATGGGTTTTCTAATTTGCATGCGTTTGGGACCTCGCCAAGCCACTACGATTACGTAACACAATACCGGGTAAGTGTCCACGCTCCTCGTTTGTCCAATCGAAGTATTTTGCAATAAGATAAGCACTCGAATCACACACGATTAATCATAGTAGGAGATGTAAGATTTTGACTTTAAAAATGTGGGGCCCACAAAAAAAGGCTGAAAAGTCAATAAAGAAGAGGATAAGTGGATGCTTCAACAGGCTAAGAGCTCGTGCAATAGAAAGGAAAGAGAGGAAATGAAGAAAAGAAGGGAAAGAAGGAAAAAGAAAGGGGAAGAAGAGGAAGGAGTTTCTCATATGCACGCCTTTGGGATCTCGCCAAGCCTGCTCGACTACGTATCACAACACCGGGTAAGTGTCCACGCTCTTCGTTCGTCCAATTGAAGTATTTTCAACAACATAAGTACTCAAATCAAACAATAATTAACCACATTAGAAGATGTAATATTTTAACTTTTCAATGGTGGGGCCCACATAAAAAAAGAAAAGAAAAAGGAAAATAAGATTGAAAATCAATAAATAATATGATAAGTGAATGCGCACGAGAAACCCCTTCTTCTTCTTTATTTCCTTTCTTTACTTGATTTCCTCTATTTCCTTTCCATTCTACGAGCTCTCGGCTTGCTAAATCATCTACTTATCCTCTTCTTTATTGAGTTTTTTACCTTTTCTTCCTTTCTTTTTTCCTCTAGGCCCCACCTTTGAAAAGATAAAATATTACATCTTCTACAATGATTGATTGTGTCTAATTCGAGTACTCACCCTGTTGTGAAAAACTTCGATTGCACGAACGAGGAGCGTGGACACTTACTGGGCACTGTGTTGCCTGGTCGAGTCGGCCAAGCGAGGTCTCAAAGGCATGCACATGAGAAACCCCCTTCCTCTTTTTCCTCTTTCTTCTTCTTTATTTCCCTTGTTGTCTTCGTTTCCTCTATTTCTTTTCTATTTTATGAGCTCTCAGCCTGCAGACTTCATCGAACCGAAGTGATTTGCAACGGGATGAGTACTCGAATCATACATAATTAGTCATAGTAGAAGATGTAATATTTTTAGTTTTCAAAGGTGGGGCCCACAGGAAAAAAAAAAAAGAGAGAGAGGAAAATAAGGTTGAAAAGTCAATAAAGCAAAGGATAAATGGATGCTTTAGCAAGATGAGAGCTCGTAGAGTAGAAGGAAAAAAAGAGAAAAGTAAGAAAAGAAGGGGAAGAAGAGGAAGGGGGTTTCTCATGTGCACACCTTTGGGACCTCGCCAAGCCGACTCGATTATGTAGCACGACACCCGGTAAATGTCCACGCTCTTTGTTCATCTAATCGAGGTATTTCTCGGGTTTATGGCTCGAATTTGGGATTTTGTGACAATCGAGCTGCGAAATCCAATTTTTGAGTTGTGGAGCTTCGGGATTTCATGGAAATGGAGGCTTATGGTGTCGTGGAGCCGTGGGGTTAGTCGAGAACCTTTTTAGAGCAATGGTTTTGTCGAAATGGGATTTTAGGGTTTTATGGACCAGGTCCTTTTTATGTTTAGGTTTGAATAATCGCTTCGAGCGAGCGATTTGTTAACGCGTGGGAGTTATTTTGTTAGCATTTAAGCTTAGCTTAGCTAAGCCGTAGCTGAGATAGCATTTACTTGGTTTTGATGCTATTTATCGCTTATATGATAGGAATGCAAGTTCGTTGGATCGAGTGAGCCTTGTCATTTAGTTTGGAGCATATCGAGGTGAGTGGTACTATATCCTATTTGAATTTGTAAAACTCATGTTCCGAGAGTGCTGGGGATTATATATAATACAAATTATGAAATGACATTTGTTGCATAAAAGCCAAATCTAACATTTACTGCTATTTGGTTATTTGCGCATGTTTAGAAAGTGTGTTTGCAAAGTATTGTACATTAATGTGTGTGTGTGTGTGACTACTTTGCAATTGGTTTATGGAAATATTTATGAATAATTTGAGAAATGGCGGATGGTTATGTTGCGGTGAAAAGTTATTTGTTTGGTGTATGAGATTGATTTCTAAAAGGGATTCCTAGTATTGGAGGATGGGTTTTTTATGCTCAATAGGACTGTGAACTCAGTGATGTGTTAATGGGTATGCATACCGGGTTTAGGATATCCTTCTGGGCCGAGCCGCCGGCTTTGTAGGTAGAGACCTTACCAAGGGAGAATCGTGGTTGCGTTGTCACAAGGCGTTGTGTCGTGACCATAGTTTGATATTGAGTAAAAGATTGGTCAACGTATGGACCATCGACGTGAGTTTTGATATGAGATGGATCAACGGATGGACCTTGACGAAGTTTTTGATAGAGATTAATCAATAGACTTCACCATTGATATTTGAATCGTGATGGGGGATTTAAATGTGTATTTCTAACTATTACAAAGCTTTGTTGAAATGAACGACTCATACTTGATTTGATATGTATATTAATGAGTTGGATTATAAGTTACTAGTTATGCTTTACACTTTCATATATGCATAGTGACTGCTCAATTTGCTTAGAAGATACGTACTACTCACTGAGCATGTCGTTGCTCACTCCTTTATTCCAAAATCTTTTTAGGTCCCTCGATCAGCAACTGATAGAGCGAGAGCATTGTTGACGGGGATTTTTGGGAGTTGGAAAAGTGGTGGTTAGATGTTGTATCATTCGGGCGGAAGCACGGCCATGTCATCCCCATCCCAACAAGGATTCTAGGTGTGATAGAAGAAACAAGGAAGAAACACACAAAAAGAATCCCTTTAAAATACTTAAATATTCTGAAGTTCTGAGCCGCGGTTGAAGGGAGAGCAAGAGAGGAGAACGGATACAAAGAGTGGATGGCCACTTTGCTGAGGATTGTAGGTCTCGTGTTTGCGCTCCTTTGGAGTGGCAACGTTGCGAGTGGCGCTCCCGACTTGACCGAAACGTACGCAGCATGCGACGTATATACGTACCAAGCCGGTGATCCTTTCGCCAACAGCTTAGCGTACGTTGTTTCGGCCTTAGAGACCGTGACGCCCAACCGCCCAGGTTACGATTATTACATAACGTCTCCTTATCCGGTGGCGGTTGTCTATGGTCACGCAGCCTGCAATCCAGCACTTTCTATTCCCGACTGCGTCACGTGCATTGAATATGTGAAAACAGGTATGCTTAGACTTTGTCCTACTAATATGGGGGCACAATTAGTCCTCCACGATTGCCGGATGAGGTATGAATTTTACTCGTTCACCGAATGATCGAATAGTGGCTCATATCAAGCTAGTCAGATCTTCATTTTCTTTATGCTTAAGCTCCATCAATAACAAAAGCCTTATGTTGCTATGTGAGAATTATGATGGGAAAGTTGGCAACATCCTCAATCATTGTAGTTGAGTTACATCTTAGAGTTTGGTCATGATCTGTTTGCTATATGTAATTTGGTGAGAGATGTGTCATCTCACGATTCCCTTCTTCTTATGTTTCGTCTGCAGTATTCGAAATAAAAATTCCACCAACTTCGTTATCAAGACAAGATGACATGTTCGGTTTACTTCTTTTTGTTATTACTATTTGTGTTTTTTTAGGGGGAGGGGGGTAATCCTCGGTTTACCTGCCATTATTTGCATAAATACTAGAGAAGCAAGTCACGGCGTCATCTGTGATGTCAAAAATCACCCCATTGAGCGTGCGTTTATTCCACGAAGAACGAATGATGTGAAAAATATTTTCTTAAAAATAATCGCGCAAAGTAATTGGTTGATGATTTATATCTAAATATTTTCGTGAACGACGAAGATATTTTCCGTTCACTCATTTTGGTAAACAGTATAAGCGGTCATTTTTAAGATGTTTTTTCAAATCAATCATTTTCTGCAAAATAACCGGAGTATGAATAACTCAATATCAATCCGAACTGCCCCAACGTTTTCGTGATTTTATGGCCGTCTCATAAATTTTTTTTTTTTTTATGTTCTTTGTAATTTGATATCAAGAAAAAATGGGAAATATTTCTCCAATTTGGACTCTAACGTCACAAAGGATATCTAGATTTCCACCGCATACATTCGAGCATCCAGAAATAACAATTCATCTGAGGTCGAATCTTGTCAAGGGGTCAATCTCGTGACATATTTTCAACAGGTAACAAACAGCTTCCTTGTGCGGCTAGCAATTATCTTGGAGGGAAAAGTAACAATCCAACTCATGAAGAATGAATTCTATGTAGCTTAGTGTATTTTGTCAGTGGGGATTGATTATGATGGAATTGCTATTTCCACAGCTACATTTGCTTGGCCCAACATCTTTGTGATTTTGAGAATTGTGGCCAGGTCAAACCGTGTTCTGAAAAAAATTGTCTCTCCCTTTTCTTCTTCTGTGTGTTCACTATCCACTCTACAGTTCTCGACGCCACATATTTTCAGCAATCGAGTTAGATGAAGGAAAACAAATCTGGTATGAATTGAACTGCTTATGTTCACGAACTCTTCACACGGAATCGAAGGAGCTATTTGCATCATGTCCTCAAAACTTTTTGAGGAGATACGTGCATGAATAATGCCTTAGAAATGGATAATGGGGGATAAGTTTCGTCGTCGATAGGGAAACGGCCTCGAGTATATTACAAAGCCGCGCATTGACAATTTACATTCCATGCAACATCAATAGTTATTAACTAAATTTTGTGGCAAAAATAGTATTTCAATTTGAATAATATAATCACTCCAGATAAGGCAACAGAGAGGTAGAAGCCAAGACGACTATTTCGAAAGAATGAACAAATCGAGAATGCATATCCAGCATTTCATTGTTTCAAGCAGTGATCCCAGGTAAAAACATTAGGATAGAACCGGTCAAAAGGATCTTGCAATAGGATAAGTACTCGAATCAGGCATAATTGATCATTGTTGATGATGTAATATTTTGACATTTCAAAGGTGTGGCCCACACGGAAAAAAAGGAAAGAAAAAGGTTGAAAAGTCAATAAAGAAGAGGATAAGGGGATGCTTCAGCAGGACGAGAGCTCGTAGAACATAAGGGAAAGAGAGGAAAAGAAAAAAAGCAGGGAAAGAAAGAAGGACAAAGGGGAAGAAGAAAGGGATTTCTCATGTGCACGCCTTTGGGGCCTCGCCAAGCCGACTCCACTACATAACACGACACCCCGAAAGCTCGCAAGCAGTGGGAGGATACTACTAGGATTCTGACCACGTGCCTAGTAAGTGTCTACACTCCTTGTCCATCCAATCGAAGTATTTTGCAATAGGATAAGTACTCGAATCAGGCATAATTGATCATTGTTGATGATGTAATATTTTGACATTTCAAAGGTGTGGCCCACACGGAAAAAAAGGAAAGAAAAAGGTTGAAAAGTCAATAAAAAGAGGATAAGTGGATGCTCAAGCAGCCAAGAGCTAGTAGAACATAAGGAAAGAGAGGAAAGGAAAAAAGGGAAATAAAGAAGGACAAAGGGGAAGAAGAAAGGGGTTTCAAATGTGCACGCCTTTAGGGGCCTCGCCAAGCCGACTCCACTACATAACACGACACCCCGATGCGGTACTACTGGATTTTGACCACATGCCTAGTAAGTGTCTACACTCCTTGTTCATCCAATCGAAGTATTTTGCAACGGAGTAAGTACTAGTATTGGACATGATTAATCGCCGTAGGAGATGTAAGATTTATACTTTAAAAAGGTGGGGCCCAATAAATAAAAAAGGCTGAAAAGTCAATATAGAAGAGGATAAGTGGATCCTTCAGTAGGCCAAGAGCTCGTGCAATAGAAGGGAAAGAGAGGAAATGAAGAAAAGAAGGGAAAGAAAGAAGAAGGAAGTGGAAGAAGAGAAATGGGTTTTCTCATATGCACGCCTTTGGGACCTCGCCAAGCCGATTCGATTACGTAACACATTACCGAGTAAATGTCCACGCTCCTCGTTCGTCCAATTGAAGTATTTTGCAATAAGATAAGCGCTCAAATCACACATGATTAATCAAAGTATGAGATGTAAGATTTTGACTTTAAAAAGGTGGGGCCCACAAAAAAAAAGTGTCTGAAAAGTCAAAAAAGAAGAGGATAAGTGGATGCTTCAGCAGGCCAAGAGCTCGTGCAATAGAAAGGAAAGAGAGGAAATGAAGAAAATAAGGGAAAGACGAAAAAAGAAAGGGGAAGAAGAGGAAGGAGTTTCTCATATGCACGCCTTTGGGATCTCGCAAGCCTGCTCGACTACGTATCACAACACCATAAGTGTCCACGCTCATCGTTCGTCCAATTGAAGTATTTTCAATAGCATAAGTACTCAAATTAAACAATAATTAACCACATTAGAAGATGTAATATTTTGACTTTTCAAAGGTGGGGCCCACAGAAAAAAAAAAAAAAAGGAAAATAAGGTTGAAAGTCAATAAAAAATATGGTAAGTGAATACGCATGAGAAACCCCTTCTTTTTCTTCTCCTTTATTCTTCTTTATTTCCTTTCTTTACTTGATTTCCTCTATTTCCTTTCCATTCTACGAGCTCTCGGCTTGCTAAATCATCTACTTATCATCTTCTTTATTGAGTTTTTGACCTTTTCTTCCTTTCTTTTTTCCTCTAGGCCCCACCTTTGAAAAGACAAAATATTACATCTTCTACAATGATTGATCGTGTCTGATTCGAGTACTCACCCTGTTGTGAAAAACTTCGATTGCACGAACGAGGAGCGTGGACACTTACTGGGCACTGTGTTGCCTGGTTGAGTCGGCCAAGCGAGGTCTCAAAGGCATGCACATGAGAAACCCCTTTCCTCTTTTTCCCCTTTCTTCTTTTTTATTTCCCTTGTTGTCTTCGTTCCCTCTATTTTTTTTCTATTTTATGAGCTCTCAGCCTGCAGACTTCGTCGAACCGAAGTGATTTGCAACGGGATGAGTGCTCGAATCATACACAATTAATCATAGTAGAAGATGTAATATTATTAGTTTTCAAAGGTGGGGCCCACAAGAAAAAAAAAAAGAGAGAGGAAAATAAGGTTGAAAAGTCAATAAAGCAAAGGATAAATGGATGCTTTAGCAAGATGAGAGCTCGTAGAATAGAAGGAAAAAAGAGAAAAGTAAGAAAAGAAGGGGAAGAAGAGGAAGGGGGTTTCTCATGTGCACACCTTTGGGACCTCGCCAAGCCGACTCGATTATGTAACACGACACCCGGTAAATGTCCACGCTCTTTGTTCATCTAATCGAGGTATTTCTCGGGTTTATGGCTCGAATTTGGGATTTTGTGACAATCGAGCTGCGAAATCCAATTTTTGAGTTGTGGAGCTTCGGGATTTCATGGAAATGGAGGCTTATGGTGTCGTGGAGCCGTGGGGTTAGTCGAGAACCTTTTTAGAGCAATGGTTTTGTCGAAATGGGATTTTAGGGTTTTATGGGCCAATTCCTTTTTATGTTTAGGTTTGAATAATCGCTTCGAGCGAGCGATTTGTTAATGCGTGGGAGTTATTTTGTTAGCATTTAAGCTTAGCTTAGCTAAGCCGTAGCTGAGATAGCATTTACTTGGTTTTGATGCTATTTATCGCTTATATGATAGGAAATGCAAGTTCATTGGATCGATTGAGCCTTGTCATTTAGTTTGGAGCATATCGAGGTGAGTGGTACTATATCCTATTTGAATTTGTAAAACTCATGTTCCGAGAGTGCTGGGGATTATATATAATACAAATTATGAAATGACATTTGTTGCATAAAAGCCAAATCTAACATTTACTGCTATTTGGTTATTTGCGCATGTTTAGAAAGTGTGTTTGCAAAGTATTGTACATTAATGTGTGTGTGTGACTAATTTGCAATTGGTTTATGGAAATATTTATGAATAATTTGAGAAATGGCGGATGGTTATGTTGCGGTGAAAAGTTATTTGTTTGGTGTATGAGATTGATTTCTAAAAGGGATTCCTAGTATTGGAGGATGGTTTTTTTATGCTCAATAGGACTGTGAACCCAGTGATGTGTTAATGGGTATGCATACCGGGTTTAGGATATCCTTCTGGGCCGAGCCGCCGGCTTTGTAGGTAGAGACCTTACCAAGGGAGAATCGTGGTTGCGTTGTCACAAGGCGTTGTGTTGTGACCATAGTTTGATATTGAGTAAAAGATTGGTCAACGTAAGGACCATCGACGTGAGTTTTGATATGAGATGGATCAACGGATGGACCTTGACGAAGTTTTTGATAGAGATTAATCAATAGACTTCACCATTGATATTTGAATCGTGATGGGGGATTTAAATGTGTATTTCTAACTATTACAAAGCTTTGTTGAAATGAACGACTCATACTTGATTTGATATGTATATTAATGAGTTGGATTATAAGTTACTGGTTATGCTTTACACTTACATATATGCATAGTGACTGCTCGATTTGCTTAGAAGATACGTACTACTCACTGAGCATGTCATTGCTCACTCCTCTATTCCCAAATCTTTTTATACCTCCCTTGATTAGTGACTAATAGAGCGAGAGCATTGTTGATAGGGATTTTTGGGAGTTGGAAAAGTGGTGGTTAGATGCTGCATCCTTCGAGTGGAAGGACAGTCGTGTCGTCCCCATCCCAACAAGGATTCTAGGTGTGATAGAAAAAATAACGAAGAAACACATAGAAATAATCCCCTTAAAATACCCAAACATTCTGAAGTTATGAGCAGCAGTTGAAGGGAGAGCAAGAGAGGCGAACAAATGCAGAGAATGGATGACCACTTCGCAAAGGATTGTAGGTCTCGCGTTTGTGCTCTTTTGGATTGGCAACGTCGCGAGTGGCGCTCCCGACTTGACCGAATCATCTAGGTTATGATTATTACACAATGTCTTCTTATCCAATGGCAGTTGCCTATGGGCACACAACTTGCAATTCAATGCTTTCCCTTCCCGATTGCGTCATGTGCATCAGTTATGTGAAAGCATGTTTGCTTCGCAATTGTCCTAGCAACATCGGGGCGTAATTAGTCCTCCACAATTGTAGGATGAGGTACGTACAATACTCATTCACTATTGATTGACCAGCAGCTCGTATCAAGCTAATCGGATCTTCGTTTTCTTTCAGCTAAAGCTCCATCAATAGCGAAAGCCCGATGTTGCTATGTGAGAATTATGATGGAAAATGGGAGAATTACCAAAAAAACTCCTAAACCTATTGCAATTGTGCTAATTTAGTTATAAACTTTTTTTTAGCCTATTTAGTCCTAAACCATTTACAATTGTGCCAGTTTAGTCCATTCAGCCAAAATTGGCCGACCAGCGACGACCGTCCGGCGAAAGCTAACACGGCAATTTTTAAATATATATATTTATTTATTTTTGCTAATTTTTAAATATTTTTTGAATTTTTGAATTCTTTTTGTTTTCCCATTTTCTCCTCTCTTTAGTCGGTCGATGCCGGCCAGAGGCGAGGGTTGGCGAGGTCAGCATTGTTGGCCAATGGCGAGGCTTGTCCCCGTCGGCCACTAACGAAGGCGAGCCTCGCCTAGCGACGGCGAGGCCGCCGTTGCCAAATCTGGCGAGGCTCGGCCTCGCCCAACCATGGCAAGGTCGAGCCTCACCATCCTTGGATGAGGAGCCTCGCCGACCACCGGTGAAGGTCGACCTCGCCAGTGGTCGACAAGGCCACTGTCACCAGATCTGGCGAGGCTCGACTTCCCCTAGCCATGGCAAGGTCGAGCATCGCCATCCTTGGGCGAGGACCCTCGCCGGCCACCGGTGAGGTTGACCCTCACCTTGATCTGGTGAGGTTCGGCCCCACCCAGCCATGGTGAAGGTCGACCTCACCAGTGCCGACGAGCTCGGCCCTCACCCAGCGATGGGGAGGCCGGCCTCGCCCAAGGACATATCATCTTGTCTTGATAGCGAAGTTGGTGGAATTTTTATTTATAATACTATAGACAAAACATAAGAAGAAGGGAATCATGAGATGACACATCTCTCACCAAATTACATATTGCAAAGGAATCATGACCAAACTCTAAGATGTAACTCAACTGCAATGATTGAGGATGTTGCCAACTTTCCCATCATAATTCTCACATAGCAACATAAGGCTTTCATTATTGATGGAGCTTTAGCAGAAATCAAAAGAAGATTTGATTAGCTTGATACAAGCCACTGGCCAATCATTTGGTGAACGAGTAATATCCGTACCTCATTCGGCAATCATGGAGGACTAATTGCGCCCACATATTAGTAGGACAATTGCTAAGCATACATGTTTTCACATAATCGATGCATGTGACGTAGTCGAGAACAAAAAGTGCTAGATTGCAAGTTGTGTGGCCATAGACAACCGCCACCAGATAAGGAGACGTTGGCCCTGTTTGGTTCAACTTTCCCAAAGGGCTTTCAGCCCCCAAAGCCCTTTGGGAAAAAAAATTGATGTTTGGTTCAGCATTTGAAGTCTCCATTCCCCAAATGCTGGCATTTGGAATGCTGAAAGCCCAAAGCAAGTGAGGACCTGCTTTGGGCATTTCAGCATTTTCGGAATGCTGGTATAGGGGATTAATGAATTTTTGCTGATTGCCTATTTTACCCTTAAAATTTTATTAGAAGTCCACTTTTACCCCCATACCAAACGAAACCCCAGCTCTTTCACGTTTTCCTCTCTTTCTCCATCACGCGGCTCTCTTCTCGTCTCTCCCCCCCCTGCAACTCGCACCACTCCATCTCTCACCCATTGCTGTGATTGGAGGTCCTCCTCTCGCAGATCGGCGACGGCTCCGCTTCCTACTCCTGCGACGGCGACGGCTTCGGCTCTTCTTCTTGCTCCTGCAACGGCGACGGCTCTGCTTCCTGCTCTTGCGACCAACCTTCTGACCCAGCTGAAGGAATTCGAGTCCGAGCTCGCCCTCCTCCTCATCGCCAAGGTGACTGGTGGCGCCCCGAACAAGCTCTCCAAGATGTATGTCCCGTTCTTACTTCATTTTTAGGCGAGTGACTCTAGGGTGTGCTGGGGGTGGGAATCGACGCCCGTTTTGGGTTTTTCGGCTCGGTTATTGATTGGGGGTTGCTTTTTTTTATTGTTGTTGTTGGAATTCTCATAAACACCGCCTCGCAACAAGGGCTCCCCTTATCAAGAGCATTCAAAGCGTTGTCCGAAGAAGGAGTAAACGTGTTCAACTGCAATTCAACCCAAGTGAACGAAAGGATTCTTCACTCCATCAAAGCCGAGGTATCCCTAAGCCTCAATAATTATCCCTCAACAAATGCATATAATGCCAATACTTTTAGGGTTTCATTAGAAATTTCCTTTTAACCCACTAATTGATGAAGCTCCTATTTTATATTGGGGTTATTTATGCAGGTAACCAAAGGAGGAAATGGCAATTTGTCTGAGCTGCAACAGAAATTGATGAAGTTAACGACTTGATTATTCTCAGATTGGAGTGATTCCGTGAATCTTAGTTTTGTGAACCTTTCCTCTAGATGACATGAATCATGAGGATGTCTTTACATTCCGCAGGTCCTTCTTCCAAGCAATTTTGGCCAGGAGTTGGTAATGTTGGTGAAAATGCTTCATTAGAATATGTGAATGTGATATATTAATTTTTGCACATTCTTCCTATACTCTACTGAGAGATGAGTAACATTGTTCTGTCGAGTTGGCTTTCATGTACAGTTTGCCTACCTGATTGTATCACTTTGAATCTCGTACACCAGAAGTCTGGTGTCATGATTTTTATTAGCGGTATATAAAAGTTAATGCACACGGTTGCTGTAAATGATAGGGCATCTGATCAGTGGTGTATAGCAGATATATATGATCCTCCATGTGCATCTGGTCATATTAGGATTTATATACATGCGAATATCTGAGATTGAAACACTATTTTTTTGAGAACTTCATCAGGATTTGAATATCAGGCTAATGTAACATTCATGAATTCTACTTCCTTCTTTGCAGCTGATTGAAATTGACAAACAGAAACAGTGAAGCATATATTCATGATATCTGATCTTATCCATCACAAGCATGCATCAGCATTAATGTTTACTTGTTTGGGTTCATTTGCTGGAAATGCATCATCAACTACTTGGGATAAATGAGGTGTTGTGCTGTAAATGCATGCTAAGACTTTGCTTTTGGGTAATGCTTTCTCTTAAAGGGAAAAAGAGACATTTTTTTCCTATTAGCTCTTAGGAAGTGTGTATCACTTGCGTAGGACATATCACATGTCCGTGCATATGCATATTTTAGCAATTGATTTTATCTATTAGCATGGTGAATCTTGTACAGAAGCATCTTGGTAGAGAAATTGAAACAATCTTTCCACTGGAGTTGAAAAAATCAGTGTGCATAATCAGAAACCGAAATCATTATACACTGAACTTGTAGTCGTCAAAAGTATGTTTGATTGATGCGAGCAACAAACTCATTATTTATTGAAATAGCTCGCCTCTATGGGAAATAGACATAAGTTTACAAGGTGGTACTTCAAATTCGTATACATCTCTGGACATGGCACGTTTACGTGATGAAATAGACATAAGTTTACAAAGTCGTTGAGGTTTGTAATACTAAGTATAACGTATTTCTTTTTTCTGGACATATATAACCATGTTTACTATTATGAAATGACTCTTTCTAGTCAAATTTGTATGAGCGGAACTTAGTTTTATTTTTCTTAATGAGGACCTCCCTTTTTATATGCGGTGCTTACTCAAAAAAATAGCATCCACAATCGCTTTATCATTCACCAAATAAGTTCACATTTTTTTTGCTATATCATTTTTATCTTTTGACAATCAATAGCCCAACTTTTTATTAATATACTAGAATGATAATTAATTAACGAAGATGATTAATACTATAATAATTAAAAAAAATTATTCAAAGTTGAAAACAAACTTAAAAGAACCCTTAGCCAAAAATTGAGCTTTACATATAATCTATAATCAAATTATTTTAATATAATTTTTAAATAAAATTATTAATATATATTTTTTACATTACTCTCAACACGAAAATGTAAAGGTTATATAGCCATTGTTTCTTTTTTGTAATTTTAAAAATACTAAAACTAAAAAACTTAATTTGGTCACACCAAATGGCTTTTCAAATATATATTTACCAAATAGTCTTGCATTTCCCTAAAACACTTTTCAGTTACAGTTTACCAAACAGTCTAGCATTTTGGAAAACCCCTTTACCTCAAAGGTATTTGCATTCTCCCAATGGCATTTCCCCAAAGCTGAACCAAACGGGCCCGTTATGTAATAATCGTAACCTGGGCGGTTGGGTGTCACGGTCTCTAAGGCCGAAACAACATACGCTAAGCTATTGGCAAAAGGATCACCGACTTGGTATGTATATTCATCGCAAGCTGCGTACGTTTCGGTCAAGTCGAGAGCGCCACTCGCGACGTTGCCAATCCAAAGGAGCGCAAACGTGAGACCTACAATCCTCTGTGAAGTGACCATCCACTCTCTGTATCTATTCTCCTCTCTTGCTCTCCCTTCAACTGCTGCTCAAAACTTCAGAATGTTTGGGTATTTTAAAGGGATTCTTTCTGTGTGTTTCTTCGTTGTTTTTTTTATCACACCTAGAATCCTTGTTGGAAAGGGGATGTCAGTGCCGTCCTTCCACCCGAAGGATGCAGCATCTAACCACCACTTTTCCAACTCCCAAAAATTCCCGTCAACAATGCTCTCGCTCTATTAGTCGCTGATCAAGGGACTTAAAAAGATTTTGGAATAAAGGAGTGAGCAATGACATGCTCAGTGAGTAGTACGTATCTTCTAAGCAAATTGAACAATCACTATGCATATATGTAAGTGTAAAGCAAAACCAGTAACTTATAATCCAACTCATTAATATACATATCAAATCAAGTATGAGTCGTTCATTTCAACAAAGCTTTGTAATAGTCAGAAATACACATTTAAATCCCCCATCATGATTCAAATATCACTGGTCAAGTCTATTGATTAATCTCTATCAAAAACTTCGTCAAGGTCCATCCGTTGATCCATCTCATATCAAAACTCACGTCGATGCTCCATACATTGACCAATCTTTTACTCAATATCAAACTATGGTCACGACACAACGCTTTGTGACAAGGCAACTAGGATTCTCCCCTTGTAAGGTCTCTACCTACAAAGCCCGCGACTCGGCCTAGAAGGATATCCTAAACTTGGTATGCATACCCATTAGCGCATCACTGGGTTCACAGTCCTATTGAGCATAAAAAACACATCCTCCAAAATACCAGGAATCCATTTCAGAATTCAATCTCATACACCAAACAAATAACTTTTCACCACAACATGACCATCCACCATTTCTCAAATTATTCATAAACATTTCCATAAAGCAATTGCAAAGTAATCACACACACACACATTACTTTACAATAATTTGCAAACACACTTTCTAAACATGCGCAACAACCAAAGAGTAGTAAATGTTAGATTTGGCTTTTATGCAACAAATGTCATTTCGTAATTCGTATTATATATAATCCCTAACACTCTCGAAACATGAGTTTTACAAATTCAAATAGGATATAGTACCACTCACCTCAATATGCCCCAAACTAAATGACAAGGCTCACTCGATCCAATGAACTCGCATTCCTATCATATAAGCGATAAATAGCATCAAAACCAAGTAAATGCTATCTCAGCTATGGCTCAACTAAGCTAAGCTTAAACGCTAACAAAATAACTCCCACGTGTTAACAAATCACTCGCTCGAAGTGATTGTTCAAACCTAAACACAAAAAGAAACTGGCCCGTAAAACCCTAAAATCCCGTTTCGACAAAACCATTGCTCCAAAATGGTTCTCGATTAACCCCACAGCTCCACGACACCATAAACCTCCATTTCCATGAAATCTCAAATCTCCACAACTCAAAAATTGGATTTCCTGGCTTGATTGTCCTAAAATTTCAAATTCGAGCCATAAACCCAAGAAATACTTCGATTAGATGAACAAGGAGCGTGGACATTTACCAGGTGTCGTGCTACATAATCAACTCGGCTTGACAAGGTCCCAAAGGTGTGCACATGAGAAATCCCCTTCCTCTTCTTCCCCTTGTTTTCTTACTTTTCTCTTTTTTTCTTTCTATTCTACGAGCTCTCATCCTGCTGAGGCATCCATTTATCCTCTGCTTTATTGACTTTTCAACCTTATTTTCCTCTCTTTTTTTCCTGTGGCCCCACCTTTGAAAAATAAGAATATTACATCTTTTACTATGACTAATTGTGTCTTATTCGAGTACTTATCCTGTTGCAAAATACTTTGGTTGGACGAAGTCTGCAGGCCGAGAGCTCGTAAAATAGAAAGGAAATAGAGGAAACAAAGACAACAAGGGAAATAAAGAAGAAGAAATGGGAAAAATAGGAAGGGGTTTCTCATGTTCATGCCTTTGAGACCTCGCCCGGCCGACTCGACCACGCAACACAGTGCCCTGTAAGTGTCCATGCTCCTCATTCGTGCAATCAAAGTTTTTTGCAACATGGTGAGTACTCGGTCAGACACAATCAATCATTGTAGTAGATGTAATATTTTGTCTTTTCAAAGTTGGGACCTAGAGGAAAAAAAGAAAGGAAAAAAAATGTCAAAAACTCAATAAAGAAGAGGATAAGTAGATGATTCAATAGGCCGAGCTCGTAGAATGGAAAGGAAATAGAGGAAATCAAGTAAAGAAAGGAAAGAAAGAAGAAGAAAGAGGAAGAAGAAGAAGGGGTTTCTCATGCACATTCACTTATCATATTCTTTATGGACTTTTCAACCTTATTTTCCTTCTCTTTTTTTTTTTTTTTTCTGTGGGCCCCACCTTTGAAAAGTCAAAATATTACATCTTATACTGTGGTTAATTATTGTTTGATTCGAGTACTTATGCTGTTGAAAATACTTCGATTGGATGAACAAAGAGCGTGGACACTTGCCCGGTGTTGTGATACGTAGTCCAGCAGGCTTGGCGAGATCCCAAAGGCATTCATATAAGAAACTCCTTCCTCTTCTTCCCCTTTCTTTTTCCTTCTTTCCCTTCTTTTCTTCATTTTCTCTTTGTCCTTTCTATTGCACGAGCTCTTGGCCTACTGAAGCATCCACTTATCCTCTTCTTTATTGACTTTTCAGCATTTTTTTTTTGTGGGCCCCACCTTTTTAAAGTCAAAATATTACATCTCCTACTATGATTAATCGTGTGTGATTCGAGTGCTTATTTTATTGCAAAATACTTCGATTGGACGAACGAGGAGCGTGGACACTTACCAGGTATTATGTCACGTAATCAAATCAGCTTGGCGAGGTCCAAAAGGCGTGCATATGAGAAAACCCATTCCTCTTCTTTCACTTCCTTCTTCTTTCTTTCCTTTCTTTTCTTCATTTCCTCTCTTTCCTTTCTATTGCACGAGCTCTTGGCCGGCTGAAGCATCCACTTATCCTATTTTTTATTGACTTTTCAGCTTTTTTTTGTGGGCCCCACCTTTTTAAAGTCAAAATCTTACATCTCCTACTATGATTAATCGTGTGTGATTCGAGCACTTATCTTATTGCAAAATACTTCGATTGGACGAACGAGGAGCGTGGACACTTACCAATTATCACCCACCATTTAATTACGTGCTTCTGTCGAATCAACCTATCTCTGATCTCTAATCGATTATAATGGTGTCATATTGACCCTTGCCGATTAGGACGGTCGAGCAGTTGATTTCTGATTAAATTCTCAAGTCTGTCGTATTTATATCCCTTAACAGATTCACTTGATAGATCAGTTATCTCGTGAGTGATCAGCTCAGAGAAAAAGGACCATAGGCGTGTCGATGAAAAGCCCAGTGCATTTGATCGAAACAAGATCGAATTTTCAAGATGTCACAACTCTTCCCCTCTTATAAAAAATTCCGTCCTCGAAATTTAAATCATTACAATTCTTCTTCAAAAAGGTGAGGGTATTGTCGTCTCATCGATTGTTTGCTTTCCCACGTCGCTCCTTCTGTTCTATGGTGTTGCCAAACCACTTTGACTAACGAGATCATCTTGTTGTTCAAAACTTGCTCCTTTTGATTCATGATCTGAATTGGTTTCTCCACGTACGACACTCTGTCGTCCATATCTAATTCCTCAAAATTTAGCACGTTGGTCGGGTTAGCTCATACTTCATCAACATCAACATGTGGAAGACATCATGCACATGAGCAAGTCTTAGCGGCAACGCAAGACGATACACCAAAGTTCCTGTTCGCTCAAGAATTTCGAAGAGATCGACATACCTCGGACTTAGCTTCCTTTTCTTGCCAAAGCGCAAAGTACCCCTCATTGGTGATACATTAAGAAAGACGTGTTCACCAACTTGGAATTCCAATGCTCTTCGACACTTATCTGCATAATTTTTCTGGCGACTCTGAGCGATCTTCAATCTTTCTCGAATGACTTTGACGGCATTGACTGACTGTTGAACCAACTATGGGCCGGTGATCTTCCGCTCTCCGACTTCATCCCAACAAACTAGAGTTCTGCACACTCTACCATACAACGCTTCAAACGGTGCCATCTAAATGCTCTGCTGATAATTGTTGTTGTAGGCAAACTCTACTAGATGAAGTTGTTCCTCCCAGCTTCCCTTGAAGTCTTACACGTAAGCTCGCAGCATGTCCTCGAGGGTTTGAATCATCCTCTCAGACTGGCCATCCATCTGAGGATGATAGGTCGTACTATACTGCAGCTTCGTTTCCAAGGCAGTTTGTAAACTTTTCCAAAAGGTAGCTATGAACTTCGGGTCTCGATTAGATGTAATCGTCACTAGCACTACATGCAGACGCACTATCTATCGCACGTACAACTCAGCATATCTGTCCAGTGCATAGTCCTTTCGTACGGCGATAAAGTGAGTAGACTTCGTCAATTTGTCAACTACAGCCCATATGGAATCATTACCTCGCTGACTCCTTGGTAAACCCATCACAAAGTCCATTATGATATGTTCCCACTTTCACTCGAGAATCTCAAGAGGTTGTAATAGTCTTTTCGGCTTACAACGCTGTGCTTTCACTTGCTGACACGTCAAACACTTGGCGACATGTTTGATGATATCTGCCTTCATACCGGTCCACCAATAGTGTTGATGCAGATTCTGATACATCTTCGTACCGCCTGGATGAATGCTATAACTGCTACGATGAGCTTCTGACAAGATCTCCTCCTTAAGCTTTGCATCCTCACGTACACACAATCATCCACAAAATTTTAGTGTTCCACCTTCATAAATCAAAAAGTCAGCCTTTCTCTTTTCTACATACTGTTGTAGAATTTTCTTGATCTCAAGATCTGTTAACTGCAACATCTTAATCTTTATCTGCACTTATGGTTTCATTCTGAGGGTGGCCATTGAAAGGGGTAGTAACAACACCTAGAGGGGTGTGAATAGGTGTGAAGTAAAATTTTCGCAAAGTTCAGTGGAAGTAATTTGCTTTTAGAAAATGACAGACTTTGAACAAATTCAAATGATGAACAAAATAAAGGAGTTTAGAAAAAGAATAAGAACACAAAGTTTATAGTGGTTCGACTTAGATCGAGCTTATATCCACTCTCCACGCTAACAACCTACTGGCTGGATTTCACTAAGAATCAAAAGAGATTTTACAGCCTTTTGTTCTTCGACTTCACAATGAAGAGTCTATACTGGTCTCTCACGAAATCTCACAAGAGTTTCTCTCTTTTGTTTACAACTTTGAACTCAGTATTTAGAGTAACAAGAAATGGAAAATTTTCGACTTTGAAATTTCTCTTTCACGCACACTATCGAACAACCAGAAAGTCCTCCTTAAATACTCCTTCATGCCTTCTCGACCGTTGGCACTTTCCAAATGAATTCTTCCAATCAACCCGTTGGACGGAATCAATCAAGGAGATCTCAAGTCATTTGAAGATTGAGATGAAAGCCCGTCAATCATGTTCGTCCATACAATCAAGATCTTGGTTTCCATAAGTAGATTCTTTCCTTATTTACTTGCAATCCGAAAAAAAAAAATTGATTTATTTAAATTGATTTCAAGAAAGATAAACAACCTCGTAGGTGATATATCCATCTAGAGAGCTATCCATATGCCATACCAATCGAACTCTTGAAAAATAAACAAGATCTCGCATCTGGATAAGTCTTCATTCTTCAGTAGCATTTAGTCTAGAATTTGTCAGTGTGGGCAGACTTTGAGCTAAAGTCTGGAAGTCTTCAGACTTTAACATAAAATTCTGGAATTCTTCATAATAGACTTTGAATAAGTTTTGTCAAAACATTAAAGGAGTTTTCTCCAATAGCCATAAGACTTGAAAGGTGGCCTACCTCAAATTTAAAAACCGAATTTCAAACTCCTTCGAGTAGGATCCACTCCTGAATCACCATCTGCGAAATCGAAGACTTCCGACTCAATGCAAATGCGACCTTGTTAGCTTTTCCGGGATGATACAAGATGTCGCAATCATAGTCCTTAAGAAGTTCCATCCAATGACACTATCTCATGTTCAAATCATTTTGAGAGAATAAATACTTCAAGCTCTGATGGTCTATAAAGATCTGGAACCTTTCTCCGCACAAATAATGTCTCCAAATCTTCAGAGCAAAAATAATTGCTGCGAGTTCTAAGTCATGCGTCGGGTAATTCAGCTCATGAGGCCTCAACTGACGGGACGCGTATGCAACGACTCTACCATATTGTATTAACACGCAACCCAGTCCTCTATATGACACATCACTATAGATCTTGTATCCTCCGAAATTGTCTGCACGAGTGCAGTAATCAGCTTCTGCTTAAGCTCTTGAAAACTATGCTCGCACTTATCCGTCCATACAAACTTTTCTTCTTTCTTCAGCAGTCGAGTCAGCGGCATGGCTAATGCTGAAAATCCTTCCACAAACCGTTTGTGAAAATCCTACCAATCCCAAGAAACTCCTAATCTCTATCACTGTTGTCGATCTTGGCCAGTTGATCACGGCTTCAATCTTAGTTGAGTCCATGGAAATTCCTTCACCTAAAATCACGTGACCTAAGAAAGTTACACGAGTCAGCCAAAACTTGCACTTACTGAACTTGGCAAACGGTCTATGATTTCGTAGAGTTTGAAGCATGGTCCTTAAATGTCTTTCGTGCTCCTCTGGACTTCTCGAGTATACCAGGATGTTGTCAATAAACACTATCACGAACTAATCTAGATATTCCTTGAACACACGATTCATCAGATTCATGAAAGCAGCTAGGGCGTTAGTCAAACCAAACGGTATTACAGTAAACTCATAATGGCCATAACACGTACGAAACGCCGTCTTCAGTATGTCTTTTTTTCTAATCCTTAACTGATGGTACCCTGTCCTCAGGTCGATCTTAGAGAATATTGACCCTCCCTGTAGCTGATCAAACAGATCATCAATCCTTGGTAACGGGTACTTATTCTTGATCGTTACTTGGTCGAGTTGCCAATAGTAGATGCAAAGACGTAACGAACCATCTTTCTTTTTCATGAATAGAACTAATGCTCCCCAAGGTGATACACTGAGACATATGAATCCCTTATCCAACAACTCCTGCATCTGCACCTTCAGTTCCTTCAATTCTGACAACGCCATGCGGTAAGGAGGCTTAGAGATTGGCTCCGTCCCGGGGGCCAACTCAATCACGAACTCAATCTCCCTTTCTGGGGGTAGACCAGGTAATTCCTTCGGAAACACATCAGCAAACTTTTGTACCACTGCAATGTCCTCCATCTTCGGCTCCTCTCAACTGTCGTATCCACGACAGTCACCAAATAACCTTGGCAACCCCTGTCTAACAAACAGGTTGCCTCAAGCGATGAGATTAAGGTAATTGATGGTCCTCCTCGACTCCTAATAAACTCAAAACTTTCACCCGCTAATGGGTTAAATTGAATCACTTTACAATAACAATCTACAGTAGCTCGTTGCTTGGTGAGCCAATTCATGCCAATGATTACATCAAAATCATACATGGCTAGGACAATCAAATCTATCATTTCCACTCGCTCACCAATAACTAACTTGCAACCAGGACAGCCTACTGCGAACAACACCTTATCCTTTAACAAGGTAGATATGCTAATGACTAACCCTAACGGTTCAGGACTCAACCTTACCAACTTAACGTACTACTCAGCAATAAATGAATGTATAGCTCCAGGGTCAAATAAAGCATAAACAACATGGTCATTCAGCAAGACCATACCTGTGACCACGTCTAGTAAGTCCTTTGCCTATCGTCAAGTGACAGCATACACCCTTCCTTGTGTTGGGGGTTGGTTCATCATGCCTTACGGTGCGTTCCCTCTATTCTAACCCATCGGCGGCGGCGGCGACTATGATCCCATCGGCCTTCGGGGACAGTCCTTGACCTGGTGGCCCTGCTGGCCACATCCATAGCAAACACCTGTCCTAAAATAGCACAGGGTTGATCCATGTCGTCTTCCACATAAATGACACACTCCATTCTAGTTTGGCGATGACTTTCCTATCCCACCCTTCTAGTTGGGCGAAATAGGATACCTTCCTCCAGACATCGATTTCCTTCCAAACCGATTTCCATCTCTATTTGAACCGAACCGCGACCCAAATGTGGCGGCTCATTCATTCAAATTTCTCTCTATCATCTGGGCCCACTCATACAAGTCATTGTAATCTTTCAGATTAAACGGCACCAACAGATCTTTCAGCTCTGGTCTCAGTCCATCTCTAAATTTCCTTGCTCGATCTATGAGATCCTCAATCAATTTGGGGTCATACTGAGACAGCTCGGCGAATTTCGCCTCGTATTGGTCCACAGACATTAGACCTTGACAAAGGCGTTGAAATTCCGCCATTTTCTGTTATCAGGCGTAGTCCAAGAAATAATTCCCATTAAACACTTCAACGAAGGCGTTCCACATCATAACCACACTTTCAAGAAACACTCAACCACTGGTGGCCCTCCACCAGGTGCTTGCATTTCCCTGCAACTGAAAGACTGCAAGGACCACCTTATCTTCCTCCGAGAACCTCAACAGCATGAAGGCTTTCTCCAACTCTTGGATCCAGAGGGTTGCAGCCTCGGGATCACCTATTCTTGAGAACCTCGGCGGGTTCAACTTCAGAAACTACTTAACAAGCTTATGCATTGGTCTCTCCCCGATCACAATCCCAGGTTGGACTTCAGTAGGTGCGGCTGTAGCAGCGACAGCAACATTGGCAGTAGCAATGGCGATGATTGTAACGGCGGCTTGATTCTGGGCCTGCTGCCCCATCAGATTCCCCAAAGTCTCGAGCGCCTGCACAATCCCATCGATTCTAGGATCATCAAGGGCTGTTACACTAGTACCGGCCGACGGTAGCGCCATCCCACTAGCGTTGGCTTGAGCCTACGCTCTACCTCGGGCATCAACCCTAGTTGGCGTCCTACCCTGAATAATTGACGCGACAGTCCTCTTCCCAGGCGACCTCTACTTTAGGTCACTCATGTTGCAGAATTTTTATAGAATCTGCTTTCCAATTCCAATCCAAAATTAGAAAACTAAGCGACCCACACAAAACAATCTACCAATCAACTAATCAATCACATGCATCTGCATAAGAAAAAGGTCTTTCATACTAACTATCCCAAGACCCATCGCACCTTATCGCTCCAGACATTAACCAGCTCTGATACTACTTCGGGCGGGGATGTCATGCCTCGAACCTCGAGCGCGCGCCCATCCCTCGGTGGTCGATAGAATTGCGACGTTCCCAGAACTCGTCGCCGACCCATTCATTTTATGCACATGCCGAAGCGAACTAATAAGCTCCAGACAACAATCAACATGGAATAGAAAAGCAGGACAACCAATTTAAACAAAACGCACTTTATAAACACATCAGGTTTATATACAAAAGTCTAAAGCCAAAAGAAGCTACCAGGCTAACCCTACCCCGGACCCTACCTACTTGGGATCCAAGTCTGCCAAGACACCATATAGGATGTCGATGTCTAGAGAATCAGCTACCTCTACTGCAGGCTCTTCAACCTTGAGCCCTTGGTTCGCCTCGATATTAGCCAAAATATCGATGTCCACAATAGGGTCAAGTTCCTCCACATACTTATCATCAACGGCAGGTCCGCCAAAGCCATCCAATGGGCCCTCCCGAACACTGTTGGGCCCATGACGGAACCACACTTTGAATCGGTGAGGTACCAACTGAGGTAGGCCCTCATTAACCTAAATGGTAGTCACGACGAGCTCACGGGTCCAGTCAAAGGTCCCATGGATGGGGAGTATGGTACGCTCGGTCTCGGCCTCTCGTGGCCACCCAAAACGCACTGGTCGAACCTCTATCTAAGGACTTGTAAAATTTAAACCACAACGGGGTGAGACAAAGTCTCAGCGAGTCCACACCCTAAACCCTGACTAAGACGAGAATTCACCTAGAGGTAGCCTAAACACACATCATATAAGACTTATCTCACCTCAACACCTCCCTACACATTAGTACAGCTCATATATATATGCATATAGCAAACATATTTAACAATTGCAACACTGCACATCAATCATCAAATATTCACAGGGATCCCGATTATAAGGCCCATCGTTATGACACGTCTCATTCCATGCTACACAATTTTGTCCCTTAATCAGGCGCGGCTATTTCACTTATTCAAGCATTTCAGTTAATTACGACCCAACAGTCACAGTCAGCTCAACAGTCGGTGGTCATCCGGCATAACCGGGCATCGTCCCGCTTCATCGGGCACGACAACATCTACATCTAGACGGCATTCCCGAAGAAGCATCGGTCCAGCCTCCACTGCGACCGGCATCCGTTGACATAAGGCATTCCATATAGGAGCATCGCCTCCAACTTTTATCGGGTGACAGGTTCTCATTGCAATCACACGCACATCCATGTTCGGCCAAGAACATCGTGCTTTTCACTCAAATACTTTCATTTCAAATAATAGACTTGGCCAATTTTTTTCATATTAAAAACACCCGGTAAAATAATTGTACGTGGACACATAGTCAAATCGAACTATAAAACGTGATATCATCTCTTTTCAAAATTCCACAATTTTATATAGTACTTAAAATATTTTTAGTGTCAAAACCCAACACCTGGTATTTTTCTAATTAAATACCAAAATTTCACATTTTTGGAATAATAATTAAAAATCATCACCGAGCATCCAATTGCACAATTTAGCACTCAATTTCACAAATCAACACCACCATGACGATCAACGTAAAATTCTAACAACCGGTTATTCCGATATAATTTTCACTAATTAATAAATAATAAAATAAATTACATTTAATTAAATAAATTGCAAGTTATTTAAATTAAACCACTTAATTAAATTAAATAACCTAACCGGACTAATCTAATTGACCTAATTATTAATCTAACTAACCTAACTAATTTAATCTAATAGGCTAACTAAATCCCCTAACTTATCCACCTAACTAACTAATTGAACTAACTAACTAAACCTAACCAATCTAGTTACATGAACTAAATCTACTAATCTTAATTAGCCTAAATAATCCCCTATTAAGTGCAATTAACCCCTAATTAGAGCTTAGGAGGTTAACTCACTAGTTTAGCGCAAAAATGGGTTCACGGCGACGACGGTGAATTCCCGTGTCAACGGCGGCTCCAAAGGAGGGCCAAAAAGGCCTAGCAAGCCTCACGGTTGCTTCTGGGGACCGATTCTGTGAAGGGTTGAATCAACAGCTAGGATGACATGGGTGGTTGGCTCGGGTGGCTAGCGAAGCCGAATGGTGCTGGCGAGGCTGGCAACCAGCCTAGACGTGGCTGGCACGAGCATCAGCAAGCTAAGGTAGTTAGCGAAGAAGCTGGCTGGGGTTGGCGTTGCCATTGGAGCTGGACACGGCGAGCGAACAGCGGGCGCGGGACCAACGAATGCACGGGCTAACAACTCGTGGTAGTAGTAGGGACGGATGAACTGAGCAAGGGATGGACTTTAAAGATGAAGGAGAAAGAATGCAGAAGCAAGAAGGAAAAGCAAAAGCAGTTTTGGTCGGGGGAGCTGTCGCACAAGAGGGAGCAGAGCATGAAGAAGGGAGAGAGAAGCGAGGACAAGAGGGCCATGAAGTCTTCAAGCTGGCCAATGAGGTTCCATTCAAAATATCCAAGCACTTGAGTAGGTGTACACCAAAGTCTTTTGCCCTCCATTGTCAAGGCTGCAGCCAATGGCCATTTTTCCCTCCCAAGGCTTCCCAAACAAGCCAATTTGAAGGCCAAAAGACAGCAGCCTAGCAACACTACGTATTTGCTGAATTTTTTCTTCAACTTAATACCAAATCAAGTCAAATTGGTGGCCCAAAAATGCCATGGTAGCAGCCCTTATAATTTTCCCTTAAACTCTTCACAAACCAACTTAACTTGGTAACCAAAATTTCACACCAAAGTGTCCATCCGAATTTCCTTCAATTTAATTTGCCAATTTTGATTTTCCGCCAAAATTCCGGGCTTGCCGAAAATTCTTCAAAGGATAAGATGATGTCCTAAAATAAATCGTGACACGCTCGAACTTTTGATTCTTGAAACCGAGTTCAATTTCGTGGTTAATTTCGATCAGACGCGATTTTAGCGTGACCTAACCTATCGAATAGCTTTCAGGGAGTTTATCGTGTTTAACCCGTGATTGATAATTTTTTATCCAAGTTTGTGCATCTCTGACTCATCGGCGACTCTCAGTTGTTGTAAAAATCTCAAGACTTCAATTACGAGCACTAGGTACATAATCGACAAAAAAATTGGGTTAGTGTCGTTCGACGCGAATTTTGCGATCAGGTTGAATCACCCACCATTTAAGTACGTGCTTCTATCGAATCGACATATCTCCGATCTCTAATCGATTATAATGGTGCCGTATTGACCCTTGCCGATTAGCATGGTCAAGCAGTCAATTTCTAATCGAATTCTCAAGTTTGTCACATTTATATCCCTTAACGGCTTCACTTGATAGATCAGTTATTTCATGAGTGATCAACTCAGAGAAAAATGGCCATAAGCACGTCGATGAAAAGCCCAATTTATTTAATCGAAACAAGGTCGAATTTTCAAGATGTCACATAGAGAGGGGTTGCATCGGGAGAAAATATTGGCTGGAACAGGGATTCCAGCGTGTCAACCTACTAGTCCACTGGACGACGCATGTCATCTGGGCTCCACTACGTCAAAACCTGACACACACTCCCTTCCCCTCTGTTGACTCTCTCTCTTCCTCTTTTTTTTTTTTTTCCTTTATTTCTTCTTCTTCTTCCTCACTCTACTCAAGGGTAAGAAGCCTCTACTCACGATGGGGACTCATGTCACTGCCAAGCCTCACTAGCTCCACCGTCCACCGTTCCTCCTCCCCCTGCTTCTTCTGCAAGATCAAGCTCAAGAGCTTCCCCCTCTAAACAACCCTCGTCCCCTACCTCCCGCCGATGCTACTTACCCCCTGGACGGCATCGCTGGCAATGGCGCCACCTTCCACCTTAGTAAGTCCGACCTCGATAGGCTCACCGAGAAGTCCATCTTCTCCGACAAGGTCTACCTGAAGGTCTCCGTCTACACGGGCCAATGTGGAGCGACCTACGGTGTGAGCTCCAGGAGGCTACTCGAGAAGGTCTTTGTGCCCCTGGACCTCGCCAAGGCAAGTCCAAGGCCTGCGTGCTCCATAGCAGATTGAAAGGGAAGGCCAGAGGGAAGAAGAAGAAGAATAAATAAAAGAAAAAAAATAAGAGAGGGAAGAGAGAGAGGCAACAGAGGTGAGAGGAGTGTGAGTCAGAGATTCTGACATGGTGGGGCTTAGGTGACACGTGTTGCATTATGAATGGACTCATAAGTTGACACGCTGGAATTCTAGCTCTAACCAATATTTTCTCCGTCTCCTCCATCTCTCAACTGTTGTTGTTTCTTTACCCAAAACTTCATTCATGTACTCTAGGGCTCTTCCTCCATCACCGGAGCAATGCCTCATTGTACGTCTGCGTCACCCACTCTTTTTGCAAACATCCTCACTCATGCCACATCTAAGCAGAGCATAAAAAGTTCATGACCTCTCTTCACATCCCTGAAGAAAATGATAAGGGAACTTCCCCAAATGTGATTAATGTTTGTGTTTTCGTAAACGCAAGTGGAATTTGGTGGGACTTGTTAGGATTACTTGGCTGTTGTGTCCACTTTTTCCCGAGCCTGATGAAGAAACCAAATGAGGGAGTATGAAAGTACTTCATTTTCTTTGACTTAGATGTTTTTTTCCTTGGCCTTTCATAGGTATGGACTTGATCTTAAGAATGAGAGCTGGCATATTATTATCCGAAGATTGTTCTTGTGTTGCTTTGCATTCTTAGTAACTTGTGAGTTGGCTCAAATCACTGAGAAATATAGGGGAGCTCATGTCCTCCCAAAGAGAATACCAAAGGAGCCTCAAAATTTAGGAAGAAGTTATTGCTAATTGCTTGAAGTGAGAAGTGAAAGTGTTCCGAAGATTTCCGAACCCACTTGTGTAGTTGACGCATAGCATACATTCGATTCTTCGCACCACGCGAAGTACAAACAATCCCCAGGCTATTCATCCTGCCTTCGGCTCATGTCTTGCATGTTCCATTAGTTTGGAGAGGTATTTTAAGAGCCTGAGATTTTGCTTCCTCGACATAAGGGAAAAATGACATTGGATGAGCATAATTTCATTTTCCTTCCTCGTCAATTGTTAATGACCAAACGTGAGAATCCTCGCCTTTATGCTACTACTCCTTCCCCCCCCTTCCCCGTCCCGTGCCCACTCACCCCGGCTGAAATTGGAGGTTCACGAACAACCGAGAGTCACCTATGAGTCGGATATGCTTAATGTGGATTGAAAATAATCGACCACGAGTCAATTGCGCTAAAAATTCCTAAAAGCTACTCGGTAGGTTAGGTCACGCTAAAATTGTGTCCGGTTGAAATTAACCATGAAATTGAACCTGATTTCAGGAATCGAAAGTTCTAGTGCGTCACAATTTATTTTTAGGACATTGACTCATCATTCGAAGAATTTTCGGCGAGTCCGGATTTTTGGCGAAAAATCAAAATTCGGCGAAATTGATTCAAGAATTCGAATAGGCTAAATAGAGTATACTTTTGGCCTTCAAGTTAGACTAAATGATGAGGAAAATTATGGAATTGATGTGGTACCTTAGCTGGTATTTTTGGGCACCGAATGGGATTGAATTGGAGAAATTTGATGTGAAATTGAAGGGGAAATTGGTGAAATTCGTTGGCTAGAGGGGGTTGCAACAATTGGGCATCATCCTTGGCTTGTTGGAGAAGATTTGGAGGGGAAATGGCTACTGGGTTGTGGCTGAAGGTTGGTAGGGCCTTGCACTTGAGTATTTGTGATATTTTGGCTTGACTTATTGGCCTCTTGTCCCCCTTTAGCCAGCAACAGCCTATCTTCTTCTTCCTCAGCTTCTTCTTCTCCATCCTAGCAAAAATCTCCATTTCCAGAGCAAGAAAACCAACCAAGTCAGTCGCCCGAGCCAGCTGCTCGCCTGCCAGTGTCGTTGTCCGCTTGCCCACAAGCCAAGTCAGCTCGCGCGACTCCAGCCCACTTGACCATCTCCCGCGCGCGTCCCTTCCGTCTCCTAGCCGTCCCCGTCCGCACCCCTGGCCGCTCGTCGTCGTTCCAGCTGTCCAAGCCACCTCTATCTACCCCTGCTAGTGCCACCGTCAAGCTTTACCCATCCCCGCGCGGATCCCCCTATAACAGCCTTTGAACCGGCCCAGCATAGAAGCCATCTTAGCTTTGGGCTGAGAGCTTCGTGGGTCTTTTTCAGCCCTTTCCCGGCCTCCCTTGGCATCGCCCTAGGCTCGAGTCTCGCTCGCCGCCGCGTCGCTGTAGGCCCGAGTCTCACTCGCCACCACGTCGCCGTCGCCATGAACTCATCGGCTCACTAAACCGGTGAGTTTACTTTCTAAACTTTAATTAGGAGGTTAATGATACCTAGGGAAGGGTTAGATTAAGTTAAGTTAGATTAGTGTAATTAGTAGCTTGTTTAGTTAAATTAGATTAGTTAGATAGGTCAATTAGATGATTAGTTAATGTAATTAGTTAGTTTAGTAGGTTATTATATAGCTAGGTTGGTTAGAGTAATTTAATTAGTTCAATTAGGTGATTAGATTAGCCTAGGTAAATTAATTAGTGATTTATCTAATTATTTTGCATTTATTTAATTATTTTGTAATTTATTTAATTATTTATTAATTAGTGGAAATTATACCGAGATAGCCGGTTGCTAGAATTTCGTGTTGATTGTCGTGGTGTAATTAATTTGTGCAATTGAGTGTTAAATTGTGCAATTAGTTGTTGATTGATGAATTTTGATTTATTATTTCAAAAATATGGAATTTTGGTATTTAATTAGAAAAATACCAGGTGTCGGGTTTTGACACCAAAAATGTTTTTAAGTACTATATAAAGTCATGCGATTTTTAAAAATGAGAATATTGCATTTTATTGTTCCGTCTGATCGTGTACCCACGCACAATTATGTTACCGAGTGTTTTTAATATGAAAAAAATAGGCCAAGTACATCATTTAAATTGAGACATTTGAGTGCAAAACACAATGTCCTTGGCCGGGATTGGATATGCGTGCGGTCGCTATGAGAACCCGTCACCCGATAAAGGTCGAGTGGACGATACTCCTATATGGAATGCCCCGTGTCAACGGATGCCGGATCACGGTAGAGGCCAGACCGATGCTCCTTCGGGAATGCCATCCAAAGGTAGACGTTTCCGTGCTCGATGGGGCGAGAAGACGCTCGGCTATGCCGTATGATCACTGACTGTAGAGTTGGCCATGCCCGTTGGGCCGTAAATAATTAGAACGCTTGAATGAGTGAGATAGTAGTGCCTAATTATAGGATGAAATTGTGTGGCACGGAATGTGACGTGTCATAACGATTTGGCCTTATAATTGTGACCCTATGATTGATTGATTTATGAAAGTGAAGCGTTTTGGTTATTGATTGCATTTACTATTGTACTAACGCGCAGGAAGGTGCTGAGGCGAGATAAGTCTTATGTGATGTGTGATTAGGCTGCCTCTAGGCGTATTATCTTCCTAATCATGGTTTAGGGTATAGACTCGCTGAGACATTGTTTCACCCTGCCGTGGCTTACAATTTTCAAGTCCTTAGATGGAGGTGCGCCTAGTTCGTTTTAGGTGGCCGCGAGAGGCCAAGACCCAACGCACCATTTTCCCTGTCCCCGGGAATCCTTGAACCCGCGAGCTCGTCGTGACCACGATCTAGGTCGACGAGGGCCAACCTCAGTTGGTACCTCATCGATTCAAAGTGTGGTTTTGTTACGAGCCTGAAGGGGCTCGGGAAGGTCCCATGGATGGTTTTGACGAACCTGCCGTCGAGGGTGAAGGTGAGGTGGTTCTCAACCCTGTTGTGGACGTCGATGTTATAGCTAACATCGTGGAGAACCAGTTGCCAGAGGATGAGCAGGAGCTTGAAGTAGAGGAGGTAGCTGACCCTCTAGATCTCGACATCCCTGACGATGTCGTAGTGGACCCAGGTCCCAAGTAGGAGGGTCCGAGGTAGGGTTAGCTCAGTAGTTCTCTTTGGATCTTGACCTCCTGTATAAAACCTTGTAGGGCTGACATGTTTGTTTATAAAAGTGTGTTTGTTTAAACTTGTTGTCCTGCTTTTCTATCCCATGTTAATTGTTGTTTGGAGATTGTTAGTTCTGCTTTTGCATGTGCAATAAAACGAATGGGTCGGCGACGCATCCTGGGAACGTCGAAATTTAGTCGACCATCGAGGGATGTGCACGCGCTCGAGGTTCGGGCGTGACAAATAACGTGATTAGTCTCACAAAGGACTTGCTGGATTTCCCTATACTCTCGTGAATTGGCTCCAATACAACATGAGAGCATTTTACACAGCCTGGTAGGAACATCTTGAGCTTTGTAGGTCGAAACTCCTATGTCTACCAGGTACCTAGAAACATTGCTATGTGGTTTGACAAGCACCCATGATCTGTAAAAGAAAATGATTGTGTACAACTCTAGATCTGGCCTGCATGTCCTTAATTGTTCTGTGAAGAATGCTTTTCATGCTTCTAAGGGTTCAAACCAACAAAGCATTTTTGCAAAATAGTGGTACTTCCCACAATCATCGAGTTCTCTAATTGCTTGGGTGATGATGCTTGGCGTTTTGGCTATTAGGAATTGACTGATAAAAGTATGACAATTAAATGCATACCAGTAAAACCATTTGAATTCTTATGGAAATTCATCATTTGGAGAATAAGTCAAAGGATGAATATACGGATAGTATGGATGCATGCCAATTAATTGAAGATTCACCCCACATATTTTCTGAAGATTTTATCCTGATATTCGCACATGACCTATTTGAGATTATCAAAGAGAATATGAGACTTGATTAGCTCTGGTATCTCTAGAGGATAGGGCTAGGTCGCAAGGCCGTGAGTTCAAGGCGAGGTCGTGCCTCATCGGCCAGTGCTTATAGCCTATCATCGGCTATCATCAAGGTCGGCGACCCGCGGAGGAGAGAGAAGGAAAAAAATAGGAAAGAAAAGCAAAAATAAAATAAAACATCAAAAATTTTGAGAAAAGCAATTTCAGAGAGTGTTTTCGGTTGACTAGTCATTTTCTGCAAACCAAAACGGATGAAGGTCCATAAAATCAATTTCTGGAAAACACTCTCCCCCATACAAACACACCAATAATAGTGTTTAATCATAGCCACACCTTCACAACCCATGGAACAAACGGAATCTCGCGCGTTCGATCCTTCACTGATCTTATGTGATCGATTTGGCTAAGGCCGTTCGAGCTTTGGAACTAGATTAGCATAGATACAACAGAAGATAAAGCACTTCCTTCTCTAAATCAGTCGGAAAGCTATGAGTAGATTGTAGTCCCTGTACATCACCAATTGCCCAGCTGCCTTTCCCCAGAACGGCAAGAGGCTGAACCAGATTCGAGTGAGGTCATCTCCCCTCTCGTTTATTCTTCTTCCGCCATTCCCATGGCTCCTCAGGGTTTGGCGAAGCCCACAAACCTACGCGCTTTGCCCGTGCATTCTTCTCGCACTGCTCATGCAACATTCAAGAGACAGACTTCATATCACATATAATCGGGAACAGCAATTCAAAGAATCGGTAGGCTACCTTTGCAAGCTCTGCACGTTGGTCGTAGGCTTTGTAATGCCACGCCATCCCTTTCTTGAGCATCAACTCCTGTGGTTGGACATGGAAATGAACGATGAATTGTATACGGGAAAAAGTAGAACTGACAATAGAGTGCGATTACAGAAGCGGCTCAACAAACATGCTGGTACACAATCACTAGAAGCCATTGCCGATATGGTAAATTTGCATTTGCTATTCCTGCACTGTGGCGGGTTTTGGCTCGCCCAGCCTGACCTCCCCCAAAGCATTAAGCTATGGTTCAGTTCAGCTGTCTGCCCGAGTCCAACCATGAAATGACGTTTCAGTCTAGAAAACAAAAGAGAAGAGATCGATTGAGTGTAAAGGCAATTTGATTCATCAGTCTTTGTCCAAGCGTGTTCGGTCATTTAACTCATCTTTCTCGCCTTGGCCTGATTAAATTTCCTAACTGATGACTCGTAGGCCGTTGAATATACTTGTCAAAAAGGCTAGGGAGAACTTGGGTTTACCTGTACAAAGTTGCCGTTGCAGTATATATCTCCTAAGCTCCGCCCATATTGATCTTCCCCATACACAAGAACTCTCAAACACTTTCCTTGAACAATCTTTGCGAGCTCCTCCTTAGCCTCTTTGCCATATGGCATGTCACCCTCTGGAGCATCTATCCCCCTGTTTCATAAGGCAATAGTTCTTGGAAGAATAAAGAGAACTCTTTGCCAATTGGAATGCGTCAAATGCCTAGTTTTACCTGAGCCGAATTCGGTACTTCCGAGCAAGGACTTCCTCATTCTTAACATTTATCACCCTGCATATAAGCGACTATAATCAACCAGTGAATTACTCGTGCAGGGATAGAAGAAATGTGACAGACGATAAATGTGACTGTTTATATTGCAATCGGGATAACATACTGATATCCAGCGGCAATAATACTTTTGTGCAGTTCTTTTGCACGAGCTTTTTCCCCCTGAGCACGGGCTTCTGATCTTTTGAGGGCTGCGACCAGGACTTCTTGTGGGACCAAGCGCGATTCCCTCGGATCAGAAGTGCTAACGTACACGGTGATGCCATCCCCATCCGTCACACATCTTGCCTCCACCTGGTAAAAGTTTACTGAAGATATTCAGAAGATTGTATGACAGCTGAATTCACTGTGAACTTCACTCCAAGCCTAGAGATCATTTCTTCATGGATCGTATGAAAGCTAAGGAACTTTGGGCTGATGCTTATAGGAGACGTGGTCCTATTAGATCTGTCAAGAGTTGGGATAGTGAGTTGGAATTGGATATCTTGTCTAGAATACAAAAATGATGTGTTGTATAGATTCAATGATGTTAAGCTAGCTAAATTTTGTGTTGTACTTGGAGGTCTGTAGGAACTGGAACTTGTTATAGCTTTGTGCTTGTAGCTGATAATGCTGGCGTTACACTTGTAGCTGCCAGTGCTATGTTGTTGCAGCTCTGCAGCTGCTTTAAGTCAATCGATGAAATGTATGCTTACATAGCAAAAAAGTTGAAGATATTCAGAAGATGCTACAGAGTAAATATATACAAAGAAATTATGGAGTGTTGAGGAAGGTTTGGGTTCATTACTGGAAGTGTCTGAAGCTCAAACTCCACTCCTTGAGGCAATGCCACTGGAACTTCGACCGTGATCTCGACCGGGGTGGGAGCAAGAGGTAGGCCATAGAATTTCAACAAACCCTATCGCATCAGAGGAAGCGCAACAGCCAAAAATTAGATAAGGTAATAAACAGTCAGCTCCTTAATTCCTCTGAGGATAATGGGCATGAAAAGCTAATGAAAAAATCCAAGATTTTCACTCATCTTTGGTTGAATTACCTCAACATCAGCCTTCAGGTGTTGCTTGAGGGTTTGGAGAACAAGCCTTGATGCTTCTTCAGGTGTTTTTGGAGGTGGGTTTGATGCTTTCCATGCCACTAGGAGCTTTTTATAACTTCATTTTTTCATCAAATAATTGCAGCAACAAAATGAAAAATTTGAACGTTAGATCATGACATCAAAGCGAATTTCTTCAGGACAGAGCAGAATCCCATTTCAAGAAATTTAAAGTTCTGCAATAGTAAAGTGAAGCAATTTACCAACTAGCTTGAGCTTTCTTTTTAGAAACCACATGGTTGCTTAGCCCTTCAGGAACCTTCAGATACTCTCAAACAATATAAGAAGAGGGGCAAAAAAAAAAAAAAGAGGGGAGAAAAGCGCTGCACGGACTTCCATCTTACTCCCATCTCAACCCCGAAATGAGAGTGACCGACCCGTCACCATTATCAGGGAAAGGAGCTTGCCTGGGAGGTGATCTCGAAGTTGAACAGGTCCTGGGCGAGAGCCGAGACGCCGACGGTAGCGGCGGAGACGCCGTGAGGGCCGAGAGAATCGGTGTCCTGGGCGAGAGCCGAGACGCCGACGGTCGTGGCGGAGACGCCGTGAGGGCCGAGAGGGTCGGTGTCCTGGGCGAGAGCCGAGACGCCGACGGTCGCGGCGGAGACGCCGTGCGGGCCGACCGAGCCGGCGTCTCCGTCGTGGGAGTCGGTGTCGCCGAAGACGGTCGGGTGCCAACAGAAGCCGTACACGAACCTGACGGCCTTCTCCCAAAAGTTCATCTCCGATGACTTGAAGTGCGACGACGATGGAGAAGGAACGAAGGAAGAAAGGAAGAAAGAATGAAAGGTGGCAGAGACTGAAAGGAGAGAGGGAGAGGCGCGTCGACGTTGACGCTGCCTTCCCGCTGCTGCAGGGGACGAAAGCGGACGCGTGTCTTGTTCTCGTTCGTTGAGAGCGTGCGGATGTTCACCCAGTTTTGGTCCGGCTTGATCATGGTGGAGATGCTCCTTCGATGATGTTTTTTATCTTGTCGCCTTCCTCTATTTTGTTCTTTTTCTTTTTAATTCCTTTAACGGTGGTGCGGAAGTGAATAAGACGTCGTACGAACATGTTCCCATGATTTGAGAACCTAACCCGACCCGCCCCGACCCAAAACATTTTGTCTTCATTGATGATTGGGAGGTGGACATTTACCCACTCATGTCTTAATTAAGTCTTGGCCTCGTTCATACATGAAAATTCGCTTCTGGTCTAATATGCTTTGAGTATGTTTAGTCCAATGTGGAAAGACGTCCCATATGTGATGTTGGCAACATCGAAGAACACATTTTTTAAGATGAAAACGTTAAATTGTGTATGAGATGTTATATTTCTATCTTGTTAAGAGGATCCTATATTTTTATTGAAGTCATAACTTTCTAGTTATGGGATCTCCATTTTGGGAGAGTATAAAATTATGAATACACCTCTATTAAGTAAAAGACTGATACCTTTCACTTTTATTTCAAAAACTAAACAAAATGGTAATAAAGATTCTTGTGGGCACGCCTCAATTCATATTCAAGTGAAACGAGTTCTTGAATGGAAATAAGAAAAGAATATTATATCAAATGGACTCCTTCAATCTCGATGATTAGATAATGACTCGTTGTCATTTCGGGTAGGAGAAGCCAATAGCCCACTCCTTCCGTAAATTATCATGTTCCATTTCTCTTGGCGAGAGAGAGTAGATGGAGATCTTAATGAGCAAGTAGTTCGCTATCAAATTAGGTTGCGAGCAATGTGGCTAGTGGGGTCCCAACCTCTCTTCGTCGTGGTCGGTCTATTCAGTCCTCCGATCATTAAACCCGTCCGTGAACATAGTCCTCGAGAAATGTGCTAACGAGTGTGATCGATTAAGGTTTGTACCCATCGTCCTGCCAGTTTCGTCCTTTGAGGCACGCGTGCTTTTCCACAGTATTTCATCGCTGGCATTCGTATCATAGTTTGGAACAGTGAATGCCATTGCCACTTAATGCCATTCATCTACCCCGATGCAGAAATTAGTCATCCTGGCCTGAAACATTAACCTCGCGTTAACACCAGGCCTTATGGCAGTTTATAAAGCTTGCTTTCGTGGCCAGCTAGCTTTCCATGGCCGAAAGGCACCTTCTTTTTTAACCTGAGATCTTGCTAGGAGGTGCCGAACCTGATGCTCAACGGTGTACGGTGCTGCTCGAATTTGTTGGAAAGGCTTCTGGCTCCGGCTGGAGTTCGTTAAAGCTCTAATGGCCATAGAGAAAGAGTTCAGACCTCTTGCCTCAGATATAATCCTAGCTTCCTTCCCCAACAGCGGCGCGACATGGCTCAGAGCTCTCACTATCGGTATCTACGGTGAGAGACAATGCCGATTTAATGTTGCTTCGCAACCCTCATGACCTCATTCCTTTTCTTGAAGTAGAAACCTTTGGAGAGAATCCATACTCATCTCGGAATTACTTTCCATGAACTTTGTCCTTCCTTACCGAGAGCGTTCAGCACTCATCTTCCTCATTCAATCTTGCCCGATCAGACCAAGAGCGCAGTTTGTCGAACGATATACATCAGTCGCCATCCTGCTGACACTTCTGTCTCGCTTTGGCACTACCATGAGAAGAAATTCGGAAGGACAACCACACTTAATAATAAAGCGGAAAAGAGAACAGGAGAATTTCTATTTATTTCTTCGTGTATAATTTTTATGATACATTAGCCTATTTATAAACTGTTCTAAATAACTATCTACAGTAACAAAATATTACAATATTAGATACAATCAATTGGAATCAATCAAGGAAGATAATTATATTTCTAACACATCTTCAAACTCAATGTGGCGTAAAAGAGATCAACTGAAATTTGAAGAAAAATCTTGAAAATATCCAGGTGGATATGTCTTCGTAAAATATCAGCCCTCTAATCAACCAATAAAGTAGAGACAAGACGAACTAGACCACAAAGCACATGAGAGTATATGAAATGACAATCTATTTTAATGTGCTTGGTATTAGGGGTGTGCATGGTCCGGGTGGGCGGTTCCCAACCTAGAACCAGGAACCGCCCACTAAGAACCGGTTCCAAAAAATTGGAACCTAGAACCGCCCACTAGTTGCATGGATTCACCTAGGAATCGGACGGCCGGTCCGGTCCGGTTCCTGGGTGGATCCATAAAACCGGTCCAACTTCCGCGCCTTCCTCTTTTCGCCCTCCCCACATTTGCTTATTCTGGCTCTCCCGACCATGGTAGTTTTATTCTCCTTAAGTACTAGCGCTATAGCGGTGTCCGCAGCGGCAGCGGTCACGACCCTCACTCCACTTCTATCCCGGCCACTACCACCATCTTTGCCACCACCTCCGCCATCTCCGACTCCACCCTCGAGACCGACAATGAAGAGGACAACGGGGACGATGAGCCGTTCCTAGACCTGGAGTTCACCCGTCCCCGAAGATGAGGATGATTGGGAGAAGCCTAAGGAGGGGGAGGAGGAAGAGGGGAGGTAGAAGCAGGACGAGCCCAACAACGAAGAAGAGGATAGTGATAGTGAATGCGGAGGTGGCAACGAGGATGGCAACGACATGGAGAGAGAGTTCCAGTTCAAGGGAGGAAAAGAGAATCAACTCACTGTTTCGCCGAGTTCGGACTAGGACTCGAAGGGAGATGAGTAGATCCGGAGATGAATCAGAGAGGAAGAGGGAGCTCAGGGAGATTTTAAAATAAGAGAGACAAGATGGAGTAGGAGAGTAGTGAATTGAAACAAGATGGTGATTGGAACCCCAAAATTTAGATTTGCTAATTTCGAATTTTTAATATTAAAAATTAATATATTATTATAATATAACCGGTCCAAATCCCAGGTGGGTGGGTGGGTGGGCGGATCCACCCATGAAATCGAGAACCAAATCGATACTCATTGGTTCTCGAACAAGACGAACTAGACCACAAAGCACGTGAGAGTATATAAAATGATAATCTATTTTTAATGTGCTTGGTATGTTGATGGAAAACATCACCATATGCTACTTGAATATCACTTAATAAATAACCGTTCCACCATCATGACAACTCCCATATCTTCTAATAACCACCACAACCACAATGATTCTGATGTTGTATTAGCAATGGCATGATATTTTATTTCCGTATTAGATCAAGCAACAATGTCTTTTTCTTGATTCGCTAGAAAATAAGGGAGTTTCCTAGGAAGAAGCAGTAGCTTGGAGTAAAAGATGATAAAGAGGATCACTAACCCAGTTAGCATTGAAATATACTGTCAACTCTAAAGTTGAGTTAGTAGAAAGGTGAAAATCATGAAATAAGGTATCCTTGACGTAGTGAAGCATTCAATGAACAATAGCAAAGTGAGTTGTTTGCGACATGGTCATGAATTGACTAACAATACGAATGGCAAAAGCGATGTCACAATGAGTAATAGTAAGGTATACAAGACCGTCAACCAATCGTCAATAAAGTGTAAGATTCAAAAGATCTTTGAAGATTCAAAAGAGAAGTCCCATCTTTGCCATCAAATTTGGCATTAATCTCAAGAAGAGTTGTAGAAATCTTGTTATATGTAAGTCTAGCCCAAGAAAGGGGATCAGTAGCATATTTTCCTTGAGAAGATAATAGGCGATGCAATCAAAAGCAACCTCCAAGCCTAGCCTAGAAAATGACTAAGTCATCCAAGATCTTTCATTTCAAATTGTTGACTCAAATAATACTATAATTTTGTAATACTGTTATGATCATTGCTACTAATAACCATGGGATCCACATATAAGAATGGTAGAATATAGCCACAAGATGTTTGTTGAACAAAGAGAGCGTTGTCACAAGGACTGAATGTAATTCTAAGGTGTTTCATGGTGGAATTAAACTTAGAAATACCATGCATGAGGAGCTTGCTTCAATTCATATAATGTTCGATGTAGTTGACACATTTTATTAGGAGTGTGAGTGTATTGAGGAGGAGGCTCCATATGTTTTTTTAGTGAGATCCTCTTGAGTATACATTTTTTATATCCATCTAAAATAGATGCCATCGCTTAATAGTAGCGATAACAAAAAGTTGCAAATACAAATAAGAAGCGTAGCTAGAGCAAATATCTCATCATAGTTAATGTCATACTCTTGAGTGAAGCCTTTTGCTACTAGTCTAGTTTCACAACGTTCCACCATACCATCTACTTTTGTTTTGATCTTGAATGAACAATCGATCCCGCTTTAGAGGTCTGCATGCATGCCCATTTACCACTGCTGCCATATAGGATTCTTCCAATTGTTTGTCTGTTACTTTATCATTAAATAATCTTTGATCTACAGTTCATTCCATTATTCAAGCTAGTACTTTAGCTCATTTGTACCTAACCCTTTTGCTCAGTTAGTCACTCAAGTACTTCTTATTCGTGGTGCTTTGATTTTGCTTATTATAATCACAGGACCTCCCATTCCAAATTATTCAAGTCATATCCTATACTTCACAACCACCATGAAATGGCCCTTGATGAGTACCGTGAAGGAAGATTCCCTTCGGTGAGAGTGAGAGATCAATTTAGTCATAAAAATTTTAATTTTGCCAATTAAGTTCTAAATAATTTCGCATTTTGCCAATTAAATATATTCGACCAATTCTAATTGAAATTTCGTTGATTTAGACTCCGATCGTCTTACATAATAGAACCAGCACTGACGTGGATAATTTTAATAATATTTCGATATTTTAAATATTATTTTTTTTCCTTTTTTTCTCTGTTATTTTTTTATTTTTATTTTTATTTTTGTTTACTGTGGACAGCAAGAGTCGCTAGGCTCTCGCGGGTTGAGGGCAAAGGTGGCTTCACCTAAATCTAAGCGAACCATCGTGCCCCCCGCACAAAAAACATCTGGAAACGAGCGAACATCTCTCTCATATTAGTGGACTAGCGGGATCTGAAAACATCCAACCGTGAAGATTAACATCTCCGACCAAGGACTCAACCTAATCCAAGAGTGGATTACACAAAGATCAGAGACTTATCAGCCGACCCTCCGTCCCCAGATCTGCTGGCCGAGATACTGTGGCACTTGTGGATAGCGAGGAGAGCCACTTCCGTTTCTAGGCGACAAAAACTAGACCCCGCTGCGGAGTCGTTGAGGCGGCTGAAGCGGCGGCATGCAAGAATTCTGGAAAGAGGACTACGAGAAGGAAATTCAGTAGCTTTACCGGGAAAAAGGGTCCCCTCAAGAAAGGCTCCCTAGAAATCAACGTGGATGGCTCTTTCGTGGAAGGAGGGAGAGAACAAGGAGCGTCGCCGGCGTATGTGGAGATGATTCCGGACAACTTGTGGCGGGTTTTGTGAACGTGGTGAGGGCGACTAGGAAAGTACGGACGTAGTAAAAAAAAGGCAAAAAAAAAGAAAAAGATAATAAAAAAATTATTAAAAATTATCAATATTAAGATTAGTGATACGTATTAACTTAATTGACAAAAGTTGAAAATGTCTAGAATTTAATTAATAATATTGAAAGATTTAGGATCAAGTTGATAAAAATGTATTAAATATAAGATTTTTGGAACAATTTTTCTTTGTTCTCGACGTACGAGGAGCCCAAGAGAGATCCTCGGGGGCATGTGGAAAAAGTAGCCGAGTTCTTGAATCGCCCACTAAAGCTGCGACGAGGCTGAGCGAGTTGTAGAAAAATTGTAGCTTTGAGCGGCTGAGTAAAGATGGAGGTTGTCGATAAGGATGATAAACGGAAGGGTTCATTCATTGGAGTGGCAGAGAAGTTGGAGATTGGAAGACGAACTATCCAACTCCGGATACGACGGAAAGGCTCCATCAGATTGCGCCGGAGAAATGGTTCGGATCCGGTCTAGAGCCGACGTTACACGCTGAATAACCCCAATTGATGTCCCGACGATCGACTCTATGACGAGGAAACTAAATTCGCCCACGTCTCTTGATGGTAGCTCAGCCTCATCGTCACCGGTGAAAAAGACCGAAGCGAATCACTGTATGTTCTAGCGATACGGATGGAGATTAGATGATGACGCGGACGCAAGAGACGTAAATTTCCACGTCTTTCCGTGTCAGACGAGAGACAATTCAAAGGCGCTTTTAATATTGCCTCTCAGATCTTCAGGGAAACAACTTGGCAGTTATTTCAGCAGGAAGCGCGCTAACTCATACCTTGGGATTCGACAATATATAAGAAGGGTCAAAAGAGAGAAAAACCTCCGCGATTCTTGCTTGCCCTTTTCAAGAACGGCTCCGTCAGGACACACCCGCAAAACAAAATTCCTCCTTTGCTACCTCCATTGGTTTCGCTCTCCACGCCATGTCTGCTTCCGTTCCTGCTTCCGTCTCGTCTTCCCGAAGCCTCAAGATAGGCATCGTCGGCTTCGGCACTTTCTCGCAGTTCCTGGCTAAGACCATGATCAAACAGGGCCACTCCCTAAGAGCGACTTCGAGGACTGACTATTCTCAGCGATGCGCGGATTTGGGCATCTCATTTTTCAGGTATGTGCTCATGTTTCGATAGTGATATTGTCGACATGCATGCATACACGAATACATACGCATGCGAGTTTTCAGTTTTCTGCAGATGTGCAAATGCTCTGACGAATTGGGTGTCCTATTGCAGCGATGTCGCTGCGTTTCTCGGAGCAGATAATGATGTGATAATGATATGCACGTCAATCTTATCTCTCTCCCAAGTTCTGAGGTCGATGCCGTTCCATGCACTGAAGCAGCCGGCGCTGTTCGTTGATGTACTGTCTGTCAAAGAGTATGCAAGAGACACTCTCTTACAAGTATAAGAGCTACCCTACACTTTGGACATGCCTATTCATGCACGATAAATTCCAGTGTAACGCCGTACTCAATTAAAAGACTGCAATCTGTAGGTACTTCCAGAAGATTCAGATGTGCTGTGCACTCACCCGATGTTTGGGCCAGAGAGTGGTAAACACGGGTGGAGAGATCTTAACTTTATGTACGAGAGAGTTCGAGTGCGGAACGAGGAAACATGCTCAAGCTTCCTCAAGATTTTTGAAATCGAGGTACCCTACAGCATATCCTCAGCTAGCCTCGTACTTCCCCGTGAATAAGAAGATTTTAGACATTTCATCATTGTCTTCACAATCTAACTATGACATAACACTTCAGAGAGATAGATCAATAGAGAACTGAGTTAATGCTCTGTTCTGTGTCCTTCATCTCTCCAACTAGCATATTCAAGGTCGAAAGCCAAGGTTGCCAACCGACCCTTCATTTTTCTTAATTTTATTTTCTGATTTTCAGGTAGAACAGATAAGACAAGGTTACTTACCACAAGTTAAGAAGAACAATGAGGAATGACTAAATTCACTAGTCTGCATAAAACATCTATGTAATCTTTCGAGACCTCATAATCCATTTAAAATGGTCCTGGACAGATATTAAGTGAAAGGATCATCAATGTCTAGAACCTGATACAAATTGGTCATAGAGTCATTATGCAGATCTTCAGCCAGCCTTTCTCTGGGTGAACTGAGAAAAATAAGCAGTGTAATTGATACAAACTAAGCAGCTTAATATACTCCATCTCATGCTTAATCCTTGCCAATTGCCATCTAACGGTATTTCAGCCGACCAACATGAGGCATATCTTCCAATTACAAAATGAATATCTATTCTTTGTGAATGTCAGGGATGTAGGATGCTTGAAATGTCTTGCACAGAGCATGATGAGCTGGCCGCGAAGAGTCAATTCATCACCCACACTATTGGGAGGTATTTCCAATTCCCAGCTAACTAGTCATCTTACAAGTTTTTCCCAACCACCAACTAACTCATTATCTTACAATAAGAACTGATGTTTTCATACTTGGATAGATTCTTGTCAGAAATGGACATCAAATCGACACCGATAGATACAAAGGGTTTCGAAGCACTTGTTCAACTGGTAACGTCAACTAGCGAATTCTCCATTTTTGCTGTGTTGCCATTGTTGGTTTTTCCCTTTTTGTCTTTTCAAATGGACCTATTATAAAGTGCATCATGTGTAATGAAATAGAAGGATTCCATGATGAGAGCAGCAGTGTGTAAAATAGTTTAAGTCTGGATTTTTGTAATTCCAAGTCTTCTTTTTTCCTCTATTAGCTCTGGCAATAAAATACAATTGTCTTTTGATATGACATGCTGACAGTTTTCATAACCGCAGAGGAAGAACACAGAGAGCGATAGTTTTGATCTGTTCAGTGGGTTGTACATCCACAACAGGTTTGCAAAGCAAGAGGTATGGAGCTGATGCATTTCACTTGGAAATGATACATCTCAAGTTTCAGTTTGATACTACTTTTGAAGCAAGAACTTACATTTTACCTGAGATCATTAATGAAAAGAAATTTTCGTAATGCAGCTAAAGAACCTAGAGTTTGCCTTTGAGAAGTTGAAACACAAGCTGCTGAAGAGGAATGATGAGGAACAGGAGGTAAACCAGTAGTGCTAGCATGATGAGGAACAGCTGCTGATAAATTTCTTTCACTACAAATTTACTCCTTACCAGAATAGTTTCTTAGCTGTAAAAACTGTAAACAAGGTGCCCCTCAATTCACTCCAGAGAGATACTATACCGAGAGATATATTGTCAGATTTCTATTTCTGGAGAAGTACAAGCTCTACACTATTTTCAGTACCGTACATTCTAGGCCTGGTGTCAAAACTGTGTTACGTGTAGAGGTGCAATCTTGCATTATCCTCATACATGATGAATATTTGAAAGAATAAGACTTGGCAATTTACAGTTGGATAAGAGAAGAAAATATCAACTATCATTGTAAATGAATGAGCGTTTTCTCTGCCACCAGCTTGCAATAAATTTCAGAAGAATGCAACAGCGTAACATCAAGCTATCACCTCACTGGTTATTGATTTCGTCACTGCCAGCCTCTTCTGTTATGTTGCACTGAAGCGTAGCTGGGTTAGGCAAATCAGGTGTCTGATAAGAAGGCTCTGTACTCTTCCTACTCTGCAGGCCTGCAAAACGAGCTAGATCGACCCATTGCTGCAGTATTAAAGCAAAAACCACACGTCAACACGGTCTGCAAAAATATAACCATCCAACGGCATTATTATATTGCTGGTGGAAGTGGCTAAAGAGCAAAGGTAACAGGGAAAACAAATGAAGGATAAAAGATGCAACAGTCATGACCGCAGCAAACTGAAAGCACCCAATTTTATGATGAAGACAACAGAGATCATCCACATCTATGACACCACCTTTAGGAATTCCAATAAAGCACAAATTGCCGGGCTTGTTGCATATAAAAACAAGCTTTAGTATATCTGCGGCTGCCCACTTTTATACCCAGAGAAATAAATAAGGCAAAATCTCCTAGTTACTTGGTTTGCAGCAAATACATTGATAAGATGTGCTTTTGCGCTGAACTAATACCATGGATATACGTCGGAAAAAAGTATCACGACCCTAACCTGAGTTCCCCAGTAGGAGTTGATAGTCCGTGCTATAAAAGAGAGCATATTCACAAGCAAAGTTTGGGAAGAAAATTCCTCTGATAGCCGATGCTCCACAATCCCAGCAATAATCTGCATTAAATGGGACTTTATTATTGAAATCAAAACATTACGAATGGAAGCTTATATTGAACAGGATACAGTACATCACTTTTATTTCACTAATCGAAGGTGCCTGGCACTTCTTGCTATTTCAGTTGCTTCAAGCTAGATTACATCTTATTATTGGGAAATGCAGCAAAAAGCCAAACAATGACAGAACTTGAGGACATTTGAATCATGCAAACTAAACTACTGGTTTTGGTCGTAACCTCTCAGTCGAGCATGTCAGCAGCATAACAAGCTCCCTGTACTTTACATCACATAAATATTAATATCTAACAAACTTAAATGATAGAAATCAGTATGCCCTTTAAATTAGTTGATAAGTGTTATTTTCCTTCACATTAAAGCACTTGATATTGGACATTCAATTAATATTTGGTTTGTCCAGTATTCGTTTTTAAATCGCATAACTCACATGTGCTAAGTACACTACTCATAATGTCTATTCATGTAAAATATTAATAACGAACATATATTTGGATGTGTTATTCAGGTACATTATTAGACAATCTGCATCCAACTAGTTGCACAGGGTGGAATTGTTCAGTCAAATAAAGTGGAAATTTCTATCTGGCAAAGCCAACTTTAAAGTTCAAGTCATTGTAGTTGCACTTTTCAATTATGGTTGAATGCTAAGTGGCAGAGAGTTTATTACCCCACAGGTCAACAATTTACAGACCAACTAAGAACAAACTACGGAAGCTTGAGCAAACTAAAGGTGTGAACCTTGTGAAGGTTGATAACCAATTAATGCTCCAAAAGCCGATTTTCCCTCTAAGCACAGTCCCAAAAAAGAAATGAGTGAAAACATGGGTCTCTTAGAGGGGAGGTCTAAACCTAAAGCGAGCTACCACTGACCTGATACCGGAGATTTGCTGAGGTTCCAAGAAAGCATCCATAGACAATTGCTGTTTTCAATATTGGCGATCTCTTGTTTCGTTGTCCTGCAGTTAGAGCAGGATTAAGGAATCTCCGGAGCACATACAAAATGTTTGAGGTTGCCACCGCCCCAATACTCGAAATAAATCCCACCGAGCCAAGTTTCAAACCACCAAAAAGTACTGATGCAATCCTATGGCTCGCATTCCAGTCTTTCCCAGCAAGGTTCTTTTGAAATGCATTATCTGGAATAGACCCCAAGATACCTCGCAAAGGATCCATACCATCTGGCATATTCATGTCATCAGCATATGAAAGAAAGGAAATAGTTGGGGCAGGAAGCCATACAGTGAAGAAATCAACAACTGTTCCTCTCAAAGTGTCGGTGATAACATAGTCCAGCTCTTCAAAAAAATTCTCTTTACGTCTCTCATACTGCGCTAAGAGAGTGGTGGTAATTGATATAGCTTCCTCTATTGCTAATCTATGCAAGAATTTGGGGTCCGCCAATAGTCTCTCCCTAAAGCCCTGCATCAAAGTCACTTGCCACGATTAACTCATTGTGGTGATGAATATGGATAATAGCAACTATTTATTATAGTGACACTGAATGAATAAACAATAAGACAATCATATCATAATGTAAATTCATCTACTATAGTGTAAAATCGTGACAAAGTCTTATGTTGTAACACCGGAGAAACAATATAAGAGAACAACCTACCTGAAAGCGGTGAGTGAGCTCCGCAATTATAGGATATTGCTCTAAATCGAAAAAGTTCTGCAAGACCTCTGGTGATACTAGACCAAGATCCAGGCCTTTCTGAAGATCCTGATGGCAATATCATATCATCACCATCAGAAAGCAAGGATTTATATAATGCTGAGACACTCATATGCAAACACTTAAGTACTTGAAATCACCAAAAATATCTAGTTAAAGCCAATTACTAACTACCGGTACAATCTTGAAATATCAGGTATAGTTAAGTCTAAATCAGCTCAAGAAAAAGGTTCTAAATCTAGGAGTAAGCCAAAGTTAAGAATAAGTTAACCGGTCAACATTCGGTACAGTCGATCAAAAAGTCGAGACAACAAAGTACACTGGGACCATCAATGCTGGCAAATTGGCTCAACATTTTACATGAGGGAACCATTACCTGGGGATTCTACTTTTACAGTATTAGTCAGAATTCGCAACCCTTTAGCATAATAGTGTTAGGCCATTTCATTTTAAGAGAGAATTCTATTAGAATGTCATCATCGTGAACAACATTCTCGTCCCAATTTGCCTATCCATATTACGAGCGTGAAGTCATCTATCCTTATTAAAATAGTCCCACGAAGACAAAGGATCCTTTTTCCCCCTTCTTTGAAGATAAGGAGAAAAACCCCATGAAGATTCCAATGACGTGCTCCAAAATAGGACATCAAAAACTAGTGCTTGAAAATCTTTACAGTGCTTTGCCTGAAAATCATACTTAACCTGAAAACAGCATCCGTCTAGTAGACCCAGAAACAATACAGATACACCGCTCAGACAAATTCAATGCTCATAGAAAAAGCAAACCTGGGGTAAGGCATCTCGCTTCCTGCCCGCTGCATTCATTACCCGGGCAATTTCAGCACGGTCAAAACAATTTCTGCTGCAGGGTCTAGCAGCTGAATACCACAGAAAGTCTGCAACAGGGACTTCTCCTTCTCTTCGTATGTACTGTCTCTCTGGGTCCAGTAATATAACAACTTGGTTTTTCTTTTGCATCTTCCTCGAAATTCTTGCCGGCAGTCCAGTCCCTCTTGGTCCATATGTAACGTGACTTGCCCCAGTCATTACAACCAGAACTCCATTGGATCCAACATCTCCTATTGCTTGTAAAATTATTTGGGACATGCTATATTCTTCAACCACTCGTGCTTGTGCAGATAGATATGAGCTTGGACCAAAAGGGACTCCTTGATTTGGAAAATTCATGTCGATCGATGATCTACGTGACATAGAAGTGAAACCTGTGATGAAGCCCGAACCAGCAGGAGGAGCATAAATTTTACGCTCAGCCTTAGAAAGTCCACGAATGCCCTCAGCTTGAACAGTCCTCAAGATCTATTCAAGGAAAAATCAATTAAAAAAAAAAAAAGCCTTCTATGAGTATCCATAACCGTCAAAGTAGGCCAGCACGCAATAAAACTCTCATTTGAAAGATGGCAACACCTAGTGTGCTCTATAGATGACGGAGGCGGATGAGAAATTTAAGAAATAGTTCTTTCTCCCGATCATTTTATCAAGTTGTAAAGCTAAATCCAATGAAATCATCAAGTTGCTGCAAGCAGGTGCAAGCAGAAAAAAATTCACAATAAGTTGCTTCAGATTTGTGCGGGAAAGATTTCCTAAGATCTGATCAGTAATTGTCAATGGTGGCAAAATCGAAGCATAACAGAGCATCACCTCCAGCATCGCACTGTGTGGAAATGCAAGCAAGTATGTTCAAGAATAAATCACCAGCATAAGATTTAATTTTGGAACCAAGTGCACGTAGAAATTTGTCACATATGCCATGGCCTATATAGCTAGCAAGATATGGTAATACCTTTAGTGGAGTACCACAAGCAACAATGCGAATTCCATTGTCCCGGCAATAACTCAATAGAGGCTCGTACTCCTGCCATCGTTGGGGCGGCCAATGCTTCATCAAAGACTTCAACTCTTCCCCATCAGTCCTATCATATGGTTTTACCGTCTTATGATCAGTTCATGGAAAAGAATATAAACCAAAGAATCTGGAAGTACATATCCGATGAATCATCAAATTTGAATCAAGTATCGACCTTTTCAAAGATTAAACCAGAAGATTACTACAACTGCCAGTTCAGTTCTGCCAAATAGATAATAATGATAATACCATTCGCATAATTCTGATTAGCACAAACCTCTTATCAATAAACTGATTGACCTCCTCCTGCAAATTGCTGGGGAACGCCTCCATTGCCACTGAAATCGGCTTGTCACTCTCCAAACACCGCCTCCTCAAATTCTTCACAACCTCAAGCTCCAACACCTTGTCGTCGCGAGTCGGCACCTGCTCAGCCTCGCCTAGATACACGATCCGGGCGTTCATCAGCTTCTCCCACACCTTGCTCTTATCCTTCCCCACGGCCATCGGCTCTCCAATCGCCGTGGCATCGTATATCCTCGAATTCATCGCCTCCTCCTTCTTCCCCACCGCCGCCGGAGCCTGCGCGGCCGAAGATGGGGTCGCCGCTGCGGAGGCGGGGTTCGCCGGAGCTTCGTTGACCGGAAGCCTCTCCTCCGTCCTGGCGACAGCCGACTGGAGGAACGAGGCTCCGACGGCCAGGAGCGGCGTGACCAACGCGGCGCGCCTAGTGGCGGCCGGAGCCGCGTCTCGGTCGGCGGCGGCGGCGAGCTCGGGGGCGCTCCGGCGGCAGGAGACGGCGGGGGCGGGGCGGCGGGGAGGGGCGGGGTGCGGCGGAGCGCATCGGTGGCGGCCGGCGGGGGAAGGCGAGGGACGGGTGGATGGGGGCTGAAGGCTCCGTGAAGGTGGTGGTGGTGGGGCTTCATTTTTTGGCGGCGCGGGAAGTGCGGTCGGTACTTCGTAGTACACTACATTTGTTGTTTATGAACTTATGAGGCTTGAGAAATTTTGAATATTAGCGGACTAATGGAGAAAAATAGAAACATTTGTTGTTTTTTTATTTTTTATTTTCGTGTGGGCATAAATCTAATTTCTTTTGATTTTCTTTCTTTTCGAAAATCTGACGCGACGTGACGTGACGTGGGGACGTTATCTGCTTGAGGCGCCACTTTGGGCAACTTGTTCGCATGCGGAACACAAGAATTTATGCATTTATTTGCCCGTGAAATTGTGTGCTTTTTTGGGGGGCGGAGTTATCTAGTTGAGGCTGTAATGTGTGATGATGATTACGGGACGAAAATGCATTATCAGACGCAAGACGCAAGTGGAAAAGGCCAAATTCTAGAATGGGACTGTAGTGGTCATTTCTTCACATCATCTTGAGTACTGCATAAATGTGGCAAAATGAATCTTAAATTCATACATAACCCATTTAAATCATGGGTAATGTATGGATCATTTTTTTTTAAAGAAACTAATTAAATAAATTTAAAAGTTGAAAATTTAAGATAAATAAATTTTAAATAGATTGGACTTAAAACCCATTTTCAACTAAAGTTTCACAATCTCTCTTCCCTCTTTAATTTTATAAAAATATTCTTTTATAAAAATCGAAATTATAGTTAGTTTCTATATTACTTTTTTTTTTCTTTCTTCTTCCATCTTCCTTAGCCGGTAGCTGACACAACGATGGCCGACAACCAACCAAGCAAGGCTTAAGCCTGCCAAATTCGACAAAGCAAAAGCCTCACTAACATTTAGGGAAGCTCGAGCCTCACCAAATTCAACAAGATTGAAGCTCGCCAACATCAAGTGAGATTGGAGCTCGAGCCTAGTCGGCTAGATTCAACAAGGTGAGGCTCAAACTCATCGATGTCGAGCTCGCTAGGCTCACTCAAGGCTTGCCTGCGGCTGATTGCCAGTTGTCGTCATGACTAACGGCCTACTGAAGAAGAAGAAAAATAAAAAATAAAAATTATATTCTTAAAAAATAAAAATAATTAAAAATTCGATTTTTAATAAAATTATAAAAATTATCCATTAAATTTGTGTTGCATAAAAATATTCTAGCAATACCATTTTTTTTTTTTTTTTTTTTTAAAAAAAAAAAGTCATAAATGGATATGAATAAAAATATTTATACTACGATAAATGAGTCATAAACGGATTAAATGGATGGATTTGGATTAGATCATTTATAACCCGACTCAAACCCGACTCGATCCACCCATTTAACAAGTCTAGTATTGAGAGCGAAGGTTTGCAGCCTAGGTTCCTCTCGTGAACCCTTGTCGGATGTTTTAATGCTCATCATGGAAGCTTCTGAATTGGCCACCATCTGAAACACAATTTCATTTGCGAGCTTAAGGCATTGCTTAGGAGAACGGCTACAACAGCACCCGAAAGTGAACTTGGATAGTCATACTTCATTTGGAATCTGGCTAAAACAGCAGCCACGATCTCCGTGAGGAACATCGATACTAGTCTAATGTACCACAAGGACATTTACCATCTCAAATTCTTCAAGCCTACTGATTATTTCTGGATCTTTAGCAATTAAGACTGATTTAAAGCATGTGGAGAAAAAAAAAATTACATGTCGCCAGCTACATCATTACACTGAAATGATGCAAAGAATAATGGGACCAGAGAGGAAAGAAACTGCAATCCCTTCTTTAAAATGGTGTGTGAATCACAACAGTGGATTGCACGCCGGGCTCACATGATATTGATACTATGAAATGCTGGCAGGACAGCAATGAGAGGATCTCCGTAACCAACAGGTTCTGTAAAATCACAAATCCAATCACAGGGAATGACATCAGGTATTCGTGCAAAAGAACACCCGCAAGTATGCATCATTTCTTGGCACATCTTCGAACTCCTAAAAATAGTCCCTGTGATACTACTAACCCTAATAATCAATAGTACAGTTCAATTTTTCACCAAATTCAGTTACCCATTGTTTCAACCAACTCACCCATCCAAACACATGCAAGACACTTCATGTTCTTCTAGAAATGGCTTATTATGCTAAAGCAGGTGATAAGAGTATTCAAATGCATATATTTCTTTTGGATGTATCACTATCTGAAGTTTGTATTCTGAAGTTTATCATGTTATCTCTACTTTTCAAAAGGCATCTAAATGACACTAAGTATATTCAGAAGATGTAATATAGGCCAAAAGTACTTTGACCTCAGAAAGTAGCGAAATCTACCTTTTCTGGCCCCAAAACAAGGCAACAACTATTTGGAAATAAGGAGAATTCACCATACCTACATTTCACATAATGCTTATGTGAGGGGATCCTAACCTACTTAAATTACAATACAAAAGCTGAAGTAATCAGAATCAGGATGTGTGCTGCTAATCCTAGAATTGCTCACTACTTGCAGATTAGAGAGCCTAACAGAAAATATTAGTTGACTAGAGAAAGAAAATTGTTGAACCAAGATCACAGAAATTCATACCTCCATCATTAACTAGGAGCTTGAGAACTTCTCCAGACACATCTGACTGCTCAAAGGACAACACAGAGTTAATAGGAGTAAGTATTGTGGATACCGACAGCATCATTTAAATATATGTGTTTTGCCAGGAGTTACCTTAACCGGAAGTTCAGTTCCAAATTGATCCAACCATCCTATCACCTGTCCTTCCTTAATTACATCACCCTGTGATAAGACACTTGTTAACTTTTAAAAACTGAGGCAAAGGTGACTGAAAATATGGGCAACAAGTGACCAAAAAATCTCAGATATGCCACGCTATCATTATTTGATGATTTCTTACATTTCATTGTGAGAGTAAATCTTCAGAATATTGTCTGAAAAAGGGATTTATAGCTAGCACTAGCTCAAAGTGCAGAGAATGGATCCCTAAAATGCCATCAGTTTCCTTTCCCAAGGCAAGATGTCCAGAAACTACTAACTCTTTTGCATTGCAGATCAGTACCAAAATGCCAAGATCAGTGACATGGATATCATCACATGCTGCACCTACATCTTGTTCATGCATTAAATTTTTTTTGAAAGGGTATTCCAAGTATAGAGGAAATTACTACAGATTTTTCACCCTGAACAAAAGCTAAAAGTGAGAAGTACAGGATCAGAATTTAATTGTTAATTAGTCATATTAGCTTTTGGTCAAACCAACAACAAGGCAGTCCATCCAGAAATGCCAAGTTTGTCCGGTCATTCTTAAACTTCATAACCCAAAGACTATAAAGCTACACTAGTTTATTTCAAACGTACCTCTTTACAACTAGGAGGCTGCTTTTTCCCTTTCAATGTTCTCCCCCGTCGGAATGAACCAACCTGCAACAAAGTAGCATGAGACAATTAGCAAATCCCACATTATCATAGACAATCTCTACGACACAGATAAACCACCCACCGTTGGAGAAGATACTAGAACATATCCACTTGATCCTGGTGCTTCCAAAGCTGCCAACTTTGAAGATTTTCCAAATGAGACATTTGTAAATGGACTTGTCTTCTCTGGAGAAGGTTTTGGTGGTGGAACAACTGCACCTGAGTTCTCCATCGGTTCAGTTGGGATAGGCGGTGGTGTTGTGGGCGAAGGAATGGAAGCGAAAGCTTTTGTGGCCCCTAAATTCCGCTTCACTTGCATTTCGATATCTCCAATCTAAGATGGAATACAAAGTTAAGTCGCGGATTTATTGACCACATGTGAAAGGCTGTCCTCTGAATTAACGGATATTATTAAGATTCACGGGACTACACTTCTGCAATTACCGTTGCCATAATTTCGAGCAATGCAAAGATTTTATTCAGGATTACAGTACAGATGATATCTGAAAGCAAGAATGCTTTCTTTTATTACGCTACCCAACACCCCTGCCAAAAGTAAATAGTAACATGCATTTTTATTCTGATCTGTCTGATGATTTTATTTTTTTTAATATCATTTGAGATATCTGCTGTCAATTAGGCAACTCGAACATCCTCTGCTTCTATTCAAAATCATTTTATCTTTTGCCCACCACCCCAATTTTCGGCATAGGTGATTATACATGCCAGGCTCAATAACAATCCAAAACACATGCTACAGAAGCAAAAAATGCAAATATTGGCCGCTATCAAAATAGGCATGTGAATCTTAAATAGACCTTCTCTGGGAGTAACTAACAAAATGTCTATGCCGAAATTGATTATATTGCTACATCCATGGATCTCCCAGACACAACCCACCATCCCAGTTTCGTTATTGAAGGGAACTATTCACTGGCATCCTACCAAAGAATGTCAGCATTCGAGGTCATTATAACTATAGACGAGACATTGTATAAACCTTCATGACAGTATTTGATCTCACTGTCAGAAACAAAATCTTTCCCAGCATTAAGGCAAGTGTCATGCTACCATCAAGCCAAGCAACAATGAAGTGTTACCTTTAGTTTTAGTTCAGCAATCTGTGTCTCATCACAAACCTCCAGCAGCAATTCCTGAAATCAAATTGATAAGCATGGCACAAAGTTAAAATCAGATAAATATTTGTTTCCCCCTTGTATAGGGCTTCAAGTCCAAATCTGAATTGCAAGCATTCTTTTTATTCTCAAAGCTAAGCGAGTCTTAAAAGGCACCAAAGGGACCATATGAGAGGACAAAGCAGTTGAGAACAATACCAAAAAATATATAAGGGAAATGTATGCTTCAATTAGACCCACCTCAAAAGCACTAGGAAAAGTTGCCCTTGGCAAAGTAGTCTTGTCCTTTGAGTCTTGAGTCTTGCCTTCTGAGAGGGAAAAAGCATCATGCATCAATATCACTTTGGATGGAAAGGTAATCAAATGCTTGGATGTCTACGGAGAGAGTGGTTTTGCATGAAATACACAACAGACAGTCAAGAGTTTTGGAAAATCAGAATGCCTTTCAGATGGAGTTTCCCAGTTCAAATGGGTCAATTCAGAATTCAGAGGCATGACACCATGTTCGATATAAGCAGCAGAAAGAAAACTCAATACAAGTTCACCCACATGACAAGTCCACGCTACACTTGGTCAACTAATTCAGTGCTCCAGCACAATAGATATACTCCATTTGGAATCCATATTTGTAAGAGGAACCAAATTTCCTACTAGCCATAGTAGATCTCATTGTTACATGGTAACTAAAGTTTCTTAACCAAAGTAGAAACCCATGAACTATAAATTAGCAAAAAAAGGATATTACAGGAAACAGTGAGTGGAGATTCCCCTGCAAATAGTAAGCTGATAAGCGGAGACCCACGCATATGGTTCCAAGGGCAGGAATATCCCAACCATATGAGTCACAATATATTCGTAGTTAACACACAGCTAATCTTATCATGCCAAGAACGCAAATAGGACATGTCATATTGACGGAACAGATTCAAACGACACTGGTCAATTTCCCAATCAGATAACTATAAAAGGCAAGTCAACTCAAAACATATAAATCTAACCACTGGACTTGGCCACGCCGGTAGCTTCCGAAGTCTTCACACAGCATACAACAGCTGCATTTCTCGTCCTCGAGGGAGCGATCCCACGCGCCGCAAAACCTTGGACGTATAATTTCTTCGAAGGGGGCGAATACGATTGCACCGGAACCACTCCAGGCTTATGAAGTAGCGGCTCCGCGCGAGGTAGAGCCCCCGCGAAATCTGTAAAATACCAAATAATAACTAAGAATCGCCACCTGATTTTATCGACTTTTCACAATGCAAAAACCACAACAACAATTAAAACGGGGAATGCGAACTGGCATAGCGAAACGACGCCATCCAGGCACATCTATTCACAGACGGATCGCGATATCAGAATCGCCGACGCCGCGACAATCATCGACCGGAACAAACACTAAACTGCGAATCACAGCTACGCCGATCTCGCAACCAGACGAGAACCTAAAGAATCCCTACAGGCGGCGGCGCTCCGAGCTCGCCGGAGGACGCCAATGGCGACGAGACAAGTTCACGCGCGATCCGAGCTGCGAGATCTCCATTTCGAACTTCCGGACCGACGAAACCGAAACGAAAAAACCGAACGCTCTAGAGCTTCAGAAATCATCCGCCCAACCGCATTAAAGCAGCTTCGGAAGATACGTACTGCCGTGGAGGGAGGATCGCAGAGCGGAGACGGAGGACTCCATGGGAGCAGACGATCGGATGGCGCCGAACCCGAACGCGAGAGCAAATCCGGCGGCGGAAAGAGGCGAGATGAGGGATTTATCAGCTTCGATTTCTTGTTTGTTCTTCTTTCTTTTTGGGAAGTGGGGTGGGGGAGTGGGTTGGTTCGCGCAGTTGGAGACTTCAATGGAGCTGTCGTCGTCGGCTTCGAGATGTCCGCCCCCCTCTTTCTCCCATCTGCTCCCTGTTTTAGATCGGCCGTCGCTAACGTGCGCCGGAGGTGCCGCATGACGTTTATTTTTCTCGATTTTATCGGAATTATTACACAAATGTCCATAAACATTGACCTATCGTACTTGTTCAAACTCAATGTGCCTTATCATTTGTCCAATATGAGCATGAAAATGGTAAATGTCGCCCCTAAATTTAAATTAATGAAAAGATAAGGTTGAACATTTTTATATAATTCAAGGACTAAATTGAATATATATCAAAAATTTAAAAATCATATTGATAAAGTTATAAGACTCCATCACCATTTATGTCACTGTCATCTTCCCAATTATTTTGTACATCTCTCGAAAATCAGTGGGTTTGGGCTTAAGCGGATCGGGCTTCATTTTTTTCCCGGGCCCACAACATTACTTACCAACGGTACTCTCTTAAAAGTCCAAGGATTCCCTTTGAAATTTTTGTTACTTTTGCTATTTTTTTCAAAAGATCATATTCTTTATTTGAATCTCGCCAAATTTATATGCTCTAGAGATTCGAAAGTATTTGTTAAATAATCAGCACTCAAAGATTCCAAATAGTAAAAAGTACCACTTGATATAAATTTCTTTTTACTACACTTTCAGCTGAAAAAAAAGAAGAAGAAAAATGCGCATTGTGAGCGCATTTTTTTTTTATACATCACAAAAAGCTGAAAATTTTCTATCCTATATTATTTTCCGGTGCTGTTACAAATTGTCTAAGCAATCGTAAGGTAAAGGGTCTCCCTAAATTCCAGCCTCCTAGTCTCGGAATGGGATGTCCTATGCTTATTTGGCCAATAACTTAGCCAAATCCACCCTCTTAATTCCCACTCCATCGTCTTTCCCCTGGCGCTTTTGCACAGCCTCCACCTCACGCCCTCCCCGTACTCGTCGCCGGCGAAGACGACTCCTCCCTGCCGAGTGAACGACCGGTACGCGCTTGAGTACCGGTCCTTGAACCACGCCTTCGGATTGAGCAAGGCGAGCCTCGAGGGCTTGGAAGAGGAGACCTCTCGTCCATCCCTCGGGTCGTGGAGAAACCAATGCATGTCTGCACTGTAGCCCAGGACGGATTCCTCAAACTTCCATGGCTTCATGCTCGTGGTCACGGTCTCTCCGGCCGAGATCTTGAGACCCAAGTAAGAGTTCGGAGGCTCGAATCCCGCTTCTATGGCTTTCTCCGTGGCGATCTCTCTCGCCATGTTTTCCGAAGATTTGCCCACTGAAACGCTCAGGATGTTGTTCTGAAGAGCCGGTGTTAGCCGCAGCGATATTCTTGAAGGGAAGTGCTTTTCGCAGGCTCCTACTCCTTGTTCGTTCATGAGAGTTTCGGATACGAGTCGAACGATGTCGAACCTAAAGAAAGCACGCGAACATAATTTTTCACTCTTCTATGGAATCGAAACAGCATGTAATGAGTCGCTACATGATCATCAAACAGTGTTATTAAAGGAATACCTTATGTTATCCGTGTCCACGAACACATCGACCGAATTCTCTTGAATCATCAGCTTGTAATTGAACTGGATCACTCCTTCGAGTTGGTTATAGTTGAGGGAGAAAGCGAGCCGTTCGTTGGTCAAGGGATTGCTCGTACTGACCACGTCCGTCGCGATGACCGGACAATAGAGATGAACTTTCCATATCCCGAAGGCCGAAAGCGCATAGGAGAAAAGCGGGGACGGTGTTTTGATCGTGTGGTGGCCAGATTGTTGCTCCAGAATCCAGTTCGTGATCGCTAGGTTGACGGACCGCATCCACTGCTCCTCCAGGTTCGATCCGATCATGTTCATGAGCAGTTTAGACGCGTCCCTCGATATGCAGTTGACCAAGTGACTCTTGAGACTGTGGAGACACCAGGAGCGGAGATCGGCCGGCGCCTCATAGATGCAGATCAAGAACGCGAGAGTCACGAAGGCCAGATCGAAGATGTCGCCGAAGTTGGCAAAGGACCGGGGCTTGGGGATCTTGAACGAGGAGGTCGAAGAGCCGCTCCTGTGCGAGCCGTACTGGAGAACGTCTTCCACGAAGTTGACGAGGACACCGAACATGGCCTCCTCGTCGAGCAACCTGCGAGAGCTCGGGTTGATGATTCTGTGTGGCCTCGAGGTCCACAGGGATAAGTGGAGACCGAACTCGAAAGACATGGAGAAGGAGACGGCGGGGGGCGAGTCGAGGTTCCTGGAAACGGAGAGCTCGAGGGATGGCTGGGCTTTGGAGGAAGATGAAGAGCAGAGGCACAAGGACAGCGATCTCGTCCTCCACTGGGACAGCGGAGGGAGGCCATGGATCCAAGCGTATATTTCTGGGATGTGGCAAGAAGCCATTGATGACCAGAAACAGCTCTTGTATTGCGCGAGTGAGTCTTGCTTGTCGACGATGATATGGACCTTTATAGAAGGTTGTGTTGTTTCAGGAGGAGAAAATATTGGGTATATGCTATAATTACCGTGTAAGAATACCCGTGCAAAAGAATTTCGTATGCCGTGGATATATGCTATAATTACGTACATTAAATTATTAAGGAGGAAAAAAACACGAGGAGAGCATTAAAAAAAAGCATAATTTTGATTGGCAAACCTTATGAAATTCGAGAGGCTGTGATTTTATTCGAGAGAACATTATGATTAGCACGAAACAATGAATTATCCCAACTAAATGCATCATCCTCTATTGAAAAAGTACTTTTGGATTTCTTTCGAGCTTAACTTTTAATATTCCTTTAAAGAGCATCGTATTCCCTCTTCTTTTTTTCTGCCTAACTTGGGCTTCGGCCCGTGTGAAACCCCCCCAGTATGCGTCTACGACCAATTGACAAAGTTCTGGACAATCCATCTGAGGAGGAAATCGATTGGATAAGGATTACAAAATAAAGGATGAGAGGGATGATTCTCTGCTTTATCAGCTATAGGACTATACAGACAACGTGAACGTTTAAGCTTCTATTTTGTTATTATTGATCTCTCTCGAAGAACAAATTGCTCGTGAAGTTCCTTTACCTTGGTAAGAGAAATATGAGGACTTCATCTTAAAAAATTTCGGTACAAGGCATAGACATTGTATGGTTGGGCTTTCGAGAAAAATTTTGGGGAAATGCAAGAATTTTTAAATTAATTTTTTTTTTAATTATAAATAAAGATCTGAAGTATTCTTGTTTTCTCAAATAAGGTCTCGAAGTGGGCCTTATTTTAAAATAATGACTTGAAATAGCAAAGGTTGTTTCAAATAAAAATCTAAAGTAACCATGGTTGTTTCAAATAAGGGCATAACCTCGCTAGTTGCCGATCGCCTAAATATTTCGACCGGTCAAGGGCATTTTTGTCCAATTGCAATTTTAATGTTAAATTATTTTTATTTCCTTTCTGACAAGGGCTCGGCGACTCTCGTCAGCCTCTAGTAAGGGCCAGCAAGGCCACCCTTGCCAAGGGCCGATGAGGGCTCGACAAGGGTGGCCTTACCTAAGGTGAGGGTCGCCTCACCTCAACAAGACCATCCCTCATCGATCATTGGCAAAGCGACGCTTGCCTAGATTTGGTGAAGGTTGACCTCGTCAATGGTCACGAGGGCCGCTTGCCCCAGGGTGAGGCCGTCGTCGGTCGCTAGCGATGGCCAACCTCACTAATGGTCATGAGGGTAGCCTCTGCGGGGTAGGGGTCGCCTCGTTGGCAATAGCGAAGGCAACCCTTGCCGAGCACTTTCTAGCATCACTAGTGGCTAGGCAACCACCAATGAGGAAGAAAAGAAAAAATAGAAAGAGGCAAAAAATTTTAAAATGGTAAATGGCCAAAATGCCTCTGACCAATTGGAAAATCATGCCCTTATTTAAAATAGGCATAGTCATTTCAAGTCATTCTTTAAAACATTATCTACTTTAGGCCATTTTTTAAGAAAATAATAGCATTTCATGACATTATTTGAAACAAGATTCACTTCGGACCCTTATTTAAGAAGATGAAAGTACTTTGTGCATTTATTTGGAATTTTTTCAAGTTTTTTTTTTTTTTTTTTTTAAATACAAATAGCATTTGGTAAAAATACCTCAAAAATCAATTTCAATTAAATGCTATTTGAAAAAAAAAAAAAAAAAAGCTAAAGATTTGGAAAATTAATAGAGAAAGAATATTTACTTGTGATTGCTAAATGCTAGCAAGCCAGATTTGGCATTGTCGACTATCGCTCAAAGTTGCACGACCTCAAGCAATTCCGACAAGGGGCACCTAGGTTTGCACAACCTTAGGCTGCCCTCATTGACATTAGATTTGGTTCACTGGCAAAATCAGGTATGGTGGAAAATGACGGAGGCATTTTCCAAATTTCGAAAAATTTAGCGAGGGTAAAGTTAGAAGAAAAAATTGAATTAATGTTTCAAAAATGTTAAAGTCCAAAGCTGGATAGGGTTAATAGAATTCAAAGGATTTTTAAACTGTAATGCAATTGTTTCCAAACTTGTCCAAAAAAAGATTGACAAATGGCTTGATAAGAAAAATGTCGGAAAAATTTTAAATCTATTACGTTTATATCAATTTAGTCATAAACCTTTTGATTTAATACAAATTCAGTCATTTCTACTAATTTTAGTCAAATATTGCTGATGTGGATGTCGGCTGGCTTAAATGGCTCCGCTAGTGTTAGCACGGATAATTTATAATAATAAAATTTCAATTTTTTTGTTATTTTTTCTCCCTTTGCTCCATTCTTTTGTTGGTGACAAGGTGGGTGCCTCCATGATGGCTCCCCTCACCCAAGCAAGGCATGGCGAGGACCGTTCTCGCCAAGCCAGATTTGGCGAGGCCAACCACTGCCATGCATTGCCTTCACCCAAGCAATGCTAGGTAAGGTTGCCGTAGCCTGGGTGAAGGGAGCCCTTATTGTGGCTGCGCTTGCCCAAGTGAGGGTTAGGGCTCAGCCTCGCCATGGCTGGATGAGACTAGCCCACATGGCCATGGCAGGTGGCCGATCACAAAGAAGAGAAAAAAAAAAAAAAATTAGAAAATCCAATGCCACGTGAGTAGGCTAGCATCTAGTTAAAATTAGTCAAAATAATTAAATTTGCCCTAGATCAAAAGATTTAGGACTACATTAGCACAATTAAAAAGTTTAAGACTAAATTGTCACCAATGCAATATATTTAGGGCTTTTCTCACACTTTTTCCCGTGACTTGACCCTTGCCCAAAATCCTTTAGAAGCCTAAGGCCTTTAAGAAAGTAATTCTCAATAGAGGCGTGCAAAAACAAACTAGGAATAACTCGAATCATTCGAAATCGAATCGAATCGGTAGTTCTCATGGGACTGGTTTGGTTTCTAATTTCAATTTATTGAAACCGGTGAGCACCGGTCTGGATCCGTCTACTAGCCCACTAGTCGACCTGGATTGGATCAAATATCTCAATCTCTATTTAGCATCATATATTGTCCGTCCTTTGAAAAGAAGGAAACCGTAGTCTGGCACCGCTCTTGCACACTCCTACCTCCTCATCCATGCTCTCTACCCTAGTCCTATCAACTCTCTCACATTATCTCGCTCTCGATCTATCATTATATGGAAACACCTGGTTATCAAGACATGAGCAGGTCTTTAAACTGCTTAAGGACAACAGGCGGGAGAACCGCCCTCGGGTGGGAGTCCCGGTTGCTTGTCCGTATTCCTTTCCACCCGGGAAGAAAATCCAGGGTGGAAGCGAAGGACCATAGCCAACGGGAACGTTGGTGGTGGAAACACCTGGTTATCAGGATGCTCACCTCTTTCACTAGAGAGGCTACCCTGGCCCCTATGGTGGAGTTGCGTTACAACAACTCCCGGATACTGTGCTGGCTTAAATGCCAAATTCTGGTAACTGAATGCACAGTAGACGCCCTGAGTTGCCAATAGGGAGCTTCTTCTTCTTCTTCATCATCTTGGCTTTGATTTTGATTTCCAGAGTCGATTGACACCGTCAGGATGGCATCGACCGCAACGACGATAACTACTCTCAATCTTGGTTCTCTTGCTTCTCCACAATCAATCGCAAGCTCTTTGTTTCGACTTTTCGAATTGTTTCAATCACGTTTTGCTTAGCGTTGCAGCATTGCGTTGTTGCTTGTTTACTCGAGAGAAGCATCAAAAGTTGATTATTTGGGAATAAGCAAATACGAGTCATAACATCTTTTGATATTTTAACGTATTATTGTAATCGTAGTGAGTAGGGTTTTTCTAGATCGGGATCATGGTGATTGTGAATTGGTACCATAGACCCATTCAATTCGTCCGATTTTTAGATGAATCTATTGAACTAGCAGACGTTCTCAATTTCTATTTTGTGAAGCCGATGCTTATTGGGCAGTTCGATCACCCCTAATTCTCATACACAGCCATAATAAGACTTAAGTGACGCAATGGAGTTCAACAAATTAAAATGTCACTGAAGACCAGAAAATAATTGCAAAACCCCCCCTACGAATTATCGGCGGCGCCGCGTCGGTTGCGCCGCGTCGGTGGCGATTTGCTTTAACGTTGAGTCGCCGAAACGACGTCGCAACACAGGCCTTCGAGCTTCTATTATCAGATCTCTCTCTGTGGCTCTCTCTTTCTCTCTGCTTGCGCGCTTCGCTGAAGATCTCCGTCGATCGTCGCCGCCGAGCCCTCCCTCTCCACGCGCGGCCGTCGCCGTCGACGCCCGCCCCCCCACGCGCCTCGCGATGGCCTCGCCGCCGACCCTCCCGATCTCCTCCCAGTCCTCCGCCGCCGCGGGGGGAGCCCAGTCCCAGGCCCAGCCGCCCATCGCCACGCACGCCCTCCGCGCGTTCCTCTCCCGCCTCTCCTCCTCCGTCCGCCAGGGTCTCTCCCAGCGCCGGCCCTGGTACGAGCTCCTCGACCGGTCCGCCATGGCCCGGCCCGACAACCTCACCGACGCCGCCTCCCGGATCCGTAAGAACGCCTCCTACTTCAAGGTCAACTACATCGCCCTCCTCGCCGTCGTGCTCGCCCTCTCCCTCGTCACCCACCCGTTCTCCCTCCTCGTGCTGCTCTCCCTCCTCGCCGCCTGGATCTTCCTCTACCTGTTCCGGCCGTCCGATCAGCCGCTGGTCGTCTACGGCCGCACGTTCTCCGACCGCGAGGTGCTGGGGATCCTCGTCCTCCTGACCATCGTCGTGGTGTTCTTGACCAGCGTCGGTTCGCTGTTGATCTCCGCGCTGATGATTGGAGTCGCTATCGTGTGCGCGCACGGTGCGTTCAGGGTTCCCGAGGATCTGTTCTTGGACGATGAGCAGCCTGCAAATGCCGGATTGCTGTCGTTCCTCAGTGGTGCCGCCTCGTCCGCTGCGGCAGCGGCTGCGCCGGCGGTTGCTGCACGTGTGTAGAGCTGAGTGGTATAATTCGATCTTTGGGGTTGGTCAGGTTAATTTGATCTCCCTATCCTTTTAGTATGATAATATGATGATTCATTTGTTGTTAGGGTTTTGGAATTGTTTTGGTTTAGGTTGGGTTGTTGATGGGGGTGGCGTGTTGGTTCTTGCGTCGGAATGTGGCGCAAGATCTTGTGACTTTACTTTGATGAAGTTAGATCTATGAATTCTTCTAAATGTGAGATCTTGATTTCTTTTCGAATATGAATTCTTTGGTCCTGATATCTATAGTTTCTTGATCTGTTATTCTGTCTTCCATTATTTGGAATCGGATTTGGTTATGGTGCGTTTCGCTTTGGACTCGCTAATTTTGCAACAGTTGGGAATCGGATTGGATGATGAAATTCGATCTAGATGCATGATTATTTTAGGTTGATGAGTGAAGAGAACTGTTGGAGCAAAATACGTTAGAAGAGCTCTGGAGCTTTTTATATAGTTTGATGTGTTTGGAAGTTTTTTATAATCAGAGATTAATTTAAATTGGATATTAGTGATCAATAAGTTATGAAGAGCTGCCCAACTCGACTCTCTTTATCCAGGACTGCACATGTGGTTCTTTTTGCTGTTTGAGTTTTGATAGATTTTCTGTATTCGTTGTTATGAGGGAAGATTTGAATTATGTTGTCCTCACCAAGAATTATGAGGATGAAGGGAGCCGCCAACACTGCAAGATATACCTGATTAGGTTGGAAGATGTTTTGTGAACTGGAGTTTGCTTTAGTGAAGGCCTAATTAGCTCTTTTAGCATAGATTTGCTTATGTCTTGTTGGCCCAAAATGTTTGCGGGGTGCTAACAATGGTGAAAGGGTTCTTTCTTGGTCTTCTCTCCATTAGGCCTCAAGTGAATGGCGAATACTGGGCATTGGAGTGCCCATGCATATACATGTACGATCTTGGTAATAATTCAAAGTAGGAAGGAACATCAATGGAGATTAAGAATTCAGATGACTCAGGAGTTGCCGGTCCTTAATGTGTTAGTCCTGCCAACTTAGTGTAAATGCAGTTCCGGCATCAAATCATTTGGCTTTTAGAACTGTTTCAAGGTAAATTATGACAAGCCCAGGTTGTTGACATTTATAACACTATAGTTAGGGTGGTGTTGAAGTTTAATTGGATTTTGGAGGTTGGGTTGAGCATTGTGAAGAAGAGAGGGTTTGTTATGCTTTTTGATGTGGTTACTCATTCATACTGAATTTAGGAAGAATGGTTAATGATGAACTAGATATATCACAAAGCATTCACTTCGAAGAATTCTCCAGTAATTTTGACAGAATGGATATAGGAAGTGGGTAGAGTCATGTTTCAGCAAAATTGTGTCCCAACAAAAGACTAGAAATGCATCATATATATATGAGCAATGTGACTATATCCTGTTGGCTGCCTCCATAAAGGATGTATGCTCTAATGTGCATTCGGATGTGAATTCTGCCATTATCAGTTATAGTCATTGTTGAGCCAACAAGGAGTCATCATTTGGTGCTGGTTCAGTGAGTTTCTGCTTCTAGTTTGTAAGCTACCATTTATGTGCTTTTTTCACTGTTATGTCTATGCCAGTGGATAGAGGATCTCTCTCTCTCTCTCTCTCTCTAGTTCATTTGTTTTAGTAGGTAAGGACCTGTCTGGAAACAGAATTACCTCCCTACTACCATTTTCAAGAGGCTCTCGATGTGCTTGTGAACAGAATGGAAGATCCTGCTGAACTTCTTTACATTTTTGAATCCTAGTGCTAAAGTCATGGAGATTTAGGAGGTCTTAGATGTATATGTTTCGTTGAGGTAGTATTTCTTGTGGAATTAAGTCCCTTGTTGTAATGGTTTATAGCTCATGCCAATTTGAATTCTTTTAATTTTATGGCTCGTTTAGTAACAATTTTGTTTTCGGAAACTATTTCTACTCATAAATGATTTTTTTTATTCTATTCCCTATATGAGTTTCTAAATATTTAAATATGTTTGGTAGTTGTCCAAAATTTATATTCCCAGGAAAGAAATGCATTTGGTAGGACCTTAAATTCTTTTGTGATTTAGAATTTTTTAATTTTTTAATAAATTTATTACATTTTCCTCTTTTTTCTTTTAAATATTTTCATTTTTCTTTTCTTCTTCTCCTTCTTCCTTTGGCTTGTCATCATCTAGCGACCAGAGACGAGGGCCAGCAACCTCATCGGAGCATCGTTAGCCCTTAGCGAGGGCAAGCTTGGCTTTGCCCTCGCCAAATCTAGGCAATGCCAAGCTCGCCCAGCTAACCAAATTGGCTAGTCAAAGGAAGAAGGAGAAGAAGAAAAGAAAAGAGGGAAAAAAAGAAAATGGACTTGATTCTTAAGTTGTTCTCGGTAACAAAGAAGCAACTTTTTTTTACATTTTAATGTCGTTCAAAATCTATTATCTGGGGCAAATTTGTTCCCGATAACAAAAAAGTTACTAAACAGATTCTTCTTCTTCTTCTCTTTTTTCGGGGAATAAAAGAATAGAATCGGACATTGTTTGGCTTATTACCAAATAAGGCCTTAGTTGAAGCTAAAGGTTGACATGAAATGGGTCTATTTCGAGCATCAACCATCATTGGTGGGTGGGTTCAGTAGGAGAGGACGTGTAGATCAATCTTGTGTTCATGTAAGGATATTGTTAAAATTGTCGAATTTCAGAAGGTCATATCTGTTGCATTGAGGGGTGTGGAACTATTGTTTCTTGCAAATCATGTCTCCTCTCTTGCATTGTGATGCACGCTGATTTACTGAATGTATTGTAGAGACTCCAAAAGTCGTTGCCTCCCTAATGGTACTAGGGACATGATTGTTTTTGCAATTTCTTTACGAGAGACAACAGCAAATTGGAACTGAGTTCTGGATTCGCTGTAATCTTAGAACTCTGATTTACTGTCTATTCTTCTCATGTAACGAGTAAATACTTTGCCGATTGTTGTGTGCTATCTGCTAGGAACGTTTGCTTGAACTGTATCATCATAACCTATATCGAAGACATTAAAGAACGGTTGCTGCACTTGCTTCTGACCATGGCTTTCCCATGGCCCTCTACCTGTCCAGGAAATTCAACCTTAAAAAAGATCCACTTGGATGGACTTCCAATCGATTTCCTAATTCTTGAAAGCAACAAATTGCATACTGAATGGCAGGCGAATCTGAGGCCGGAATGAGGGAGGAGAAGCTAATAGCTGTGCAAAAATTGGATTGCCAAGCTGATTAAGCAGAAGTTTAGGAATTCGGTCTGAATTTTGTTGAAGAGCTTGCTCGTGTTACTAGCAGGGGGAAATTGTCCAAAAAGTCCTAAACCTATTGCAGTTTTGCCAATTCAGTCCTAAACCTTTTAACTTTTCCAATTGAGTTCTAAACCTTTTCACTTTTTGCCGATTCAGTCCATTCGGCCAATTTTGATCGGGAAATGCTGACATGGACGCTGGTGGTGCCACGTAGACTTTGCCGACACCGACGTGAACAATTTTTAATAATATTTAATATTTTTTTAAATTTTTTTGAATTTTTTTTTTTTTTTTTTTTTTCCTTCCTTTTTTTGTTTTTGTTTTTGTTTTTTGTTTTTCCTTTTTGGCTTTTTCCGGTGGCCAGCCATCGGCCACGGCCCGGCCAGGGGCCGGCCTCGCTCGCCATAGGCGAGGGCCGGGCCGAGCGATGGCGACGCCGGTGAGGCCGCCTTGGCCCCGGCAAGGGTTGTCCTCGCCCGGCCGGGTCGCCCGCCCCCGGCCGGGCGGGCAACGGCTGGCCACAGGCCACAGGCCGAAGCCCGGCTGGCCAGGGGTGAGGGCCTGCTCTCGCGTTCCTCCTCCCTCCCGTGCCACCGCGACCTGCAAGTTCTCGATCGATATCCGTCGATTGACCGATCGATCGAGAGAGCGGGCGAGAGGAGGGTGACGACCGATCTGGTGAGGTCGGCACTCGCCCGGCCGGCCAAGCGTCGGCTTGTGGGGCTGTGGCCCGTTGCTCGCCCGGCTAGGGGCGAGGCCGACGCTTGCCTCGGCGAGGGCTCCCCCTGCCAGATCTGGCGAGGTCGGCCCTCTTTGGGGCTAGGGCGGCCTCGCCCAGCGTTGTCGTCGCTCAACCGGGCCTTGCTTGTGGCGGGCGAGGCCGGTCGGCCGGCTGTGGTCGGTGGTCGGGTATGTCGCTCGTGGCCGGTGGCCAGCCATCGGAAAAAGCCAAAAAAAAAAAAAAAAAAAAAAAAAAAAAAAAAAGAAGAAGAAGAAGAAGAAGAAGAAGAAGAAGAAAAAAACAGAAAAAAAAATTCAAAAAAATATTAGAATATTATTAAAAATTGTCCACGCGTCAGTCGGTAGTCCTACGTGGCACCACCGGCGTCCACGTCAGCATTTTCCGGTCAAAATTGGCCGGATGGACTGAATGGGCAAAAAGTGAAAAGGTTTAGGACTCAATTGGCAAAGTTAAAAGGTTTAGGACTGAATTGACAAAACTGCAATAGGTTTAGGACTTTTTGGACAATTTTCCCTACTAGCGGTGGCTAGCCTTTGAATTGTATTGGTGAAAGCTATACTCAGACTCTTTAACTCTTGTTTTCCTCAGCAATTTCCATATCGTATTCCTTCTGTTCTGGCCAACAAGGGGAAAATGGAACTTGCTTGGTTCGCTACCCTACCAAGAGCTTCCAACATCTGCATTTCACGAAAGCGATGTCCTGAAGTCAAATTCCAACAACAATTGTTTTCTCCTTATTCTGAATTCTCAATATCTCAATCTCGTATGAACTTCTCACCCACCATAACCAACACGTGAAAGGACAATAGAATATGTGTAACTTATGGTGGTAAATTAGAGATGAGCAGACGACTCAACTTGAAAAACTTTCCCTCAAATCTCTGCCTTTCTGTTCCAGCATTACTTGTGACAAGTACGACTGGTTATAGAGGCTTTTGTTCACTCGAGATTCTCAGAAGTCAATGGCAAACTTTGCGTGCTTCTTTAGTGGCTCTTTGCATTCTTTCTTCTTCACCAATCTAATCTCTCTGTCATTGTCTTCTATCACAAGATTGAAACATTTTCTCACCACGTTCTGATACCATATTTCATAAGTTTCTGTCCCGTCCGCTAGCTATGATTCTCAAATCAAGCAAAACTTGTTAGGAAATACGTCGTCTCAACATTATTCTATTGCTGGAAGCTGCACCAGAAGAAGAAATAAAAGGGTAGACTTGCAAGGAAGATTTGAAAAGCAGATGAAGCCTCATTCTATCCGCCGACGGCAAGAATCCCCTGTAAAAAATATTACGCATGGTGATTACTGTCGCTTCATAGAGAACATACCCCGATGCAATGGGCATGTAAAATATTTGTATCTGCTGCGCTCAAGGACTATTAAGCCGCTGTTCTAATTCTGAAGTTAGTTCTTTCATTTTCATGGTGCATTTTCAGTGAACTAGGACATGTTAATCGTTAAAATGATAATTAAAGTCCCCTAAACTTGTTGGGTCAAGGGATGTATGAAAGCATTATACTTGCTCACTTCTTTTTCTTCTGGTAAGACTCTTGTATTGCTTGTCAAACCTCACGAGAAATTTCAATGGGAAAGTGACAAATTGAAAGAGGTCTTCCCTTTCCGCGTAAACCGTCAGCATAAAGACGAGCTTTGTGGAAATTCAATCCTCGGGGTCACTAGCTTTGATTATAGGTGCAAGAAACTCAGCTCGCTTTCTGATAGGCCGATTGGGTGCAACAGACTGGACTGTAGGTTTGAAGTATATGGTAACCCCCGTACATTACCCTGTATTCTAAATCAATACCTAATCTGCCAACCCCTCAAACAACTTTCTCTTTCTCTCTGCATCATCGAAACTGCAGTACTTAAAGAATCCAAGAAAAGGGAAAGAAAGGGCTTCATATAAAGAAGAGCCTGCTTTCAATGCAGAACTCCCTCCATATTCACCAGTTTGTACATACTCAGATGAAACATGAAGGTTCTCAAGAAGGGCCTGATGTATCTTGTCATTCTCTTTGCGTCGATAATGGTGTCAACCGTGGTCGCGAAAATCCAATACCATGATTTTGTAGTACGGCTTCAAAAGACATGCCTTCTCTTTTTTATTTTTTTTCACTGGTTATGCGGAATGTGCATAAGCATGCTTTCTAGGAACTAAATATCGGTTTCTACTACATAACCTCTCCTAGTTACTTCTAATTTTAGGTTCAAGCAACGCCGGTGAAGAGGCTATGCAAGACGCGGAGTACTATAACGGTGAACGGGCAATACCCGGGGCCAACCTTAGAAGTTAATGATGGAGATACTCTTGTGATCAGTGTTGTTAATAGAGCTCGTTACAATGTCACCATCCACTGGTAATTGCAAATCTCGCCTGCTTATAATCCTCATGATGAGCATATTATTTCCGCCTTGCTTTTGTTTGACCCAGAAAAAGAGTATTTTTATGTATGTTTTGTTGGTTATCACAGTAGCTAGTTGATGTGTGAACACAATCTTCCTCGATCCTGTTTTAGGCATGGGATAAGGCAGGTGAGAACAGGATGGGCCGATGGACCAGAATTCATAACGCAGTGTCCCATTCAACCAGGAGGAATTTACACCTACAGGTTCACCATTGAGGGCCAAGAGGGTACGCTTTGGTGGCACGCGCACAGTTCTTGGCTTAGAGCGACTGTCTACGGTGCTTTGATCATCTATCCAAGACAAGGATCTACCTATCCTTTTGCAGAGCCAAAGCGTGAGACCCCCATTCTGCTCGGTAAGAGCTTCAACCCTCTCTCTTTTCCGAAAACCTTACCACACATAAGCAACCACGGACAGACTAATTAATAGTATATATATTATGAGATGTGATGATTGGGATTCACTATTATTTAGAAAAGGAAAACAATGATAGGTACCCACCGTTCTTTCGGATCGAGTTCATGTTTCATTTCTGGTGATTCTAGAATAGTTTATTAGCTCTAACTGTGATGAATTTTTATTCTCACAAATTTAATAATACATGTAAGCACAAGGACATGATATATAAAAATTTGGCTTTCTGTTTTCAGAGTGATCATCTTGTTGATGATGATGATTAACTTGATGAGTTAATATTTCTCTATCATGGAAAAAAGGTGAATGGTGGAATGCAAATCCCATCGATGTGGTGAACGAGGCAACTCGAACGGGAGGAGCTCCAAATATATCAGATGCGTATACCATTAATGGTCAACCTGGAGATCTTTATCATTGCTCGAGTTCAGGTTTGTTCTTATTATTAAATCCCTTCCTCATTATTTTCAAAACTATCACCAACTCTATGAAAATTATTATTTGTCATTGCTCGTGCACTTGCCTTTTCCCCAATTTACTTGAACGAAAATTCGGATACAATCAACGATATGTCAAATTTTGGATAACACGTATACGCACTGACCATGCACGTTGGGTTTAATTGCTATGCAGAAACCTTTATAGTCCCAATCGATACAGGTGAAACCAACCTCCTCCGGGTCATCAATGCTGCGCTCAATCAAGAGCTCTTCTTTGCCGTGGCCAACCACGAGCTGATCGTGGTTGGCGCCGATGCGTCCTACTTGAAGCCCTTCACCACGTCGGTGATCATGCTCGGACCGGGCCAGACCACTGATGTCCTGATCACCGGAGACCAACCCCCGGGCCGATACTACATGGTGGGGCAGCCCTACCAAAGCGCCCAAGGTGCCCCGTTTGACAATACCACGACCACGGCCATTCTCGATTACATTTCCGCCCCTTGCCCGTCTAGGGGCACGCCAAGTACACCTGTAATGCCCACTCTCCCAGCTTTCAATGACACAGCCACGGTCACAGCATTCACTCAAAACTTGAGGAGCCCCGACACCGTTTCGGTACCGACCGATATTGATGAGAGCCTCTTCTTCACCGTCGGTCTAGGGCTCTTCAATTGCCCACCGAATCTTAGATCTGATCAATGTCAAGGTCCAAATGGAACCCGCTTCGCATCTAGTATGAACAACATTTCGTTCGTTCTTCCTTCCACCTACTCCATCCTACAGGCTTACCACCAGGGAATCCCTGGGGTGTACACGACGGATTTCCCTGCGGTCCCGCCCGTGGCCTTCGATTACACAGGTAATGTTAGCCAGTCGCTCTGGCAACCCGTTCCAGGAACCAGAGTGTATGAGTTGGAGTACGGGTCAAACGTGCAGATCGTGTTACAAGATACTAGTATAGTGTCGGGCGAAAATCATCCAATCCACCTTCATGGCTATAACTTTTACGTCATCGCCATAGGGTTTGGAAACTTTGATCCCGCGACCCATACCAAGAAGTTCAACCTCGTCGACCCTCCCATGAGGAACACCGTAGGAGTACCCGTGAATGGGTGGGCAGTCATCAGATTCCTTGCCGATAATCCTGGTAAAATAAAGAAGAGACTCTTACAGATTTATGGTATTGAATGTAGCTTTTTTAAGCAAGTATTATCTATAGTGACAAGACTAACGTGGATCAAACTACACTTTTGGATGGCCGAAAACAGGAGTGTGGATAATGCATTGTCACTTGGATGTACACATCACATGGGGTCTTGCAATGGCATTCCTGGTAAAGGATGGAGCTGGAGAGTTGCAATCTCTAGAGTCTCCTCCAGAGGATCTACCTCCATGTTAAAGAACAAAATTTCCAGAGGAACAAATTGCCCAAGCTGTGAAGCTTGTTCATATTGAGCTACGACAGGATTGACAAGTGCCCTTTTTTGGCTATTACTAATTTTCATGAGGTTAGGGAATAAATATTTTTTTCCCATGGACAGATGGTTTTATTTTCTGCGTTCTTTTTAATTTATTTTTTTATGCTAATTGATAAAGCAATAGAATTGCATTTGCATATGCGTTTTGTCATTGATTAAACCCTCTCTATTCAGATGACATTTTTCCTTTCCAAGCTGTGTCACTAATTGTATTCCTTGCTAAAAGTTTAAAATACCAATCGGGTGGAAAATATATGGAATTGTAATAGTGATGAATTACTAGGGCAATGCCATTCTAATGAATTATTATTTATGTTGGAAGCAAGTAGCAAAAGTTGGATACCTTTTGCAAGAGGGAACTTAAGTCTGAGTCTGTTAAGGTATATAATTTGATTCACATTTACTCAAAGTTTAAGTCAATGAGTCATGAACCAATCGGGATATGTTAATTGCTTCAACCACATCAATTCTCTGATATGAGATTTTCTAACATAACTCACACGTGCATCCTAATAGTTTGCTTATGAATATTCTACACGAACATGAAGATTTTGTCATGGGCAATGCATGTGCGGATGTTTAAAAATCTAATTAAACATAGGTAACAATTTCTCATCATAAGAGTTGTGAAGTACGTTACTTCAACTATAGGGAAAGGAAGAAAAAGCTTACCAAGAGTCCTAATACCGTTGTGGAGAACCAAGCAACAATTCACCAAGAACTAACTCTATCTAGGATCAATATCTTTGCCAAAACTAAACCAACCAAATCAATTTAACCCAATCAACAACCAACAAAACAACCTCACATATAAGTATAAATAATGTTGAAATGATAAGGGGACAAATGCAACGACGATACCAGATTTTACGTAGAAACCCAATGCGGATAAAATCATGGACTGCTAAAAAAACTTCCACTAATTATCAAGAATATTAAGATACACAAAGTATTCTTCTCTTGTCACACACTAGAGGCTTTACATCAACAATACAATAGTATATCATTACCACAAATAGAGTAAGAAAACTCTAAACACAGTTGGAGAATTTGGAGAAGGTTACCGATCAATTCATAGCCCTTGATTTCACAAATAATACAATCTAATTTGAGTCAATTCCATCAATGTTTTGCCTTGAATCAGGATTAGAACCCACATCCCCTTTTTCCTTCTCCTTTGCTCTCTAGATTCTCGCAAGGAGGAATCCTACCTTTTCTTCTTTTTGCTTTTTGACTTTTTCTTTTTTTATATATTTATATTAGTTGAAATCCACCTAAGTGGACCAGTTAACAAATCTCCCCTTCACCTCATGTGGAAAGTTCAATTGGAGAAATTCGGAAAAAGGTTCTTAACGAACGAAATAGATCATTTCATAACCCTCGATTTCATGAACAATATACCTTAATTTGAGCCAATTCCATTAACGTTTTGCCTTTGAATCAGAATCAAAACCCACGCCCCTTTTTTTCTTCTCCTTTGCTCTCTCTTCACGCACTCTCTCCTCTTGCTCTCCAGATTCTCGCAAGAAGGAATCCCACCTTTTCTTCTTTTTGCTTTTTGACTTTTTCTTTCTTTATATATTTATATTAGTTGAAACCCATTTAAGTGGACCAATCAACAAATCTCCCCTCCACCTCATATGAGAAGTTTCATCACGCCTTCTTTGTTTCCACAAGAGTCAAGTTTCACCACGGATAAGATTTTAGTACGGACTTTCTAAAGTAGAAAGAGTATCTCTTATAACGTACCTAAGATTCAATGATATTTCATATCAATATGCTTTGATCTTAAACGCTATCGGATTTTTGCTTTTCCTTAAATAGAGAGCACAATCAGAAGCCGCACCAACTAAAGTCGAATTGAATTCGCATGAGCAACCGATTAGGAGCTTCATGTTTGATAGAAACCGTTCTTCTCACAATTCATGTGCCAATCAAATTCTATTGTCAGATTTACCGATGTCCGGAATAACCAAAAATCAAAATGTTAAGGTCTAAAACGACAAAATGTGGCGAAAGCTGTAAGCATTGTAGGGTTATTTCTGGAAAAGCAACATGTTGCTTTTGAGGCTTGACGTCCAATCCAAAGGCGTGTCGCATCTACTTCGTCAAGGCATTTCGAATCGTGTTTTGGACGAGTCTTTTTAATCCCTTACCCAACGGAGGGGCCATTTCCTCGAATAATTAACGCCGCGACGTGCGTTCCAACTTCCCACGAGCTCCGGACCGTCCGCGCCCTTGTCCTGTCCCGGCTCGCCTGCACGCGAATGTCTGTCCGGCCCCACGAAGATGGGCGATCGATTGTTCTCTTCTCATTTCTTTTCCAAGCCGCGCCAAAGAATGTGCGTCGTGCAAGAACGACGAGAAAAGAAAATGCCGAGAAAGGAAACAGCGAAGCCACGGCACGGCCACTGATTGGGCAGCTGATTGCCAATAAAAGTTCAAATCTTGCCCCGCCGGCAGGGGAGTCCTTTCGGGTTCCTTCGTGACCAAGTATGGCAACTTTATAACGCGTTTGATCCCCCGTCATCTCGTTTGCCGTGTACGCTCCGTTTTCATCGAGAACGCTTTCTGGTCAACACCCTCATCGTAGATTGTTCTTCTGGTTCTTGCTCCGGTCCATCGACGAGAAGTGTCGAGGTTCGTGATTCCTTCTTTTTAAAAATTTCAAGAACACTGCCGTTGAGTTGAACTGCGTGTTTTTGCACTGTTTTTAAGGTAAGGGGTACGCTTCGCCTTATCTCTGTTTGCTGCTATTTTTTCCTGTTCCCAAGAATGCCGGAAGAGCAGCCGCTTCATTTTGCATAATTCATTTTTGTCAAATTTTTTCCGAATATGCGGTATGTTTTCTGGCTGTGGAAGATGATTTATTGCCTGGGCAAATTTCTTACTCGCTTCCACCTCGTCTTCAGCTGTTTCATGTCATTGGGGTCGAATTCTCTGCACTTTGCTTGTTTTTGTGTTTGCTTTTGCTGCTTGTTAGTCAGATTTATGTGTTGAAGGTTCACATTTTTGGTAGAATGGCCATAATCATGCGCTCTTGCAGTCAGCATTTTTCGAAGTTTTTCTATTTTTGTTAAACTGCTAGTTTGTTATGATACGAGGTATGAAAGGAGTATTTTTTTTTCCCTTTATTTTCCTTTGGTATTTTCACCTGATATTCGACCCTTCCCCAATATGGCACGCGGAAATGGTTTTACATGCACAAGATTCTAGATGACCGCTATTTTCTTTACTTCCAGAGCTGGTCTCTTATATTTGTGATGATTGATTACTTATCCTTTACTTTTGGTAAGTGAGATCGATTGAATATTTCTGTATGAACGGATTAATTGTGACCAAGATTGTGGAAAATGCAGAGTGATTGTGTGGTATGAAGTCATTCTTGTGTAATGTAGGATTAGTCTAGTCCTAGAAGATCTTTGAAGTGTCCAATTATACTAGGAAGAATTCAAGTAATGCGTATTGGGGATACCTAGAAAATTTGATTGCGAAACCCAACCCAAGTTCAACTTTATTTTGTTGATGAACCACTTGAAGCCACCGAATTTTGGTGTCCCCTGATTTGGTTCTTTGGGTAAATCTTGGTGTACTGGTTTAGCTTGGAAACTAGTTACTTTTTATATTCAAATTTTAGAGAGAAGTGTTAGGAACAGTTGTCCTTGTAGATTCGCGTGTACAGGATAGGAAATGAGAACTATTTCTAGAAGTCATATGACTCTTTAGCCTTTCATGACTTTGTCATTGTGGCATTCTGTATTATCACAAAGTTAATACATAAATTTCTATGCGGTACCATAGCAGATGAGAAGTACTGCCAGTGCCAAGCATAATCAGACTTTTATTTCAATAAATGGTTATTGCCTGTGCCATTGAGATTGAACGTTCTGAAACTAAGTTGCCAATCTTTTGATAATTTTATCCAAAACTTCACCAGAAAGTAGTTTTGTTGCAATTTTAAACTTGAGAAGAGCTACTAAATGATATCATGACTCTGAAGAAGATGCACAGTGACTCGGAAGAAAATGGTGTTTGCAACACCGTTTTCCCCTAATAACAGTGTGAAATTTAGATCTGAGATTGCATCTTGAACATGGACAAGCTTTCTTTTAGAGCTTTACTGTCACAATGAGACTTCTCTTACCGTTAAGGATGAAAATCCAACTTCTAGAGCTAGTGATGACTTTTTGCTGACAGTTTAGACTTGCTATTTTAAGCATTCTTTAACATCCTTTGGTTTTTTCCATCATAAAATCCATCATGTAGCTGACAAATAGTTATAGCATTGTCTAGCATAGCAATCTGCTGCTTTGTGTTAATTAGCTGAGTGCTGTTCTTTAATTTGGTTCGTGTCTTACAGTCCCATGGCAGGCGTCATAAAAGTAGCAGACTCCAGTGAAATGACACTTGAAACAGTGAGAGACTCCTTGATAAGACAAGAAGATACAATCATATTCTCTCTCATTGAGAGAGCTAAATACCCCATTAACGTTGGTGCTTACGATAAAACCAAAACTGCAATTCCTGAATGCTCTGATTCTTTAGTTGAGTTCATCATTAAGGAAACAGAAGCGGCTCATGCTAAGGTAAGATGGTACTTTTATTGTTGTCCCACCAAATGGTATGCCTTTTGAGTTATCAATATCATGCTTATGGTAAGGCAATTTGTCTGTCCTTTTTTTCTCCGTCAAAACGAAAAAATCGTTTGTTTGTTCTTTTTCAGATCAATAAAAGTTGTATAATGGGCTGGTTGTGACCTCACCTGATTAACTTTCCTTTAATGGATTTTGTCGGACACAGCATTTACTTTGATTGTTAGTACAATATGGCGTAAAAGAGATATTCCTTTGGCATCTTTTTTGAAATCATGGAACAGGATTTGTTGCATTTCTTGTTTATTTTCATATGGAAAGCTTTCTGTGTTAAGGGCAGAGTAGTCCTTTCTGCATAGGGATTTGCTGTCAGTAGAAAATATAAACGTCCAAAGGATAGAATTAATTCTATCAGCAACTGTGTATATCCTTCCTTACCGCCAGGTCCATTTATAGAGAAATACTGTTTAAGGACCTTAATTCATTGCCATGACAATTTGAAGGATCGTATTTCTCCTGCAAACAAAACATAGAAAAGTACTTCCAAAATGGATGGGAAGGGCAAAGACATGCGACCGTCTGTCGCATGTGATGCCTCTATATCCTACTGTCATATGAGTTCTGTACATATGATTATTGCATGACTGCAAATAAAATATCCACAATTTTGTCTCCAGTTTTCTGAATGTAAAATTGCTTGACTAGCTAGTTATGCATATCCTTGTCCAGAATCTAGATGCTTGTTTTACTGATCATGGCCCAGTATGAAACAGTGCGGTCGGTATGAAAACCCAGAAGAACATCCTTTCTTCCCTGATGACTTGCCAACCTCACTTGTGCCGGCTTTCGACTTTCCAAAGGCAATTTTCTTTTCCAGCTCTCTGGTTTGCTTTCTCCATCAGACAGCTTTGGATAAATGCATTTACCTCTCTATCATCATTAGATTTGTTGGACTGAACCCAGTTACAGATTTTGCATCCTGCAGCTGCTTCGATTAATGTAAACAGTAATATATGGGAAGTGTATTTTGCTCAACTACTTCCACTGATTACTGTCCCTGGGGATGATGGCAACTATGCCTCTACGGCTGCCAGTGATCTTGCATGTTTGCAGGTAAGAGTGCCGATGAAATTATGACTAGTGATTGGAGTACTGAACATATGTGTTGTCTTAATAAGGGGATATTTTTTTTTCCCCTGTTTCTGACAAGAAACATAAGTTCTTGAAAGGCTGGAGATTTTAAGATCTCTTTAGGAGGTCCAGAGTTCTTGTTAGAGTAACCAAAAGGATTCTGCAGGGCATTTATGGGCTCCATCCCTCCATAAGTATTTCAATCTACAACATTTGAATGCACCCAATTGAAGTGGTTAAAGTATTGACCGACAGGAGACTAAATTACATAATAGTGATTATACTATTTTTTGTAAGCCAAGGTGTTTCAATTAACTGGTGAAGTAACAATGCAACATCTTGAAAGGCTTAATTATCTGATGTGTACTTTGTAGTTTGTAGATAATGACTAAATGACTAGAATGTAAAAAGGTCGATCTTGATTGATCCCACTGCTTGAAAACAAGATGCTACTACTTATCTCAAACAAAATGGTCACAGACAAAGTTGATCCGCCCTTATGATATTTGGACTTCAGTACTGCTGGGACTATGTGGACTGATGTTAACAACTGCCCTGCAGGCCCTCTCAAGAAGGATCCATTATGGAAAATTCGTGGCTGAGGTTAAATTTGAGGAATCTCCTCAAGAGTATGAACCTGCAATTCGTTCCCAGGTTTGTCGATCTTTTCTGTTTAATTGTTGAGCAAAATTCTACTGTATTTTCTGTGACGAAATACGTCACAGAGAAAGAAAACTACTGGGTGCCAATATTGTGACTGAATACCTAGTTCCTGTCAAGTTTGGTAAGGGTTTGAAGGGAACCAAACAATACGCAATTGGCCAGTACTGGTGTAGTTTGGTTTTCAGCTTTAAACAAACAGTGAACAGCCATGGAACTACAGAGCCAAAAGCTTTTGGATTTTACTTTAAACTGCAAGTTAGTCCGCCTCCTGAACTTACATTCTCTAAGCCAACGACTCAATGGGTGTGATCTTGCTCTTTCCAGGATAGAGATGCTCTGATGAAGTTGCTGACCTTTGAGAGCGTAGAGGAGAGGGTGAAGAGGAGGGTCGCCAAGAAGACAATGTTGTTTGGCCAGGAGGTGAGCCTCAATGACAATTGCGATGAGAAGAAGCTAAAGATCGATCCTGCCATCGTTTCTCGCCTCTACGAAGAATGGGTGATGCCCTTGACCAAGCTAGTGGAGGTCGAGTACCTCCTACGCCGCCTAGATTAATGCATACTCTGTACTGCAACTCCGTGTTATGGATCGACATCATACTTATCTTCCTATCTTTTGATATCAAAATCGTGTGTAAAAAGGCGTGGTGGAGAAAGCATTTATTCGGATCATGACTAGAGATCATGTTTATTAGAAGGCACGGTTTACGTTTTGGCATTTTTGAATGAATAAAAATCGGGTTCTTTTTTATCCTGCATTTATACAATCCAAGTTATGCAGAGTTGATCTGACCCCTTTGGTATCTGAGAACCAGGAAAGTACTACCTTGAAGGTGCATGGTACCCTCTCTCTCTCTCTCGTGTGAGAAAAAGACAAGGTTGTCTGTACCTGAAAAATGGCTTCAAGCACAAAAATCCTGGGTTTTGTTGGCATGCAGGGAGCAACAGCCCGGGTCTTCTGAGGATGTCTGGTCAACTGAGGTAGCAGTGATTAGAATCCAATGAGAATATCAAGACCATTATATTCTTCAGCAAATAAAAGGAAAAAAGACCTAATGAACAAAAACCATTACGCTTTATTTCCAAGTCTGTCGTCTTTACCTAATACAGGCATGTATCTAGACACATGACAAAAGATGGTTAAAGTTGGTTTACAAGAGTTCTCGATCGAGGACTAATGGATCCAACCATCTTCTTATTTGGGAAATCTAGAAAGTAAGAGGAATCAACATGGAAATTATAGTTGGAGATGACGAAATTAAATTTCTCCAACAAGTAAATTATGTAAATTAATGAGTGAGGTTTCTGTGGTGCGATTTTTCTTTGTAAATATTTATTATAATTATAAAAGCCCTTCTTGTATTTCACCTTGTCTTGTCAAAAAAAAGAAAAAGATTTCCTCCTAAGTCTAAATTTGCGAGTCTCCCAGCTGCTGCACTTTTCTTTTACCTTACCGTTAAATTAGTCTGCTGGCTTGCGGTTATGTTCATCCAAGCTAAGATCCAGCGATGCCTTTGCCTGAAAAGACATTTCACGCGAGGATAATAATGCCACTAATAGATTCTCCCACCTTTTCCGGAAAAAGCAAAGAGAAAAGGTTCGACAGATGAAAAACCGATCCGGCCTCTGACTCGGTCTGCAGAAAGTCAGTCTCACTTTCATCTCATTTTATCTCAAGAAATCATCTCGTTTCATCACTCCCACGAGCCTCTCCTTCTTCGCCCAACTACCCATCCGCAATTCCACTTTGGTCCCACCTCTCTCTCTCTCTCTCTCTCTCTCAAAAGGCTCAAAACAGTGTTGACATTACATCACATTTTTACAGACCAGCAGAAATTTTACACAGGAATCTTTATCCTGCCCAAGAAAAGCAGCAACGCCCGTCGGCCCGCTTCTCTCTCTTCCTTAATCGTTTCCATCGATTGCCCAGTAAACAGAGACAGCGAGCGAGAGCATTCACTTTTTCTTACCGAAAACAAGAGAAAAAAGCAAGAACCTTTAAAGCTTTGTTTTTAGCAGTCAGGAGAAAAGAAAAATAAAGCCTTGTGCCCTGCACAGAATCCAATACTCACTGTGTGCATAGATTTCTCCGTTTCGCTGTCCCTGTCTCCTCCTCTCTCTCTTGGTCCCTGCAAATTTTCTTTACTCTCTCTCTCTCTCCAGCAGCTCTGAAGCTCTGAAGACTGAACCTCTCAACGACATTTCAAGACCCTTCTCCTCTCTCTCTCTCTCTCTCTCTCTTTTTATTCTTGAGGGGGTCAAACGATCGCCGGAAATCTGTCACAGTCGCCGGTTAAAGTAATTAACAGCTCTCTTACTGACCCGTGAGCCGGTCTTTCATTATCTATTTTGCATTAATTAAAGGTCGCGACTTCTGCATTGCATTTTCTTGGGTGTGTCGTGTGTTATCATACCCAAGCTTCCGAAAGGTACTTCGTTTTATTTTATTTTTTTGACGATCGCGGTGATGTTATCTGCACCTTTTTTATCAAGCTGTCTCCTTACTTTCGTGGGTTGGAGCCTGATTTTTCCCCTTTTTTCTGTTTGCGTGAGTGGATACCTGTTTTTCCATGTTTTCAGCTCTTCTGTATGACATGATTCTTGCTTTAATTTGCTTTTCCGAGTAACTTTTTCTCTTTGTCTTTGTTTTAGGCCCCGATATAGATCGCATGGCCATGGAAAGAAGGAAATGGAACGTCCTACCATTTTTGCTAGGTTAGAAAGTTAATGCTCTGCTTTAAAGGTACAGAGGATCATGTTCCTTATAAGAGGGAAATGAAAATGGTAAGTGAGTAAGGGCGTGAAGTTTTTCTTTATCTGTAAAACAGAGTTTCAAGCTGCATTTCCTTTTGTTTTTAACTCGTTATTGACTTTGCAGAATACATTTCGCTGGATGCTCTTGAAAGGTGAGAATTCCATGACTCGGTATACAGAAAATTCAGAGTGGCCTGCTTTAGTAATTAGGAAGAAGCTATGCAATCCAGTGCCTAATTTCAGTTTTGCAGTAATTCTTTTCTTTTCTTTTTTGTCTTTTTTAATTATTATATATTGCTCTGCTGTAGCCTCATCTTGATAATTAAAGTTCATTTGTCAGTATGAACTGATCGATCAAGTTTAGCATCTTGAGGTTGAACCAAAATTGATAAAGGCAGTGTCAACATATACCTTTGACATATGCCATGAATCCGTTTCATGAGAGTTCCAATTTTTCTTTCAGATGGTTATCTAACATGGCTCAAATCAATAGTTCGACATTTTCTCTCCTGATTTTCTCTCTTTCCTGAGAGATTGATCTTGTGGAACATATGATTATCTTCACAAACAATGATCTTAGGCATAGCATGTTCTGCATTTAAAAAAAAAAAGAAAGGTAGATTTATACCACACGGTGGATCTACCGTTATAGCGGCGGCGGTTGGCCTAGGGATGATGATGTCCCAATAATTAATGCACATAAGTTCTACTCTCTCAAGTGTTTCAATGTGCTGGGCCTGATGGGGAATCTTTGGCGATACTTCTCAGGTACGTGATTCCCAACCAGCATTTCATTGAAAGCTGAGGAAAGCATTTCACTGCTGCAGAGTTATGGGAAGGAGGAGGGATTTATATCAGTCCAAGCATCCATTAAATGCATACCGTAAGCATTGGCTCTCAATCTCATTTGCTTCTTTCATTTTGACAAATCTCCCGATTCAAGATTAAAAGCAGATGTCTGGCTTCATCCATGCATGATAAATAGTTCTTGTTGAAGTGCTGCAATTGAGTTAACTGATTTAACCAACTTTTGGTACTGCTATAATTGAAAGGGAGATAAGTGACTTCATGGCAACCTGATGAGGCCGATATGATTAGTTTCTTTATAGTCCTAGACTTTCTTTTAAAATTGTATAGGCAATGAATTGCAAGCGTTTAATTTCTAGTATCCCGTGCTTTTCCTGATGTCAGCTTTTGAGGCTTTGTGTTCGGGATCATGGCAACCCGTGGAGTCAATAAGAATTAGCCATGGAAGAATGACCACATGCACTGTTGATGACCGGTATACAATCGAGGAAAGTGGACCTTTCACTAATGTGCGGATAAAGTCACGTCAAGCAACTTTATCTGACTGTACCTGCTTTTTGAGGCCTGGGGTGGACATATGCGTGCTTTCTCCTAGCGAAGAATCAGATTGCTTTGGAGAACTTCAAGAGCCTGTAAGTTTGGCTGCTTGTTTGGTAGTGTTCTCCCTCAGAGCATTATCGCTTGAAGCTTCTTCTCGCTGTGTTTGTAGAGTGAGCTCAATGGGTTGTTTGTGCATTAGTGCTGTCTCCCTTCACTCGAACAACTAAAAGGGTTTCCTTTTCAATGTTACTACTATTTAGTATTTCTTTCCTTGAAACATAAGTTGATTCATATCGGACATGATGACATTCATCCAGATGCAGTGTAGACTAATTGTACTACTGTTGTTTCTGCATTAATCGATTTCACATCTGCTTGATATTGGAGGGGAAATTGTTATTTACTACTTACATGCGGTGACTTGTTCAATCTGAAGTTAAAAAACTACTCAATTTTGTCACCTTTGTCCTCATGGTTGAGCTATTTTTGTGTGGTATTTCTGCCATTTGAATACTCATATACAAAAGGCATGACACTCAACAAAGCATCCTATTTGAGAGGATTTATATAGGTGAAACCACTTAAAAAGCTTAATTTTGTTGTTGCTGTTGTTACTGTTGTTGTGTTATCATCAAGAAAATTGAAAATAATGTTTTCCTGACTGGGTTTGGTGCTTTATAGAAGCGTCTTATTTCAGACTGAGTCTTACAGCACAACATTGTCCAATCCATGATACAATCAAGTATATCCCCTAATTATGGTATTCGCATTGCAAAATTTTCGATCTCGCTTAACTTGAAAATTCAGAATATCTAGTGTAACGATTCCTTCTTTAAATCTTAACCATTGTCCTTTTCTTTTTAGGGGTGGGTTGATGCACGGATAAGTTCGATTGAGAGGAAGCCTCATGAATCTAGATGCTGCTGTCAGTTCTATGTGAAATTGTACACTTCCAAATGTCCTCTTGGCTCAGAAAAAGGGGTACTTAGTAAAGAGATTACTTTAGTAGGAATAGATGACATCTCCATCCTCCAAAGACTCGATTCTAAACATTTTGAAAGCCAGCTATATCGGTGGACATACGCCGAGGACTGCTCTTTATTGCAGAGAAGTAAATTGCTACTAGGAAGATTCTTGGCTGACATTTCTTGGTTACTTGTCACATCAGCCCTGAAACAGATCATTTTCAATATAAGGTCACTGCACAATAAGATTGTCTACGAGATATGTGGTCGTGATGGAAGAGTCTCTTTCAATACTGACAATAACTTGAGAACTTTGAACTTCAAAGTCGAAAATGAAGTTATGCTTCCTATCATAGTCCAGCACATTCCAACGAAAACAAGTGAGGCAGTTGTTGCTTTTGAAGAACATGAATCTGCGCTCGTGCCCTTCTCAGATGTTATGGACTTGAGACGCTCCAAACGTAGAAACGTTCAGCCAGAGCGTTTCCTCGGATGTGATGTATCCCAGTTAAACATTTCCTTTCATACTACGGGGCTATACAAGGTTGATAAATGGAACAATATCGAAGAAGATGAAGAAATGTCTCTACCGCTCTCTGAGCTATTCGGTTTGCGTCCAAAAAGTTCAGTTGAGCATGCAGGTATTAAGAAAAGGAAGTGGTCCCGCAAAAGGAAAACCACGAGAGATCTTGTTGTGCATGAGAAGTCATTTGAATCAAGGGAGGAAAAACAGACCGTTGGCAAGCGGAAGGACTATCACACTGAATCAAGCACCAGTAGTCGAAAGGATTACCAAAATCGACTTGCTATTGTTCCTCTGGGTACTGAAAGTGATCCTATTGCCCTCAATCAATATCATCCACGAGCCAAGATCCCGAGAAATCGTTCGCGGGTGAACAATGAAGATCCATTGTATTATTCTATGCAAAGTTCATCGGTTGAGCAGGGTAGGGGCTTTCCTGATCTAGAAGATATGGAGTTCGAAACAAGATGGGTCGGAAGTCCTCCAGGCAAGAAAATTCAACGGAAAAAGTACCACCAAGTACAAACCAAAAGAGAGTGTCTGAATGAGGAGAGACTCTACGGCCAAAGAACCTTAAGTGCTGGCATGTATAAGGATCTCATAAAGTCATACATGAAGAGCATTGATTCCACAGTAATAAACAATGAAGAGCCGCTTTTGGTAGATCAATGGAACAGATTGGCCAGCAAAAACCATGTGGACCGCCGATTTGAGGTGGAAATGCCCTCACCTGTTGAGGAAGTTGAAGACCCTGAATTAGAGATGTTGTGGAGAGAGATGGAGCTGTCCATGACATCATCATACCTTTTCGAGGAGAACGAGGTACATATCTTTCAGTTGTTATCTGGGATCTCTGCCATTTAATGAGGGAATAGTAGGAATAAAGGATGCTTTATGACTTGAGAGCTAAAAACTTCATAGTTTCTTTAGCATACAATGTTAGATGCACTATCAATGCATTTGGGCCTTAATTAGTATATTTCTTTTTTAGGGATCGAAAGCTGAACTGTGCAATGAGTATGTTGAAAGAACAATAAATCGCTGCCACCATGAGAATATTCTGGACGAGGAAATCGGGATTTTATGCAAATTGTGTGGTACTGTGATCTCTGAAATAAGGGATATTTCACCAGCATTTGTAAGTCATCGACACTTCATTTCATGTACAGTTTCTTTATCTGCCACTCCACATTTGGCATTGCGTTGTCCAAAATTTTTCTAAATGTATTTGGTGGCTGTTGCCATCTATATGGGGCATTTTCGTGAATTCTTGCACCTCAATCCATCATTGCATGTGATATGTCTCTGATTATTTTTCTCAACTATATGTATCTCTAGCTGCCATCAGCGACCTGGACAACAGACCACAAGACAAACAACGAACAGAACCCTGAACACGATCAAGCTGAAGACGAAGGTCTGGATGTCTTCTGTAAGAATGATGCTTCGGACCCAAAAGTAGCAGAAGAAAACGAGAACGTATGGACCCTAATTCCTGAACTTAGGAAAAAATTGCACATCCATCAGAAAAAGGCTTTCGAGTTTCTGTGGCAAAATGTGACAGGATCACTGCTACCATCTCAGATGGAGACGCCAGGCAAGAAGACTGGTGGTTGTGTCATATCTCATACCCCTGGAGCTGGAAAGACTTTTCTTATAATTGCGTTTCTTGTCAGCTACTTGAAATTGTTTCCAGGCAAACGACCATTGGTTCTTGCTCCGAAGACAACACTGTATACCTGGCATAAAGAATTTGTCAAGTGGGAAATCCCAATACCTGTCTATCTCATCCATGGTCGTCGAAGCTACAGAGTATTCAGGCAAAAAAGTATTTCATTTGCAGGAATGCCAAAACCGGGTCAAGATGTTATGCATGTTTTGGATTGCTTAGAGAAGATACAGAAGTGGCATGCTCATCCCAGCGTGCTTGTCATGGGATATACCTCCTTTTTAACTCTAATGCGAGAAGACTCAAAATTCGCGCACAGAAAACACATGGCTAAAGTATTGAGAGAAAGCCCCGGTATCCTCATTCTAGACGAGGGTCACAACCCCAGAAGTACCAAATCCAGGCTGCGGAAAGTTCTGATGAAAGTTCAGACGGACTTGAGAATATTGCTCTCTGGGACGCTCTTTCAGAATAATTTCTGTGAGTACTTCAATACTCTTTGCTTGGCAAGACCGAAGTTTATCCATGAAGTATTGAGGGTACTGGATCCAAAGTTCAGAAAGAAAACGAAGAAGAAAGCACGCAACTTGTTGGAATCTCGAGCGAGGAAGTTCTTCATCGATAATATCGGAAATAAAATCAATTCCAGCAATAATGAAGAAAGGATACAGGGCCTAAACATGCTGAGGAATATGACAAGTGGATTCATTGATAATTATGAAGCTGGAAATTCAGATACTCTTCCAGGTTTACAAAGCTATACTCTATTGATGAACCCAACAGACATACAACAACATGTGCTGTTGAAGCTTCACAGGATCATGTCTAAGTACCATGGATATCCTCTTGAGCTAGAACTTTTAATTACACTCGGCTCCATACATCCTTGGCTGGTCAAAACTGCTTGCTGTGCCAGCAAATTTTTTAACAGGGAGGAACTGGCGCAGCTTGATAAGCACAAGTTCGATATTAAGAAAGGGTCAAAAGTGAAGTTCGTCCTTAGCCTCGTGTATCGTGTTTTTCAGAAGGAGAAGGTTTTGATCTTTTGCCACAACATTGCCCCCATAAATTTGTTTCTCGAACTTTTTGAGAACATTTTTGGGTGGCGGAAGGGAAAAGAAGTTATGGTTCTCACAGGGGATCTAGAGCTTTTCGAGCGAGGGAGAGTGATGGATCAGTTTGAGGAGCCCGGTCATCCCTCGAGAATACTTCTTGCCTCTATAACAGCCTGTGCTGAAGGTATCAGTCTGACCGCAGCTTCCCGGGTGATCTTACTGGATTCTGAGTGGAACCCGTCAAAAACCAAGCAGGCCATTGCACGGGCCTTTCGGCCCGGTCAGCAGAAGATGGTTTATGTGTACCAGCTTCTGGCAGCAAACACGCTGGAGGAAGATAAATATCGCAGGACCACATGGAAAGAATGGGTGTCAAGCATGATTTTTAGTGAGGCATTTGTGGAGGACCCCTCTTGTTGGCAAAGAAACAAGCTTGAGGACGAGATATTGAGAGAAATGGTGGAGGAAGACAAATCGAAATCCATTCATATGATTATGAAGAATGAGAAGGCTTCAACAAACTAAGGAAAGGTGAGGTGCTGTTTGGCTGCTCAATGCACATTTTCTTGTAGCTATGCAAGTCGGACTTGCATTCACATCCTTTCATTTCTTTTCTTGGAGGAAAAGTGCTTCCTTATGAACGGCTTGGAGAAGTTAATGTGTTCACGACGTTGAAGTTGATCGATTTCCATTTAAAACACCCAAACTAGTTAGCGAATCAGAAACTAAACTTTTGGTTCGGTATTATCTTCATTTCTCCAATCTTTGAGTTTCCTTCTTTTCTTTGCTTTCATCATGGCAACCGGTAGAAAAGGGAAATGTAGCTTTTACGTAGTGACTTCCTGTTGTAGTTCTACAATAACATCATCAGTTGCTTTTCTGATTTCTCTGCTTTAATTTCACTGTCTGTACGTCTATATTTAACAACTACTGCTTTTGTTTCCTCATTCATTCTTATTGCTGCAGTGAACAAGTGGGAATAATTACAAATAGATGCTGCTGCTGCTGTTGCTAATGTATGATAAACTCAATGGATAATCCAGAAGAAGAAGGAGATGAGGAGAAGGAAATACAAGAGAAGACACTCAAGGGGTTGCTCAAGGTGTTTTAGCAAGCTCTCTGATGAAAGCTAAGCCTTTGCTTTTATAAGATTGCAAAAGCATCCTTTTGACTGCATTATTGCTGTGCTTTTTAGCCTTGTACCTGGACGGACTAAGTGACTGGGATAATGATGATGTTTTACAGTGTTGGAGTAACGTAAACAGACTTTGGCAAAACGTGCAGAGGAGCCTTTCTAGGCCCCAGTTTGGCGTTGAATATTGTCGATCAATTGGCTATGGTAGCTTTTATAATTATCTGTGAGTAATTCAGCCTATCAAGGGTATTCTATGATGACAAAAGAGGTCTTGAACCTCAGCTCGTTAATTAGATAAGCCAGCTGAAAAAGAAATGTTTGCTCATGCGGCTGCTCTTCCAGGTAACATTCACTAGGTAGCCTTGTCCTCTTTCTGACATTAGGATTAGCGATTTGCGTCATCATCATGTTTATAATTTACGCAAATTCTTGTTAGCATAAGCCAGTACGTCATCTTCATCCTGCATATTGGATAATCAAGCTATTGATGGTCCACGTTGAAAACAACTCAAACAGACAAACGGACACAGTAGCATGGGCATTGCATCTTCTATTCTCCTTGACATTTGGTGATACAGATTGCGTTCTCGTGTCCGACTTTGTCAAACCCTGATCGACGTCCTAAGTTACGGTTTTCCTACTTTGATGCCCTTTCTAGTTAATGGATACCCGATGCTTCTCTTTCCTCTCTGGGTTAGGAATCCGGTACTGCTTTCCGCATCCTTTCTCTAGCTTCCCAATCGCAGTGCTGGCGTCTGTATAAATACAGTTGTTTCCTATTTTCACTACAGTTCATCAAAGCTTTCATTTCCTTTGCCATGGCCAGAAATCTCCCTTCCATTCAGCTTGCATGTCCATCAAACCGCAGACTAGGAGTATACTAATTAGAATTTATTGGGACGAAGCAACGTTAGGCCCAAAAAAAAGAAAGAAAAAGGATAGGGAAAGGCCTGCAATGAGCAATTGGAGGAAATCTCCATCTGACCCCACAAAATTGCTCTTTAGCTGTAATTTTGGAGGATCTTGCTCCCCTCTGTCACGTCAAGTTTAGGTGGGGCTTCGTCAACAACTATGGAGACTGCGGGTAGGAAAGGGAATGAAATGTCAGCATCAAGATCATCTGAAGATTGGACCAGCAGAGCTGACCCATTCCAATCAACTAAAGACCATAAATAGGAATATAGAATGCCTTGGTCTAGATTATTAGTTCCATTCAAATTTGTTGCATGATATCATTAAAAACATGAATTTAGCACCCTTGGAAGCTTCTTTAACCAAACCCTAATTTCAAGTTTTCTTTTTCTTGTGGGGGTGGGGCGGAGTCTGTAACCCTAATTCCAAGTTGACAAGTTAGAATTGATTTATTCCACCATGAATCTACTCGTGGATTCTCTTCTTTCTTTGGCTTATAAGTTATGACCACATTCATTTCCTAGACTTTAGTTGGGTTTTTTTTTTTTTTAATATTAGGTAAAAGGGTCAACATGGCCCATTTTTTATGAGATATTAACCGCAGGATCTTAATGAGTTGATGATATTTTAATTACGGAATATATGAATGACATTTTTTTGGCTTTTTCTCTAGATTCTCGTCTTATTATTTTCCTTTTTTTTTCTCGTCTGTTAGATTAGTTATGAAGAGATGTATTGCCCATGACCACCTTCAATGTATATGAATTTCGACAGAATTGGATTCACCATTATCTTATCTTTTTTTTTTCCACGTTGAAGTATCGTGGTTAGGCCTAAAATCACATTAATACTCTCAAAAGCAGTTGCGTAGCATCTTTATGTTTTTCTTGGAGTTTACTCTTAACACAACTATTCTTGTAAGGAAAAATGATTAATACGAATGAACAAAGTTATTAAAATGAAGTAGATATATAATAAGTAATTTTTTAGAGTACACTAAATGGATGCGAGAACGTAGCTATCATAGATTACTGTATTTGTCTTTAATTTCGAGTGAAATTTTTTTTTCGCCAAAATATCACGAATTAGACATGGTTTACACATGTACATCATAAAAGGTGGTAATGGCCTTGACGTCATTGATATCACAAAAAGGAAAGGAAAATTTAAACCCGTAATGCGATAGTAAATAAAACTTCTCACAAGTGATCTAATTCATTATCAATTTGAGGATTTAACTATTCAGAGTCTCATTAATCATCAAATCAAGAGTGGATAGGGCTGGTCGGGGAAAAACACGTTTATACAGGCATCGTGCGTAAGAATTAGTCAAATGAAAAATTACCCTAGGAAACCAAAGGATTTCTAGCCATATATGTGAGGACAAAACATAACTGCAAATTTTTATTCCGTTTGAATTATTCACGGACCACAAGAGGCTCTTCGCAACTAGCAAAGATAGACGCCGAAAGAAGTTAAATGTCTTAATGTTGGGTCAAAATCAAGAAGAAATGGGTGCCTGCAGCCCATACGGCTGAATTATGAAATTGTCTACGCTAGTATATACTATTCTTTAGTGGGGCCCAAACTACCAACTCTCCTAATATGTTTTGCCTCGTATATAAAATGAAACTAAATTACATATACGATGAAGAAAATGTTAAATTATCGTACCATTTAATTAATTCAATAATAGAGACGCCCCCCTCTCTTTCCCCGTCTCTCGTAAATCCGTTTACCAATACACCGGATACCGAAGTTGATTAGCGTCATGCTTAGTTGTTCGCACACGCCGGTCCCTAGTAAATTACTCGAGAGAAGATGAAAGCACACGACATGGGTCGAGAGGATATGAAAGGGTTTCGATGGCACTGTGATGAAAGTGGCCTGCGGAAGATGAGCTTGGTGACGGACATGGTCATGACTCGTGAGGGGGAGGGAGAGTACCACGTGAAGAAGTTGGTTCCAATCAGTAAAGAACTCATCAAGTTGTCTCACCAAACAGGAAACAGAGAGAACAAAAGGGGCAAAAGGACCGATCAAGTTGATCAAAGTTGGTGGGGTTAGAAATTCGAAGGGAAAGGACAAATGAGAAGGGTTCGTTCGAATGGAATCATATGTTAAAAAGCCGTGCAGAAGTTGATTAAAAGTAAAGCCAACTACTACTTGAGAGAGAGAGAGAGAGAGAGAGAGAGAGAGATGAATAGTAGAGTATGAGTAGAAGATCAAGTGACCAAACAGGACATGCAACTTGAGGCTAATCGAAGACATTGGGAGAGCTTTCAGAAAAAAAAAATTAGGGCAAATCTTGGTATTAAATTTCATGTGTTGGATGCATATTACTGATGGTACGAGATGCAAATATTGATACTACAGTCCTCATGAAAAGGACACATGCATGCGTGCTTTGCGGTTATAGTGAAGTGATCGTAATCCTAATGACTCGATCGAGATATATAATTTCGTGAATCATAACCTCTTGACAGACTACTAATCGCGATGTTTTCATTGCCGAACAAACAACTATAGCTTGTGAGGGGGAATAAAGCTCTTTTGGTCATCAGTTGGAGACTAGGAACAACCTATGTCTCAACTTGTTCCATAATTTCAGCAGGATACAGTTGGCTTATTCCAGCTTGGGGTTCCACGCACGCTCAAAGATAGTCCACTTGCCAGTTTTTTTTTTTTTTTTTTTTTGAATTTGTGCTAACTTTATATGGATCAGTGAGACTCACAGAAATCATATCAGCATCTCTTTTTTATTTTATTTTATTTTGAGGTTTTAACTATATCAAATTGGTCTCTGAGCCAGTGGTATAATCAGTCAATAAACTTGAGCACCCAATTAAAGCGACTGTGACTAAAAACTATACATATAAATATAGATAATATAGCCTTATTGGCAGTCTGGTGCACATCCACCATTCCCAGTTGCTAATCGGTTGCAGTGGGATGTGCTTTTTTTTTTTTTTTTTTATTAACTCTAATTTAGGCTGCACTAAGCCCAAGTACATATATTATTCGAATTCTAGACTTCAAAAATGCCGGATTGACTTGGGTTTTTCCTTTTTTATATCTTTAATCCAAATCTTGAAACTTGCGTATTTTGACTTTTATCTAAATTTGAAACTCCCGAAATTTCATAATAATCAAATATCGACGTGTATATTTACACGTAATTTTTTTTTATAACTCTCCGAATTCTCAAAAATATTTTCAATTTCAGCGGAGAAAAAATGTATTTTTTTAGCTTCTGTTTAGATGTAAACAAACACACCCGATTTCGAGGGTCAAATAAGGTTGCGACATTTTTTTATCATGGCCGCGGAAGGTCATGACCCCAAGTTGCACGGTTGAACTTTACCCTCATTCGTTATTGTTAGTGAACAACAAGCAAAAATAAATCATGTCTGCAAGACTACGCAAACATGGAAGATTTTTCAAGAGTTATACTCTTCAACCTTGTCACGGTTTTCTCCAAATAAAACCTTGTCAAAATAATTGCCATTGAAATTACATATAATATTATGGAATATTGCGTGCACTTGTTTTTACTCTTGTCAATTTTTAGGAGAAAAGGTCACCCGCTAGAGAACTAGACGCTGTAGCGGATGGCTTGACCGAAGGAAATTTTGATTTTGTTTGACCTGGACATAAACTTCTCTCGAATGTACAATGATGGCTTTGTCCCCGGCGTCAGTTACCAAAACGAAAGTAAATAGGATAACACCGGACCGGAACATTACCTGGGAAAGCACTGGACCACAAGACAAATTTTCTCATGCGACACGGTCAAAACCCCAAACCTTATGTAGCGGCTTAAAGTACCCTATTCAGAGCTTAGACTGTATAATCTTACAATTTACATAATGCTTATGTAAGAGGTGATCTCTCTCTCTCTCTCTCTCTGATATTACTTCACATCAAGAAATTCCAATATGACCGGTAAAAGTAGCTGGATCGATGTGATAGTGTTTCCAATGTCATATTTCTCGGAGACTCGTAATATTGAATTACAGTTTTATGTTGTATATAAAAGTCAAGCGATGCTTACGGGAAATTGCTTGTGCTTCTTGATTTTGGAAATCCCATGAGGTAATTTGGTCTATCCCGAAAATAAGGGAGAAAGCATCGACGGCCGAAGAGTGCGGTTAGTAATGCAAATGCACCGGAAGCATACGCAAGCTATACTTAGGTTTCATCCACCATATCCCAATAATAAATGGGGAAAGAAAAGTGGTTGAATAAGAACATATGGTTTTGAATATTGAACAGGGTGGCAATATGGTAGTTTCGAACGGAGACGTGGATAATTCACATGAGCTAAGTCCAAAAGCAAGATGCAAGTTGACGATCAACTTGCTTGGTCCGTCGTAAGCTGATCGATAAGATCAGACCACACAACACTCCGCAGCCCTTATTGGCGTTAATCTTCCAAGCCCAAAAGCTTTAATTTCGTCTTATTTGATTTATTTACCCTTTTATATTCCCCGTTGAAGAGCAAAACTAGTGCAAGTGGACAAGAAAAAGATGAAACCCCTCTATCTCCTCCTTTCCTCTTTCCTAGCTTCCATATATACACCTACATGCATATTTTTTCCTCAGAAATTTTCATGTATCCATCGTTCTCCTGTAAACCCTAGTCTTTTTCTCCGTTCACATACAGAGAGGAAGCCGGAAAGATCAAAGAAATCCAAAAATGCCTTCATCCCTACAACTACATCGAATCAACCCCTCCCACCCCACCACCGTGACCGCCGCCATCGCTGTGAACTTCCACAAGCAAATTAAAACAGTTGATGCCACGAGACGAGCCGACGGGATTCCTCACTATGAGCCGGAGCCGGAATCTGTGGCGCAGTACCACACCCATGCGGTAGCCTCGAACCAGTGCTGTTCAGCCGTGGTCCAGACCGTCGACGCGCCCATCTCTGCCGTGTGGTCCGTCGTCCGCCGCTTCGACAACCCACAGACCTACAAGCACTTCCTCAAGAGCTGCCAGGTGATAGATGGCGACGGCGATGTGGGGACCCTCAGGGAGGTGTACGTAGTGTCAGGCCTCCCAGCAGTTTCGAGCATGGAGAGGCTGGAGATCCTTGATGACGAGCATCATGTGATGAGTTTTAGTATTGTTGGGGGTGACCATCGGCTTGCAAACTACCGATCGGTGACCACACTCCACTCCACCTCCGATGGGTTGGGTACGGTGGTGATCGAGTCCTATGTGGTCGATGTGCCTCATGGTAATACTAAGGAAGACACTTGCGTTTTTGTGGATACGATTGTTAGGTGCAACTTGCGGTCTTTGGCACAGATCTTTGAGAGCTCAGCCAAGAGAAGCCAGCTAAAATAGACATGATCTTGATCATCATTTAAAGTTTTAATCGGCGCTCGCTTTGTTTTTCTTCCTGATGCGGGTCAGGTACGCAGATCTCGGGCACCCGGCATTGGAAATTCTGTTAGCTTTTTAAGCTATCTCAGTTTGCACATGGTAGAAGAAGATAGAATATTATCAGTGGTTTCTTCTCTTTTCTCCGGTCCTGTGTCGATTTGTTTCCTCTCTCTCTCTCTCTCTCTCTCTCGCTCTCTGTAGAGTGTTTCTTCAATTTAATTTACCCATAGAAGAAAAGTCAAGAATTCATCCTTTTATTTTTTGTGGACATTATATGTCTTCTTATTTTTACTTTTGACTTTTGGGTAGTCTTACTTTTGTAGTTGTTTATGGATTCTAACTGGACAATGTGAATTTTCTTGCTGTTTCTAAGTTTATACTTTGCTCCTTTCTCTCTACATACGTTATACAGACTTGGGAAAACCAATAAATCCCTAGTTCTTGCATGAGGCACTAGTTAAAGAGCCAAAGCACTTGCTACTTGATTACTCTCAGTGCATTCTACTAAGTAAAGGTGATGAGATTGTCTTGGTGAAGTACCGACAAGCAAAAAAAAACAAAGAGTTAAGGAATTATGTAGATTTGCAGTTGCAATGTCAATGCGTACGCCGATACATTCAATACCGTCCGTAGCAAGAAATGAAGCCATGATCCCAGGTCCTACAATAAAGATTAAACAATTTCAGCAATACATTAACCGATAAGTATACTTCATATGTAATAATGACTCTTATTTCATAGACAGCACCTGGAGAGTTTAATATGTGCATGCCAAGGTTGCTTGCTAGAAGTTTGAGAGACGTGTAAACGAACTTTTTCTAAAATTAAGAAGAATATCGATATTTCTATTTGGATATTATTCTGTACAAACTGTTGGTTTAAACTGATGATATACATAATATAAAAACGAACTTTTTCTAAAATCAAGGAGAATATCGATATTTCTATTTGGATATCATTCTGTACGAACTATCGATTTAAACTGATAATATATATAATATAAATTCATCAATTTTCGAAAAGTTAAATGGATACGACATGAGTGGGATAATTCATTAAAATAAAAAGTATCAAGCCGACACTAGAAAAGGAAATCCATGTATTGAAAAGCCGTACGTCCTTTTAAGTTCTTTGAGCATAAAACGAAAGAGTAAAGCCATGATGGCACGATATGTTCAAGGAGATGGCAATGATGTTGCTGTGGGCAAACCAGAGAAACACAGTCATCAACAGCTGTGGAAGGAGAGAGAAAGAGCTAAAAGCAGAGAGGAAGAGAGAGAGAGAGAGAGAGGACCAAAAGAAAAACCCTAGGACCTTTCTGTGCAAGTGTATGCGAGGCCATGTTGGGGTTTCATTAATGTTGTAAGAAAGAATACCAGCCTTTTAAAAATTTGAATGGGAGGAAAGGAATCAACATCTTGAATGCAACTTGACCTTTTTAAGATAACCCAAGTTGATGTACGAAACAAGAACAACTTGTTGATTTCACTTTGCCTCTCTCGTCTTCTTCTTCTTCTCCTTTTTATTTTTAAAATATTCTCTACTGTTGGGTATTTGCAAGTGGAGCGAGGAGGCTCCCATCAATCGAGTGGTTCCTTGTTTTTCTCGAGCAAGAATAGGACTGATTCCAACCCATATTTTTTTGGGGGTTTCTTGAATGAGTTGACAATTCAACCCTTCTTTTGTTGAGAGAAGGAAAGGGAAAGCTCACCAATTTCTGCCAAGAGTAATTGTCGCAATCTTATAAATTCTTGTCATTAGTTGGTGCGTACTTGGCAGTAGTTTCAACGGGTATTAGAGAATGTCGCGTGGTCGATAACAGGAGAAAAATCGATTAGATGGGAGATGCGTGTCCATCCCCCATATCAGACGATTTTCCAAGTTTACTTCTTTTTTCGTGTGCTTTAGTAGAGATTTTCAACTCCAAAAAAGAGATTTACCTGTTCAAGTCTCACTTACTATGTGCAAACTGCTACCTCTCAAGGCTAAAAGTTTGGACTTAATCATTTAGGGTGCGTTTGGTAACACTTCTGTTTAAAAATTGTTCTAGGGAACAGAAATAGAAAAAAATGTTCTGTTCCGGGGAACAATTTTTGAACAAAAAACACGTTTGGTAAACTTGTTCTAGGAATAAAAAATGAACGAAACACGTTTGGTAAATTTGTATTTTTTTATTTTTTTTAATTTTTAATTTTTTTTTTCTTTTTTTTTTTTCTTCTTTTGGCCGGTCGCCGGCTCCGCCATGGTTGGCGACCGGCCGACGAGGGCCGGCGGCCTCGCCTTGGCCGGGCGAGGTCGGGCTCGCCCGCGGCGAGCCAGGCTCGCCAAGCCACCCGAGCTCGCCCGAGCGAGCTCGAGCTCGCCTAGAGGCCCGCCTTGCTCGAGCCTCGGGCGCCCGCCAGCGAGCTCGGCCCGGAGGTGGCCGGCGAGGCCGAGCCTCGCCCGTGGCGGCCCGAGCTCGCTCGCTGGACGAGCCGACCTCGCCCGGCCAAGGCGAGGCCGAGCTTCGCCGGGGGCCGGCGACGCTCGGCCTCGCCGGGGCGGGACGCCGGCCTCGCCGGCCCTCTTTGGCCGGTCGCCGACCATGGCCGAGCAAGGTCGACCAGCCAAAGAAAAAAAGAAAAAAAAAAAAAAAAAAAAGAAAAAGAGAGAAAAAAAGAGAGGAGAGAGAAAATATGTTTTTAATTTTTGTTCTAGAAACAAGAAACAAGTTTTTCTTGTTTCTTGTTTTACTGTTCCAAAAGTGTTCAGGGAACAAAAATAGATTTGGAACAAAAACGCAAACAAATGCGTTTAAGTTGCTTTTTTTGTTCCCACGGAACAAAAAAACACAAAAACTGTTTAAAAACAAAAAAAAAAGAACATTACCAAACAGGGCCTTAACGAACAACTGTCCAAAAAGTTGTAAACCTGTTATACGACGCACAGTTCCTAAACTTCTCAATTTGAATTGATTTGATCCTAAGCCTTTTGAAAACTTACCAATGTAGTCATTCCGATCAATTTTAGTTGGAAATCAATAATGTGGATGTCGGCCCTTTTGCTTGTCATAACTGATGCTAAGTAGACAATTTTTTTGCACAAATATTTAATAACATTTGATTTTTTTTTTTAAAATTTCTACTTTTTTCTTTTTATTTTCTTTTTTTCTTTTCACTATTGATCTTCCTGAAAGGGCCAACAGGAGTTGCCTAGGCCTTGGCGAGGGTCATGGCCCTTGCCTATGGTCAGCAACGATCAGTCAACTACTGGCCATGTATATCCCAAGTTTATTTTTGGAGAAATAATATAAAAAAAGGAAAAAGAATAAAGAATAAAGAATTCAAAAAAGATATACTAATCTTCCACTCAATGTCAATCACTTACGTTCTAACACTGATTAGACTGCCACATCAGTAATTTTGATTAAAATTGACTAGAAAAATTAAATCGACGAATCGTCAAAAGGTTCTAAATTAAATTTGGCCAAATTGAAAAATTTAGTATTGAATTGGCCATAGTATAAAAAAATTTAGGACTCTTTAGACAATTTTCCCATTAATTCATAAGACTAGTAGGGTGTTTCATGGGTTTTCAAGTAATTGGATCTCAATTCCTCCCCCTATATTATAAAAGAAGAATCTCGGAAATTAATAATCATTCCATTAATTGGTATCAATAGCACGACTCAAATACCAATCTCCATGTGCCACTTGAGGCGATTACCCTTTTCATCGGAGAGAACAGAAAAAGAAAAAAGAAAAATAAGTTCGTTTTTGTTTTGCCAAATTAGAAATATTCTGTATGTCAAACAGATTGAGTTCGTATATATGATACTAGCAAATATGTACCTGCATTGTGCATGTGAGAAATTGACATTTAAAATATTAGGAAAGATCACCAGTCAAGAAATATTTCAATCATTGAATAATTGAACAAAATTAGTGACGAAAATACACAATACAAAGAAATCGTATGAATATACGTGGAAAGAGGGAAATGTTTCATAATTTAAGATTTCTGTAGGTTCATTTTTGTTTGATAGAAAATCTTCCGATCTTAATATAACTATGCATATAAAATCATTTATTGACACATTTGTTCACGTACATAATGTTTATAAGATATATAATTAAGGACAATTAGGGTGAAGAAAAAAGCAACATAGATCCATTAAAAATAAGAGGTTCTTATTGCTTTACATAATTATTCGACTATTGAAGCACAATCGAAGGAAAAACTTTGGGATCATTTGGTGGGGAGCAGCCTGAAACATCTAATCTCAAATGGACTTCATTCCTTATCTTTTTGCTCTTTTTCTCTTATTCTCCCGAGTAGTACTAGTGTGGGGACCGACCTCCTACGGTGCTCCGCTTAAGTCGCGCTAATGCGCATATGGTGACTCGAACCTCTCCCATTCCGCAATTAGAGGGGGAAATGCCCAAATCAACTCACCCACAGCGGGGTGGTTATTATTTTTATTCACGTCTCTTACTTCCAAAAATTGGATATCTTGAGAAATTTACTTTCAGCCAGGAACCCATCATTGATGTTCTCAAAATCAGTTACTTGAGATCGTGTCGCTTTAGATGTTAGGATTTTGTACCGCAATCCGTATGTTGAAAGGAGAATCTATTTATATTGTCTAACACATAACGAATGTTTCTATAATTTACCATAAATTCCTTTTATCTGTGTAATGATTTATACATAGACTGACAAATTCCATTATTAAATGGTTGTTTAGCACATATCTACATGCTTTGAGGTGTTAACTTACTAGACCCAATTGAACCGTGGGACGGTCCAAAAGGTATATTCAACAAAGCACATGAGATTGGACTTCACGTTTTGGTCTATTAGGCCGAGCAAGGCCCATTCTAAAAAAAAAAAAAACTAATAGTAACCATATAAAAAAAAAAAAAAAAAATGGAACTCGTGAGTCGAGAGTCGTGACTTCCTACCATATCTTAAAAAATAAATTCAATACTTTCAAAAATTTCAAACTTTATACATGAAAGCCAATTGCTAACCCTTCCATTCCTTTGTACATAGTGTTTCCCAGAAAAAGAAGGAGGGAAGGATATCGCATTCATTTGATGACAAAACCCCATTTATAGGCACTCCCCATGATCATCATGGGTAAAAGAGCTTTGTGAACAGAAGCTCGTTCCAAGTATCTTGAAGGCCGGGCAAGCACCAGTGCACGCAGTCGGCATAGCTCGCCGGGTTGGCCACTTGCTCTGGCGTGAGCGGATTCCACTGCTTCTTGTAGATGGAGGTGTGCGCATCTCTGCGATAGCTCGAGAGCTGAGTGATGTTGAGGAGCACGATGGGGACTTTGGTCTTGCTGAACACTTCTCCAATCACCCGCATCACGCTCTTTCGGCAATCTGAGCCCCAGTAGTTCGGGTCTTCGATGATCGTCGTCTGGTTGTAGCAGTTGCCGCCCGGCTCGCCGCCCCAATCAATACTCCTGCACGCCACCATGGTGTTTCCAGATATCATTATCGAGATTTAGTTTAACAAATTCATCGTCACGCTACAGAAATTGGATCATCACGTGTTCGTGCAGCATTAATACAGATTCCATTTAGTTTGTACCGAGTTTACATTTATAGGGAATCGAATTCCATTAGCTAAATGCAATGGAAGAAAATAGGGAATTATAACTCACTTTTGATGTGAAGGTGACATACTAACAAAGAAGACCCTCGTCTTTTTTGGGTCCATATTCCTTTTAGTCCATCTCAACATGCTCTTCAGTCCCATTCTGTAAGCATTCTCTGTTGACAGCTCCACCACATCCCTAACCTCATCGTCAAATGAACCTTTCCTACAGAAAAGTTAAAGTAAAGCCACAATTAAATTCCGCATTTCAATTTGATTGGTTTCTAAGGACAGTCAGAAAGAATAAAAAGCAAAGTCGAGCCGCATTCCACAAGAGACGTAAGAGAAATTACAAGACTTTCATCTCCAAGCCGGTCATCCACCATAGGTAGGTATTGAAAACCATTATGTCAGTTCCTTTCCAATGCTTCCCATGCTTGTTGATCGACCCTTTTCTCACGATCCGATCGGATATCCTGTGAACTATCGCATCATCCGAGTTCGACTCCAGAAGAAACGGCGCCCAGTAGAACTCGATCGTCGCATTGTAATCCTATAACCCAAAAGCAGAAAATATGCCATGAATAAGAATGCGCCTTAATGCGAGAACATTAGTGATTTTATGTTAAAAATTCGCAGAGTTGGTTTCTTGCCTTGGCAGTGAAAACAGTGAGAGAACCGAACGTTTCCATTGATTTGGCGCCTTCAGGGATGACCGAATGGAGAAGGCAAACCATGGACACAAACTGTCCCCGATTTAGCGAATCTCCGACGAACATCATCCTCTTCCCTCTCAGTGTCTCGAGCATTAGTGTGGCATTAAAGCTGCAATCATTATTTTTGCGACAAAGTCATGGAATCTGATCCTCAGAATCATAAGATGATAGTGGATATTTCTATTCATGAATCAAGTGGTCTCAACCGTAGCATGATGTAGTGCCACAGTGGACAAGTTGCAATCAATGCCTAAGACCTTGGCCTGGACTACAATTGAAATTGATCGAGTTTATGCAGGAAAACTCCAGGGCTAAAGCTTCCCAAAAAGCAAAAGTCAAGGCCTCAAAAAAGTCGAGACTTTCTTTCCTTATAAGCGAGGACTTTGACCCTCGCAAACGGATCGAAAAAGGTAAGCAAAAAATACTTGTAAATATTTATAAGGAAAAAAAATAAAACAAGAGATGCCTAGACGTGCAGTGTACTCAGCTTGCAGATCTTCAATACTCTCTTTCTCTTTGGGTCCAATGCGCCAATTAATTAAAACAAGGACTAGGCGCGCCACGCACGCAGGCACGCATGTTTGATGATTCTTACAAATGTTGTACGTGGAACTTTTGTAAAATTTTCTCGCGAGGTGTAGATAATTATTAGAAAGAAGTTCAAAACAATAAAGAAAGTAGAAAGTAGGTGAAAGTTAAGAAGAATCTGGAATCTGGAGATGTCCAGCGAAGGGAAATGGTCAATTTCGTGAGAGACCCCCCCTCACATTTTTCCTTTTAGAGTAGTAAGTTGAACAAAGCAAGGTCGCCAAACAAATTAATTAGCTGGGAAACTGCAAACCCGAATTTGGTTTTTGTGGACTATGAACAGATCAAACAAGGTGAGATTGCACCTTCTCGATTAATCATTGCTTAAGTTCATATGGACTTTTTTAGGCATGTATCTTTTGAGTAATGGAATTTACCTGGGAAGATTACAGCCATCTGGTTGCCATCTCCAGAACTGATGCTCCTTATCAGGCCTTCCATGCTTTTGGCAAGTCAACTGAGGCTGGATGTATGGACACTCCGATTCTTGGTAATGCGGTAGAGTCGACTCGTCCCTCACCCATCTCCCTCTGAATATGTCGCAACCTTCCTCCAATTTCCCAATGGTGAACGGCAATGGACGGGCCTCGACACTCTTTGTCTCTATTTAGGGGGAAAAACAAAGAGATTGCCAATACAATTTGTCGAAGAACTTTTTGAACGTAGAATAACTCTTATGCAAGATATATGTTAAACCGTAGCATCTAAAAGTTGTGATCCAACCCTGATACCTCAAACGATGCAAATAGAGTTTCAAAAAAGGCCCGCTTATTCTGAGAATGATCCAACAACTGTATCCTTGGTGATCGAAATGATCTGTGCCTGATGGAAAACCCAGTTTTTGTATTCTTCCTATGCGCAAATTCTAATGAACCTTTTGATATTTGCGACTACGGGAATGAATATATCAACGAAGATGATGGAGTAGTCGAATTCGGTCAGCGAGCGTGTCAACTTACCGGTTGTGGACAGAAGCCAGGTCGAGACGGGGCTGAGCTGGAGCTCTTGGTTGAACATGCACATGAAGTCTTCGCCATAAAGGACTGCGACGAAGAGGATGAAGGCTAATAATGTGAAGAGGTACGGAGAGAGACGTGCTTTTCTCAGAACAGAGGGAGGAGATATAGAGATGGGTGGCTTCATTATCTCAGTCGTCTCTCTCAGACTGCGTGAGGAAAGCTTCTATTCAAATAGAGCTGAGGCCGATGAGTGGTCACAAGCTTATTGCTTGGGGTTTTGAATGAGTAATGGAATGACACAAGCAATGTCTGTCCTGGAAATTCATGAGAAAATGTCAAAAGGTTAATGTTGACCCGACGTGGGTGGGGTTAAATCTCTAGGTTGATTATGTGGGGATTGAACTTGGGTCAGAGCTGATTTCTAGTGATCCAGGGTTATGATGGAGAGGTTAAGTAAATCTCGATATCAAGTTCACATTTTCTCGCTACAAAAGAAATCTTTTCACTGAACTATGCTCTCCTAAAATGATTGGCCTACTTTTATTACCATGGCTTATATTTATAGCTGATATAATATAAGCTTTAATCAAGTAGATGACGGGTGAAGTGGAATGAATAGTTGCCATAAAAAAGGAGAGGGAGTGATGAAGAAGAATAGTACCTGACTATTGAGCTAAAAGGGAAGCCATGATGTCGCTTGGCTGCTAAGGCAAGATTGCCAGGAAAGCTTGCCCATCATTATCATTGCTTTGTATGCAACTATGTAAATACAAACGTGTGATGTTTAAATAACGATGAAGGGCTTTCGGAGAAGTCACGGTTTTTAATTTGTTTAATCTTCTTTCTATAGGTTTTAGGTGAAGAAATTCCAAAACATTTGGTGATGTTTCAGCATTAAAATGGTTGGCCACTCTTTAACTTGCTTCCTCGCTCCAATAGTCATTCCTAGTTGTCAATGTTCAGCTCTCAACCCACGTATATTTAAGTAGGCTTAATAGCGAGATAGCAACCAAAATCATATTCTAGAATTCATGATGTTGACATTAATAAATTAACAATGCACCTTCAAGCTTCAATTGATTCATGGAATCATTAGGAGCTCTTGAATCTTTTTATGGTGTCTCCTTTGTTTTGCTAATGAGTGGCTGCACATTCGTTATCAATGATGGGGCTCGGTCTCACACAATCGACTGGTGAGATTTAGGCTGATTTTATTTCTCTTTCGTTCGCATAATCTTTTTGGTTTGTTGGGTTTTCATTGTGCTCAACTGCAAAAGCATTTATAAGTGTTTATGATATGGAAAAATACTTTAAAAAAAGTCATATAACTTATTGTAATTGCGTTAATTCAATCATAAACTTTTCAATTATGTCAATTTGGTCCTAAACATTTTTACAATTTGCCAATTGAATCATTCCAATCAATTTTACAATCACTAACATGGACGTTAACGTCCTACATAACATGACCGAAGCTAAAGTGGATAATCTTTACCATTTCTATAAAAAAAAAAAAAATTATTTACTTTTTTTTTCTGTCATTCTTTTATTTCCTTTCAATTTGGCAAGCCCTTGCCAGCCACAAAGGCCTCACCCAGATTTGGGCGAGGACCATGTTGCCCATGGCGACCTTGCCAGGGCCATCATGACCGAGGTTATCGCGGCCTCGTCCAAATCTAGCTAAGGTCAGGACCCTCTCCAGCAGGCAACAAGGGGTTGATGACTCTCGACCAGTGGTTACAATCCTCTCTGGCCAAAATGAAAGGAAAAAAGAAGTTACCATAGCTGAATGCCATGTGATAATCATCTAACCTTGTAATTAATAGCCTCCTAATCCAAGTTAAAATTTCTCATTTGTCTTCCTTGGTGTTATTATAGTGCTCTCTAATGTCCGAGGTAAAAAAAAAATATGTCAAGTGAACTGAATAATAATAAACATTGCCAACACTTAACAAGAAAAAAGAAAAGAGGTAAATATTGCCAGCATGCAACACTCAGATTTATTAAATTAAAAGAGAAATATAAATATCCATATCTAACATCCTACATTCGCATGAAATAGCATGTGTAAGAAGTATTGATAGTTGATAATGAACCGAGACCGACTCAATTAAAATGGGAAAAGTGTTAAAAGAAGTCCTAAACTTTTTGCATTTATGCCAATTTAGTCATAAACATTTTATTAGTGCCAATTTAGTATTAAACATTTTCACTTTGTGCCAATTCAATCATTTATGACTAATTTTGGCATAATTTTGCTGGTTAAGCGCTAGTCGGCTGAAATGACACAATTGGCACTGATGTTGACAATTTTTAATAATATTTTAATTCTTTTTTCTTTTTTCTTTCTCCTCCTCCTTCCTCCAACTAGTTGTTGAACCTCGATGATCAGCCATAGGCAACGGTCGGCGAGTTGACCTCGATCTTGCTAGCTTCTGGCGAGCCTCGTTAGCCACTGTGAGGCTTGAGCCCTCACCAATGGCCAGCGATGCTCGCTAGAGGCTGGCAAGGTCGACCTTAACCTCGCCCGCCGTTGCCTCTAGCCGATTGCCAAGATCCAGCAATCCGCTAGAGGAAGGAGGTGGAGAAAGAAAAAAGAAAAAAAAAAGAAAAAAGAAATATTAAATAAAATAAAAAATTCAGAAAAAATATTAAAAAATATTAAAAATTATTCACATCAGCATCGATCGTACCACGTCAATCGACTGTTGTCTAATAAGCAAAATTCGACCAAAATTAGCCAAAAATGACTGAATTAGCACGACATGAAAAGATTTAGGAATAAATTGACATCAATAAATTTGCATGAATGCAAAAAATTTAGGATTTTTTTGACACTTTTCCCCAATTAAAATGTGTTGTTATGATGGTCTCACATAGGTGATTGAATACCAACCGGGACTCGTGATGATGAGCAACGGTGTTCAATTATGCGTGGACTCAATCCATACACATGTTACAAGCGATTGTTTTTTAAAAAACATTTCCATTCATTCATTCATTGCGAAATGAATGGAAGCATAATGTGTGATGTTAAATTTACCCATTTGCACTAAGGTGAAAGACTGAATATTTAAGCCACTTTGTAGGGATAATTGTCAAAAAAGAGTCCTAAATTTATTAAATGAAGGCCAATTCAATCTTAAACTTTTTAACTGTGCAAATTTAATCTCAAACCCTTTAATTATGTCAATTTAGTCTATAACATTTTAACGATTTATCAATATAGTCCTAAATTTTTTACGATTTGTCAATTTAGTCATTTTGATCATTGTTTTTTTTTTTTGGAAATTGCTTACATGATAGTCTAATTAGTAAACCGTATGCAGAATGGCCAAGGCCGATGTGAACAAATTTTGTAATTTTAAAATTTACTAAAAAATGAGTTTTTTAATTATTTTCTTTTTTGTTCTTTTTTTTCTTTGTGGAAACTCTGAGCTAGTGAGGGCCATGACACCCTCACCGGCCTAGAGTTGCAAAAAAAAAAAAAAAGAATAAAATAAGAAAAAGAAAACAGTTGGAACAAACAAAAACAAAAATCAGAATTTTTTTTTTTAAAAAATTGACCATGTTAGAGCCGATCGTGCCAATAGGATAGTTGGCACTAACCAGATTATTATGTCAGTGATTTCTGGCCAAAATTAGTTGAAAAGATTAAATTGGTAAATTGTAAAAATGTTTAAAGTTAAATTGGTACAATTGAAAAATTCAAAATTGAATTTGGCGTCCTACGAAAGGGTTTGGACTTTTGGGACAATTTTCTCCACGCAAGTATCCATTGGACCATCTTGCTTGGATATGAAAAATATCCTAGCCTTCTGTTGGCCAAGTAACCCTACCTTATTTGAATGTTGAGCAAAGGAAGGTTCTTTTTCTCTCGCAATGTATTTGATGCAAAGTCTAGGGACATGCCGTGACCGGAGCCTCCAGATTTGGGTTGATGAAAAGGGTGCAATGCTTCTTTACGGGATAGTATATATTGTATTTTTGGATTGAAAGAAAATGGAGAATTACTTATATGGACTTGGATTTCCTAAATTCATTTGATCATGTGGAACTCACGTGAAGTTCATAAAATCAATAGTTATGATACACTTGACACAATGGATTTAAATCCAAGGAAGAAGTTCTCCGGAAAAACCTCGAGCTTCTATTATCCTATTGCATGCGTGAGCAATCTAGACCTAAATCTTCTACGAAGGAAAAATTTTCTCCCTTCGTACCAAAAATAAATTCAATTTTCTCCAAATCTAACATGGGACAACACCCTCCCCCCGGGGGGCTCCCCTCCGAAAAAAAGAAGAAGAAACATTCGAACTTATATACTTCAACATCAAATTCCACATCTACTCCTCTCCCCCAAAGTCGAACTGTACATAAAACCCATTTCACTCCTCCTTTCCTGCTACTTGGCATCATCAAGGATAAAAGAGGCTTGTGAAGAGAAGCTCGTTCCAAGTGTCATGAAGGCCAGGCAAGCACCAGTGGACGCAGTCGGCATAGCTCACCGGGTTGGCCAGCTGCTCGGGAGTGAGAGGATTCCACTGCTTCTTGTGGATGGAGGTGTGCGCGTCTTTGCGGTAGCTCGAGAGCTGAGTGATGTTGAGGACGGTGATGGGGACCTCGGCCTTGCTGAACACTTCTCCGATCACCCGCATTATGCTTTTTGAGCAATCACGGCCCCAGTAGTTCGGATCCTCGATCATCGCCGTCTCGTTGTAGCAGTTGCCACCCGCTGCGCCGCCCCATTCGGTGCTCCTGCGATTAAACATATTGTTTTGAGAAATCATTGCGAAGATTCAGTCTAGTCCAATGTTTATAGGACGACTTAAAGAAAAATTATGGTTTTAATTGTCTCCTCGGCTTCGCAGATTCAATGGGCACATGTGGATAGAAAGTACGAGTCATGAAAATGGGGACAGAAAATCAATTCAATTATAGAGCAAGTCCTGAAATTTGTCATGATAATAAACTTGAATTCTAAAACGTTAGTCTCGTGGATTTAAGTCCTCGAACTTAACGCACTTGAATCCTTCCGTATTTTAGTGGCTAGAAATGCCACGTGACCTTTTTTTCTATTCTGCATGGCTTTAATTAAAAAATGCTACTTAGATTTTCCATTCAAATTCTGACAAAGCTAACAAAAGGACTAAAGTGGACAATCTTAACAAGTTTTAAGACTTCAATGCACAAAATAAAAATTTTAGAATTCAAGCACATTATAGTAATAAGAGAAATGATTACATGACGGTCTTTAATGTATTGTGAGAATAACAATCTATTCTGAACTACAAAAAATAAAATAACAAATAATGATAAATTATTATAAAACTCACTTCTTCAAGAAGTTGTGGCTCACAATAAACTATTATTCTCATAGTACCCCAAAGATTGTTATGCTAACAAAGCCTCAATAACAATGACAAATTTCAAGACTGCTAATATAATTGTCCCAAAATTGAAAGAATTTAGGGAAAGTACAAAAATCCACCTCACTTTTAACCCAATGGTCACTTACATATCTATTTTTTAAAGTATCTACGTAACTCTAAGCAAAACCCCATATTGAAAATACCAAATTACCTCTCCTTGCAAACTCATTTTTGCATCTTGCTTACAATATGTGCGGTTTGGTTTTTAGTTGGTCTCAAGTGTTTTAGGGTGGGTGTTTACAGTTTGAGGATAGGTTTTTTTTAAGAAAATGCATTTGAATAAATAGGGACATAAGATTAATAGCTGAGAAGGTACAAAGTTATCTCCAAAAGTAAATTCAAGTATGCATTTGATATTTTCAAAAGCGGAGGTATGTAAGTAGTAATCAAGTGAAATGTGTCGCATGTTTTTGGTATTTTTCCAAGAATAGGTGGAAATATATAGGGAATTAGAACTCACTTGGTATGTAAAGGTGACATGGTAACAAAGAAGACCCTTGTTTTCTTGGGGTCCATGTTCTTTTGAGCCCATCTCGCCATGCTTTTCAACGCCATTCTGTAAGCATCCTCAGTCGACAGCTCCACAAAATCCTTCACCTCATCATCAAATGAACCTTTCCTGCAAAAAGAGGGTAAGAAAGGCCAATTAGATCACTTATACACACACACACACACACACACACATGTCAAAATCAATAAAAACTATAAAAATTCTTGATGCGAAGGAGAGAAATTACAAGACTTTCATCTTCATGCCGGTCATCCACCACAGATAGGTATTGAACACTATTATATCGACTCCTTTCCAGTGTTTCCCATGTTTGTTGATCGAACCTTTCCGCACCATCCTATCTGGTACTCTGTGCACTATTGCGTTATCTGAATTTGACTCCAGAAGAAATGGCGCCCAATAGAACTCGACTGTTGCATTATAGTCCTGTATAGAGAGCGAAATGAAAAGGGTAATTGAGCAATGGCTTGATGCATGAATATCACTAGACCCAAATGGATCAGAAGGCCTTATGGCCGAAGTGATTATCTATCTTAAGGTTAAAATCATCATCACATATTCGAGAGTGAAGCATCCGAAAATCATTCTGGAAAATTTGATCGACTTGTTGTGCACACCATATCGCGATCTATAGCCTTTGGATTAGAATAATTCCTCACTGTAGTTTATTAACTCCATCTTAAGTAACTTCTCCGCGTTAAACTACTATAATTTCTATCACTAATCAAATTGTTGGCAGGAGAGAGAGGATGTCGCTTCTCACCTTGGCAGTGAAAACTTGTAGGGAACCAAAAGTTTCCATCGATTTAGCACCTTCGGGAATGACTGTTTGGAGAAGACAGACCATTGAAACGAATTGTCCCCTGTTCAAGGAATCTCCGACGAACATCATCCTCTTTCCTCTCAGTGTCTCGAGCATTAATGTGGCATTGAAGCTGCAGCAAGAAATTTCATTCTAGCGTAAGATCTGCAGCCAGATTCCGCTGAAAAGGTTATAATTAACAAGGATAATTCGCATGAAGCTCTAATCTTATTCGGATGATATTTGGATAAACATTAGATTCCTTATGTCGAATGGCGAAGCTTGCACATGTAAGTAGGTCAAACGTACATGCATGGAAACGATCCTTCTGAATCTTTTAGAAAAAAACAAGACCTTTTGCATGTTTAGGCCAAGTTAGCGTTATAACTTATAGAGACTTTGACCCTCGTAAACAGATCACGGCAACCAATTTTAAATTTTCAAGAAGAATAAATAACAAAATCATGCCTAGACGTGCAATGTGGCCAGCTTAGCATGGATAGTCCTCCCTTCTAGGATCAGACAACAATTTGACGAATAAATAATATCCAATGGGCGAATAATGTAAACCGATTATTAAATTTGCATGAAAACTAGGTTATTAAAATGCTTACGGTATAAGACCCAGCTATAATGTGCACACGTCACAACTCAATCAGAGATGGTCTTTATAAATTTATAATTATATAGATTAATATGTACATTTCTCCAAAACGGACTAACAAGCAACTCCTACAGCATTATGCAATGTATAATGAATTAGTGCGACGAAATTATTTAAGAAAAGACCTAAAGAAAAGGGCGATTAATGAGTTACCTGGGAAGAGAGCAACCGTGAGGTTGCCATCTCCAGAACTGATACTCCTTATCAGGCCTTCCATGAGATTGGCAAGTCAACTGAGGCTGAATATACGGACACTGCGATTCCTCATAATGCGGCCGAGTCGACTTGTCCCTCACCCACCTCCCTCTGAATATGTCGCAACCTTCTGCCGCCTCCCCGATCGCGAATGGCAACGCCTTGTCATACTTCTTCGCTGTTTAATTAATCCCGTCAAGAACGTAAGAAGAAAAATTTCATAAGTAGGTAGTTGAAAAGCTTTCTCGCAAGTGTTTAAAGTATCTGGTGGACATGTATCAATGTGAAGCAGGAGTGAATACCATAAACAAGAGCAATATGAAGAACACAAAACGAGAATATGCGGCATTAGTGGACTCATTGAAAATAAAAACTCGAAATTCGACTCTACATACACGTTGCACCACAGAGTAATCACCAAGTAATGATGATTTAAACTTTCTCATGCTTAGTCGGGACAGTTTAACAACGGAAACCTCATGACTCGAGCGACAAAAACACTGGGCCATCATTGAGATGACCCTGAACAAGTGTTCTTTTTGTAGAAAGATTGTTATCTTCCTTTGTTCACTGGCTACGATAAGAGAACGTACGACAAATTGACGAAGACGATGGAGAGGTTGAGTTAGGTCAAGAAAAGCGTATGAAAACTCACCAGTTCTCGATAGGGGTCGGGACGGTTGGAGTTGTTGGCCAAACATGCACAAGTTCTCGCCGTAGAGGACGGCGACGAACAGAAGGAAGGCTAGAGAGACGAAGAGATACGGGGAAAGAGAAGCTTTTCTCAGAGCAGAAGAAGGTGAAGATGAAGATGATGCTTTGATCAGTGGCTTCATTCTTGTGTTCTCTCTCTTTCTCCCCCTCTCTCTCTTTGCGACTGACAAGAGACAGGGTGACTTGTAATAACATGTGACGTGAGTGTTTGAATAAGCTTGGCAATAGTATATACTGGCGAAAGAGGTGCAGGAAATAAAATTAATAAAATAAGGAATTTTATATTAATGGAAAAGGTGGTTGGTTTCCTTTTCTGCGCCTGCTCAAGGAGAGTGATATATTGAACCGATGTTAGAGTCGTCGACCCGGGGGAATTTCACTTTTTTTTAGACAAAGAATTTTACTCATTAAGCTTATGAATTATGAGGCAATTAGGGTAAAAATTACTAAAAAAATCCGAATCTCAGTACATATATGTCAATTCAGTTTTAAATATTTTAATTTGATTAATTTTGTTCTAAATCTTTTGAGAATTTTCCAATTTAATATTTCTAGCCAAAATAAATCACTGACTTAGACTTTAACAATCATACAGCATTAATGTTGATAATTTTTGCAATTAAAAAAAATCAATTTTTTTATTTTTCTTTTTCTTTTTTCAATATGGCCCTTGCCCAAGCAAGCCCTCACTCGTGGCCTACAACCTCTATTGGCCCTCACAAAGGCCCAACAACCAGCAAAGGGAAACAAAAAGAAAAAGGAGAAAAATTCAGAAAAATTATAATAAAAAAAATTGCAAAAACCATCCACATTAGCGTTAACCATGTCATGTAAAACCGTTGGCATCCACATCATTGATTTATGGACAAAATTGGCCGAAAGGCTACCATGACAAATCATCAAAAAGTTTAGGACATTCCCAATTTGGATTGTTTTAGATGTCGCTAGCAATATAATAATACTTTCTTGTGAAAAAAATTTAGCATAATTGAAATGTTTATAACTAAAGTGACAGTCATACAATAAGTTTAAGATTTTTTAGATAATTTTCCCGTCGATTAAGAGATAAATATATAGTTTTTCGCACAAACCTCCTGTTCATTTGCTAAAAATCGGATACTGATTTGTGATGGTAAATTTGAAGTAGCGTAAGTAAATCTTCAAAATCCATAGTAACTAAAATTGACTGGCAGTTTTCTTTTCCAGTAAACTATTAGTAGCTTACTAATAAAATCAAGATATGATCATTCTCAAATCTAGTATCTTGTCGTAGATTACCAAGCGCTTTTAAAAATATGACAATTGGTCGATTAGTTAGTTACTTGTCAATTTAATGATTTCACGACATGCTCATTCAATAGTAGATCACCAAGTTGCCAGCTATGCTATTATGCCAACGAGATTTAGAATTTTAATATATTCGCATATCATGAGAAAACTAATCATAAAACATTACATTTTAATAGTAGCATCAATAATTGGATATCCACCAAACCTCTAATGATATAGTTGCGTACGATTAAATCTAATATTCGCTCAAATAATTTGCAAAGTTAGGAGAACGCCATTTTTTGGTACTCTCTCGTTAGCCCCGTAATGAGTGGTTAAACATTCATAATCAGCTCCTTAATTATCATATTTGTCAAGGGGGACCGTCCACATGTGTTGGACACGCTGGAATTATAAGATTAGTTTCATGGTCATTTTATTTAAGAACCCCACGAGGCCGCCAACAAAAAGGACAACTTGTAGTTAGAGACAATGTGGCGCTTAACATATTCTTGTCCCTACTGCTATTATTAGTACTATTATTAAATCGATTTGTGATTGTTATGGCTTGTGAATCTTGTCCATCTTGTCCATAAACTATCGTGGCGTGCCCTGTTCTTTCCCTTTCTAACAGGATTAAAGTAATATAGCTTCCGCACCTGCTCGACTTGGACGTTTTAACTTTTATTTTATACAATCAGGTCCTCCATCGTTATGCGAGCCGATCCTCTGGGTTACTATTTGTTCAATCGAGTCCATGGACGTTCTCGGTTTGTGCAATCAGAGTGCTTTCTTTGCCCGTTGTAACCGACATTATCAAATTAGGATTTCTTTTTCTTTTTTTTCAAACTTGATTTTCGTTAATTTGGCCCTCGTTTGGTACCTCCATACCGTCATGCGACATTCTTTTGCCACAATGGTAATGCCACATCATTAATTAATCAGACAATTTAGTAATGATGATTGATCGAAATATTTGATTGCAAGAATGAAGAAAGTTAGAGGACTTGATTGCACAAAATAAAATCTAGAGGATCAAATTGCCCAAATCAATAAGTTCAGAGGACTTGATTGAATAAAATAAAGACTAGAGGACCAAATTACACAAATGTTGAAATTTAGAGGACTAAATTACACATCGTACTTAAATTGGATGCTTAGTAATTAACATAATAGAAATATATCAATCTATCAAAAAGAAAAGAAAAACTAGTAACCATGTTAATGTTTTTCCTATAGTGACCATGATCAACGAGGTTCTCAACCTTCTACAATGTGGTATATGGTTTTTTTGCCCATCTTATCATACGTATTATATGAAACAAATACCTGTTTGGATCAACTCTTATTTTTATCTTTAACTCGCGCACTTTGACTTTTAAGAAAATCCATCATTCCTAAAACTTTCAAAACAGAGCATATTCATATATATTTTTTCATGATTTTCTTAAATTTGAATACTTTTGGCAGGAAAGTCGCACAAAAATAAAATTGCTTATTTTTAGACGTTATTAAACAGATGCCAAGGTTTGTGATTCTGGGGATACAAGGTGGTATTTCATCTTGTTTGTGTCCATGTTGGAAGCAAAATATTATAACATTTGGAAGAACACCATTGATCATGTCATGTTGCAGAAAATTTGATTGATAATGTTCCCATGAAGATGAACCTTTGGTAGACGGCCAGAAGCTAATATCTCTCCAGGGCTTTATTGAGACTCCTGTTTTCTGTTCTTTCTGTTTTCAACTGACCCACATGATATAACGAAGAACATCCGCACCTGAAAAGAACATTGTATCAGCAACAGTACTTTTCACCTTCTGCGTATGGCCTTGACTTCATCTGAAAGGAATTTCTTCCTTTCACTAATCAAATTCCCAAAGGAAGTTCTTGCTGAAAACATAACAACAGCACCCCCTCTGTTTGTTTGAGGGGCAAAGTTCATGAAGCCACATGATTTCTCTCTTTCGAAATGTGATGAATTGTGGAATTCCAAGCTAGTTTGATTAACACATTCATACTTTTTTTTCTTTTAAATGTTGAAGAGCCCAAGCAAGCTCCTAAGTCTAGTCTCCAGCTGACCCGTTCAGATTTCATAAAATCAGAATCCTTTCCCAGATCAATTTCGAAATGAGCATTAGAAGAGCACATGTTCTCTTGCTTCAGCTTCTAGCTTGCACAACAGACATTTCTCATCAACAGAGCACCACTTCCTGATTCTATCTTTAGCCTGCAGCCTATCATGAATAACCAACGAAACAATAAAAACATAGGGACATTTAATTGAAACCCGATAGGTCTGGGCACTGGACCTTACTTCTTGGAGGCATAAGCAGTTTCCAAGAACTTCAAGTGGTTAAACCTTTCGTTTTTTTCTCATCGATGGGAAGTTAAGTTATGAAATGGCATTTTCTTTCTACAATATGGTGAGCTCTCTGGCTTTTCTTTTGTGTATAAATCCGTTTTGCTGACATTATCTGCTATAACGACTTCCAGTCTGAACAAATGAAAATTTAGTGAAGAAATCATCCTGTCCAGCCAACTAGTGCACCAGCCATATATCTAGGACATACTGCATTTCTCTTCGAAAGCTCTTTTTTGTTTTGATCAATACATCTATCCCCTAGTTTTTAGTTTCGGTGCCTATGTTTTGAATATTGTGATTGTAATGGAATTTTGATCTTTTCTGGATGCTACGCCTAATAAGAAAGTGGACCAGGTTGCCAGTCGAAAGGAAGGGATTTATGGTTCTTTTCTTGAAATCCTCGGGATACCTTTGGAATGTTCTTTTCATGCACTAGTATTTTGGTGGTTTGTGTTCATGTGGTCAACCTGAAAGGATGTAATGCTTTGAAAAAGATAGCGATTACGCAACTGGAACTGGGAAGAGAGCAGCATACACAGCATGACCCTGGTTGTCCCTCCTCTATTCAGCTGAAGTTGTCTTGGTGGCGTTGCTTCATGTTATGGAAGAAGGAAAGCACGGAGTCCTGACTAAGGAAAGTATCATGTCCTGTCTAAGGAAAAAATCGTGACCTGACTCTATTCTCTCGCGGTTTCAAGTGCTGCGAAGAATTCCCGAAGGGGAATTTCATGGTTTAATTACTTAAGAGTGTCATCATATCATCATATTATCATATATGTTTCAGCTCCTTAAGTATAGCAGAGATTTGAATTGTGGAATTGAAAGACGAGGTATTATGTCAACTGCTTCAAAATCCTCGATGAATCCCTCTATAGCCATGGTATTGTACCAGTTTTTGTGGCAATCTTTGTATCCTATTTTGACACCTATAAACGTAAATGGTTTCTCATATTTTGTATTTTTGTGACTGGGGAGATTGAGGGAAAATTTAATTTTTGAGTATTTTCTACTCTCGTTTTGCTCACCCAGGCTTCCCAAACAAACCCTTAAACATGCCTTAACACAAGATAATAAATAAATGTCACGACCCATGAGGTGACTAAGGTTGAATTATAAGTGCGTATAAGCTCACTTTTCGATTTGGTTTGTAATTCGACAGCTACGACCGAAAATATCTCCATTCTCATCTACAAGTACGAAGCTCATGTTCGCTTTGGTTTGTAATTCAACAATTACGACCAAAAATATCTCCATTTCCACTTTGAGGGACACTGATGTGTACCATCTCATCAAAATTCGATGATGTGAAATCCCGAAAATGAAACGACAGAGCAAGCTTTGCGACTAAATTCTATCGCAGAAACGTCCATCTCTTATTGGAAGATTTCGAAGAAGTTGAAGGCCGTGACTGATGGAAAACCAGAAAATTTGAGGGGAAAGAAGAGCAGAGACGGATTGGCACCGGGCGCTTTCATTCGAACGTGAAAGAAAGCGGGGACAAGAGCCACGATGCCTCGCGCGTTATGGGAGCGCAAACGTGGACGAACGAACCGTCGACGTCGACGTCGATCTTTAGCGAGCCCTCCCGGTCGGGCGGTTTCCAGATCTGAGGTAAGTTCCGGCCTCGTGTCCTTTTGTTTCCCCCAATTTTTACGCTCCATCTTACCGTGTTCTCGTGCAGACCCGTGGCGTTTGCTAAGAGGAGCTTCGGATCTGGTTTTTTCTCTTGCGAAAAGACGATGTGGTTCCTCGATTTCCAGATATGCCACAAAAATTCGTGGCCGCCAGTTCGAAAGAGGGATGAAGTGTGGGATTTTCCTTTAATTTGCTCGGCCATTTTCAATTCTTGTTAACCCAATTTCCAGATGGACCGTCTGGTGTCGTGGTGCCTGGTTTCCAACATCGATTGAAGTGGGTTTTTGGCTTGCTTTCTGCGTCATTGGCAAATAGTGACCTCTTTCTGTGCCTTGGCTTCTTTTGTTCCCGTATTCAGTTCGGTAGCTAGGTCACAAGACCCAGCCGTCACATCAAGATCGTAAAATGACGTATATGAGAGAGTGGATAATTTATTTCATAAAAAACCCGGGTTGACGACGCCCTCTCAACTCCTCTTTTTCCTTACTTTTGACTCTAGGGAGCAAAAGATCGGGATCCTAATGCATATAGATACAAATGGTCTAATGGGAGCAAAAACTTTTCAAGAAAGTTCACATTAGTTTAGAGCGTATTATTCCTTTCAATTTTTCTTAATGTTTAATGATTTTGAAATCTCAGTTCACCATTTTCCCAAGAAAATAGACAAAGCATACCACTTTGGTCTTTATTCTCAATGCTATTAGCATTATTCAATGCAGTGACATTCCCCTGTGATATACATTAGTATTTTCCAAAAGCACGAAGATCGGCATGATATGTGGCTATCCATTTTCTTATAATCTTAACCTCGGTTTTCCGCTGCTTGACCAACCATGCAGGATCTTCTTTTGTAGAAGCCAATATGTCCAAACAATGAGAACCTACATGTAAGAAATTATTTTCACAGCATTAATTTCAGCATCACAATCAGCTTCTATAAATCTGAAGATGGAAAGACGATCCTTTCCATTCGACTTTGGTTCAACACGAGTGGAGTCAACACGTACCTTTAGCTGTGTAGACCGCAACGACAGAATCTGAAATACTCTTCAAAATCCTACAATTGATGATATGGAAGAATTAGTTTGAAGTCTTATCCAATTCAGTGATGTTTTCATGGAAATCTATAGGTTTTGATGCTACACGTACCCTATATTGCTAAGAGGATCTTGAAGCCCATTGGAGAAAATAATGTTGCTGGCGAACCTATGCAAAACAAGTTTTATGTCCTGCAATTTTCCATAGTGAATGAAGAAATGAAAGGGTGTCATATATTGTTTGGTGTGTGTATAAGAAAATTAAGAGAGTATCATATATATATATGTGATTTTATTTTTGTGACCGTACTTGACCACCGTAATAAGTAGAGACCCAGTGTTGCCGAGGTGCGACACCGAATTCTCTCTTGCAGCTATTCACAAATTTATCTAGGCCAGAGGGAGCTGGTTGAAACATGGTATTGTTGGTGATGCTCCAAAGCTCGCAATCTCGCTACATGTCTGCAAACCAAAACAGCCACTTTGCTTAGTACAATACAAAATTCGAGTCAATTTCAACTGGTGGTAGTAAGCTACAATCCGACCATGATATCCAACTCTGGTGTGTACCTGCCAATCCCAACCCCATGGAGTTTGAGATAGAGGTGGATTGATGTAGCAGGTCGAATTTGGGTCGAAATTTCGGTTGTAAGCAGCGAGGCCTGCGAAAATCTTCCCGAGAATGTCATTTCTTGGAGAAGCTCCATTAATGGCATTGCATATCACTTCCACTGGACGCCTGATTGGATCATTGTACTGGGCAGCGTCTGCATAGAGTGATTTTAAGTACTCCTTGAGCTGTGAAGAACTTTCCAATGGTCTAACAAAAGATAAAAGATACGCATAATTAGATGTTTATTCGTCTCTAAAGCATTTCCATTAATTTTTTTTTTAAAATAATATCAGAGCTTAAAACCATTGTATCATGTTAGAATCATTCCCTTTGTTTAGCGAAAGTTCATGCTATTATGGAATATATTGTTAGTGTAAAAAAAGCTTTTCACACACGTTCTTATCCCCACCTAAATTCGAAGGTAAGTGAGGGAGTTGACACCTGAAATTCCCAAAGCAAGAATGGATAGACTGATTGTGCAAAGGTTCCTTTCACTGTCAATGTATGCTATAAATTTCCAATTAGATATGTCTAACCGCTTCTTATCTCTAAAAATTACTTATCCTACGGAACATTCTGAGAAGTCTCCAAAATACAATAGGATGTATGATCCCAATTCCATCATCCATGTACCTGCAAGTTTTGAAAGTTCTGCTCAATTTTGCAAGACCATGAGGCTCAGAAGCAACTCTATCAATTTCCTCCCAAGATCTTCGAATGGTCTGGTGGCAAGAAAAACTAGTTTCCTGAAAAAATTAACCAAACAATTATTCGAGTTATCGATTTGATTAACGAAAATGCATGCTAAAGGAAAAAGGTATAATTCCAGCAATTAAGATTACCAAAAAATCTTTTGCAACTCCTGAATAGAATGGATCCCGAGGAGTGATGTCGGGAAAGAAGAGAACTGGAGCAGATGATGCCAATGCTCCGAGTGCCACATGAGGGTACTTCAGTCGAAACCATGCAGCTAGCACTGAAAATCAAACATATGAAGATTTAAAGACCCACTTATAAAGTACTATGTAGAGTATATGTCGTTGATATATTCCCTGTAAACCTGACAGTAGGCGCTTTCTTCAGTGCCATTTAGGGCAAGCTATATCAAACTTGATACGGATTGTCGTTGTCAATATGACTAGTGCTCTTTAGGAAAAGTTCTATCCATCATATGTTCAAGAACAAGGACTTTCAGCAGATCGTGTGTGTTTATTACAATGTACGTAGTGGGCTATTTTCTTTAATTTCAATGTAAAGCAGTAGTCATATTGCTGATAACTGAAAATATATTCACTTACTTCCCCCATATGATCCTCCAATGACAATTATCGGAGAATGTTTGGCATTCAATATCTGTTTCAAGTACACAAGGATTTCCGCGTAATCAGCAAGAGCTTGGGCCGAGTTGAAATATCCGCGAGTGTTAGCGTCTTTTAGTGCTTTGTCGACTGTCCACCCATAGGGAATTGATTCACCATAAAACCGATGCTGCAAGATTTCAACTTTATGTTCGTAAATTGCGCGAATATTTACATATGCACGACAAACAGAAGGGAAAAAGAAGATACTATTAGGCAAATTATGTAGGGCATTTCATTACCTCTATATAGACCAAAAGCGCTTTAAATTCAGCCGCGTTTTCCGTCATGAACCCAACTTCGGTCATGTCGCTGTCGAAGGGTGCTTCATCACCGAAAAGAACGAAGATCGGGGCACTTGCATTTGCGCCACCCCAGTATTTGGAATTGATCACATATCTTTGTTTGAAAGTAGTGTAACTTTCCGGCCTATAATTAAAATGATCGAGGGTTTGGTTGTAAAAGAAAGTCTGGAAGTCTTTTGATGAGACGGAAGCTCGAATCGCCCGTGTAGGATCTTGAATAAACTTTCGGCGAAATATGCTCAGCTTCGGAATATAGTAACCATCGAAGTTCTTCTCGGTAGAAACACAAGCTGAGAAAAGCATTAAAATGATCAAAATGCTATAAAGTGATGAAGACATGTTGGGGTGTGTGGTTATTGTTTAGGCTAAAGCAAGCACGCAAGGAGGAGGATCCTCGAGATGTTTTTTTTGGCTTCAACCAGTTCACATTTTTATAGAGAAGCGCACGATCCCATTTTGTACTATTATTTTCTATGCCAAATTACATTAAAACTATTAAATCATATCTTGAATTTCAGTATGTGCTCAAGGCCTAACTTGATTGGAGGAAGTCGATAGGTTTGTTAAACCAAGTATATTAGGGAAAAAATGATCTGAATAGATCACTACCTTATTTGGATTAAATTTTCTTTTCTTGAAGGCCACACTAATTCACGTAACGATTTCTTTCCCGTTCGAGAAAATTGTCCTAGGATATCACACCAAAGAATTAACTTCTTGGCTAGATGGTGGATATATTTCTTTATCCATGAGTCCAATCAACAAGAGTTAAATTTGGAACAAAGAAAAACAAGGATAGCATTTTGGTAAGATACAGAGGACTAAGTTTTTTGTTCTTGTCTATTATTGAAATGAAATGGCCTTCTTGAATCAATTCATCATTGATATTTAGTTATCCACACTTCGATAATTCGCTGCATGACCAATCAATTGGGATCTATATGTGTCTTTGGTAATAAATCCAAACAAAGGGAACTTGCAAAACATATCATTAGTGACAAGAATATATTTTGAATTTGAACCCATGAAGATTACATGATCCAATTAGAAAATCCAAATCCAAATAGGGCTTATGGTTTGATGCCCAAACAAGCAAGAACTTATAGAGATACTTTTTTGGCACTTTTCCTAGAAAATCCAAATCTGACAATCGGCTGGAGGAAGAAGAGGAGAAGAAAAAAAAATTAAAATTAAAATTAAAAGAAAGAAACAATTCAAAATATAAAAATATTATTAAAAGTTGTCTACGTTAGCGCTAATCAAGCCACGTTAGCCGGCCAACGTCCAGTCAGCAAAATCCAGTCAAAATTGGCCGGAAATGTCTGAATTGGCACAACGTAAAAATGTTTAGGACTAAATCGGTACCAAAAAAAGGTTTGGGACTAAATCGGCTCAAAGATAAAAGGTTTAAGACTTTTTTGACACTTTTCCCGATACTTTCTACTTTGGAATTAGATTCCTAATTTGAGTAGGTTTACTTCTCTTATTTCATTTGAATTATTCACAAGTACGTGAGACAAATCACAAGCAACAAATAAATTGGCCCGGTTATGTAACTTTCTCGATATAGACAGCGCCTATACCATCTAGATTGTTCTTTAGGATCCTAAGATTAAAAAAGAGATCAAATTGTTAGGCGTGGTAATTAATGTAAAATTTTACTCTTCAGATAGATATCCAATGACGAGCATTCGATTTTTTATACCCCAGCTACCATAAGTATTTCAATGTCCTTTAAAAAATAATAATAATAATGTTGTTATCAAACCTACGATGAATCAGCTCTATATCCTACAAGCAAACACCAAAAAAAAAAAAAAAAAAAAAAAAAAAAGAGCTAGAGGACCACGATGGTAAGGTGTACTTTGAATTTTATGCATAAAAACTAGTTTAATTTACTGATAACAATAAGAGCCAAAAATATATTTTTCAAGAATTGGAGCACCAGTTCGTGTTTATGTAGAGAAACCCACAATCCCATTTTGTACTGCTATTTTCTATGCCAAATTACATTAAAACAATTAAATTATATCTCGGACTTAATCATGTGAACGAGACCTGATTCGATTGGAGGATGTAGATAGGTTTGTTAAACCGAGTATATTGGCAAAGGAAAGGAATCCCGATAGATCACTACCTTATTTGTATTATATTTTATTTTCTTGCAAGCCACACTAATTCGCGTGACGATTTCTTTCCTATTTGAGAAAATTGTCCTAGGTTGCTGCACCAAAGAATTAACTTCTTGGCTAGACGGTGGATATCTTTTTTTATTCGTGAGTCCAGTCAACAAAAGTTAAATTTGGAACAAATAAAAACAAGGATAACTTTTTGGTAAGATACAGAGGACTTAGTCTTTTGTTCTTATCTATGATTGAAATGGCCTTCTTGAATCAATTCATCATCGATATTTTTTGTAATAGCAGTTCAACATATCATTGTTCCAAAGCAAGAAGATTGGCATTGGTATTTCGTTGCATGACCAACCAATCTGGATCTGTTTGTGTCTTTGATTATAAATCCAAGCAACAAGAGAGTGTGAAATGTATAATTAGTGATGAGAATATATTTTGAGTTTGAAACCTAAGGAAAACCCGATCAAAGTGGAAAATTCAAATCTAATTAAGGCTTCTGGTTTGATGCCCAAACAACCAAGAAATTACAAAATTACTTTCTACTTTGGAATTAGATTCCTAGTTTGAGTAGGTTCCCTTCTCTTGATTTCCTTTGAGCAATTTGCGAGCATGTGAGACCAGTCGCAAAGCACCATATAAAGTGGCCTACTTATGTATCTTCCTTTGTATAGACAGCGGCAATGTTGTCTAAATTATTCTTCAAGAGCCTCAGATTGAAAAAGAGATCAAATTGCTAAGTATGATTAAGTAATGTAGAATTTTACTCTTTGGATGGATTGTACGGTGAGGAGCATTCGACTTTTTATACCCTCTGTTACTATAAGGATCTTGATGTCCATTTGAGATTATAATGTTGCTACCAAACCTACATTGAATTATCTTTATAACTACGACCAAAAATCAAAAAAATAAAAATAAAGGTAGAGGACGACAATGGTAAGGTTTACTTTGATTTCTGTGCATAAAAATTAGTTTAATCTATTGATAGCAATAAGAGCCAACCATATATTTTTCAAGTCACTGGAAATCATACATGCCATCAAGGAGGTAGCGACCTAATGGGGGCGAGACGCAACCGTCATATCAATAGTCGCATTCATTAGTGAATCTGTTGGAGATGAAAGGCACCGGTTAGAACATAGGATTGTTTGTGTTGCCCAATAGGGAATACCATTTCACTGCAGCTCTGCGGGCAAATCCCCCTTCAAGTTCAATACAAGAGTAAGTTTTCTTAGATGCTACCCAATTTTATGGGGAAGTTGTCAAGAAGGGGACCATGCAATTAAAATAGACCCAATTACAGGTGCCATGAAGCTCTTAGAACTCAAGCCACTGCTTTTATTTAGGTAAATTTCAGAACCAATTAAAACAATTCTGTCAACAGAAAACAACACGGTACATGTTAGAAATCCTTTAGCCAAAAAGGCACTACATAGTTTTTTTCAAGACAAATGCTCGCCATGAGAATTTATTAGCCATATATATATATATATAAACCAAGGACAAAGATTTTATCCCTTTTTCTCTCGACAATGTAGAGTTTCTCTCTACCGTTTATTTTGGTAGCTTCATCTGGCTTCTTGCCAAACCCTCGTTTTCCTTTCGATTCTTCTACTTATCGTGCCTTATGGGTGGAGTTTCTAGTTCTGGTTGCGTTACAGTCCCACCTTATCAACCCTAATTGTTTCGTGTTTCCTGGTTTTTTTAGGTTTCTGTTGGCTTTCTGAATCTCGGTGTTGTTCTCTTTGGTTTTCTCGAATGGATTCCCACAATCAATTGGGACTTTACTGCCCAGAACTATCGTTCTTCTCAGACTCTATCTTTTAAGGCTCGTATCCTCAATTCTCCTTCTTCTCGTTCCTCTTCCTGGTGAATCTCACTTTCCAAATAGGCCTATCCTTTGTGTCGCACCCAGATTTCCCCCAATTCACCTTTGCATGTTATGAATTTCCATCGTCAACTCGACTAAGGGGTGTCTTGCCAGCATTAGGTTTGTTTTCTTCAACCCTCCGAACCATTTGTAGATGTAAATCATCTGATGGAGAGAACGAGTCAGGGAGATGAGGCTCGGCTATCTGCCCTCTACAGCCGGTTAGGCCGCCTGTGGAATGCCCAGCAAATCCAAGAATGGGAAGAAGAGCCCCCTTGTAGCAAAGATTGAAGAATGTAAGTTGAGCCTAATTGGGAAAATTGTTGCAAATACTTCCATTAAATTCACAGCTTTCCAGAATACAATGAAAAGAGCTTGGCGCACCGATAATGTCGATATTTCTCAGAGGGAGGAAGGTCTCTATGTATTTAAATTTAATTCAGAAGCGGAAAAACAACGAGTGTTTGAGGCAGAAGAACAGCCCAAGTGCCATAACTTGTCACGGAGGGACACTTAAGTGCCATAACTTCAAAATGGTACACTTGAGTGCCAGTTTCGAAGTTAAATGGAACACTTAAGTGCCACTCCGGCGAAAATCCAGTCAAATGGCTGACGTGGCAACTTTCCGGCGAGTTTGGTCCAAAACGGCGTCGTTTTGCATGCCGACATGGCGGAGAGAATACAAAAACGACGCCGTTTCGTGTAAATAATAATATAAAAATTAATTAAATTAGATTTAAAATTAATTTTATTTAAAATATTCAAAAAATTTAAAAAATTTAAGAAAAATTTAAAAATTTTAAAAATTAAGAAAATTAAAAAATTAAGAAAAAAAAAAAAAAGGGAGGTCGAATGGGGCGGCTGAGGGCTGAGCCCTCGCCGCCGCCGCCTCCCTACCGTCGCCGGGAAGGGCCGGCGATGGAGGGGGAGGGTCGGCCGGGGTCGCCGGCCCTCGGTCGAACGACGGCGAGGGCTACGAGCCCTTGCCAAATCGCGGCAAGGGCTCGCGGGCCCTCGCCGCCTCCCCGCCACCGCCGGAAGGGCCGGCGACGGAGTGGGGAGGGTCGACCGGGGTCGCCAAGCCACGGCCGGGGCCGGCGAGGCCGACCGACCGGAGGCGAGGGCCCGTGAGCCCTCGCCCGGATCCGGGGGCGAGGGTCGCGGCCCTCGCGGCGATCCGGCGAGGGCTCGCAGCCCTCGCCGTCGGTCCGCCGGGGGCTGACGACCCCGGCCGACCCTCCCCAATCCGTCGCCGGCCCTTCCCGGCGACAGCGGGGAGGCGGCGGCGGCGAGGGCTCAACCCTCAACCGCCCCGTTCGAACTCCCCCCACCTTTTTTTTTTCTTAATTTTTTGAATATTTTTTGAATATTTTAAATAAAATTAAGTTTAAATCTAATTTAATTAATTTTTATATTATTATTTACACGTAGACACAAAACGGCGTCGTTTTTACATTTTCTCTGCCACGTCAGCGTGCAAAACAACGCCATTTTGGACCAAACTCGCCGGAAAATTGCCACATCAGCCATTTGGCCGGATTTTCGCCGAAGTGGCACTTAAGTGTTCCATTTTACTCCGATATTGGCACTTAAGTGTACCATTTTGAAGTTATGGCACTTAAGTGTCCCTCCATGCCAAGTTATGGCACTCCAGGTGTCCCAACCTCAGTGTTTGACAACGGTCCCTGGTTATTTTCCAGCAATCTTGTCATACTTAAACTTTGGACCCCAAATACTCCACTTTACTGCTATGATTTCACAAGTCGTGCATTTTGGGTGCGAGTCTTTGGACTTCCACTGGAGCGATGTACTGAACAACTAGTTAGCAAAGCGGTTAGTGAAGTTGGTAAGGTGTTGGAAGTCAGAATTGAGGCAAATGAGGGATTACCTATAAGGGTAGGGAGAGCTAGAGTCGAAATTAGCCTACAGGAAACTCTAAAACCTGGCGAACTTATCAGAATGGCTAGGAAAAATATATGGCTTGACTTCCATTATGAACGTCTACCCCATTATTGCTACTCCTGTGGGAGAATAGGTCATTATGCTTCATATTGCAAAGAAATTTCATATGATGAGGCGAAGTTTGAAGAAATGGATCAACTCTACTATGGACAGTGGCTCCGAGCTGAGGTTAGGGAGCACAACCCGTTCTGGCAGGCTTTCTATGAATTGCAAACAAATCCAGCAAATATCAAGGACACCGTACCTGAAACACCCCAATCTGGACTACTTCTCCCCCCTAAAGCATCCTGGGAGATCAGCAAACAAGCAGTTCCAATGAAGGCTCGACCGGCTTAGCAGATTCACACCTCCACAGAAACTATTATGCCTAGTTCCTCTCTCACTGCCACCACCCAGGTTGCAGCTCCACAGCTTCTACAACTCCCTGCAACAGACAGCAGACAAATCTTCATGTTTCGCTAGCTGGGGCATCATCATCAAAAAAAGAAAAACATACTCGATTGCAGACAAAGACAAATCCCTTGAAGAAAGTTAAGAGATTTTCCCCGTATGGCTCGCGTTCTATCTTACCGGAGACTTTAGATGAAAGCCTTCTCTTGGATACTCCTATACTTCATGCCCAAAGGGCCAATGATTGGGCTGTGGTGGCTTGCCCGAACAACCCACCGATTGACAAATGAGGATTCTAAGCTGGAACTGTCAGGGATTGGGCAATTCCCTAAAAGTTCAGGCACTAAAGGCCTTAGTGGCCCAAGAAAGGCCCGACGTAGTCTTCTTGATGGAGACAAGAAATCAGGAACATGTTGTCACAAAAATTCAGAGGAGGCTAAACTATCAAAGAAGTTTTGTGGTTAATCATTGTTACAGTGTAAGGGTTATTATGGTCATTAACGCTGATAGGGTTATTATGGTCATTAAGCATTATTTAATATAAAAGTGTGAGACATGGAAAACCCTAGCCAGTTTTCACGTTCTCCTCCTTTCAATTTTACACGTTCTCCTCGTTCGTTCTTTATCAATTTCTACATCGCTCTTTTTTCTTCTCCTATATTAATTTCTACATGGTATCAGAGCCACATCAACAAGCATCACTCAGAGTCTAGATTTGATGCCGACAAGCGTAGTCGACTCAGATCTGGCCTCATTGGCTTAGATCCAATGTCGTCCGGCGTCACATTGTCTTGTCCATCCATTCAAGATCTGACGCTGGTTGAGCTCGCATTCCTCCGTGCAAGCTAATCTGATTGGTGTGGTCCTCTAAGGTTCGCTTGTGTGTTCGTTGTTCTCAGTTAAAAAAAAATAAAATTATTGCAGTAACTTGCTTGATGGAGATGTTGATCCTGTTCACCACAAAATTGATGTTGGATGAGGTGGTTTCTGGTTGGGCATAATCTATGTTTTTTGGGCATTTCTCTTGATGAAATAGGATGAATTGATTGAAGTATTATGGAGATTTGGACTGTTTGAAACAAATTGCAGTAGTTTGTTGAATTGAATTAGTTGGAGGGATTTAAATTTGATTATTGTGCTAAAAGTTCTTGTGTTATATTGGTACACATCGAATTATGGCAGAGAATAGAGGTGTAGTAGCTGAGGTTGTGTCTACATCCTCTAGTCGTTTGACAGAGAAGAAGCTAGAAGGTATCACCAATTTCCAACAATGGAAGAAAATCGTATCGTTAGTGTTGACTGGAAGAGAGCAACAGAATCATCTAACTGGTGATAGATCTGCCTCCGATACAAATTGGGATACTGTGGATGCTAGAATTCTTGGTCAAATGTTGAATTCCATGGAATCTCATATTGCGGTTTTAGTTACACATATTAATACTGTGAAGGATTTGTGGGACTACTTGAATGTCCTTTATTCTGACAAGATAATCTTTCAAGGATATATGAAGTGTCCCAGGGATTTTATAAGGCTGATAGAAAGGGTCGGCCACTTACTCAATATTTTGCTGATTTCAAACGGATATATGATGAGCTTAATTCTCTACTGCCCATTACTTCTAATGTCAAGGAAATGCAGGAGCAACGGGAGCAATTGGCTATTATGGGTTTTTTGGGAGGATTAGGGCAAGAGTATGATGCTGTTCGTTCCCAAATACTTGGAGAAGATAGGGTGAGTTCACTCACTGAGACATTTGCTCGTGTTCTAAGGGTCTCACGTGAACCACTTAAGGATGCATTTTCTATAGGTGAGAACTCAGCCTTAGCAGCCCAAGGAAATCGTGGTGGTAGTCGAGGTCGTGGTGGTGGTGGTGGTCGAAGTGGTGGCGCCAGCCGTAGTTTTGGTAGAGGTCAACCACCCCCTGCTAGCAACACTTATAGTAACATAGGGGGTAATACCGGTTTGGTTCGAACTTGTCATTACTGTGGTTTACCTGGACATATTCAGAGATTCTGTTATAAGCTTCATGGAAGGCCCTCTCAACAGGCTACAGCTAATGTAGCTAATGCAGTAGAATCTAGTACCTCTTCACAATCCGCTACGGGAGAAAAGTTGATCAGAATGTCGGAAGAGGAATTTGCTAGATATAATCAACTCCAGATTTCTCAGCCAGTTTCACAGTCCTCCACAGCTACTTTTGTTCAGATAGGTAATGCAAAAGCATGTCTTTCTTCTGCCTCCCGCCCCTGGGTCATTGATTCAGGTGCTACCGATCATATGACTGGAGTCTCAGGTATCTTTTCTGACTTTCATGAGTCTATGTCTAATGTTACATTAGCTGATGGTTCTCTATCTACAGTGAAAGGAATAGGCACAGTTCCCCTAACATCCTCTATATCTTTATCTTCAGTCATGTATCTTCCTAGTTTTCCATTCAACCTTATGTCCGTCGCCCGACTTACTAAAGCATATGATTGTTCCGTAACTTTCTATCCTGATTTCTGTGTTTTTCAGGACTTGAAGACGAGGAAGACGATTGGTAAAGGACATGTGTCAGGAGGGCTATACATGCTTGATGATACTACAAGTGTTGTTTGTTCCGCAGCTTCCCCACATCAAATCCATTGTCGTTTGGGTCACCCATCCTTGGGAAGTTTAAAGAAGTTAGATCCTCATTTTCAGTCTTTATCTAGTCTTGAGTGTGAGTCATGTCAGTTTGGGAAATTGCACCGTATTAGTTATCGTCCAAGAGTCAATAAACGAGGCCTCTCGGCCGTTTGTGTTAGTTCATTCGATATATGGGGTCCTTGTCCTACTTTTTCTAAGTTGGGTTTCAAGTACTTCGTTACTTTTGTAGATGACTATTCAAGAGCCACTTGGCTATATCTAATGAAAAGTCGTTTTGAGTTATTTTCTATATTTTGTGCATTTGTTAACGAAGTACATACTCAATTTTCAGTTTCTGTTCGTATTCTCCGAAGTGATAATGCTAAAGAATATTTTTCTAATCATTTTTCTGAATTCATGGCCCAAAGGGGCATCCTTCATCAATCTTCTTGTTCGGATACACCACAGCAAAATGGTGTCACCGAACGGAAGAATCGCCACTTACTAGAAGTTGCTCGATCATTGATGTTTGAAATGAAGGTAGACAAATCTTTTTGGGCTGATGCTATCATGACTGCATGCTATCTTATCAATCGCATGCCGTCCTCTGTTCTTAAGGGTGCGACACCACACTCTCTCCTTTTTCTTCGGAACCCTTGTTTCATTTACCATCTCGTATATTTGGTTGTGTCTACTATATTCGTGACCATCGTCCAAGACTTTCCAAACTAGACCCTCGGTCTCTTAAATGCATTTTTGTGGGGTATTCTCGGACACAAAAGGGATATCGTTGTTATTGTCCTTCTCTGCATAAGTATTTCACCGCTACAGATGTTTCCTTTTTTGAGTCGACTACTTATTCTGATGAACCAATGGAGCCTCCTACAGTGGATGATGATTCCTTTACATATGTCATTATGAAACCCACTTCGGATTCTACTCCCATCCCTCCACCAGTTCAGCATGTATACAGTAGACGTCATCATCAGCATGTGGAGCCCCCTGCAGATGTACCTCCGCCTATTTCGTCTTCTCCGTCTTCTAAGTCTGAGGTAAGTCAATCACATACTGATCTTAATATCCCTATTGCTCACCGCAAAGGGGTTCGCAGTTGTACCCAACACTCTATTGCACAATTTGTCACCTATTCTGGTCTGTCTGCTTCTTTTCGAGCTAGTCTAGACACTATTGATAAACATCCTACTCCTAAAACTGTTGCTGAAGCATTATCTAGTCAAGGCTGGAGGACAGCTATGGAAGAGGAACTAATGGCACTTGACCAAAACAAGACTTGGGATCTTGTTCCTCTACCTGAAGGAAAAACTACCATTGGATGTAAATGGGTGTTCACTGTTAAGGTTAATCCCGATGGCTCTCTTGCTCGCCTCAAGGCCAGATTGGTTGCTAAAGGTTATGCACAAGTTTATGGGGTTGATTATGGTGATACTTTCTCTCCAAAGGGCTAAGATGACCTCTGTTCGTCTTTTACTTTCATTGGATGCTTCTGCTTGTTGGCCTCTTTTTCAGCTTGATGTGAAAAATGCATTTCTTCATGGTGATTTAAATGAAGAAGTGTATATGGAGCAACCACCTGGGTTTGTTGCTCAGGGGGAGTCTGGTCATGTTTGTCGTTTGAAGAAATCTTTATATGGTTTGAAGCAATCTCCTAGAGCATGGTTTGGGAAGTTTACAGAAGTGGTGCTCCGGTTGGATTGTTTAGATGTAGTGGAGATCATTCTATGTTTTACCGTGTTTCAGGAGCTGGTCGGATATTTCTTGTAGTTTATGTTGATGATATTGTCATAACTGGAGATGATTCTACAGGGATTGATGAATTGAAATTGCATTTGCAACAACAGTTTCAAACAAAGGATTTGGGAAGACTTAGATATTTTTTGGGTATCAAAGTGGCACAAGCAAAGAAAGGTATTCATATCTCACAACACAAGTATGTTTTGGATTTGCTTAGAGAGACAGGTATGCTAGAAACAAAACCCCTAGATACACCCATGGAAGCTGGCTCAAAATTAATGGCAGAGGAAGGTGAACTATTGGATGATCCAGAACGGTATCGAAGGCTTGTTGGAAAATTGAATTATCTGACTGTCACTCGACCTGATATTTCCTTTTATGTGAGTGTTGTGAGTCAATATATGTCTTCTCCTCGTACCTCTCATTGGGATGCTGTAGTCAGAATTTTGAGATACTTGAAGAAAACTCCAAGTCGTGGTCTTTTCTTTGGTGATCATGGTCACGAGGAGTGGAAGTATTTTCGGATGCTGATTGGGCGGGGTCGCCTACGGATAGAAGATCTACATCGGGTTACTTGCACTTTTGTGGGAGGAAACCTAGTATCTTGGAAGAGTAAGAAGCAAAGTGTTGTGGCTAGATCCAGTGCAGAATCAGAATACAGAGCTATGGCTCAAGCTACTTGTGAATTAATTTGGATACGTCAGCTATTAGTTGAACTTGGATTTGAAGATCCTGCGCCAATGAAGTTGTGGTGTGATAATCAGGCAACAATCCATATTGCTTCAAATCCAGTATTCCATGAGCGTACCAAGCATATTGAAGTTGATTGTCATTTTATCCGTGAGAAGCTTCATGCTGGAATTATTTCTACTAGTCATGTTAGGACCAAAGGAGCAACTAGCTAATATTTTCACCAAGTCATTAGGGAGTAGTAGAGTTGAGTATATTTGTAACAAGCTGGGCATGCTTGATATCTATGCTCCAGCTTGAGGGGGAGTGTTACAGTGTAAGGGTTATTATGGTCATTAACGCTGATAGGGTTATTATGGTCATTAAGCATTATTTAATATAAAAGTGTGAGACGTGGAAAACCCTAGCCAGTTTTCATGTTCTCCTCCTTTCAGTTTTCACGTTCTCCTCCTTTCAGTTTTACACGTTCTCCTCGTTCCTTCTTTATCAATTTCTACATCGCTCTTTTTTCTTCTCCTATATTAATTTCTACAATCCTTTAGGTTTGGCTGGGGGGATGGTGCTTTTTTGGAGGGATAATATTTCTCTCACTGTTAATGCTCATAGTTCGCACTTTATTGATGCTATAGTTTATGACGATAGCTGTGTATCCCCTATGTGTATTATCTATCTGCATGCACCAGCGGTATATAATCAGAGACATTTTTTATGGGCGGAGTTGAGGCAACTCAGTCACTTACACACTCTGCCATGGTTGTGTATGGGTGACTTTAATGAAGTGTTACATCACTGGGAGAAAATAGGAAAGAAACCAGCTGAGCAGTATAGATTAGATTCCTTCAGAGAATTATTACATGATTGTGCATTGATGAATATGGAGACAAAGGGTTGTGCCTATACTTGGATGAATCAAAGAAGTGGAGATGCAGTGGTTAAAGAAAGGCTTGATCGAGCTTTATGTAATATAGAATGGCGAATGGCCTATGCAGATGCTGAAGTTCAAGCTTTACTCGCCCTAGGATCGGATCACAGTCCGTTGATACTAACTACGGTAATTAACTCGGTAAGAAGGCGAAGAACCTTTACCTTTGAATCTTATTGGCTACAAGATGCTGACTGCCATAGGGTTGTTTCAGAAACCCGGTCCTCAACATCACTTGCTCACTCCACCATCTCCAAGAAGCTCCGGGCCACCTTTGCAGTGTTGGCCAAGCGGAGTAAACAGAGGTTTAAAGCAGGACATCATCAAATAGCTCTTCTCCAGCAGCAACTCCAGCAATGTACTAACCAACCTGTCTGCAATTTCAACAAGGATCAGGTCAACTCTTTGAAGGAAAAAATACATAACATATGGTTACAGGAAGAGCACTACTAGGCGATGCGTTCCATAATTAAATGGATGAGGTGGGGGGAAAAACACGAGATTCTTTCACACCACAACTATCCAACAGCGAAAGAGGAACATAATCTGTATACTAAAGGACATAAATGAAGAATGGATCCGCGAGCCAACTCAGGTGAAAAATAGTACTTTCAACTTCTTTCGGGATCTTTACACCTCAGTGGGACATAGGGATTTTGGACCTGTTTTGGCTCAATGTCCTAGAGTAGTTACTGCTAAAATGAATACCCTATTGACAGCTGAACATACAAGGGAGGAAGTAAAACAGGCGACATTTCAGTTGGGAGCCACTAATGCCCCAGGTCCTAATGGATTAAATGGGTTGTTCTATCATCACCACTAGAACATTATACAAGAGGATGTTTTCTAAACAGTGCACAATTTTTTCATAACAGGGGTGTTGCCAATGGAAATTAACAGGACCTCAATATCTTTGATCCCAAAGATTCCGAACCCCGAAAGGTTAGATCAATTCTGCCTGATTAGTTTATGTAATTTTCTTTATAAAATCATATCGAAAGTATTAGCCAATCGCCTGAAAAAATGCCTACCTCAGTTAATTTCCGAAGAACAAAGTGCCTTTGTGGCAAGCAGACAAATACAAGATAATATCCTCCTAGTTCAAGAAGTGCTACATCAATTAAAGACTCGAAACAGAAAGAAAAAGTTTCAGGCGATCTTGAAATTGGATATGAAGAAAGCCTATGACAGGGTGGAGTGGGATTTCTTGGATGCTTATCTCCGTCAAATGGGATTTCAAGATCAATGGGTAATGTGGATTATGCACTGTGTCTCCTCTACTTCTCTCAGTATCAAGCTCAATGGCGAACAGTTACCTTATTTCCATCCGTCTAGGGGACTTCGACAAGGCAACCCTATATCCCCCTATTTATTCATCATGGTGGCCAATATGCACTCTACTCTTATGAATCAAGCTGTCGACATGGGCACTCTCAGGGGCATTAAACTTAATAGGTGGTGTCCCATTTTATCCCATCTCCTTTTTGTTGATGATGCTATCTTTTTCTTGGAGGGTAGAACTAGTGAATGCCAAAATCTAGCAAATATCCTAAATCAGTATTGTCTAGCTACAGGTCAAGAGATTAACAAGAATAAATCTGGTCTATTTATGGGGAAATCATGCCCATAGCTACTAAAGTTAAACTTGGCCAGCGAACTACGGTGCCCATTTTAGATAAATCAGGTAAATACCTAGGGATGCCTTCCGATAATGTCGATATTTCTCAGAGGGAGGAAGGTCTCTATGTATTTAAATTTAATTCAGAAGCGGAAAAATAGCGAATGTTTGACAACGGTCCCTGGTTATTTTCCAGCAATCTTGTCATACTTAAACTTTGGACCCCAAATACTCCACTTTACTGCTATGATTTCACAAGTTGTGCGTTTTTGGTGCAAGTCTTTGGACTTCCACTGGAGCGATGTACTGAACAACTAGTTAGCAAAGCAGTTAGTGAAGTTGGTAAGGTGTTGGAAGTCAGAATTGAGGCAAAGGATGGATTACCTATAAGGGTAGGGAGAGCTAGAGTCGAAATTAGCCTACAAGAACCTCTTAAACCTAGCAAACTTATCAGAATGGCTGCGAAAAATATATGGCTTGACTTCCGTTATGAACGTCTACCCCATTATTGCTACTCCTGTGGGAGAATAGGCCATTATGCTTCATATTGCAAAGAAATTCCATATGATGAGGCGAAGTTTGAAGAAATGGATCAACTCTACTATGGACAGTGGCTCTGGGCTGAGGTTAGGGAGCACAGCCCGTTCTGGCAGGCTTTCTATGAATTGCAAACAAATCCAGCAAATATCAAGGACACCGTACCTAAAACACCCCAATCTGGACTGCTTCTCCCCCCTGAAGCACCCTGCGAGGTCAGCAAACAAGCAGTTTTAATGGAGGCTGGACCGGCTCGGCAGATTCACACCTCCACAAAAACTATTATGCCTAGTTCCTCTCTCACTACCACCACCCAGGTTACAGCTCCATAGCTTCTACAACTCCCTACAACAGACCAGCAGACAGATCTTCATGTTTCACTAGCTAGGGCATCATCATCAAAAAAAGTAAAACATACTCGCTTGCAAACAAAGACAAATCCCCTAAAGAAAGTTAAGAGATTTTCCCCTTATAGCTCGCATTCTATCTTACCGGAGACTTTAGATGAAAGCCTTATCTTGGATACTCCTGTACTTCAAGCCCAAAGGGCCAATGATTGGGCTGTGGTGGCTTGCCCGAACAACCCACCATTGACAAATGAGGATTCTAAGCTGGAACTGTCAGCGATTGGGCAATTCCCTAAAAATTCAGGCACTAAGGGCCTTAGTGGCCCAAGAAAGGCCTGACGTAGTCTTCTTAATGGAGACAAGAAATCAGGAACATGTTGTCACAAAAATTCAGAGGAGGCTGAACTATCAAAGAAGTTTTGTGGTTAATCCTTTAGGTTTGGCTGGGGGGATGGTGCTTTTTTGGAGGGATAATATTTCTCTCACTGTTAATGCTCATAGTTCACACTTTATTGATGCTATAGTTTCTGACGATAGCTATGTATCCCCTATGTGTATTACCTATATGCATGCAACAATGGCATATAATTAGAGACAGTTTTTATGGGCATAGTTGAGGCAACTTAGTCACTTACACACTCTGCCATGGCTGTGTATGGGTGACTTTAATGAAGTGTTACATCACTGGGAAAAAATAGGAAAGAAACCAGCTGAGCAGTATAGATTACATTCCTTCAGAGAATTATTACATGATTGTGCATTGATGGATATGGAGACAAATGGTTGTGCTTATACGTGGATGAATCAAAGAAGTGGAGATGCAGTGGTTAAAGAAAGGCTTGATCGAGCTTTATGTAATATAGAATGGCGAATGGCCTATGCATATGCTGAAGTTCAAGATTTACCCGCCCTAGGATCGGATCACAGTCCGCTGATACTAACTACGGTAATTAACTCGGTAAGAAGGCGAAGAACCTTTACCTTTGAATCTTATTAGCTGCAAGATGCTGACTGCCATAGGGTTGTTTCAGAAACCTAGTCCTCAACATCACTTGCTCACTCCACCATCTCCAAGAAGCTCCGGGCCACCTCTAAAGCGTTGGCCAAGTGGAGTAAATATAGGTTTAAAGCAGGACATCATCAAATAGCTCTTCTCTAGCAGCAACTCCAGCAATGTACTAACCAACTTGTCTGCAATTTCAACAAGGATCAGGTCAACTCTTTGAAGGAAAAAATACAAAACATATGGTTACAGGAAGAGCACTATTGGGCGATGCGTTCCATAATTAAATGGATGAGGTGGGGGGATAAAAACACGAGATTCTTTCACGCCACAACTATCCAACGGCGAAAGAGGAACAGAATCAGTATACTAAAGGACATAAACGAAGAATGCATCCGCGAGCCAACTAAGGTGAAAAATAGTACTTTCAACTTCTTTCGGGATCTTTACACCTCAGTGGGACATAGGGATTTTGGACATGTTTTAGCTCAACGTCCTAGAGTAGTTACTGCTGAAATGAATACCCTACTAACAGCTGAACTTACAAGGGAGGAAGTAAAACAGGCGACATTTCAGTTGGCAGTCACTAATGCCCCAGGTCCTGATGGATTAAATGGGTTGTTCTATCATCACCACTAGGACATTATACAGGAGGATGTTTTCCGAACAGTGCACAATTTTTTTCATAACAGGAGTGTTACCAATGGAAATTAATAGGACCTCAATATCTTTGATCCCAAAGATTCCGAACCCTGAAAGGTTAGATCAGTTTCGCCATATTAGTTTATGTAATTTTCTTTATAAAATCATATCAAAAGTATTAGCCAATCGCTTGAAAAAATGCCTACCTCAATTAATTTCCGAAGAACAAAGTGCATTTGTGGTAGGCAGACAAATACAAGATAATATCCTCCTAATTCAGGAAGTGCTACATCAATTAAAGACTCGAAACAGAAAGAAAAATTTTCAAGCGATCTTGAAATTGGATATGAAGAAAGCCTATGACAGGGTGGAGTGGGATTTCTTGGATGCTTATCTCCGTCAAATGGGATTTCAAGATCAATGGGTAATGTGGATTATGCTGCACTGTGTCTCCTCTACTTCTCTCAGTATCAAGCTTAATGGCAAACAGTTACCTTATTTCCATCCGTCTAGGGGACTTCGACAAGGCAACCCTCTATCCCCCTATTTATTCATCCTGGTGGCCAATATGTTCTCTACTCTTATGAATCAAGTTGTCCACATAGGCACTCTCAGGGGCATTAAACTTAATAGGTGGTGTTCCATTTTATCTCATCTCCTTTTTGCTGATGATGCTATCTTTTTCTTGGAGGGTAGAACTAGTGAATGCCAAAATCTAGCAAATATCCTAAATCAGTATTGTCTAGCTACAGGTCAAGAGATTAACAAGAATAAATCTGATCTATTTATGGGGGAAATCATGCCCATAGCTACTGAAGTTAAACTTGGCTAGCGAACTACGAGTGCCCATTTTAGATAAATCAGGTAAATACCTAGGGATGCCTTCTGGTTGGGGTTCATCGAAAAAAGACATATTTGCTTGGATCCTTGAAAGAGTAAACGCGAAATTGGAAGGGTGGAAAGAAAATTTTATTTCAAAAGGGGGAAAGGAGATTCTATTAAAATCAATGGTTCAAGCATTACCGCAGTATACAATGTCTATATTTAAGGTCCTCGTATCTATATGCAAATCTATTAAACAGAAAATATCCAAGTTTTGGTGGCAAAATAACAACAACAGATCTGGAATACATTGGAAAAACTGGGATCTTCTGAAAGAGAAAAAAGACAATGGATGAATGGGGTTCCGAGACCTACTTACGTTCAATAAGGCCCTTTTGGGAAAGCATGCTTGGCGACTTTTTCAAGATCCATCGTCATTGTGTTGTCGAGTATTCAAAGCCTTGTATTTCTACTCCAAGAACTTCTGGCATGCAAACAGGGGGCACAGACCTTCGGCGTTGGCTAAGTATCATGTTAGGCAGAGACTCAATTATACAACAACTTCAATGGTCGGTGGGTAATGGCCAATTAATAAAGGTCAGAGAGGACAAATGGTTACCTGTCGGAATTCTTGGCGGCCCAACTACCGGAAATGAACCTCAAACAGTGGCTGGCTTTATTTGTCATGAGCAGAATGTCTGGAATGTGGAGCTCCTGACTCGCACCTTTGATGAACCCACTGTTAAGCAAATACTTCAGTTAAAACTTTGGCCAGCGTCAACAGCAGATAAACTGATCTGGACAGGGACACAGGATGGCAATTATACTATAAATAGTGGATACAACTTCATTAAACAGACAGCCAACCAGAAGGTACACCCCCAAGCTTCTTCTTCGTATCAAACACCCAAGCATGTTTGGAAACAGATATGGAAAGTCAAAACAGCACCGAAAATACGTAATTTTCTTTGGTCTATATGCCAAAATGCGTTACCAACCAAGGACAATCTATTCCGACGACGTATTATTGACGACCCAGTATGTACACTCTGTTCCTCTACCTCCCCAGAAACTACTGAATACTTATTTTTGTTTTGTCCATGGACACAAGGTATATGGAACCATTCCCAAGTACAGATTAACATTTTGGCTTACAACACTAACCAGATGGATTCATGGATAGCTGACTTACTCATTCAGAAAAGGGACATACCAGCCTTTGAGTACATCGCAAGCCTCCTATGAGAAATTTGGAAGGCTCGAAACCACTTTGTGTTTCGCCACCAACGCATATTCCCGGACCAGCTCGTTGAAACCGTCTTCGCCCTGGCTAAACTCCATATCAGCACTCAGCAGCAGGAATCGACAAGTCGCTCTGCTCGGCTGAACCCTAATCAGATTTGGCTCCCACCGCAACAGGGATCGGTGAAGATCAATGTGGATGGAGCTTTCTCCACAGCAAATCAAATGGGCGCCATAGCCAGCATCGCCCGCGATCACACGGGCAGCTTGATCGGAGGATTCACCCGCACCGTATCAGCTTCCTCTGCTTTTGAGACAGAGATCCAAGCATTGATACATACTCTTAAGGATCTGTTAAAGCAACAATAGACTGAATATCACCTGGCGTTGGAGTCCGATAGCCTCATTCCGGTGGAAACCATCAATCGGAGCCGTCCACCGTCGTGAGAGTGTCAAGCCCTCTTTGCCGAAAGCGAAGAGCTGCTGCAAAGCTTCCGAAACCTCAAGGTTCTCCACTGCCGCCAGGAAGCAAATGCCCTAGCTGACGGGGCCGCCAAGGCCCACGGAAGAGGGTCCATTTCGCCTAATTGGATTACCTCTCCTCCTCAACTCATGATAGACATGCTTTGTAATGAAGCCCTAGTGAAGGGTTGTTCCTATTTTCCTACGTGAAGTACAATATCAATATATTATCTTTTCAGACCTTAAAAAAAAAAAAAAAAAAGGACAAAGATTTTAACCCTAGGCTTGTCCCTTAAAAAATGACACAATCAAAATTATACAGTCCCAAAAATGGAATAACGTGCTCTTAATACTGGTAGCATGGAATGTAGTAACGTAAAAACAGAACACCAAACTCTGCACACCTGCAAATAATGTCGTCAGCAGCAGAACTACGCCCACAAAGGTAAACAACACATTGGGCATCAGAACCTTCAAGAAGCAATGCTGATCCGTTCCTGTTGATTGAGATTTTGTCCACCGCAAAGTTGATCTCCGAATCTGCTCGCAATACCTATTTGATGGACATTGTCGACCGATATAAGTAAGATGGACCAAAAATGTAACCATTTCACGGGATAACATTCTTCGATCTTCGAATTTCCACCATCCAACCAAGTTTGCAGACTCTTAAAGGACCAAATTTCCACTAATTTGTGCTGCTAAGCTAAGACTACTGGAACCTCGACATTCAACGTGCCACCAACTTGTTTCAGGCTCCACAGCTTCAGCATTAGCATGACAAAAGCCATTCAACTATCCCATATGCTGCATTTGCTTAATGTGGAATACGCTACAGATGCATCAAAAGATCAATTCACGCAGCTATACCGCCAGCCAAAACCACAGTTTCTTCACTCAGCGAAAGAAAACAGCAAACCAATACCACAGAGGACTTCAACATGCAAACGCATAGATTAATTTGAAAACCCACAAGACGAAATTATAAAAGAAGGACCTTGGAGGGAGAAGCGGCGCGAACGGAAATTGGCTCGGGTTCTCCAAGCCGAACAGATATCCGATGGAGGAACGGCTTCCCACATGCATCGTGATTCCACCCCCGTTGAATTTCTTCTTCTTTATATGTTTTTCTTTTCTTTTCTTTTTCTTGATTAGAAGATATCGGATTAGACTTTATATTTTTAGTTTTCGATCCCATGGATGACGATGACTTCGTCTTTGGATGACAGGAAGAGCATGACAAGATCAGAGCGAAGAAATATCATTGCGAGAGTCTGGACTGGAATGACTACAGGTCTATGCCTTTCATGCAATGCGTAAGTCGAACGGGACTCTCGTGGCCATGGGTTCGGCAAAAGCATGACGCTTTCATTAGTTTTACGAACTTTAACGCCGTGCTGTGCATGTGTTTTCAGGTTATCAATAAGACTCTGCGGGTTGCAAACATCATTAGCAAGGTATCGGGCGGGCGATGACGGATGTCAACGTGAAAGGTAAAGGAGAATTTTCTCGATTTGGTTCCCTGTGGGGATGGGCCGATCGATCGAATTCGCTGGGTTATCTCTGTTCATGCGGGCTAAATGATTCCTAAAGGGTGGGAAGTATTCGCTTTGTTTCGCACCGCGCATCTAGATCAATATCACTTCAAGGAAGCTCGAACTTATTGCTCTGTCCTCCTCTCTGTTCCTGCGAATCTTGGTTCGACCTTGAAAAAAAAAATGATCTATCTTCAATTGACTGATCGATAACTATGAATTATACGCAGAGCAATTCTGGCCCGCTGACCCCGGAAACATCTTTACGCCATCCAGAGGTGGGCCTCAACTCTGTCCCGCATAGGGGCTAGCTAGAGTAGAGATATCCATATTCCTTCACCACCTAGTTACTCGCTTTAGGTACTAAATATGGCACCCCTCTTTGCTTATATTTCTTTTCCCCTCAGGCAACAGTGAACGTTAACGATGGCGAACTCAATTTTCACTTCACGTGACAGTTGGGTGCCCGCGGAAGAAGATAAGTTAGTTTTCTTCCCGACGACGCGGATACAGAAGCCATACCCCATCTATGTTCGTCGATGCAACGCGCCTGGGCAATGTACATTGGGGGAGCAAAACTGTCCGGGATACAAAATGGACGAAACTAGTGGTTGTCGAATAGAACATGCAAGGGGGGATTCAATGTATTGGATCTAATAACAAATCAAGTCACTTATAATGTAATATAGGAAGCAACTCTTCAGATTATTTCGTTCGTTCGATCTGATTCGCCGTTGAGAGAAATATCCACTATTTACAATGCACATGCATGGAGAGAGAGAGAGAGAGGAGTTGTGGCGATAATTCTTGAAGCACAAGCAAACATGAATTTTGACCCTTCTTTCTTTTTTTGGCAAAGTAATGAATATCTTATCTATCTACCCTGGTTAGTGCCTGGATTTTGCCCCCAGAAATCTTCCGCTTTTATGTTGGCACATGTGGGAAGCGAATATGACTTAGTCGACTGCATCGATCAAGCATTTAAGCCCCCGAGGGATTTCTTTATTTGCAAAATCCTAAGGACAATCGATTTGAATGCAAAGTGCAAGTTCAGAGAAGAATGCAGGAAGGAACAGAATAAAGGAGAAAGACTACGGTCATTGCTTTCCATCAGGTAGTATTGTCTAGATTAGTTGTCTTAGGAAAAATCAAATTGCTCAAAAGATAGATGGGTCATGCTTAGACCTCACTGAAAATATGAATTTCATATCTCATGAAAGATTCATCTACAATTAACCGCGCCCGTACCAGCGGCCCGTGGCATGGGCCATGTAGACACCTACAGAACAAAATGAGAGGCATCTCTCAATCTCAGATTTCGAATTGTCATGTGGATCGCCGAGACACTTCCAAGTGATTCTAGCAAAGAACATGTGCTACTGCTTGTTGCTTCCTCGACGAGTTTGACCTTCTTCGAGTTGTCGCTGTTGCCAAGGGAAAGCTTCTCGAGGGAGGATTTCAGTCGAGAGATCTGGTTGTCTTGAACGAGAGACCTCTTCCTCGATGTCTGCTCTAGCGTTATCGATCGAGTGTACCTTCATAGCCGGGCAGATATAGAATGTAAAGATGAATGCAAAGCGTCGTACTAACTCCTGCAAAATGGTCTGCTCTGCGTAATCGCAAAAAATGTGATTCATAAATACGAGGGCTTCAAATCAACTCAACAGGTACAATTGCAGACAACCGACTAGCAACCGTGATATATTGGTAGCAAATGGAACTAAGATTTTAGCAATTTATCTCTTTGATCTCAGCCAACAAAACAATTGATGACTCGGAATTAAACTAACTACATGCACGCCACTCTTTTGCTATGGCATCCAAGGTTAATAGTTTAAGCTGACATTCAGTCTTCGAGCAATGCCTATCCCGTGTTTTCTTTTCCAACTTTAGTTTTAATAAAGAAAAGGAAGTAAACAGGCCACATGCTTTATTGCTATTTATTATTGTTCTTGCTAATGCATACGTACGACCGCAAGCATAAATTGGCTTTGCCGTGTTCTTCATAAAAAAAAAAAAAAAAAAAAAAAAAAAACAAATGCCCTCTCCAATAGAATGCCCTGCACAAATTACTTCTCACATGGCTAGGCTCCATTTTCTGCAAAGATAATATTAAGTGATGCTCGGTTACTTCTGTCACGCTTCTAATTGTATGTTATCTCCAGCTCATCAAGAATTCCGAATATGGACGTGTGAGTTGGTTTATGTGTGAAAATACTTTATTCTTTATATGTTTCTTTTTCTTATGAGACATAGACACTATTGAGATCAACTCATCCAACCATTGTTTGCCATTGAATACAAGAAAGGAAGGTCAAGCGTAACTCGAACGCGAGTTTATCTAACTTAATTATGATGTGAGTCCAAAACGTTAATAAATTTTGGACGGACATGAAACGTAGATCCTCTATTTAAGCAGTGAAACCATCCTTCGCAATTACCCACAGCAAGCGCCTTACGAATCTCCATTGCGTGTTGCCAGCCATTCGATAACCATGGGGAGCCTTCACTTTGCAATCGTCTTCACAGCGAGCGTCGTGTACTACGTCAGTGCCACGGGTATCAATTCACTCCATCTAGCTCTCTTTCTCGATTCATTCCAGTCGTACCGTCTCTTACATTGCAACTAATTTTTTTTCCTTCCTATCGGATGCAGGAAGTTCCTGTACACCTCCCAATTGTTTTTGTCTGCCTCCTGTTTGCAGGCCGCCTAAACCATCCGAAACTCTCCGTGCCGATGAAGTGAAGCCTCCTAGCATCCAAACTCCGCAGGATTGGGATCCCCCTACTCCCAAGAAACCTAGTGGTCCAGCAGAGGAGCCTGCAGTTACATCCCCCAAGAAGTCTGGGTTGCAGTACTGGGAACCTGGTACACCCCCCAAGCAAACTCCCCATATCGCAGAGGAGCCTGCAGTTCCCAATTCACTCCGTTTCGCCCCCTGAGAAGCCTGGCTTGCTAGATTGGAAGCTCTGAGTGTTGAAGGTGTTTTGAGTTCTTTATGTGTGGATGTTAGCTACTTGTGGGAATCACGTCCAATAATCAGCTGTTCAGAAATCAGCTGTTGAAGTGTGTTCTGAGTTTGCATGTGAGGTTTTTACTCTTTTTCTTAGTATTTGATGCACGAGACATTTAGTTTCGTGTAACCTAATCGTGGTGTAAGTGTCATATTAAATAAATAAAAAGTATGTTCGACTCTAGAATTAATTTATGTTGTGGAGAATTGGAACCTTAATCCTTGGAATGATGAAGCATTGATGCTATTTGGTTGATCAAGCAATGGTGCTTCACCATCGCTGGCCTTGACAGGGATTAGATGGGATTAGTTACATCCCATTCGGCGTAGACCGCTTGATATTTATTATAAGTTATTGAGAGACATGGACGGGTCCAGATGTTAGCGCTGAGAAAAACGATGATGTGCGTGTCCTCTCGAGTTCTGAGATACAAAGAGTAGCACAATAAATCTTTAATCAAAGCACAATTCAATGAATCATACATTAACAAGTCTTGCGACTCTCCTCCGGGTGGCTAAAATGCAATATCATAACAATAATTTAAAAATAGCAATCAACCAAGAGAATCCTTTTCCATAATATTTCATATCATTGGGTTCATTCACGTGCATTCTGGAAAAAAGAAAAAGTGAAAAATAATTTTCGAAGTAGCATCTAACTAGTCATGGTATCTTACATAAGGGTTAATGACAAATTTGGAAAAATTAGAAATTTGAAAAGAAGACTTTGATTCAGCAAATGATGATGATGATGATGATGATGATGATGATTCAAGTCCAAGAATGAAAGCGCTCCTGAGAGCAGGCACTTTCTTTATCCCTCGGGTTTCAGAACCTTTAGGAAAGCCCTATTACAAGATGTTGCAAGGGGGAAGCGGACTCACAGGTTTAAAATAGTTCGAGCAGAGTTGCCGCAGGAGTAAGAATTAAGCTACTCCAAGATCGATGAATCAGCTTTTTTCTTATCTCTGGCCGGACTATAATCATCTTTCCTCGCCTTCTCGATCTTACCACTTCATGATTTTTGGACTTCTGACATTTAGGAGTCGCACGCCATGGTTGGTGAACATGGGACTCATTTGTCTGGTGGGCAGAAGCGAAGACTAGCCATAGCAAGAGCGATTCTTAAAGATTCTCGTATTTTGGTCCTGGATGAAGCCACGAGTTCACTCGACATGGAATCCAAGAGGATAGTCCAAGAGGCCCTTGACAGGATTATGGGCAACCGCACAACTGTTATTGTTGCCAACCATACGAGCGCTGTTAGGAATGCGACTATTATTCATTGTGGGAAAATGGTTGAGAAAGGTAGGTCGCAATCTGACTTGAATTAAACAATGGAACTGTGAATTTAGCGAAGCAACTATTATTCCTAGTACGTACAAGTATATCGTGACTATTGATGCCTCTCTAAAACGGTCCAGGTTCACATTCTGAACTGCTCAAAGATCCAAATAGTGCATATTCTCAACTAATACGCTCGCAGGAAGTGAACATGGAATCTGAACAAGGGCCAGATGCCCAAAACAGTTTGGAGATCACTGAATATAACGGACAGTCCAGTCAGAGGATCTCATACAAACAATCCATTAGTCGGGGTTCACCTATAGGAAATGGCACATGACCAAAACAGGTCAGAGATCACTGAATATAACCAACAGCCAGTCAAAGGATGTTGTCCAAACGATCCATTAAGTAGGGAAATGGCTGCAGCCACTTGTGACATTGGGGCAAGTCTCTCAGCAGGTGCTGCATTACTGCAAGCCCCAGTTGGAGATACGTTAGTTCAGATTGTTCAGAACATTGTGTCGGTGGTTGCTGGTTTGGTCATTGCTTTTGCTGCAAGCTGGCAACTAGCACTGATCATCCTTGTCTTAATCCCTCTAGTTGGTGTCAATGGATATGCTCAAGTGAAGTTCATGAGAGATTCAGTGTAGATGCAAAGGTAAGCATTTTTAAAGTGTCCTTTTCTTTTACTGCTCACTAAATAAAATAGCTTGAGGTCTTTATATATTCCCAATTCATAATTTTGAGTCCTAGGTTCAAAGAATTGAAAACAGAAAGGCCATCTTTGAAATTTCTGATTCACATTCCGTGTAATCTTCAATGGCATAAAAAGGTTGCGCCACGGTTTCTGTTATCTTGCAAATAATCTCAATTGTCTGTGACCGTGTTAATCTACATGTTTGCAGATGATACGAGGAAGCAAGCCAAGTGGCTTTTGATGCAGTTGGAAGTATGAGGACCGTTGCTTCTTTCTGTGATGAAGAGAAGATGATGCAGCTTTACAAGAAGAAATGTGAAGGCCCCATGAGAACAGATTTTGACAAGGACTGATTGGAGGAATTGGGTTCGGCATGTCCATCTTCCTGCTGTTCTGTGTGTATGCAACAAGTTTCTATGCCGGAGCTCAACTCGCTCAGGACGGCAAAACAACATTTTCGGATGTCTTCAGGGTACGACAGATTTTCTTTGAATGCTACACAGTGTTTTCTTGGGAATTTCTCAGAATTATGATTGCCTTTCCCTTATTTGGCCGCAGGATTGCTGTTGAAACTGGTTTCTGTTAATGGCCCTGAGACATTTTCTTGGCAGGATTTTTTTGCTCTGACCATGGCAGCCAGTGCAATTTCACAAAGTTCCTTCACTTCCGATTCCGCCAAAGCCAAAGGGGCTGTTGCTTCCGTTTCCGCAATAACAGACCACAAATCCAAGATAGACACAAGTGATGAGTCGGGGACATAATTAGATAATGTGAAGGAAGTGATTGAGCTTTGCCATGTCAGCTTCAAATATCCCTCTAGGCCAGACATTCAAATATTCCGTGATCTCAGCCTGGCCATTCACTCTGTAAAGGTAAAACTTCGAATTTTATCTGAGGCCTAACTTTAAATATGACAATTCACGCCAACACAGCTTATGGGAAGGATAGAGATGCAGCCGAGCAAGAAATACTCGTTGCATCAGAATTAGCAAATGCCCACAGGTTCATGAGTGGACTGCAACAGGTTAGACAGTCGTTGCTTATTCCGTATACTTGATTTACCTTTGCTTTCAAATGAGCTTATCTAATTTTTTCTGTACAAATTTAATGTCCAAGGATATGCCAACGAGCGGCTATTAATCACGCTTTAGTTTAAAGTACTAAAATGTTTCTGCTTGACGAGGCTACGAGTGCACTGAATGCAGAATCTGAGAAGATGGTTCAAAAGTTGGACTGCGTTGTGGTGAACAAAACTACACTTGTGGTGGCTCATAGGTTGTCCACACTCAAGAATGCGGACATGGAAATGCGTATGTGCATATTCACGCAACTTACAAACATAAATTGGAAATCTTGCGGCATTGGTTTTATGGCGAATCAATTCCGTATGGGTGGACACTCAGTAAAGCACTAAAAGACGCTAATACTCGCGGATATTTTAGCTCGGCGCAAGCTCTTGCCAATTACGCGGAAATCCTTGTATACTTGAAGTGGAAATTGAATGCCAAACATTCTCCGATAATTGTCAGTGGAGGACCATACGGGGGATGTAAGTGAATATATTTTGAAATCTCAGTTCACCATTTTCCCAAGAAAATAGACAAAGCATACCACTTTGGTCTTTATTCTCAATGCTATTAGCATTATTCGATGCAGTGACATTCCCCTGTGATATACATTAGTATTTTCCAAAAGCACTAAGATCGGCATGATATGTGGCTATCCATTTTCTTATAATCTTAACCTCGGTTTTCCGCTGCTTGACCAACCATGCAGGATCTTCTTTTGTAGAAGGGAATATGTCCAAACAATGAGAACCTACATGTAAGAAATTATTTTCACAGCATTAATTTCAGCATTGCAATCAGCTTCTATAAATCTGAAGATGGAAAGATAATCCTTTCCATTCGACTTTGGTTCAACACGAGTGGAGTCAACATGTACCTTTAGCTGTGTAGACCGCAACGACAGAATCTGAAATACTCTTCAAAATCCTACAATTGATGATATGGAAGAGTTAGTTTGAAGTCTTATCCAATTCAGTGATGTTTTCATGGAAATCTATAGGTTTTGATGCTACACGTACCCTACATTGCTAAAAGGATCTTGAAGCCCATTGGAGAAAATAATGTTGCTGGCGAACCTATGCAAAACAAGCTTTATGTCCTGCAATTTTCCATAGTGAATGAAGAAATGAAAGGGTGTCATGTGTTGTTTGGTGTGTGTATAAGAAAATTAAGAGAGTATCATATATATATGATTTTATTTTTGTGACCGTACTTGACCACCATAATAAGTAGAGGCCCAGTGTTGCCGAGGTGCGACGCCGAATTCTCTCTTGCAGCTATTCACAAATTTATCTAGGCCAGAGGGAGCTGGTTGAAACATGGTATTGTTGGTGATGCTCCAAAGGCTCGCAATCTCGCTACATGTCTGCAAACCAAAACAGCCTCTTTGCTTAGTACAATACAAAATTCGAGTCAATTTCAACTGGTGGTAGAAAGCTACAATCCGACCATGATATCCAACTCTGGTGTGTACCTGCCAATGCCAACCCAATGGAGTTTGAGATGGAGGTGTAGGAGGTGGATTGATGTAGCAGGTCGAATTTGGGTCGAAAATTCGGTTGAAAGCAGCGAGGCCTGCGAAAATCTTCCCGAGAATGTCATTTCTTGGAGAAGCTCCATTAATGGCATTGCATATCACTTCAACTGGACGACTGATTGGATCATTGAACTGGGCAGCGTCTACATAGACTGATTTTAAGTACTCCTTGAGCTGTGAAGAACTTTCCAATGGTCTAACAAAAGATAAAAGATACGCATAATTAGATGTTTATTCGTCTCTAAAGCATTTCCATTAATTTTTTTTTTTTAAATAATATCAGAGCTTAAAACCATTGTATCATGTTAGAATCATTCCCTTTGTTTAGCGAAAGTTCATGCTATTATGGAATATATTGTTAGTGTAAAAAAGCTTTTCACACACGTTCTTATCCCCACCTAAATTCGAAGGTAAGTGAGGGAGTTGACACCTGAAATTCCCAAAGCAAGAATGGATAGACTGATTGTGCAAAGGTTCCTTTCACTGTCAATGTATGCTATAAATTTCCAATTAGATATGTCTAACCGCTTCTTATCTCTAAAAATTACTTATCCTACGGAACATTCTGAGAAGTCTCCAAAATACAATAGGATGTATGATCCCAATTCCATCATCCATGTACCTGCAAGTTTTGAAAGTTCTGCTCAATTTTGCAAGACCATGAGGCTCAGAAGCAACTCTATCAATTTCCTCCCAAGATCTTCGAATGGTCTGGTGGCAAGAAAAACTAGTTTCCTGAAAAAATTAACCAAACAATTATTCGAGTTATCGATTTGATTAACGAAAATGCATGCTAAAGGAAAAAGGTATAATTCCAGCAATTAAGATTACCAAAAAATCTTTTGCAACTCCTGAATAGACTGGATCCCGAGGAGTGATGTCGGGAAAGTAGAGAATTGGAGCAGATGATGCCAATGCTCCGAGTGCCACATGAGGGTACTTCAGTCGAAACCATGCAGCTAGCACTGAAAATCAAACATATGAAGATTTAAAGACCCACTTATAAAGTACTATGTAGAGTATATGTCGTTGATATATTCCCTGTAAACCTGACAGTAGGCGCTTTCTTCAATGCCATTTAGGGCAAGCTATATCAAACTTGATACGGATTGTCGTTGTCAATATGACTGGTGCTCTTTAGGAAAAGTTCTATCCATCATATGTTCAAGAACAAGGACTTTCAGCAGATCGTGTGTGTTTATTACATCTTGCTATAATCAATGGGAATCCTACGTTAGAATTAATCTCGTCAATGTACGTAGTGGGCTATTTTCTTTAATTTCAATGTAAAGCAGTAGTCATATTGCTGATAACTGAAAATACATTCACTTACTTCCCGCATATGATCCTCCAATGACAATTATCGGAGAATGTTTGGCATTCAATATCTGTTTCAAGTATACAAGGATTTCTGCGTAATCAGCAAGAGCTTGGGCCGAGTTGAAATATCCGCGAGTGTTGGCGTCTTTTAGTGCTCTGTCGAGTGTCCACCCATACGGAATTGATTCACCATAAAACCGATGCTGCAAGATTTCAACTTTATGTTCGTAAATTGCGCGAATATGTACATATGCACGACAAACAGAAGGGAAAAAGAAGATACTATTAGGCAAATTATGTAGGGCATTTCATTACCTCTATATAGACCAAAAGCGCTTTAAATTCAGCCGCGTTTTCCGTCATGAACCCAATTTCGGTCATGTCGTTGTCGAAGGGTGCTTCATCACCGAAAAGAACGAAGATCGGGGCACTTGCATTTGCGCCACCCCAGTATTTGGAATTGATCACATATCTTTGTTTGAAGGTAGTGTAACTTTCCAGCCTATAATTAAAATGATCGAGGGTTTGGTTGTAAACGAAAGTCTGGAAGTCTTTTGATGAGACGGAAGCTCGAATCGCCCGTGTAGGATCTTGAATAAACGTTCGGCGAAATATGCTCAGCTTCGGAATATAGTAACCATCGAAGTTCTTCTCGGTAGAAACACAAGCTGAGAAAAGCATTAAAATGATCAAAATGCTATAAAGTGATGAAGACATGTTGGGGTGTGTGGTTATTGCTTAGGCTAAAGCAAGCACGCGAGGAGGAGGATCCTCGAGATGTTTTTTTGGCTTCAACCAGTTCACATTTTTATAGAGAAGCGCACGATCCCATTTTGTACTATTATTTTCTATGCCAAATTACATTAAAACTATTAAATCATATCTTGAATTTCAGTATGTGTTCAAGGCCTAACTTGATTGGAGGAAGTGGATAGGTTTGTTAAACCAAGTATAATAGGGAAAAAATGATCTGAATAGATCACTACCTTATTTGGATTAAATTTTATTTTCTTGAAGGCCACACTAATTCACGTAACGATTTCTTTCCCGTTCGAGAAAATTGTCCTAGGATATCACACCAAAGAATTAACTTCTTGGCTAGATGGTGGATATATTTCTTTATCCATGAGTCCAATCAACAAGAGTTAAATTTGGAACAAAGAAAAACAAGGATAGCATTTTGGTAAGATACAGAGGACTAAGTTTTTTGTTCTTGTCTATTATTGAAATGAAATGGCCTTCTTGAATCAATTCATCATTGATATTTAGTTATCCACACTTCGATAATTCGCTGCATGACCAATCAATTGGGATCTATATTTGTCTTTGGTAATAAATCCAAACAAAGGGAACTTGCAAAACATATCATTAGTGACAAGAATATATTTTGAATTTGAACCCATGAAGATTACCCGATCCAATTAGAAAATCCAAATCCAAATAGGGCTTATGGTTTGATGCCCAAACAAGCAAGAACTTATAGAGATACTTTTTTGGCACTTTTCCCAGAAAATCCAAATCTGACAACCGGCTGGAGGAAGAAGAGGAGAAGAAAAAAAAAAAAAAAAATTAAAATTAAAATTAAAAAGAAAAAAATTCAAAATATATAAATATTATTAAAAGTTGTCTACGTCAGCGCTGATTAGGCCACGTCAGCCGGCCAACGTCCAGTCAGCAAAATCCAGCCAAAATTGGCCGGAAATGTCTGAATTGGCACAACGTAAAAATGTTTAGGACTAAATTGGTACCAAAAAAAGGTTTAGGACTAAATCGGCACAAAAATAAAAGATTTATGACTTTTTGACACTTTTCCCGATACTTTCTACTTTGGAGTTAGATTCCTAATTTGAGTAGGTTTACTTCTCTTATTTCATTTGAATTATTCACAAGTACGTGAGACAAATCACAAGCAACAAATAAATTGGCCTGGTTATGTACCTTTCTCTATATAGACAGCGCCTATACCATCTAGATTGTTCTTTAGGATCCTAAGATTAAAAAAGAGATCAAATTGTTAGGCATGGTAATTAATGTAAAATTTTACTCTTCAGATAGATATCCAATGACGAGCATTCGATTTTTTATACCCCAACTACCATAAGTATTTCAATGTCCTTTAAAAAATAATAATAATAATAATAATAATAATAATAATAATAATAATAATAATAATAATAATAATAATAATAATAATAATAATAATAATAATAATAATAATAATAATAATAATAATAATAATAATAATAATAATAATAATAATAATAATAATAATAATAATAATAATAATAATAATAATAATAATAATAATAATAATAATAATAATAATAATAATAATAATAATAATAATAATAATAATAATAATAATAATAATAATAATAATAATATTGTTATCAAACCTACGATGATTCAGCTCTATATCCTACAAGCAAACACCAAAAAAAAAAAAAAAAAGAGCTAGAGGACCACGATGGTAACGTGTACTTTGAATTTTTTTGCATAAAAACTAGTTTAATTTACTGATAACAATAAGAGCCAAACATATATTTTTCAAGAATTGGAGCACCAGTTCGTGTTTATGTAGAGAAACCCACAATCCCATTTTTTACTGCTATTTTCTATGCCAAATTACATTAAAACAATTAAATTATATCTCGGACTTAATCATGTGAACGAGACCTGATTCGATTGGAGGATGTAGATAGGTTTGTTAAACCGAGTATATTGGCAAAGGAAAGGAATCCCGATAGATCACTACCTTATTTGTATTATATTTTATTTTCTTGCAAGCCACACTAATTCGCGTGACGATTTCTTTCCTATTGGAGAAAATTGTCCTAGGTTGCTGCACCAAAGAATTAATTCTTGGCTAGACGGTGGATATCTTTCTTTATTCGTGAGTCCAGTCAACAAAAGTTAAATTTGGAACAAATAAAAACAAGGATGACTTTTTGGTAAGATACAGAGGACTTAGTCTTTTGTTCTTATCTATGATTGAAATGGCCTTCTTGAATCAATTCATCATCGATATTTTGTGTAATAGAAGGTCAACATATCATTGTTCCAAAGCAAGAAGATTGGCATTGGTATCTCGTTGCATGACCAACCAATCTGGATCTGTTTGTGTCTTTGATTATAAATCCAAGCAACAAGAGAGTGTGAAATGTATAATTAGCGATGAGAAAATATTTTGAGTTTGAAACCTAAGGAAAACCCGATCAAAGTGGAAAATTCAAATCTAATTAAGGCTTCTGGTTTGATGCCCAAACAACCAAGAAATTACAAAATTACTTTCTACATTGGAATTAAAATCCTAGTTTGAGTAGGTTCCCTTCTCTTGATTTCCTTTGAGCAATTCGCGAGCATGTGAGACAAGTCGCAAAGCACCAATAAAGTGGCCTAGTTATGTATCTTCCTTTGTATAGACAGCGGCAATGCTGTCTAAATTATTCTTCAGGAGCCTCAGATTGAAAAAGAGATCAAATTGCTAAGTATGAATTAGCTTTATAACTACGACCAAAAATAAAAAAATAAAATAAAAATAAAGGTAGAGGACGACAATGGTAAGGTTTACTTTGAATTATGTGCATAAAAATTAATTTAATCTATTGATAGCAATAAGAGCCAACCATATATTTTTCAAGCCACTGGAAATCATACATTCCATCAAAGGAGGTAGCGACCTAATGCGGGCAAGACGCAACCATCATATCAATAGTCGCATTCATTAGTGAATCTACTGGAGATGAAAGGCACCGGTTAGAACATAGGATTGTTTGTGTTGCCCATAGGGAATACCATTTCACTGCAGCTCTGTGGGCAAATCCCCCTTTAAGTTCAATACATGTCACGCCACAATCCTCGGGCACGCGCCCATTCCTTGACTTGGTCGATTTTAAAGTGCGATATCCCAAGACTATGTATCGCCGACCCTTTCTTTTATTTATACGCATGCGGAAGTAGTTATAAATCCGCAGACAATAAAACAATGGGATAGAAAAGCAGGCCATATTTTTCATATTGAAATTCACAACCATACTTTTATTAACAGTGCAACTCATAGTATATTTACAATACTATTTACAGCAACCAAGTCTCACACCTAACTACACTAAGACAGGGTTCACAAAAGGGATGGGATCTCAATCCGCATCCGGGTTGTACTCAAGATCCCTCTCTGAATCATCTTCTTCTTCAAAAATCTTTTTCCTCCTCAGGATCCTCGTCAATGCTCTCCTTCTCAAGTTCCTCCTCTTCAGCTCTTACTCAGGGTCCTAAAATGGTTATTCAATAACCAATGAGACCACGTCTCAGCGAGTTCTACCCCCTAAGACTCGATTAGTAAGCCAATACACTATGGGCTACCTAAACACGTACAGTCGAGGACTTACCTTGGCCTCGATTCCACCTACAAATCGCATAATTCATAATAGGCACCCAACTACTCATAACAAATCGAACTAGTCGATTACATGTCATAGAGCACACGTGCATTCTCTAAGGCACTAGTTCACCAAAGTGATGCATCAAATCACCGAGCCCACGTGTCTCTTCCAAGATGCCTCACTTAATTCCCTGAGCCCACATGCATTCTCTAAGGCACTAGTTCACCAAAGTGATGCATCAATTCACCGAGCCCACGTGCCATTTTAACGATGCTTGGGGCCACGTGCATTCTCTAAGGCACTCGTTCACCAAAGCGATACATCAAGTCACCGGTTCCCCACGTGCCCTTTTAGACGCCACTCTCAAGATTCAATGGCTTTATGGCCCCACCCGACCTTCTCAAGATCTAGTGGCTTTACGGTCCCACCCAACCCTCTCAAGATTTAGTGGCTTTACGGTCCCACCCGACCCTCTTAACATTTAGTGGCTTTACGGTCCCACCCAACCCTCTCAACTATGGCCAACAATATTGCACCTCATAATTTATTTTAGCACTAATTAAAGCTCAAATAAATAAACGGACTGCACCACGACGATCAGCACGAAATTCCGGTCACCAGCCATCCCGATTGAATTTCCGGAAAAATAAATAATTAAATAATTAATTTCGAAAATTAAATAAATAATTATTAAAAATCCAATTTATGCCCATAATGCCTGATTGGAAGCCAAGACGAGCCCGGAAAATTACCAAGACTCATTCGATAAATAACATGGCATGTCTACTTGCTAGTGTCTATTTCTAACCACCTAACATGCATAATTAAGTATCTAATTTAATTTAACTAAATTAATCTAACCACCTAATTGCATTTAATTAAATCTAACCAACCCTAAGTATAATTAGCAAACTAAGAAAGCATTAGTGAGTAAAACTCACTTGGTAAAAGCGGGAACTGAATCACCGCAACGGCGACGCGACGGCGGCCGAAATCGGATTTTCGGTGACATCGGCGGGCTTGGGCCGGGCCTTAGACTCGGGCCCAACAAATCTCAGCCCAACTAAGATTTGTTCTTGCTTTTGGGCTTGGGCTTGAAGACTGAAATTTGGGCTTCAAATCAATTTGATATGGGCTGAACTGGATGGGCTGCTCTTTCTCTTGGGCTTGAAATAAACTAAACTTCACTTGGGCTGCATGTTGAACTGAAATGGCTGAGGCGGACTGGACTGGGCTGCAACAAAAAGGCCCAAATTGTTGATGAAGATGGGCCCTGCCAAACCGGGCCTATCTCTGCAGTGTTGCTCGATCGAATAAGGAGCAGCTGGATTGGGCTAAATTCGTTGGATTGCTCGGTCCGCTTCGTGGACGATGGCTTCTGGCTTTGCTGGCTGACGTCATGCACGAAATAGAGATGCTGAAGTTGAGCGTTGTCTGGCGCGCACGAAGGAGACACGGCAGCAACTTCTTCACATGGGCAGCAAGGTCAGAGGCAGTAGATGGGCGTTGGTGAGCTGGCGTTGGGGCTTCGTGGATGGAGATTGGCACGTGGTAGCTTGGGGAATTGCTTCGGTGCTGCTGGACTTTGATGGAGCTGAGGAGAACAAACCGAAGTGGAGTAGCGAAGGGGATTCTTTCGGTCAACTATGGGGAAGAGGTTTCGTTGGTTTGACTAGGGAGACAAAAACGTGGCAGTAAATGGCTTCTGTGGAGGGAGAAATACGTGGGGCTAGCATGAGGAAAAATGGAGGGATTCACCTGCTTGATGGACAGAGAAACATGAAGAAAAAATGAAAAAAGAAACAGGAGCAAAGCTGGACACGGTGATGCAAGGGCTTCGCACGAAGAAAGAGAGGGAAATCAGTCGGTGGCTCGGCTTGCGAGAGAAGCTGAAGAAGGGGGAAACAAAAGTCCAAAAACAAATATCTAAAACCATCATTAGATTGCCCAATTAGTCATCAAGCTTATCTACTTGTTCCCCAATACTTTCCAATTCCAACATAAAAAATTTCTCAAATCAACGTCCAAAATTTCTAAGGAAAAAGCCCGAACAATTTTCTATAAGTCCTCAATACCAAAAGCTCGGCTTGGAAGTCAAAAATTCTTTTAATTTGGCCTATCCGAATTTCCGTTGATTTTCCGCGGCGTCCGAACCGATTTTCCGTAAAAATCTCGGAATCTCCGAAAATTTTTCTGAGACTGAGTCGACACTCCTAAAATTTATTGTGACATGACTGAAACTTCAATTTCTGAAATCGGACTCGAATTGGCGGTTAATTTCTATTCGACGCATTTTTAGGTAACTTTCAGATATTTTTAAGTGCAATTGACTCGTGGTCGATTTTCTTCGAGCCACTATGACCCCACTCGACTCATTGGCGACTCTCGGTTGTCGTGAAAATCCCGAGGATCCAAATACGGACACAGGGTACCAAAACAATAAGAAAATCAGTCTAGTGCCGGTCGACATGAATTTTCCAATTTAGTGGTGTCACCCACGATTAGACACACTTCACTGTCGATCCAGTCTATCTCTGATTTCAAATCGATTTTTAACTGTGCCGCAATGGCCTCTAAAGATGGACACAGTCGAGAAGCCGATTCCTGATCGAATTCTCAAGTCTATTTGCCTTAAAATTCCTAATAATTTCCCCGAATAGTCCAATAAGAAGGAAACGAATCGAAAATTCGGGATGTCACAATACAAGTGTAAGTTTTCTTATCTCAAGAATGATTAGTTAAAACAATTCTATCAGAATAGCCATATAAACACGTCAATGAAACGCCCGATTCAATAAGAAGGAAACAGAATCGAAAATTCGGGATGTCACAATACAAGTGTAAGTTTTCTTAGACGCTACCCAATTTTATGGGGAAGTTTTCAAGAAGGAGACCATGCAATTAAAATAGACCCGATTACAGGTGTCATGAAGCTCTTAGAACTCAAGCCATTGCTTTTATTTAGGTAAATTTCAAAACCAATTAAAACAATTCTATCAACAGAAAACAACACGGTACATGTTAGAAATCTTTTAGCCAAAAAGGCACTACATAGTTTTTTTTAAAGACAAATGCTCGCGATGAGAATTTATCAGCCATATATATATATGGACCAAGGACAAAGATTTTATCCCTTTTTCTCTCGACAATGTAGTGTTTCTCTCTACCGTTTATTCTGGTAGCTTCATCTAGCTTCTTGCCAAACCCTCGTTTTCCTTTCGGTTCTTCTACTTATCGTGCCTTAAGGGCGGAGTTTTTGGTTCTGGTTGAGTTACAGTCCCACCTTATCAACCCTAATTGTTTCGTCTTTCCTGCTTTTTTCGGGTTTCTGTTGGCTTTCTGAATCCCGGTGTTGTTCTCTTTGGTTTTCTCGAATGGATTCCCATAATCAATTGGGACCTTACTGCCCAGAACCTTCGTTCTTCTCAGACTCTATCTTTTGAGGCTCGTCTCCTCAATTCTCCTTCTTCTCGTTCCTCTTCCTGGTGAATCTCACTTTCCAAATAGGCCTATCCTTTGTGTCGCACCCAGATTTCCCCCAATTCACCTTTGCATGTTCTGAATTTCCATCGTCAACTCGACTAAGGGGTGTCCTGCCAGCGTTAGATCTGTTTTCTTCAACCCTCCGGACCATTTGTAGATATAAATCATCTGATGGAGAGAACAAGTCAGGGAGATGAGGCTCGGCTAGCTGCCCTCTACAGTTGGTTAGGCCACCTGTGGAATGCCCAACAAATCCAAGAATGGGAAGAAGAGCCCCCTGCAGCAAAGATTGAAGAATGTAAGTTGAGTCTGATTGGGAAAATTGGTGCAAATATTTCCATTAATTTCACAGCTTTCCAGAATACAATGAAAAGAGCTTGGCGCACCGATAATGTCGATATTTTTCAGAGGGAGGAAGGTCTCTATGTATTTAAATTTAATTCAGAAGCGGAAAAACAGCGAGTGTTTGACAACGGTCCCTGGTTATTTTCCAGCAATCTTGTCATACTTAAACTTTGGACCCCAAATACTCCACTTTACTGCTATGATTTCACAAGTCGTGCGTTTAGGGTGCAAGTCTTTGGACTTCCACTGGAGCGATGTACTGAACAGCTAGTTAGCAAAGCGGTTAGTGAAGTTGGTAAGGTGTTGGAAGTCAGAATTGAGGCAAATGAGCGATTATCTATAAGGGTAGGGAGAGCTAGAGTCGAAATTAGCCTACAAGAACCTCTAAAACCTGGCAAACTTATTAGAATGGCTAGGAAAAATATATGGCTTGACTTCCGTTATGAACGTCTACCCCAATATTGCTATTCATGTGGGAGAAGAGGCCATTATGCTTCATATTGCAAAGAAATTCCATATGATGAGGCGAAGTTTGAAGAAAGGGATCAACTCTACTATGGACAGTGGCTCCGCGCTGAGGTTAGGGAGCACAGCCTGTTCTGGCAGGCTTTCTATGAATTGCAAACAAATCCAGCAAATATCGAGGACACCGTACCTGAAACACCCCGATTTGGACTGCTTCTCCCCCGAAGCACCCTGCGAGGTCAGCAAACAAGCAGTTCCAATGGAGGCTCGACCGGCTCAGCATATTCACACCTCCACAAAAACTATTATGCCTAGTTCCTCTCTCACTGCCACCACCCAGGTTGCAGCTCCACAGCTTCTACAACTCCCTGCAACAGACCAGCAGACAGATCTTCATGTTTTGCTAGCTGGGGCATCATCATAAAAAAAAAAAAAGCAAAACATACTTGCTTGCAGACAAAGACAAATCCCCTGAAGAAAGTTAAGAGATTTTCCCCTTATGGCTCGCGTTCTATCTTACTTGAGACTTTAGATGAAAGCCTTCTCTTGGATACTTCTATACTTGAGGCCCAAAGGGACAGTGATTGGGCTGTGGTGGCTTGCCCAAACAACCCATCGATTGATAAATGAGGATTCTAAGTTGGAACTGTCAGGGATTGAGCAATTCCTTAACAGTTCACGCACTAAGGGCCTTAACGGCCCAAGAAAGGCCCGACGTAGTCTTCTTGATGGAGACAAGAAATCAGGAACATGTTGTCACAAAAATTCAGAGGAGACTGAACTATCAAAGAAGTTTTGTGGTTAATCCTTTAGGTTTGGCTGGGGGGATGGTGCTTTTTTGGAGGGATAATATTTCTCTCACTGTTAATGCTCATAGTTCGCACTTTATTGATGCTATAGTTTTTGACGATAGCTGTGTATCCCCTATGTGTATTACCTATCTGCATGCACTAGCGGTATATAATCAAAGACAGTTTTATGGGCGAAGTTGAGGCAACTCGGTCACTTACACACTCTGCCATGGCTGTGTATGGGTGACTTTAATGAAGTGTTACATCACTGGGAAAAAATAGGAAAGAAACCAGCTGAGCAGTATAAGTTACATTCCTTCAGAGAATTATTACATGATTGTGCATTGATGGATATGGAGACAAAGGGTTGTGTCTATACTTGGATGAATCAAAGAAGTGGAGATGCAATGGTTAAAGAAAGGCTTGATCGAGCTTCATGTAATATAGAATGGTGAATGGCCTATGCAGATGCTGAAGTTCAAGCTTTACCCACCCTAGGATCGGATCACAGTCCGCTGATACTAACTACGGTAATTAACTTGGTAAGAAGGCGAAGAACCTTTACCTTTGAATCTTATTGGCTGCAAGATGCCGACTGCCATAAGGTTGTTTCAGAAACCTGGTCCTCAACATCACTTGCTAACTCCACCATCTCCAAGAAGCTCCGGGCCACCTCTGCAACGTTGGCCAAGTGGAGTAAACAGAGGTTTAAAGTAGGACATCATCAAATAGCTCTTCTCCAGCAGCAACTCCAGCAATGTACTAACCAACCTGTTTGCAATTCCAACAAGGATCAGGTCAACTCTTTGAAGGAAAAAATACAGAACATATGGTTACAGGAAGAGCACTACTGGGCGATGCGTTCCAGAATTAAATGGATGAGGTGGGGGGATAAAAACACGAGATTCTTTCACGCCACAACTATCCAATGGCGAAAGAGGAACATAATCAGTATACTAAAGGACATATACGAAGAATGGATCCACGAGCCAACTAAGGTGAAAAATAGTACTTTCAACTTCTTTCGGGATCTTTACACCTCAGTGGGACATAGGGATTTTGGACCTGTTTTAGCTTAATGTCCTAGAGTAGTTACTGCTAAAATGAATACCCTACTAACAGTTGAACTTACAAGGGAGGAAGTAAAACAGGCGACATTTCAGTTGGGAGCCACTAATGCCCCAGGTCCTGATGGATTAAATGGGTTGTTCTATCATCACCACTGGAACATTATACAGGAGGATGTTTTCCGAATAGTGCACAATTTTTTTCATAACAGGGGTGTTGCCAATGGAAATTAACGGGACCTCAATATCTTTGATCCCAAAGATTCCGAACCCCGAAAGGTTAGATCAATTCCGCCTGATTAGTTTATGTAATTTTCTTTATAAAATCATATCGAAAGTATTAGCCAATCGCCTGAAAAAATGCATACCTCAGTTAATTTCCGAAGAACAAAGTGCCTTTGTGGCAAGCAGACAAATACAAGATAATATCCTCCTAATTCAAGAAGTGCTACATCAATTGAAGACTCGAAACAGAAAGAAAAATTTTCAGGCGATCTTGAAATTGGATATGAAGAAAGCCTATGATAGGGTGGAGTGGGATTTCTTGGATGCTTATCTCCGTCAAATGGGATTTCAAGATCAATGGGTAATGTGGATTATGCACTAGGTCTCCTCTACTTTTCTCAGTATCAAGCTTAATGGCGAACAGTTACCTTATTTCCATCCGTCTAGGGGACTTCGACAAGGCAACCCTCTATCCCCCTATTTATTCATCCTAGTGGCCAATATGCTCTCTACTCTTATGAATCAAGCTGTCGACATGGGCACTCTCAGGGGCATTAAACTTAACAGGTGGTGTCCCATTTTATCCCATCTCCTTTTTGCTGATGATGCTATATTTTTCTTGGAGGGTAGAACTAGTGAATGCCAAAATCTAGCAAATATCCTAAATCAGTATTGTCTAGCTACAGGTCAAGAGATTAACAGGAATAAATCTGGTCTATTTATAGGGAAATCATGCCCACAACTACTAAAGTTAAACTTGGCTAGCGAACTACGGGTGCCCATTCTAGATAAATCAGGTAAATACCTAGGGATGCCTTCTGATTGGGGTTCATCGAAAAAAGACATATTTGCTTGGATCCTTGAAAGAGTAAACGCGAAATTGGAAGGGTGGAAAGAAAATTTCATTTCAAAAGGGGGAAAGGAGATTCTATTAAAATCAATGGTTCAAGCATTACCACAGTATACAATGTCTATATTTAAGGTCCTCGTATCTATATGCAAATCTATTAAACAGAAAATATCCAGGTTTTGGTGGCAAAATAACAACAACAGATCTGGAATACATTGGAAAAACTGGGATTTTCTTAAAGAGAAAAAAAACAATGGAGGAATGGGGTTCCGAGACCTACTTACGTTCAATAAGCCCCTTCTGGAAAGTAGGCTTGGCGACTTTTTCAAGATCCACCGTCGTTGTGTTGTCGAGTGTTCAAAGCCTTGTATTTCTACTCCAAAAACTTCTGGCATGCAAACAGGGGGCACAGACCTTCCTGGGGTTGGCTAAGTATCATGTTAGGCAAAAACCCGATTATACAACAACTTCAATGGTCGGTGGGTAATGGCCAATTAATAAAGGTCAGAGAGGACAAAAGGTTACCTGTCGGAATTCTTGGCGGCCCAGCTACCGGAAATGAACCTCAAACAGTGGCTGGCTTTATTTGTCCTGAGCAAAATGTCTAGAATGTGGAGCTCCTGACTCGCACCTTTGATGAACCCACTGTTAAACAAATACTTCAGTTAAAACTTTGGCTAGCGTCAACAGCAGATAAACTGATCTGGACAGGGACACAGGATGGCAATTATACTGTAAAGAGTGGATACAACTTCATTAAACAGACAGCCAACCATAAGGTACACCCCCAAGCTTCTTCTTCGTATCAGACACCCAAGCATGTTTGGAAACAGATATGGAAAGTCAAAACAGCACCGAAAATACGTAATTTTCTTTGGTCTATATGCCAAAATGCGTTACCAACCAAGGACAATCTATTCCGATGACGTATTATTGACGACCCGGTATGTACACTCTGTTCCTCTACCTCCCCAGAAACTACTGAATACTTATTTTTGTTTTGCCCATGGACACAAGGTATATGGAACCATTCCCAAGTACAGATTAACATTTTGGCTTACAACACTAACCGGATGGATTCATGGATAGCTGACTTACTCAATCAGAAAAGGGACATACCAGCCTTTGAGTACATCGCAAGCCTCCTATGAGAAATTTGGAAGGCTCGAAACCACTTTGTGTTTCACCACCAACGCATATTCCCGGACCAGCTCGTTGAAACCGCCTTCGCCCTGGCTAAACTCCAAATCAACACTTAGCAGCAGGAATCGACAAGTCGCTCCGCTCGATTGAACCCTAATCAGATTTGGCTCCCACCGCAACAAGGATCGGTGAAGATCAATGTGGATGGAGCTTTCCCCACAGCAAATCAAATGGGCGCCATAGCCAGCATCTCCCGCGATCACACGGGCAGCTTGATCGGAGGATTCACCCGCACCGTATCAGCTTCCTCTGCTCTTGAGACAAAGATCCAAGCATTGATACATACTCTTAAGGATCTGTTAAAGCAACAAGAGATTGAATCTCACCTAGTGTTGGAGTCCGATAGCCTCATTCCGGTGGAAACCATCAATCGGAGCCGTCCACCATCGTGAGAGTGTCGAGCCCTCTTTGCCGAAAGCGAAGAGCTACTGCAAAGCTTCCGAAACCTCAAGGTTCTCCACTGCCGCTAGGAAGCAAATGCCCTAGCTGACGGGGCCGCCAAGGCCCATGGAAGAGGGTCCATTTCGCCTAATTGGATTAACTCTCCTCCTCAACTCATGATAGACATGCTTTGTAATGAAGCCCTAGTGAAGGGTTGTTCCTATTTTCCTACGTGAAGTACAATATCAATATATTATCTTTTTAGACCTTAAAAAAAAAAAAAGGACAGAGATTTTAACTCTAGGCTTGTCCCTTAAGAATGACAAAATCAAAATTATACAGTCCCAAAAATGGAATAACGTGCTCTTAATACCGGTAGCATGGAATGTAGTAACGTAAAAATAGAACACCAAACTCTGCACACCTGCAAATAATGTCGTCAGCAGCAGAACTACGCCCACAAAGGTACACAACACATTGGGCATCTGAACCTTCAAGAAGCAATGCTGATCCGTTCCTGTTGATTGAGATTTTGTCCACCGCAAAGTTGATCTCCGAATCTGCTCGCAATACCTATTTGATGGACATTGTCGACCGATATAAGTAAGATGGACCAAAAATGTAACCATTTCACAGGATAACATTCTTCGATCTTCAAATTTCCACCATCCAACCAAGTTTGCAGACTCTTAAAGGACCAAATTTCCACTAATTTGTGCTTTGCTAAGCTAAGACTACCGGGAACCTCGACATTCAACGTGCCACCAACTTGTTTCCGGCTCCACATCTTCAGCATTAGCATGACAAAAGCCATTCAACTATCCCATATGCTGCATTTGCTTAATGTGGAATACGCTACAAATGCATCAAAAGGATCAATTCACGCAGCTATACCGCCAGCCAAAACCACGTTTCTTCACTCGGCAAAGAAAAAACAGCAAACCAATACCACGAGAGGACTTCAACATGCAAACGCATAGATTAATTTGAAAAACCCACAAGACGAAATTATAAAAGAAGGACCTTGGAGGGAGAAGCGGCGCGAACGGAAATTGGCTCGGGTTCTCCAAGCCGAACAGATATCCGATGGAGGAACGGCTTCCCACATGCATCGTGATTCCACCCCCGTTGAATTTCTTCTTCTTTATATGTTTTTCTTTTCTTTTTCTTGATTAAAAGATATCGGATTAGACTTTATATTTTTAGTTTTTGATGGATTTAATATAATGGGCCTAAGTTGGCCCGGCCACGATGGGCCTAAAGGCCCGGCCCACGGGAATAAGGCCCGTGGGAAGGGGAACCTATAAAAAGGATGAGAGAGAGAAAGAACGCACCTCTTGGCATTTTGCAAGAACGTTCTCCTTTCTCTCCCAAAAGCTCTCTCTCTCTCAAGACGAAGAAGCGACTCCGTCTTCCCTTAAACGGCGAATCTTCGACATCGGATCGAACGGGACTGAAATCTCTTCCTCAATACGGCATCGGTGTCTAATCTGTGGCTAACAAGGTACGCTCGATTCGTGGCGTGCTTTTGATCGGTGATACGTGACATTCCCGGGCTTATCTTCCGCATATGATTTAGGGATTCGGTTTAGGTGCCGAATCCGGTTCTTGGGGATCCGGCGATCCCAACATTGGTATCAGAGCCCGTGTTAGCGTTTTCCCGACTTGTATGATGTTTTATGATTGATTTTTCGCAAATGAACTTCGGCCGTACGGATCGGGGCAAGGAATCCCGACACCCGAGAGTTGTTCGCCTATTTTTTCGATTTTTCGTAAGTCGAAACCAAAATCTGATGGCATAGGGAGGAAGGCGACGTCGAGACGAGTCCGGCGAGATGTCGTGCGCCGCCGGGGGACGCCGCACGCGCCCACACGCGCGGCCAGAAGCCGCTGCGCGTGGGCGCGACGCGCCCGAGCACGGCCCCAGTTCGCCCGGCGCGTGCGGCGCACGCGCCGGGTGACGAACCGGCGCCGAACCGCCGGCCGGCCGGCCGCGCGGTCCACGGACCGAGCGTGGTGACGCGCATGACGTCACCCAACGGCCGGTAACCGCCGGGTGACGTCATCGCCGACGCCGCACTGGGTTCGTTTTGGCCGGACGGCACACGGCCGGCAACCCGACCCGACCGCCGGCACGCGCGCGCTCGTGCGATGACATCGCATGACGTCATCCCATGCACGCGCGCCGCACGTGCAGTCGGTCCGTCCGACCCGGCGACCGGTCCGACCGCCCTACCGGTCCGACGACCCTGCCGATTGACCGTTGACCGTTGACCCGTTGACTTCCGTTGACCGTTGACTTCGAAGGTTGACCGTTGACCGGTTGACCCGTTGAAAAAAAAAAAAAAAAAAAAAAAAAAAAAAGGAATTTGTTCCTTTTTTTCAATTATGTCTATGTGGATTATATGTAATCCATTTTTTGTTCTGCATTTGTTGTAGGAACAATGCCTCCCCGTAAGCCGCGCGCATCTGTGCGCACAATGTCAGATGAACAGAAGGAAAGGCTTACGAGGTTGATAGCCGATCTGAATGGTTATCGATGGGAGAGTGACGACATAATTGATCATGTCATAGAGGTCAACAACAAAATTCAAGAAGTTATTTGGAACGGTTATCTCATGCGAGATATTCAGATGATGCGATTCTTTATGAACACTCTCCCACAAGGATGGCAAGGAGTGTTGAATCGCCTACGGAGGTCAAAGGATTTACTAGCTATAAGGAGCTAGTAATGGCATTCGTAGATGAATATCATCGGGTAGGAGCCACAAAGACTGCGACCCAAGGAATGACTTCGATTGGGCCAGATCGAATGTGCGTAGGAGAAATCCTAAGGGATATCCGTCCTGTTTTCCGTGGCTGTCAAGAATGCCCGAGAATTTTACGAGAGAAAAAGAAAAAGAAATTGGACCATGTAGCAGCTTTCCCTATTAGTTGTAATATGCCTTGTTTTTAAATGTTATGGCTATTTTTATTTGTGTTCTTTGTGAACATCTTATGTAAAGTTAACTACCTGATTGTTGTTGTTGTAGCAACCTATATGTTAGCCATATTATGTGAAAGCATTTTTTATTATATTGTATGTCAATTATCTCGCGCTTTCGTGATTGCTGGTTGCTTGTGGGTAGTTAGTCAGTGGGTAGTAATAGAAGTTTTTGTAGCTTCATAGAATTGATTTTGCATATGACAATCATATTAATGATAGTTTTAAGTTAGGATTTTTGAGGATGATTAGAAACATAGTGACCTTTTGATTCTGAAACCTTACTTAAAATTATTAATTAATATGATGGGTTTTGTGCAAAATAGATGCATAAGTGATAGGCATTAATAACTCGTGCATGTATGTCGATGTGTTCGATCAATGGCTTCACCACAAAGAGCATAGTTGTCGAGCTAAACAAAGGTGAAAAGCTCATAGGTGACAACTATGAAATTTGGCAAATGAAAATTCAATGTGTGCTTGAAAAGCAAAAAGCACTAAAAGCTCTTGACCATGTTATGGAAGATCTAGAGGATGATGTGCGCCACCTTGAGTTAGCTGATCATCGCCTCAAGGCATTAGAGCAGGAAACAGATATTTTCTGTGTTGCTTTTAAGCTCAGAAGGGGCTTCATGCTCTAAGCGCAATCGCATTGATTCGTTCAATATGTGGAAATGCAAGGGATCAAGTCCTTCTTGCAAGAAACCAAGAATTAACCAACAAAAGAGAGGAAAACGTCCTCATGTGAAGAATATCTCAAGGGTGATATGTTACAACTGTGACCAGAAGGGTCACTATGCCCGCGATTGTCGCGAGCCAAAGAAGGTACACACCCTTGGTACAATTGGGAACTTTGCATATGTGTCAAGTTCTGTATTCTTGACTGAATCTAATCCTCTGTGGACTGTGGATTCATGAGCGATAGACCATGTAGCGAAGGATAGAGGATCCTTCGTGGAATTCCGACGAGTACCTACTGGAACTAAGTAGATCTATGTGGGAAACAACTCCAGAGCTGAAGTGAAAGGAATTGGCACATGCCAACTGAATATGCGTGATGGACGCACTTTGTTCCTTCACGATGTGTTGTATGCTCCGGAGATTCGTCGGAATTTTGTGTCTGTTTTAGTGTTGGTTAAATTAGGTTTTAATGTGAACTTCCATAATAGAGATGTAGATTTGTATTTGGGTACAAACTACTATGGTCATGGTTACTTTCTGGATGGTTTCATTGTATTAGATATTGACTATGTTAATGCAAATATTTGTTATTCCCTTCTCACATCTCCTAATTCATATGATAATGATGTGAATGTGTGGCATGCTAGACTTGGTCATATTGGCCAACAACAGTGAATAGACTAGCCAAAGAGGGCTTGTTGGGCAATATTGAAAAAGTCGATTTGCCCATCCGTAAGCATTGCCTAGAAGGAAAACGACAAGGAAACCATTTGGAAAAGGTAAAAGAGCTGAATTTCCTCTGCATTTAATCCATTCGATGTCTCGTGGTCCAATGAATGTGAGAGGAAGGCATGGGGCTGTTTATTTCATCACTTTTATAGATGATTATACTCAATTCGGATATGTCTATTTGATTTCTCACAAATCTGAAGCAATAAGTTGTTTTCAAAAGGTTTATGAACCTGGTAGAGAATCAATTAGACAAGAAAATAAAAGCATTGAGATCCGATCGAGGTCGAGAATATTTATCTGATGAGTTCAGAAAATTATGTGATGAAAAAGGAATAGAAAGACAGTTGTCTATTCTATATACTCCTCAACAAAATGGTGTTGCGGAGAGAAGAAACAGAACCCTACTAGAAATGGTTAGGTCCATGATGGCGCAAGCTAACTTACCTATCACTTTTTGGAGTGATGCGTTGTTAACTCGCCGCCCGTATACTTAACCGAGTGCCTTCCAAATCAGTTACTTCCACTCCATATGAGTTATGGATAGGTAGAAAACCGGACTTAAGTTTTCTTAAGCCATGGGGTTGTGCTGCCTATACACATGAGTCCTCTCACAAGTTTGGGAAATTAGGTCCCAAAGGAAAGAAGAGTATTTTCATAAGATACTCGAGAACACTCAAAAGGGTATGTGTTCATAGGTGAGCAGGAAAGTGGGAGTATAACTGAATTTGAATCACGGGATGTCACATTCTTAGAGGATGAATTTCCTAAGAAGGGCGAAATAGGGGAAGACAACACCCTATTTGAAATCTCGGATCAAGATAATGATCTTATTGGAGTTCGTCCAAGTGGGAGTAATATGAGAAGTGATAAATTGAATTCAACTCATTCTCAATTGCAAGCACATAATGACGACATCATCATTATCTAATCCAAGTGGGAGCATAATGGGAAATGATGTACATAGTGTACAAACTCCCATACGGCGAACAAGTCGCCAAAGTATTCCCCGTCGACGTTTTGACATTGAAGGGGAAACTTTTATGGTTGCTCCACAAGATGAGGATGAGCCTAGAAATATTAATGAGGCTCGAATTGCCCTAGTAAGGAAAAATGGATTCATGCAATGGAAGAGGAAATGGAGTCAATGAAATCAAACCAAGTCTGGGAACTGGTTGATCTTCCAAAAGGACGCAAAGCTATTGGGAACAAATGGGTTCTCAAAGTAAAGCGAAAGGCTGATGGCTCGATAGAAAGGCATAAGGCTCGCCTTGTGGCGAAGGGGTATAATCAACAGAAGGAATTGATTATGGAGATACGTTTTCTCCCGTAGTGAGATTTACCTCGATTCGCATTATTCGGCAATAGTATCTAGCATGGATCTTGAGTTACATCGATGGATGTAAAGACCGCTTTCCTCAATGGAGAATTAGAGGAAGAAATATACATGGAACAACCTACTGGTTTCATAGTGAAAGGCCAATAAGAAAAGGTATGTCGACTTTTGAGATCGATATACGGCCTTAAGCGATCATCGAGACAATGGTATATACGTTTTCATAATGCCATAATGGCATATGATTTTACAATGATTGATGAGGATCATTGCGTATATATCAAAAGATCCAAGGATCATTTTGTGATCATATCATTATATGTTGATGATATACTGATTGCCGGAAGCAATATGGAGTTTGTTCATATTGTCAAGAGTTGGTTATCTTCCAACTTTGAGATGAAGGATATGGGTGAGGCTGCATACATTCTTGGAGTTAAGATTTCAAGAGATCGTTCGAAGAGATCGTTGTCTCTTTCGCAAGAAACATATATAAATAAAGTTCTTGAACGATTTCGTATGCAAGATTGTAAACCCATAGACACTCCTATTGCGAAAGGTGAAGGATTGAGCCATAGATCGTGTCCGAGGACTCCACAAGAAAAGGAACAAATGAAACATGTTCCTTATGCTAGTGCAGTTGGGAGCTTGATGTACGCTATGATGTGTACAAGACCCGACATATGTTTTGCAGTTGGAATGGTGAGTAGATACCAATCCAATCCAGGTCCAGCACATTGGAAAGCCGTTAAGAGAATACTGAGGTATCTAAAGGGAACTGCTGATTATACGATGAGTTATCAAGGAAAGGATCTGCGACTCAAAGGCTATCCTGAAATTGTTTAGGGAGGAGGATTAGACGAAAGGAAATCTACCTCTAGGTTTGTTTCCTTATTGAATAATGGCACCATATGTTGGAGCAGTAAGAAACAAACGTGTATAGCCTTGTCCATGATGGAAGATGAGTTCGTGGCATTATCAGCAGTAATATAAGAATGAGTTTGGCTTAAGAGATTTTTTGGATCACTTAGGTGTTATTGAGAAAGCTAAAAATCAATTATTAGTTAATTGTGATAGCCAAGCAGCTATAGCGTACACTAAAGATCCAAAATATCATGGCAAGACCAAAAGTATAGATACCAAGTATAAATTTGTAAAAGATAATGTTGCACGAAAGGATGTGAACTTGCAGTACATATCTACGCATAGAATGGTAGCAGATCCTATGATAAAGCCAATACCTAGAGATGTGTTTTGTGGTCATGTAATATCTCTAGGATTGCGTAGAGTCGATGTACTGGATTGTAATTTCCCGAGTTGTTCACATGTATGAACTAGTGTTGTTTCATTATTAATGCCTATGAATCTTTTGTTTGATCTTTATGCATCTTAATGCTTAGTGCATTATATTATGTTGAGAAAGTATGTCGGACAGATAAGAGATTAGCCCACTCACACGGGTAATCGCCTATATTTACTATGTGATAGATAGAGATGAGACTATTTTTAAGCTTATTATCTAGGTGATAATCGAGAGCTCAAGCTTAAAATAAATATGTCGCCTTAACTGAGTGTTAAGATGGGGACATAATACTTACGATGTCCGAAAGTAAAATAACCCACACATTTTACTTTATCTATCTAAGATGCCGATGTGAGTTCGATGAATTTTGTGAATGAGTAAATACGTGAACTCAAGTTAGACATTGGGTATGTCTCGAACTATCATCTGTACGGTATTGATTGTGTAGACATACGCTCCATGGGAAAGGAGTTAATACCGTAATACGTATTTCATACTACGTATGCATGAGACGACCTATTAGAGTGACAAAAGTTTGATCTCAACTTTTATGACGTGTGAGACTCTTGAGGAAAAGAGTTCCTCAATTTTTAGTGCTCTCATGACTCTTACTTATTCTCAAGATTTCTATTTAGTGTTTGCTATCTTAGAATGTTGCCAATGGTCATGAGTTGATTCGATCTAATGGGACATTTCTAGAAAAGCAAGTTGAACTGAAATTGAGAGTCTCAAGGAAAGAGGAAGATCGGTTTTGTAGGATCACATTGTGGTTTTGTATTCACATTCGACCAATTATGACTATCTTTGGGATAATCATAATTGTGAATACATATATATATATATATATCATTATTTGAATGAGATTAAGAGAGATATAAATGTGATCGATCGATCTAGGGTACTGCATACTAAATTTACTCGGAAAATGATGCCCAATTTGAGCTGCTATATATTCCTAACAGATGTATAGCAACGAGCTCTCAAAATATGCTGGTCACACGGATTATTCACCGGTATGAATGTTAAAAAAGGAAAAGGGGGATTTTCAGTTGATGGGCCTAAGTTGGGCCTATCCGCCCATGTTGGTTTTTGACCCACCATGTGCGAGTGGGAGATGATGGATTTAATATAATGGGCCTAAGTTGGCCCGGCCACGATGGGCCTAAAGGCCCGGCCCACGGGAATAAGGCCCGTGGGAAGGGGAACCTATAAAAGGGATGAGAGAGAAGAAGAACGCACCTCTTGGCATTTTGCAAGAACATTCTCCTTTCTCTCCCAAAAGCTCTCTCTCTCTCCAAGACGAAGAAGCGACTCCGTCTTCCCTTAAACGGCGAATCTTCGACATCGGATCGAACGGGACTGAAATCTCTTCCTCAATACGGCATCGGTGTCTAATCTGTGGCTAACAAGGTACGCTCGATTCTGTGGCGTGCTTTTGATCGGTGATACGTGACATTCCCGGGCTTATCTTCCGCATATGATTTAGGGATTCGGTTTAGGTGCCGAATCCGGTTCTTGGGGATCCGGCGATCCCAACAGTTTTCGATCCCATGGATGACGATGACTTCGTCTTTGGATGACAGGAAGAGCATGACAAGATCAGAGCGAAGAAATATCATTGCGAGAGTCTGGACTGGAATGACTACAGCTCTATGCCTTTCATGCAATGCGTAAGTCGAACGGGACTCTCGTGGCCATGGGTTCGGCAAAAGCATGACGCTTTCATTAGTTTTACGAACTTTAACGCCGTGCTGTGCATGTGTTTTCAGGTTATCAATGAGACTCTGCGGGTTACAAACATCATTAGCAAGGTATCGGGCGGGCGATGACGGATGTCAACGTGAAAGGTAAAGGAGAGTTTTCTCGATTTGGTTCCATGAGGGGATGGGCCGATCGATCGAATTCGCTGGGTTATCTCTGTTCATGCAGGCTAAATGATTCCTAAAGGGTGAGAAGTATTCGCTTTGTTTCGCACCGTGCATCTAGATCAATATCACTTGAAGGAAGCTCGAACTTATTGCTCTGTCCTCCTCTCTGTTCCTGCGAATCTTGGTTCGACCTTGAAAAAAAAAATGATCTATCTTCAATTGACTGATCGATAACTATGAATTATACGCAGAGCAATTCTGGCCCGCTGACCCCGGAAACATCTTTACGCCATCCAGAGGTGGGCCTCAACTCTGTCCCGCATAGGGGCTAGCTAGAGTAGAGATATCCATATTCCTTCACCACCTAGTTACTCGCTTTAGGTACTAAATATGGCACCCCTCTTTGCTTATATTTCTTTTCCCCCTCAGGCAACAGTGAACGTTAACGATGGCGAACTCAATTTTCACTTCACGTGACAGTTGGGTGCCGGCGGAAGAAGATAAGTTAGTTTTCTTCCCGACGACGCGGATACAGAAGCCATACCCCATCTATGTTCGTCGATGCAACGCGCCTGGGCAATGTACATTGGGGGAGCAAAACTGTCCGGGATACAAAATGGACGAAACTAGTGGTTGTCGAATAGAAGATGCAAGGGGGTATTCAATGTATTGGGTCTAATAACAAATCAAGTCACTTATAATGTAATATAGGAAGCAACTCTTCAGATTATTTCGTTCGTTCGATCTGATTCGCCGTTGAGAGAAATATCCACTATTTACAATGCACATGCATGGAGAGAGAGAGAGAGAGAGAGGAGTTGTGGTGATAATTCTTGAAGCACAAACAAACATGAATTTTGACCCTTCTTTCTTTTTTTGGCAAAGTAATGAATATCTTATCTATCTACCCTGGTTAGTGCCTGGATTTTGCCCCCAGAAATCTTCCGCTTTTATGTTGGCACATGTGGGAAGCAAATATGACTTAGTCGACTGCATCGATCAAGCATTTAAGCCCCCGAGGGATTTCTTTATTTGCAAAATCCTAAGGACAATCGATTTGAATGCAAAGTGCAAGTTCAGAGAAGAATGCAGGAAGGAACAGAATAAAGGAGAAAGACTATGGTCATTGCTTTCCATCAGGTAGTATTGTCTAGATTAGTTGTCTTAGGAAAAATCAAATTGCTCAAAAGATAGATGGGTCATGCTTAGACCTCACTGAAAATATGAATTTCATATCTCATGAAAGATTCATCTACAATTAACCGTGCCCGTACCAGCGGCCCGTGGCATGGGCCATGTAGACACCTACAGAACAAAATGAGAGGCATCTCTCCCTTTCAGATTTCGAATTGTCATGTGGATCGCCGAGACACTTCCAAGTGATTCTAGCAAAGAACATGTGCTACTGCTTGTTGCTTCTTCGACGAGTTTGACCTTCTTCGAGTTGTCGCTGTTGCCAAGGGAAAGCTTCTCGAGGGAGGATTTCAGTCCAGAGATCTGGTTGTCTTGAACGAGAGACCTCTTCCTCGATGTCTGCTGTAGCGTTATCGATCGAGTGTACCTTCATAGCCGGGCAGATATAGAATGTAAAGATGAATGCAAAGCGTCGTACTAACTCCTGCAAAATGGTCTGCTCTGCGTAATCGCAAAAAATGTGATTCATAAATACGAGGGCTTCAAATCAACTCAACAGGTACAATTGCAGACAACTGACTAGCAACCGTGATATATTGGTAGCAAATGGAACTAAGATTTTAGCAATTTATCTCTTTGATCTCAGCCAACAAAACAATTGATGACTCGGAATTAAACTAACTACATGCACGCCACTCTTTTTGTTAGAACTAGTATTGGCACCTAGAGGGGGTGAATAGGTGTTTATCGCAATTTTAACAATTCAAATCAAATAAGATGTGAATAATTTAAAGTCAACGATTGCAGCAAATGAAAGCAAATAACAATGTAAAGGATTAAGGATAGAGAATCAAGACTCAGATTTATAGTGGTTCGGCTTAGATCAAGCCTACGTCCACTCTCCCGCACGGACAGCCCTTCAGCTGGATTTCACTAAGAATCAATAAGAGTGATTACAATCTCACGCTCTTGAGTCCACAAAGTGTAGATTACTCTACTACACTTCCTCAAGATCTACAATATGATCTCTCTTTGATTACATGTAATGCTCAAAGAATGATATCGCAAAGTGATAGAGGAGATTTCAGACTTTGGAATTTTTCTATCCGCACACTTAAACAACTAGAGCATCTCTCTTATATACTCCTTCATGCCTTCAATACCGTTGGCACCTTCCAAAGAAGTTCTTCCAATCAACCCGTTGGACAGAATCAATTAGAGAGATCTCGAGCTCTTTAAGGTAAGTGTTGATAGCCCATCAATCCTCGCTCGCCCATACAATCGGGATCTCGGTTTCCATAAGTAGATCCTTCCAAATATAAGTTGCGAAGTCGTTAAGGAATCTAAACATATTCCTTATAAAACTTAGATCGTTTAGTGCTGAATCCAAAGTGAAAGATATCCATCGACGTTAGAATATAGATCGTATAAGATCGAATAAACGTCGTCCCGGAAACTGGCCCTTGTGAGTAGACTTTAAAATATGAGTCTTGAGTCTTGCTAGCTTCAGGACTTTAGTCTTCGACTTTGTCAATAGAATCTCGTAAGTCTTCGGACTTTGATCTTCGACTTTGATCTTCGGACTTTGATCTTCGGACTTTGATCTTCGACTTCGTAAGTCTTTAGACTAGACTCGATAAACTCGTTTTGTCAACTTCAAAATACTTTAAGGGATTTCATCCAACAATCTCCCCCTTTTTGATGGTGACAAAACTTTCCTCGCAGATTTGAATATTATCGCCCGCAATACAACTTTTAAGCAAGTATCACAAAAGATTTAAATAAGATAGTAGAAGTTATCCCTGTATTACGTATATCCCGTACTCGGACTTTCCCCGTACATAGATCCGCATTCACGAAACCTCATTAGTCATAAACAAATGACGCACTATCAAATTTACGAAGCTTAAAGTATTGCCATAGAGAATACTTTCAAAAAAAAAAAACTCTGCAAGTTTAAGTCAAAGTCAAGATAGCAAGCAATAATAGAAAAAGATTGGGTTTGGATATTGGGTTTGGATCAAAAATCATCAAAAAATCTGCAAGGTCTTCTCCCCTTTTTGTCGCAAAAAAAATCAAGGAGCTCGAGGAATGCGAACAAGTTGAAAGTCTTCCATCGACTTTACAGTGTCTTCCAAACCTCCTCAAGTCCGCCCGTACTTGGGTGAGTGTAGTGCCCTTTGCGGTTTCTTGAATCGCGCGCGAACATCTTTAATCCGATCATGCAAAGTGATGAACATTGCATGATTTTCATTCTAAAGGTCTGAAATTCGTATCCCATTGCATAAATTTGACCTTTTAGATCTAAGATGATATCAAGCAGCCTTTCGAAAATCTCCAGTTGTCGGGCCCGAGTGCTTGTTTCAGCTCTGTGGGACGGTGGAGTCAAGCCGCAGGAATATCGAAGGAGGTTCATTGTGTGGAGATGATGCCTCTCCTTCAGAAACTTTGCAGCATGAATATCCTCAGCATCGGGAGGTGATCGGCTAACACCTATTTGATCATCCTCTTCTCCGAAAGTCAGCCGAAGAGGTGTGTGTTCGCTTTCTTTATCTCCCCGTCTCCATGTCTTCCGGTGGAGAAAAGAATTCTTCTTTTGAGGCGATTCCTCGATTACGGGATGTTGTAAATCCTCCTTTTCTCGCTGGAGAATTTGTTCTTTCGAGTTCATCTCGCTTTCTCTTCTTTTCTTTCTTCCTTTTCCTCTTCCTCTTCCTTTCTTTCTTCCTCTGTCTTCTCTTCCTCTTTCTTCTCTTTTTCTTTCTCTTCCTCTTTCTCTTCCTCTTTCTCTTCCTCTTTCTCTTCTTCGTTCTTCTCTTCTTCTGCAACTTTATGTTCTGGAACAGTTGGAATAGATGCAGCAAATTGAGAGATTAGAGTAGAGATAGGAATCGAATCCTCATCATCTTCATCCTCCAGGATGATTGCCCTTCGCTTCTTGGTGGAACTAGCCACAGCTTCTTTTCCTTTCCTTTTAGCCGCTGATGAGTCTGGGGTTTGAGCTTGGAAGGAGTCTTTTCCTTGAACTTTTCCAGCTTCTTACTAAGTTCCTTCAAACGCATCTTGGTGATCATCCCAAAACCGATGACCATTTTATCAATGGTCTTCACCGTGAAGATGTGAGGAGGTTGAATGTGTAGATGTTTGAAGAGTCGAGTGATAAGAGCAAAGATAAGGAAGCTTTCCTTTATCCTTAACCATGCATCTATACATGTGAAAGATTATGGTATGTGGTAAAGAGAAGTTCACACCTATCTTGATGGCAAACATCAACTTCGCTTCAGAAATTGAAACATCTCGTCTTAGACGTCGATTTGGGTCTTAGACGGTTGATTACAATTTTATGCAGCAAAGTGTTTGTTGCATTCATTCTGAATAAGACAGGTCTTCCTTCGCAGTCTGTCCTTTGCTAGCTCAAGCGTAGCGTAACTTACAGACACACCAATTGGTTGAAAAACTCTTCTTTCCACACCAAGCACATCAGCCGAATATCACAATCAATGACATACTCCTTATCTCTCACACCGAAGGTAAAACCGTTTTGCGTCAATGAAGCTGATATTGGAGTAGAAATAGGCGGTCAATTCGGATGTGCGGTGTCACGCTGTGCGGACTGATAGAGTTGGAGCTTTTCGAATTTCTCTCGCAGACCTATACTCAACAAATCCAGAAAGTCAAAATCAACAGCTCTTGGGTTCATCACCCTCGCTTCAGACGCTTTTCATATTTCTTCCCGTGTCCGTCCGAACGGAACAATTCATTCTTCTTCCCTCTTAGGCTCGCAGCCACACCCATCCATGGTTTAAAATGCATGAACATCTTCTCATCATCATCCTTGCCCTCGGGCGATTCATGCTACTAAACCTAGGGTCACTCGAAAATTTGCAAACGCTCTTGCACTTCCCTCGTGCACAACCCCGACCTTTCCATCACAAAGAAGAAAATGCGTCTCGTTTCTATACCCCTTCTCTTTCGAAACTCATCCACAAAAGTCATAGCGCACCCTTCCTTTAATGCGAATAGAGTTTATAAACAAAGGCAGGTTTTAGAGTTCTTAATCGGTTCGATGTCTTCATAAACCATTTCATCTTGAGGTCTAGTTGGTGATGACTGCTTTGAGACTCTTCGAAGGAATGTCGCTTTCCTCGGTGAGATCAAAATGCGTAGGCCCCTCACCGAGCCTTGTGGTCCCTTGTTTGCAATTCTCGGGAAGATTTCCTACGATACGACATTGTGCTTTTCTTTGGAAAGACTTTCTCACTTGTTTCGCAAGAAAGTTGAGAACTTTGAAACAATGAAGTTTGGGAGGAAAAAAAAAATTGCAGAGCAAGAAAAGCTTTTGTTCTAGGGTTTCGAGTAAAGTGAAAACGAAGGAGAAGAGATGTATAAAAGATAAAAAGGTACGGGAAAACCGAAGCGTCGTATATTTTGGAAATTTTGAATTTTCCTTTTTGAAAAATAACTGCCTTAATAAAAACGATAACCACTTCTAACCAATTTAAAATTAGACAGATTATCTTACCTTATCAATAAGACAGTTTAAGTAAAGAAACTTACAGACGTGTCGATTCATATTCTCGATCCTTTGAGTCTCGATGCTCGTCGGACTTTAGTTACCGAGTCCGAACTCTAGTATTCTTCAAGAGATAATATATTGAGTCTTGAGCGAATAGACTCAAACAAGCTTTTCTCAAGAGGCTTTGTAAAGATGTCTCGCCAGTTGATTCTTTGAGTCTATGAATTGTATCAAGACTTCTTTGTTCTCGAACATGATCTCTTATAAAGTGATGTCGGATCTCAATATGTTTTGCTCTTGAATGTAGAATGGGATTCTTTGTAAGATTGATTGCACCGGTGTTGTCACACCTAATTTCGTGCAAGAGTCTTCAATGCCAAAGTCTTGCGGTTGTTGTTTTATCCACAAGATTTGAGAACAGCAACTTCCAAGAGCAACGTATTCTCGTCACTGTTGAAAGAGCCACAAGATCTGCTTTCTCGAGAACCGGGATACCGTCCTGTTTCCTAGTAGTTGACAAGTACCGAAGTGCTTTTTCTTTCAACTCTACAACCCGCAAGATCCGCGTCGAATAGCCAAGAAGTGTAAAGTCTCCTTCTTTGGGATACCAAAGACCGATCTTAACGAGTAGCAACATATTTAATAATACGTTTAACGGCGCTTAAGTGAGATTCTCTCGGGATCGGGTTGAAATCTAGCACATATGCAAACACTAAATAATATGTCGTCCGGATGCGTAAGATAAAGAAGTGAGCCAATGATACTCCTGTATAATTTTTGATCAATTTTCTTCCCCGCTTCATCTTTGTCTATCTTCAAGGAACTTGACATTGGTATGTCGATCTTCTTGCAATTTTCCAGACCGAACTTTTTAACAAGTTCTTTTGCATATTTCTCTTGATGAATGAATATACCCTCCTTTAGTTGTTTGACTTGTAGACCAAGGAAAAAGGATAGTTCACCCATCATGCTCATCTCGAATTCATCCCGCATAGACTTAGAAAATTTCTTGCACACGGGTCTCATTAGATGATCCAAATATTATGTCATCTACATAAATCCAACGAGTAGAAAACTTTACCTTCCTTTTTAATGAACAGAGTAGTGTCTACATTACCTTTAGAAAAGCCACTATGAATTAAGAAATTGCTCAGCCTTTCATACCACGCCGAGGAGCTTGTTTTAGTCCATATAAAGCTTTCTTCATCAATACGAGTCTGGTTTCTTTGAATCTTCAAAACCAGGAGGTTGTTCTACGTAGACCTCTTCTTGAATAATTCCATTCAGAATGCACTTTTGACATCCATTTGAAACAACCTGAAATTCTTATAGCAAGCAAAAGCAAGTAATAATCGATTGCTTCTAACCTTGCTACCGGAGCGTAAGTCTCATCGTAGTCAATCCCTTCTTCTTGCGTGTATCCTTTAGCTACGAGTCTTGCTTTGTTTCTCGTTACTTTGCCTTTTCATCAACTTTGTTCCTGAAAACCCATTTAGCTCCAATAATCGATTTACCTTTTGGTTTAGGAGTTAATTCCCATACGTCATTAATACTTTTAATTGTCTCGAGTTCTTCTTGCATTGCTTCAATCCAGCTTTCATCGCTAAGGCTTCTTCGATATTTTTGGGTTCTATTTCGAAATAAGAGCAACAACACTAGACTCTTCTCGCCTTTTGGATCTTGTTCGAATTCCCTCATTAATATTTCCAATAATGAGTTCTTCAGGATGACTAGACTTGTGCTTCCGATTCTTGTTCGATCCCGATAGATTGTTGATCTTCTTCTAGAGTAGATTCTTCATCGAACTTGTTGTACGATCTTGAATTAGCAACCGCTTCAAAGGGAGTTAGCTTTAACAGCTTTGAGCTTTCTGAATCTTCGCTCAGATCTCGCTGAACTTGTGGAGAGTCTTGAAATTTTACATTCATTGATTCTTCCACGGTCGAGTCTTTTTGTTGAACACTCTAAAGGCTTTGCTTGTTGTAGAGTATCCAAGAAAGAATCCTTCATCTGATTTTTCTTCAAACTTACCAACACGATCATTAGCATTTTTTAGAATAAAACATTTGCAACCAAATATTTGAAAATAAGAAACTATTGGTTTCTTCCTTTAAAAATTTCATAAGGAGTTTTCTCAAGAATTGGTCTTAAAAACACTCGGTTTATAATGTAGCAAGCGGTTGAAACAGCTTCGCCCAAAACCTTGAAGAAACTTGATTTCCAATTAAAAGAGTTCTTGCCATTTCTTGTAAAGATCTATTCTTCCTTTCCACAACCCCATTC